>CM067517.1:11495895-12095895 GCA_034509495.1 Acestrorhynchus altus | reverse complement strand
TTTGGTGGGAGTGGGACAAATTCTAGTGGGAGCGGGGTTAAAAATCAGACCACATATTGTGCCTGCCCATGTCCGAAAGGTCTAATATCACTCCTGCCCATGGGGTGATTTTTACCCACTGTCTTTCAAATGATAGAAACAATTATGCACAATTATGCTGAAACATATTAGAGTTTGTAGTTCCTTAGATGTTTGTCAGCTCTTTTACAACTTCCAGGATGAGTCACGGCTGCACGTCTGGACAGAGGTTTGTACTCTAGCCACTTTTGAGAAGGTCCGCCACTATTCTATACTAACTAGACAAGTTTCTGCAATTGGAGATAATAGTTCTTATTGTGGAATGCTGGAGTCCCATCGGTTTAGAAAGGACTTTGTAGGGCTCCAAATGGCTCTGCGGTCTAATGCACTACCACTATGATCTGAGGATTGCAGGTTTGAATCCTGGGTCATGCTGCTAGCCTTTGGCAGCTGGAGTCTGGGAAAGCAAAATTAGCCATATTCTTTCTCTGTGGGTAGATGCCACTTCCCACATCACACTCCTCCACATCAGTGCAATGCTGGCATCTCTTAGCTTTTCACAGAGCACTTGCCCTGTTTGAAACATAAAAATATTATCCTCCTAATGTCAGAAGCATTATATGTGATAGGCGAGAGCCCTAATGGAGTTGAGTAGTTGAGGGGGGCTGTTAAAAGATAAATGACCCTGTAGCCTGTTCTGGAGTAATTTCAATAAGCTGAAATAGATTATTTATGTACAGTATTTAAGTTATGTGCACAGATTTCTAGCAGCATTGAAAGGATTGCTGCATTGTCATATCCTTCTTTGTGATTTTATTTGCATTGAAGTAAAAGTTCTCTGATTTTATTCCACAGAAATATGGATCTATTGCTCCAAGGTAAGAACCCTGAAAATGTTTTTTTCAAGTATGTAAATTGCCTTTGATTGCCCTGCTGTTTGGTTCAGTTTGAAAGACAGTGGCTCAGAGTAATGCTGTACCAGAAACTGACTGTATTTTCCTGCCAATATGTAAAAAAATACCTTACTTTACTTTAATTGCTTTGAGTTTTGTAGCAATCGAGATAAAGGAACATTTAGAAATGACCTAAGATATAAGACATCGGTAACTCATTATTCCAACGACAAACTTGCTGTCATTTACTACTCCAGCTAAATGAAAGCAGCCAGATTTCACTCTAATAGTTTCCAAATGTCACCACAGAACACACATCAGCTAAGTTCAGACATCCCTCTGATGGTTCGGGACTGGTTGGTGGGGCTGTGTGGCATGGGGAGATAAATTCTATCCAACGATTTCTGTGATATTACAGGTTTAGAGAAAGCCAGCAGAGGGAACAGAGGAAGGAGCGGACCTACAGCTCCATTAGTTTCAACCCAGGCTTTAATCACAGTGACATCAAAATTGCTGTATGGAAGAGATTACACAGGAGAGTTCTCCCAGGTAAAGACTGTGTCCACTCACTGCTCATCCGACAGAATGCCATGACAGCTGAACTTCTTGAACCTTAAAAAAGCTCTTGTTCTTTGATCAGTAAATGAAAACAACTTATTAAAAAAACATTATTCACAACAGCTGGAGACACCAGGTGGTACATTCAACATCTCATCTGTTCCTGTTCGATGAAACATAATACATTAAAACACAAAGACCACAGAGGTCTACATTTTACTTTCACACAGAGAACTTGTAGGGAGGAAAAGTACAACTTGATCATTTCTTCTGAATTGTTCAGACACTAGAGGCCGCACCTGAGCAAGGCCAGAATGAATTGGCCTATATCAGTGTTTCTCAACCCAGGTCCTGGAGGCACCCCTGCAATGCACATTTTAACTTTAACACACTTCATGAAACTGTGACGGGATTGTTAACCAGCTGATATGTTGAATCGTGTGTTTTGAGAGCAGGGAAAGCACTAAAATTTGCAGGGGTAGTGGTGTCTCTAAGACCAGGGTTGTAATTGTAATTTGTAAATGATTTGTAAATGATTTGTCATCTGCTCTTTCCTGCTCTGTCCATCCAAAGTGGAAAGAGCAGTAGTTAATGATCATGACAAGTGGCTGGCTAGAATTGTTTGCGCAAATGCATCAATTGCAGGAACCCCACATGCATATCCCACAGATCAGTGAAGCATTCTTTAGTATGTGGGAGCAGAAGACCCACCAGAGTGACCAGGTTAGCTCTATGACTCTGTACACAGCACCTCATCTGGGCTTGTGAGATTACTAACTGGACGCTAGAGGTGTCATCTGGACACATGGTGTCATCTGATGAATCAGGATACCAATTGTTTCAGGCTGAAGGTAGGGTTATGGCTGGGTAAGACTACATGAAGCCAAGGCCCCAGTCGTCAACAAGGTATTGTGCAGGCTGGTGGTGGTTCCATACTGGTGTGGGGTGTATTTTCATGGTATGGGTTGGGTCCACTAGTCCACCTAAATAGGTAGCCCCTCATGTCTAATTTTAACAGCATATGTGTAATTAATGTTTGTAGTTCAGCTAAAAGACAGAACTTTGAATATACAGGACTTTGGTGTGTATGTGTGTGAGGAAGCATAGACCCACTCTTTACCCATTTCACAGCTCCCGAGCATCTGAAGTTCGACCCTCTCACAGCACATCCCATGCTGCAACTCAATGAGGCCCTCACAAGTGTGGAGTGTGGGGTCATTTTAAACCGTCTCCCCAATAATCCAGAGCGTTTCAGCTACAGCTACTGTGTGCTGGCCAGCCGCGGTTTCTCCTCAGGCAAGCATTACTGGGAGGTCCAGGTGGGCGGAAAGCCAAAGTGGCGACTTGGCCTAATCAAAGGAACCACATCACGCAAGAATAAGCTGCCCAAGAACCCTGAGGGTGGAGTTTGGCTGATTGGGCTGAAGGAAGGCTGGTTGTATGAGGCTTTTGCTAGCCCACGGGTCACTTTGCCTCTTACAACCCACCCCCAGCGCCTGGGGGTCTTCCTGGACTATGAGAGAGGAGAGGTGACATTCTATAATGCGGACAGTCCAGACGAGCTGAGTTTTATCTATTCTTATCAGGCTGAGCTGCAGGGGAAGGTGTACCCGCTGTTTGACGTATGTTGGCATGAGCGCAGTGCCAACAAGCTGCCAATCTCCCTGCCCCAGCCTCTTGCTGAGGTGTGACCTACCTTCAGTCATCTCACAAAACCTCTTCTCAAAGGAGCATCATAAAGACCCTGGTCTTCTTCCAGTGATTGGATCTTACCACACTTTGTGTCTTGTTTGTTTGACATGCACTGTAACGCAATGATACTCTGTGCCATGTTTTTTTTTGTCTTGCACTGGACGTTCCTCCTTAATCTCTCAGCACTCTCTCAGATCTGTTTCTGAAATGGAAACATCAAAGTTGGCTTGTTATAGCCTTGTATCGCTCCAGGTAGGTTTGCATAAAAGCGTCTGCTGAAGGAATTAATGTAAATGCAGTGTTAATATGTGAATAGAGATGGTGAAGAAGAGACAATGAGCTTGACATTAAAAGATAATTAACTAACACTTATTATCAAAGAAACCATTTCATAGCCAGAGCCAGTTCTAGAGTGCTTTGACTTGGAAGACCATGTAACAGTATGCCTTCATTCAGTCCTACAATCAACAGTATAGCAATTGAACGATTCTGGTGTAAATATTTATTTAAATCAATCATAAACTATACTACACATGTCCCAAAACCTCATATTGTCCCTCACAAATCTCTATATAATTTATATATAACTTTTTCTTGTTTTGCCCATTTCTTCTGCTGTGGCAAACCTCAAGGTACATTAATCCATTTAGGTCACGTTTAAAACTATGGAAGTGAAATTTGGGGACAAATTTATTTTTATATTTTTCTATATTAAGGCTTGATTTTAGAACAACATAAAGAGCTGGAGAACTTATCATTGCTTGATTTATATTATGGTTATTTAATATTCAAGAGATCCTGAACCTTATCAGCTAGTAAGCTGGTGCCACAAAGATGAAATAATATTCATAGCTGAATATAAATATGCAGAAATGACCTTGTCAACAAAAGAACCTCCAAAATCATGGCTGTGCCTTTAATTCTTATTCAGATGCATTAACCAAAACATTTATTTTTATTGCAATTTGTTGTGATTTCATGTTTTGTCTCCTTAAATTGCATTAAAGGAAGAAATCTTTGTGGGATCATTTGTGGCAGGGTTAGGCAGTTGGTTTGATTGACAGCTTCCAGGTTCTC
This sequence comes from Acestrorhynchus altus, assembly GCA_034509495.1. Classification (NCBI taxonomy): domain Eukaryota; kingdom Metazoa; phylum Chordata; class Actinopteri; order Characiformes; family Acestrorhynchidae; genus Acestrorhynchus; species Acestrorhynchus altus. The sequence goes on along the minus strand of CM067517.1, from coordinate 12,091,657 downwards.
TGATACAAAACATTGATATAACTTCATGTGTTTGTCCAGGAACTGAAAGGCGACTGATGTTCTTGGAAAAGATAAAAAACAACAACAAAACAAACATCAACAGGTGAAACCACATATGGTGTGATGTAATCTAGTAGAACACAGGGTGGGTGACCGCTAGGTGGCAGTGGGGTTATTTATGCATCTGTGTCAAAAAAGCCTTAGACAGTTACACAACACAGAGCCATAGACAGTTACAGTTAAACTTCCTTCATGTGCTAAAAAATAAAGGGGTTGCAAAGGGTTCTTCAAGCAATATCATAGAAAAACACTTTCCCTTAAAACCACAAGTCTCTGAGTTTGTAAAACCTTTAAAATGATCAAAGGAGCTTCATTTCAATCCACTAGTTTTAAGTAGCACCTTTAGTTTAAAGTTTGTTTTCCAGATCTCCTATGAACACCTTGAGGAACTTTGAATAGGAACACGATCTCCTGCATTTGATTTGCTCTGTTAATTTATAGCTCTCAGTCAGCCTTGAGTGCTTTGCTCCTTTTTCAATAATAGATCCCTCAATGCCAGAGAGACTGAATTATTGACTGGATGGCAGTTTGTGTGCTTTTGGCTTTTGGTCCCAGGCCAGCACAAAGACTTTTGTTTCACCTCCATTTTATTTATAGCACCAAAAACACACAGTGGTTGAGTAAAATAAACATCCCTCAGTCAAGCTCTTGGATCAGGATGAGTTGCCCGCCCATGATGCACATACCCCCAGCACCAGTGAGCCAAAGGCCAAATATCTCCAATTCGGCATGAAAATGCAATCTCTAGAGCTCTTAAGGATGGTTCATAGTTCACTACAGTGCCAAAGGATGCAATTGGACATTGTTCACCTCATTGTGCATCTCATGTCCAAGTACACCAAAGGACCAAGGTTTGCAGGCCTCTAAATATTAAAGAGCCCAAAGCATGCAGTTTGATTTGGTCAGAGCTTGCCATATCGCCCTGAAGGCCTTTTGTGTTTCATAGAAGAGGTTTCAATTTGAGGGATTTAAGAAATAACGAGAACTGAAACGCCTTGTTTATACCTGGTCAAAAAAGGAAAAAGGAAGAGTTAAAGCACCAGAGATTAGATGAAACAGATTGGATCCCTTAAATCACTTCAGAAGGTGGTTTGAGACATGTTAGAGCAGTGTACCCACCAAGATGCTTTGGACAACCAGAACAAGTCCCAGTACAAGTCCTTTGCCCCTTTAAGACAAATTCCTCCACATGCAGTCTTATCAGCATGGACTGCAGAAACTGTTGCCTTCTACTAAATGTGAAGAAATGCACTATGACATGCAAATAAATAAATAAGGCAGCAACCATCTTTCCCTGCTGAAAACCCCATCTCAAAACTAGCTTCTGCTGCTAAATGGTTTCAGATGGTCTAAGCTGGTAATGTAGATCAGGTGAATTGGCTACTTGAAACTGCCTTGGTGTGAGTGAATGAGTGTGTATGCAACCATCAAAATCAAACAAACAAACCAGCTTGGCCAGCTTGAACTGGTCAGGCTGTTTATTCAGAAGGGTTAGCACAGCACAGGAAGAAGTTTAAAGTATAACCAGCTGGTTGCCATTGTAATGAACGGATTTGTATTTTCCATCCCACACAGACATCCGATTTCAGTCCAACTAACTGGAGAGACATTTGAATACAGTGTGTAAATGTGGTTAAAATCTTATCAGGATGCAATCCATATACTAGTCATATGAAGTGGCCAGACATAAACATAGTCAGTTTTCTTGGTTTTCCCAAACTCAACCTGACTCCCACCATTCCTGTTATTTGTCTGTCCTGTTATTCCTGTTATTTGGCTTCCTGAAAATGCTTTGTTATCTATTTATAGCCTTTCTCCTGCCTTGTGGTCATCAAATATTTTCAGCGTGAAAGGCAGCTGCTTAGAGGAGCCATGGATGCTGATTTTTGGTGCAAGGTTTAAAATTTGCATCACCTGGCCTTTCCTATTGATGACTGTAAACAATCCATAGGACTATCAAACTAATTAAGATCTGGGAACTTAGTGTAAATTATTAAGTAAATCATTCTTAAGTGCCCAAACGTTTGTGAAAAATTAGTTATTTTTTATATAAAACCACACAAACATCACAATTGGACCGCAGGGAAATATACAACATGAAAATGGTAGGATTTGAGCCCTTTAATAAGGGTAATGTATTAGAAAGAGTAGTGTATTAAATTATCCCCACTTGCTGAAGTAACAGATGATACACCCCTGGACAGCTTTACTGGACATATATTACAGCACAGCTATGATGATTTGATTAAAGTCAGCCATGTTTACTCCATCTGTGTTACTGCCATCTGTGTTTTTGAAATGTAGAACTCACATGTTAAAATAACCTGTGTTTTCCACTTAGATATTCCACTTATCCTCTTATCTCCTTGTTGATAAGATCACAGCTGGAATCTTCCCTTAAGATAACAAAATGAAGCAAAACATAAAAAAGAAATGAGCCAATGCCCTGAAACATTTAGCAACACACACACACACACACACACACACACACACACACACACACACACACTCCGGCAGATTTTCAACAGGACTAGGTCTATTCGAATCAGGTATGGGAGGGGTCATGGGGATGAAAGGGAATAGCAAATGCAGAGCAGCTCCATGGAGATGTCCCAAATGAAACACCAATCAATATATTATCAGAATGAGTGAGAGCTTCCCCCAACCCTGTGGAGCTCATAGCACCCTCCCCCCCTCCACTCATGCTCTCTGTGGGAAAAAAAAAAGATTACTAGCCTCCAACAGGCTAGAGGAGTTGCTATGGTAATACTATGACAACGCCTCTTCTCATCTCCTAGTAATACTACGACCATTGCAGAGCGTGGAATTTTCATAATGTAATTAAATCGAAACAAACACTGAATCAGGGCTGTGGTATCAAAGCCTAAATCTGTCCTCCTCCACAAATTATTTTTTTATTTAATTCAAATTGGATAGTGCCAGCTTGTGTTTATGCCATGTTACACAATATTACACCAATATTATTCATTAATATTAATTATATCTGTAAGCCATAACATAAAACCACATACAAATGGAGGAACATTCTTACCAGCTAACATGACAGGGTGCTAGGTCTGCTCCATGCAGATTCTCCACTGGTGTTCCATGAGGCTCAGTGCTTGGTCCTCTTCTCTTCCCTTTCTACACTCGTTCTCTTGGTAAAGTACAATCTTCCCATGTGTTTTTTTTTTTTTACCACTGCTATGCTCAAGATACTCAACTCATCCGCTCTTTCCCACTTTCTGACTCTCAGCAAGAGAAGATGACTTCTCATTTTGGATGGCAGCCTTAAACTCAACCTTAAACTCAACCCCAACAAGAATGAACTGCTATTAATCCTGGAACTGGTCCTCATCCTGATCTTTCCATTTCCCTTGAGAACTCACTGGTCACTCAATCAGCAGAAGCATGGAGCCTCAGCGCAGTTGTGGATGACCAGTTATCATTCTCGGCTCGTTTTGCAAGCCTGACTTGATCATGCAGATTTCTCCTTTACAATATCAGGAGATCAACCTTTTTTGTCTAGAGAGGCCACTCAGGTGCTTGTTCAGTCTCTTGTCATTACAAGACTAGACTACTGCGACTCCTTTCTAGTTGGCCTTCCTTCCTTCCTTCCTTCCTTCCTTCCTTCCTTCCACCCATCTCTTTCAAGAACATTTAACTCATTAATTAATTATACTGAATCTTGGTCTCCAATCTCATATTTGTTTTCAGGAGCATCTAAGCTTGAGGAATCTCTGGATTCTAGTCTTTTTTAAGTAGCTAAGCATATCTTCTGAATGAACAGCAAAGCACTTTTGTAACACTCCAGCAGCACTGCATTGTCTGACCTTCAGTGGTCAGGACCCCACAGGAGCACCACAGAGCAGATATTATGTGGTGGTAGGTCATTCTCAGTACTGCAGTGACAGTGACATGGTGGTGGTGTGGTGTTGGGGGCAATGTGCCTTGGTAGGGTCTCCCAGGGCGATTTGATCCTAAGTGACAGACCAGACAAAGTGTGATCCAGTTGAACCAGTTGTACCTCCAGGAGTAGAAATAATAACAGGACTCAGTTGTCCTCACTCACAATAGGGTCATCAGGGCTTCCCCCTGGAGCCAGAACTGGGGGAGGGGCTCCATGGCAAATCTTCACTCATGGGGCTAGGCTCAGCCCAAAGAAGCAACATGGGTCTCCTTTCTGTTCTAGATGTTGAGGGACTATGCTGGCTGACTTGTTGCCTTGACATTGAGGGCGGAGAGGGCTGTTGACTCTTCTTTTTAAGAAAGGGAACCAGAGGGTGGCAAGGTCTTTGGCAAGGCTTATGCAGGGGTAAAGGAGAAGAGAGTCCAGCCAAACCTCAGATACAAGAGGAACAATGTAGGTTCTGTCCTAACTGTAGAACACTAGACCACCTCTTAACCCTTGCGAGGGTCCTTGAAGGGTGGTGGGAATTTGCTTATCCAGATCACTTGTGTTTTGTGGATCTGGAGAAAGCACCTTGTCAGTGTCACTGCAGTGCTGGGAATATGCCACTACCCACATAACACCTGCAATCAGGTGGTCCTGTGAGGTCCTGACAATTGAAGAACAGGGGTAAAGGATGATAACAAAATATGCACAGAAACAGATAGACTACAGTCTGTAATTATATAACTATAAAGAGCTCCTGTGCGGTGGAGCTTATTAGTGCATAGAAACTGTGCGAGCAATAGAACAGCTGTATTCAATAATTAAAGTGGTGTTTGAATACATTGAGACATACACTGCATATGCTTTGTTATATGTTCTTAGTTTGAGCCTTTTCCCCTTCACCAGCTGTGCTCCAGTGGACCAAAACTTCACAACGGCACTATTAAACAGAAATACAACCATCAAGTAAACTTCACTGACTCTCTACAATTTGAGACTGATGTAAGGTGCCCATCTGTTCTCAGGAATATGTATGCTCTGTTCCTTTGTGACATTGTTAAGGCTGGCCTTGCAAATGAGTACCAGACTGACTGCTGGCAGCTTTTGATTCAGTACCGCAGTAGAACCGAGCCAGGACGACAGTAAAGATGTGGAATACCAAAACGCTGACTAACCCTGCAAGTCCGGTGGGGCTTGCTTTGAGGACACTGAGTCAGAAATCTGCCCTCATCTGCACTGCAGTGTGTCTGAGAAACGCACTCCTGTCTCTCTGCTGATTTCAGACGTGATGAAAATCAAAGCATTTCTGTCTATCACTGGTTTCATAAGCTAGGAAGGGAAGAATGATGAAACAAGTAGGTAATAGTAAATAAAGTTTGGAATAACTCACCAGTGTGTTGACAACAGAGAACATCCCAGGGCTGGTCATCCACATGTTCATTCAGAGAGGCTTGTAAATTACAGACACATGGAAGAGCTGCTTTTTAAAGAATTACGGTATAAAGAGAATACATATCCTTCATTAATTACCAGTAAACATGCACAGGCTCAACAGTGAAGTCTAGCATCCCAGACCTACTCCCCTCCAAGCTCACTTCATGAGATTTCGCAATATATGGTTCAGTGACATCATTAGACATTAAAACTATGATTTAATTCAATTAGAAATGAGTGAATATTGAGTTTCCCAAGCTGTATTTCTTACCTATAATTCTATAAAAAATGCAATGGTTACATAGGATCAGTCTCATAGTTATGAAATGCTTATTATATCTGTAGGTTACTCTGATCATGACATAATGCCTAGAATATAGCATGCAACTGCCTGCATAGTGCAGATCTTGGGCTCAGAAAGTAAAAGTGATGAACAATAAAAATGATTTTACTACAATTGTACATTGTATGATATCTGCATAACAAAGATTCATTTGGCCAGTTTCTCTGAGCCCTCTAAGCCAAGACTAAAAAATAATTCTCAATGGATCATCCTCATTGACACTGTGGTTTAGCCATAATCTAGGCTTAGGTGTTCTAGAAAGCAGACCTGCAGAATCTGTGCAGTTTAACTTGTGTTTAAAGATGACAGTAACACCAAAGCTTTCTTTGAGTGCATTTAAGAATCATGGAGGCTCCTTTCTACCTAGAATAGCTTTAAATGCATATTTCCTGCATTTCACACATGAGCATGCACATCAGTCAAGGCTGTGCTCTGAATAAGAAATCATCATTCAGCAACTGTTGTTCAAAAACGGGAGTCTGACATTGGGCAATGTGTTCGAATGGAGTTTGCTTGTGTGTGTGTGTGTGTGTGTGTGTGTGTGTGTGTGTGTGTGTGTGTGTGTGTGTGTGTGTGTGTGTGTGTGTGATCACTCAGTTCCTGGTAGGCCTTGGTCTTGCTCAAGGTGAGCTGTGCTGATGGCAGAAGATAGGCCTGTCTGTCTTAGTGACCTTGCATTTGCGTCTGGCGCGAATAAAAGAATAAAAGACAGGGCAATGGAGAATTCTGGAAGCCTGGAGATTCTTATACATGGAGATTCCCATTACAAACTGGTCTTCACTATGAAAAGCTAGCTTCCAAGCAGCTACTATAACCAGCATTAACAGCATACAGCTGAGGCTTTTGTCCTCTAAGTTTAATGATGTCTAAACTTAAGGCATCAAAGGTCTCCTAATACTACATATCCAAGTAACCTTCAGTTACAATACGCATATCATAACAAACTTCATGACATACCATATCTAGCCATTGTCTCATCGTTGTATAATGAATAATCCAGCTCCAATAATTTCCAATAGACTTAAATCTAAAGGTTAAAAAGTTTCATAAAGGGTGCTTTGATGGTAATGAGAACCATTTCAGTTCAAATGAACCATCTGAATTGTTAAAATGTTGGACATAACAGATGTGTCCAATCTTATTCAGAAAGGGCCAGATTGCTGGGTAAAAACCCTTTAGTATTATGTAGAACCCTTGCAAACACAATCTGCTCGTGCAGAACTGACAAAAGAAAGCACACTGCATTCAGAAAGTGTAATGACTCAAAAGGAAATTACTTTTAGCAGGCAGGGCATTCAGTTAATTGCAGACAATAACCAGTAATTGTTTTGTCATATGTCTGTATTTCATTGTATTACACCACTATGAAGGCTCAGAAAGACCCTCAGATGCATTATTCAACATTTACATGCTCCTTATTCCCCAGGAGTTGTAGTCTTATATAAATAAGCACAAACTACTTTTTAAAATGAAATGATTGTGATAGGTTGTACAGTGGATCCAGCTCAAGTAAAACAATCATTTAAAAAAACACATCAGGCAAAGGGTTCGAATGTTCGTGGTTCTACAGTATATAGAAACATTTTCTTTACTGAAGAACCCTTAAACAACCCTGATGTTTAAGTATGTATCTTAAAACATCTGGGTGTTTTCCTGGGGGTGAGAGTGCATGTTAGGGGCAGGATGTATTTTAGGTTAGTATGCTGATCAAAGAGACGGGTTGGGGGATTGCTTCAAAGATCGGAAGGTGTTACAGATATCTTTGTGACTGTATTTGTACCTTTTCCTCAGGGCAGCAGTGAAAAATGAGCAGTGTGCTATCATCACTGATCTTGAAGCTATGAAGGGGTGACAGCTAACGGAGAGAAACCCTTTACATTCTGTTTGCTTCATTAGTTACTGAATTATTGATTTGAACATGTGGCATTTATTTTAGTTAATGATTATTTTTTATTTTTATTTCTATTTGGGTAATAAGGCTGGACTAATCTGAGTGGATGAGATAACTTAGACTAGTACAAAGATCTAACAAAGAAGCTCCTGAGGTTGCTCAGTAAAGGCCTCCAGAGGTTTTACTGTGAATGTTATTAAGAGAGCTCTGTCCTGCTTTCGGATTGCACAGCACGTTTTATCACACTCCGCATTGTAAGTGTCTCCTTCTCAACAGACTGACTTCCTGGGACCTACCACCTCCATTATCTGTACTGCACCACCGTACATCATGTTCAAATGAACCACTGGAAATCAGTTACTGACGGCCCATATCCAACCAGGCTACATTCAAAGAGGTCAGTCTGTCAGTCATGATCTTAGCCACATCTTCCTGAATAGGGTCGCGGGTAACCTAGAACCCACCTGGAGTCAGGCAGGAATATCCCCGAACAGGGCACCAGGTGAATTAGTCATTTTCCCTACCTTTTCTACTCATTTAAATAAACTGTGAAGTACGTAGAACATAATAAGCAATGGCTTCAGCACATGTGTATTAGGCACTTGAGAAAACTGCTCTCCAAAGCTTCCACAGTCTTGTTTGTGTTTATTCTGATCTCCTGTCAGTGACTGTATGACAGGGGAAGGCAATCACAGACCTGGAACGCCAGCTTTCTGCACAGTTTGCTGATTTCCCTGCTTTTACCTACCTAGCAATTAAAACATAACTTAAATCAAGTGAGCTTGAGCATGAGGAGCACGTAACTGTGCAGGAGTCTGGCAGTCCAAGACTAGGATTGCCTACCCCTAGTGTATGAGATGCATCCCATTATTCCAGCCCATCTACTCAATGCCCCATTTCTCCACCCCATCTACTCAAATCCCTATTACTTTAATCCATCTCCTCAATGCCCCGTTACTTCACCCCCCATCACTTCAACATTCCATTACTCAAACTCCATCTCCTCAGTACCCCTTTATTTCACCCAGGACAGTCTTGCATCACTACCTGCAACACTTAACAACAAGTGTGCTAAAACATTGGAAGTGCTTTTAAAAATTGGAGATGATTACTCTATGTTTTCCCTGGACTGGACAGTTATGTAAAAAAGGACAGATTTTACATATTATCACTTACAGAGCTAAATAAAGTGAAGCTTTGGGTGACATTTCTTCAAAGAAATATATGTAATACTGTTCAGCTGCATCTAACAAACTCGAACACAGATAGTGACTGAAATATTTGTGTTAATTCATAAGAACTCAGATAGTAAATACACTCAACTATTCTCAGAGCAGTGAGTATAAAAAAAGGGTCAAAACATGTAAAACAATAGTCACAGATGTACCGTTACATCTATGACTATTGTTTTTGACACCATGTGAGTGTGTATAGGTTTATAATTTCACTATCAAGCAGTTAAATATTATAGAGGGCAGCACTTCATATCATAGTAAAGTACTAACAATGTCATGCCCCTCAGAAAGGGGAGTTTGATGCCCACTCCATCAATATGACAGTGTGTGACAATCAAAAATAACAACGGATGATGCAATTCCTTAGAAACCATTTTGTTCTGTGGCCACATGCCTGAACAGATTTATCTATACTGTCTTGCAAGTATCCTCCACAGTCTTGACAAGTCCCAGCTATCTTCATTTTCGCAATTAGGTGTCATTTCACTGTGAAAGTGAGAAGAAGCTGCCTGATTGTTATGTGCACCATATGTGAAGGGATAATACAGAAAGACCTGTGTTGTTATCCATCTGGAAGGACTGTGTTTTTTTCTCCAGATGATATTATTACACAGAATTCATAATCTTTTCGTCTTCTACTTTTACATAAAAGTGATCAATACAAATAAATACATTGTCTCTGTATTGTATTTGTTTTGGTCACATTTATTTTAAGTGTAGTCAGTAAAATATTGCAGGTAGTGCTCTGTATTTTGGTGTTTTCTGGAAAAAAAATGCATTACAAATAGGAAAATTGAGGCGAATTTGATATTGACTTGTGTCCTGATAGCTCTTTGAAGCAAAGGTACTCTCAGAGATAAGTGGTCTCCTACAAAGGGAGCAAAGCAAACACACTCTAAATACAGATTAGTGATGAAATCTGTCTGCCTATCTCTCATCAGTGACACAGACATTGCTTTTAAACAGAATCTGTTCCTGAACTTCTTGTCAGACTGCCTGAGGCTCAGCCTTTATCTATGCCCATTTAAAAAGGATGCAGTGCATTCAAAATCAAAGTGGAAAATGGGAAAAAAGACAACAGAAATGTACATTCACCTACAATTATTATTTATTTAATAATATATATATTTTTTTAAATAATTAAATAATGGAAAATGTCGTACTGGATTACTAACTCATAATTCATCACACAGTGACACCATGGTTACAGAGGGTACGTCTTGTACTTTGTTATTGTATGTGTCTGTATGTTTCTCTGATCCTGAGATATACAGGATAGAATACTGTCATGTAGCTGTCATGTAATCATGGTTTGTAAACATGTTAAAGCAAACATCTGACCAATCAGTTTTACCTTTCATTCTTCTTTTACTTTTATTTATTTATTTTATTTATTTATTATTCTTTCAACTTTTATTTATTGAACAGAAATAACTTTGCATTAAAAAAACATCGTTTCTCTGGAATATCATCTGCTCTTTTCATATCTTCAGGTTTAGTAATAGTTAATTCATGATTCCTCTGTTTATATTCTTCCACCTTGCCGCTGGATATCCTCTTCCTCTTTTACCTTTAACTGTTCCAAGTGTAATTGTTTTTTTGTTTTTTTTCCAGTGAACTGGAAATAATAAGAACAATTCACTTCAGTATGAGCTTCCAGTAAGAGATGATGATTTGTTTCATAGAAATCAAGGACAAACTTTGTAGATTTGTTAGATGTTCATATTGACACTTGATATAGCAAGAAGGCTCTAAAACAAGCAGATCAGTGGTACCCCAGGAATGGGATTGAGAAGCACTGCTCTGGAACACAAGGAAATCAAAAGAAAACAATCAGAAAGTCATCAGATAAACAGCCTTAAAATATTTATCTTTGAAACAAAGAAGCAATTTTTTTTCTTGGTCAGAAAAACCCACAGATCTTTCTGTTCTTCATTCCAGTGTGAGAAGATAACTCAACACTGTGGGTCTGAAAGAATGCAGAACTGATCATGAGGCTCTAACAGAGATTTAGAATGATATGTGTCCCAATATAATTCTACACACTAATACTACAAGGCAGTGTTTCTCATCCCTGATCCTGTTCTGCATAGTTTAGATCTTACCCTACTCACAACACATCTGATTCAACTAATCAGGTCATTAACAAGCCCTTCAGTGCTGTAGAGGATGTGTTAAAGCTAAAACATTTACGGCAGGGCTGCCTCAAGGACCAGGGTTGAGAAACACTGCTAAGGTATAGACAAGTGTTTCTAAAGCCTGGTCCTAGAGGTAGCCCTGCCCTGCATATTTTACCTCTAACAAACTCCATGCAACTCTAAGTGCTTGTTAATGGGCTGATTAGTTGAGACAGGTGTGAATCAGGGTAGCTCTAAAATACAAAGCAGTGATATAGACTATATGCAAATCAAAATGACAGGTTTGGCAGGTTAGTACACAAGAATTTTATTGTACAAACCCGTTTTGTAACATTGTACACATTAACATAGTACACTAGTTGTTGGGGCTTCTGTAGAAGATTTTGTTATTTACCTGATGCAAACATGAGTCATTTGTACTTTAGGCAATTTTGACTCGAAATTAAACATGAGTGTCCTGTCATCCTCCAACATCAACAACAGCAGCACAGCTCAAGGCAGTGGACTCATCAGTACGGGTGATTCACACACTTGGTGACATTCTGCTAAATTCTAAGACATACCAGAAATTCCTCTCACACAAAAGTCTCTGCTCAGTGGTTATGGACGTGCTGGGACCATGGCCTGCAGGATTCATGAAGGACCAAAAACTTGCATTACTTCATGTTTCAAATCAACCAGTGGGAACCATCTCCTCTCGCTTTGACTCATTTGTGGGACTTGAATTCTCTTAGACCTGTTGCTAAGACCTGTGTTGGCTCATGGCAGGTCAGAAATAAATAATAGCAATAATACATCTGTAAATAATGAGCTAGAATCCCAAGTAAAAACTTACTGGAGGTTCTGAAAGTTTGACTGTCCTTCTGCCTTTACTCATATAAACATAGTGCTTTTTTGACTTCTTCTGTAAATTGCATCCATTGCTGACACATAATGCACTCACATAGAGACGTATAGCCAATAGAACAGGACTCTCTGGGACAGATAACCATATATGCGTAATGCCAAGCATGACCGAGAGGAAAATAAAGCCCCCAGCTCATAGCTGAGGAGCAGTGGAACTGTGTTCACTGGAATAATTGCGGTTCATCTAATACGTTTGGGCATGATATGGGTATTTGGGGATGAAATGGGGTGGTGATCATCCAAAATCCTGACCTCAGTAAAGCTCTTGTGGCTGAATGCAATCAAATCCTCACAGAGTTGCTCCAAAAGTTAGTAGAAAGCCTTCCCTGGACACAAGAGACAGTTAGTCAAAGGCTAAACAGGATCTTTTCAATAGCCTTGATGTCATCAGAAATGATGAATGAGTATAAATGATGAATGTCTCAATACTTTTGTCCACATTGTTTATAAAGTCCCATTGCCAAGTGCTACGAATCTTAGTGTGACATTCAACGGCTCTCCTAGAGTTTTCAAACTGGCGCTCTGACAGAGGGATGTGGGCGGTCTAGGTCTCCCTGTTTGAAGAGCATTACCTTCATTGTTTCATTTATCATGCACAAGGTGATCTCCAGGTTCTGGTGTCAGCTCAACCTGGAGCATTTTACAAAATCCCTGATGGATTGGAGTGTTTGTGTGGATTTGTCTGTGTTAACACACCCACTTCACAGTAAATCTACAATGGAATTAGTCATTAGCTAAATAGTGGAACAATATCTGTTGGGCTTGGAAACACTGATCTAACTCCACAACATGTTGGTGGAGGGCCATGGCACTTCAGCTTTTTATTTCTGGTGTTATTTTCTTTCTTTTCTGAACAAGAACACAATGCTTTCTTTGATTGAGACTCCTACTCTGATCCTTGATCTGTGAGTCATTAAAGACAGCCTAAAAGTCTGCCACCGAGTGTTTGAGACAAGTCACACTTCTCTTCAACCCCATTCGTTGCTCGTGCCGCTTCTTGTGGTTAAAGCTATTCTTGGGATGCAGAATCCAGCAGCATACACTAGTGGTCTCTGTCGGTGATCAGTGAAAGCAACAAAAGGTATCGACATACCATCAGGTTTTCACTTCGCTTAGATCCACGTTGGTTTGCTTAATAACAACAGTACAAATGGATTGCTGTTCTTACCCTGAACAGGCCTCTTTCTGTGCCAGGAACAATGAGCCCAGACAGCTGCTCATCAAACATTAAAGACAATTCAGACCATCGTATTATGTGATTTAAGTGAGACTGAGAGATAACACTAGCCCCACTGCCAGGATTTGAGTTCAGATTAGGTTGTCAATGACAACACAACTGGCTGTGTTCTCATTAGTTGGTCTGGGTTTTTGTCCCTGCAGGGAAGTGTTGCCAATAAAATGGGACTCTATGGAGCAGATAAACAAGAATCTACAGGCACCATGCTTAATGCCAAGCACAGAATAGAGGGGTATAAAGCCCCCCACAATTGAGCTGTGGAGCAGTGGAACAGTGTTGTCTGGAATGATTTTGCTCCATCCAATGAGTTGGAGAGTTGGACATGAGGTAGGGTGATCATTCCACATCCTGACCTCACTAATGCTCTTGTTGCTAAATGCAATCAATTCCTCATAGCAAAGCTCCAAACCTCCCCTGGACACTAGAGAGATTCTCCAACAAAAGTCCAATAAACAGCAGGAGAAGCTCTGAAGGTTGTCTAGCACTGTGGTTCCCAATATTAGGCCTGGCGGACCTCCTGACCTCCACTTTTAGTGGTTTCCTGTTCAAAAACAACCCCTTCAACAGAGGAAGAGTTTGATCATTCCCTAATTATCATTAATTAGCTATATCCGATATGTTAGAGCAGTATAATCATTAAAGACTCACTGAGATATTCACAGTTGACAAATGGACAGAGTATGCACGGTGCTCTCTGAAAGATTGAGGCTTTTATTTTTTGTTTACTAAAAATAACCCTGAATCTATTCCGTGAATAAATTCCATTAGTGATTTCCTTGGTAATGATTTTCAAAGGAAATTGCTCAAGAATTTATTCATGGAATGGATTCATGATTGTGGGTTCTCAGAGAATTTCTGACATCATTTCTGAATGAGGGCCCAGAACTTTTACACAACACGTCATTTGGTGTAACTACTTGAGTGATTTCGAGTCCAGTCAGTATGTCCTCGTCTTGGATGAAAGCCAATTGATGAAGACTAATCTGGCTTCTGGTCTAGGGCCAGCTCTCCAGCCTGCTGCAGCCGTTTCTAGCGGATGCAGAAGCCGGGTGGGGTCCTACATTTTGGAGATAGGTGATGTCAGTATTTACGTTTAGATAATGAGAGAAAGAGAGGAGGAGAACCTTGACTCAGTGCTGCATAACAAGACATGGCATGTACAACCACATCATATAAACATAAACTACAAAAGTACATTTCTTGATGAAAACACAGGATGGTTGTGCACCTATTACAGATGGCTGCTTAGGTGTTGATAAGTGGATGCTATGGTATAATAGGTGGTTACCAAAGTGGTTACTATGGTACGGCAGGTGTTTGCTAAGGTGTTCCACGTGGTGGCTGTGGTGGTTACTATGATAAACTGTGGCCATAACTTATCTGTTGTTCCCACTCCATACCAATCTGTGGCCATTACTTATTTTTATATTTATGCAGGGCTAATAAAATAAATTAAACAAACAAACAAACAAACAAACAAACAAAATAAATAAATAAATAAGGAATTACAACTTAGCTTTCCAATGTGCAACCATAACAATTTACAGCACGGGTCCACCTGATGCACCTTTTAACTGTTATTGACCAGAGAGAGAGAGAGAGAGAGAAAGAGAGAGAGAGAGAGAGAGAGAGAAAGGGTGAGTGAGTGACAGAGAGAGTAAGTGTGAGCGAGTGAGCGAGGAGAGAGAGAGAGAGAGAGAGAGAGAGAGAAAGGGGTGAGTGAGTGAGCGAGGAGAGAGAAGCGGGGAGGAGGTGATAGTGATCTCTCTCAGTCATCGGTGTATGTTGCTAAACAGCGCTCGGTCGGAGGGGGAGAACTGCGTGTGTTTGACCATCATGCTCCTGCCGCTAAACGGGTAAGCATCTCTCTCTCTCTCTCTCTCTCTCTCTGTCTCTCTCTCTCTCTCTCTCTCTCTCTCTCTCTCTCTCTCTCTCTCTCTCTCTGTCTAACGTTGTTGGGGCGATGTGTTTCAGCAGTCGTGCTCGGGGATCGGCATGGCTCTCCCCCCTGGCCCCTGAAGTCCCCCTGCAGAGGTGGAGTGAGTGAAGGGCTCGCGCTCTGCACGATGAGCCTGGCGCTGCAGGATCTGCGCAACAACGTGAGTGCAGTGTTATGTTCTCCCCCCGCAGCTCTCCGTAACTATCAGTCGCCCATCTTGGCGAGTCTGAGCGCGAGACGAGAAAGAAAGGGCAGCGAGAGTGTGACATCAGGGCTCGAGCTCGGGCTGATCCGGAGACGCGCTGGCTGTGCCTCGCGCGACTGACGCGGCGGCTTCCAACCGCGTTGCGCTTTAACTGCACGCGCAGTGAAGTGTTTCACTGAAGAGATCCTGCTCGCGGCTGCGCGCGGTGCTCGTGCATGAGTGTGCATGCACATTTGCGTGTTTTGCACGATGCATTGCGTTCAGGAGGGGCAGAAACGGACAGGGAAGTCGTCATCTATCCCTGACCACGTTCACAGGCATTGAACTCAGTAAGGACAGACTTGTTGCTCACTGGAAAGCAGTGGAGACACGCTGCTCCAGAACACGGCGAGCTTCCCTTCTTTTGTGTCTTTTTTGCAAAATGTCATGCATTCGTGTCGCTCGTTATTCCTGCAGAGAAGAACGCGATTCCTATTGGCCGGCTTGTGCACGAGGAGCGTCTCGACGTGGAGCATAATTAGTCGCACGCGGTTTCCATGGCGACCGCGAGGATCACAGAGATGTCTGAGCCACCGCTACCCCGAAATGACAACACTAGTGTGGACAAAAGTATTGGGACACCTGCTCATGCAGTGTTCTTCAATAGTCTGTCCTGCTTTTGTTGGAGGAACTGTCTCTCCTTTTCAGGGAAAGCCTTCTGCTGCAATTCAGAGCATTGCAGGATTTGATTGCATTCAGCCACAAGAGCAGTAGTGAGGGCATGTTGGATGATCACCGCCCCACCTCATCCCCAGCTCCTGCATGAAGCACCATCATTCCAGAGAACACAGTTCCACCCCCACCCCCACAGTGCTGGGGAGCTGTATGTCTTTCTAGTCCAGGCATTCGGCGTGGGGCCACTGCAGGAACTGTACAGGGATTAGACAAGCTGTGTGTGCACTTGCACATCTATGTCAGCAATGGGTGCAATTTACAGTAGCCCGGTGCTTTTATTAGAGGTGTTTCATTTTTAGACATATAGTGTACTTTGGCTGGATTTTGTACTTTTCTCAACAAGGTGGTTTACCTCTGAGGAAGGGGGAGGGTTCCAAATGTAGTGGAACATTAGATGGTTCCCATATTGGTACTATTCATGATGCAAGGAAACACATTCTGTAATCAGTTGTCTAGCATTGCACAGAAATGCATGTGGGCACGCACATGCATGCATGCACACACACACACACACACACACACACACACACACACACACACACACACACACACCCCACTTGTGTTCAGTGTGGTTGTGATCCGTCTTTGACAGGCTGTGGTTTGATTAAGCCAATCGTGATCTGATTGCAGTGTATCCTGGGTGTGTTTACACCTGGCTTCTCAAGTGTTTAAAGTGAAATCAGAATGTGACCCAATCACTGACAACTCATTAATGCATGAAGTATTTCTGTATCACACAAACATAAAAAGACAATAACACACTTATAAAGAAGTGAACCGGATTATTGTCTGATTGCTCATCAAACAATAAATGAGTCACACAGCCCTGCCATTGAAAACCTGACCTTTTTTGCCTTCTTTGTGGCAGAGTCATCAATTATCATCCTCCCGCCATCTCGCCTCCTCCCCAGCTCCTCCCTCTCAATGGGACATCTCCCCAGGCTGTAGCTTAAGGAGATTTTTTGGCCTATGTATAGGACTTGCCGATAAATGGAAAAAAGAGGAACACAAAGAGGTGAAAAAAAGGAAAATGTCTCTACGTTGTCGCTGAAAAGTGTAGTAAGATTACGGATGTCTGCAGGTGATAAGGACATCCTGTCCTGGCTTTCTGAATTTGTATGTGTGGGCATCCCATGTGAGATGTAGCCCAAACATAAATCTACCACTGAACTCAACTCAAACCCATGAAGGCTGTTTACACTTTGCATTAAACATGTCTGGATTGTATGTATTTGCTTTGGTATACGTCCCCAGTGTGACCAGATGAGATCTGATATTTACTTTCCTGCTCTGAAGGCGCATCAATGCATACATTGTTTACATTTTGATTCCTTTTTCTTGTCACATTTGCTTACACTTGTGTTGAGTCTTGTCAAGCTCCATTTCAAACAGAATATGGTTTAATGATCTGATCACAATGCGTCCTAGATGTGTTTATAGCTGGGTTTTCTTGTGACCAGAAGAGGATTCTGTTAACAGAAATGCATGTTATTGCAAAGTGTAAACCAGGGTTTCTCAACCTTTTCCACCTCACAGCCCACATGTTTATCATTAGAAAGCACGGCCACAAAAATGCAACACTCTCTGAATGTAATTTCTTTTTTTGCATTTTACGTCTCAAGTGGGGGCACCACAGGTAGTGTGTGTGTCATACATCTCCAGGGGCATGGGGTTGTGGGTTTGATTCCTGCTCGGGTTGCTGTCTGTCAGGAGCTTGGTGTGTTTCTCTCTGTGTCCCCATGGGTTTCCTCCAGGTTCTCTGATTTCCTTGTGAAAATGCACAATGTAGCTGAATTGGCCATGCTGAATTACCCCTTTTCCTCCTTTCAGCCCACCTGTTTCTACATTGCATAACAGCTGTACAGTAAGAGTTCTTAAACTACACGTTTAAATAATCAAACATTTGCTTTAAAACGTGTTCTTACATAAACTATAGTACAGAAAAGTATTGGGACACCTGCTCATTCATAGTTTCTCCTGTGATGGACTGGTGCCCTGTCCAGGGAATATTCCTGCATTGTGCCCAATGATTCCAGGTGGGCTCTGGATCACTGTGATCCTATAGAGGACTAAGCAGCTAAGATAACAACTGACTGCCACGGAAATCCTGAAAATTAGGGTCTGAATGTAGTATAAAACATCTGTCCCAAATGTATGAAAACATCTGTCCCTGATTTAGCTCACAAAAACGAGCAGTAATGATGCATTGCACATCAGGAGACATGTCTAGTTACAAAATGTGGACAGCTTTCCTTCCAAAAGCTGTCTATGTCAGTCCCCATGTCGACAATCTGTCTACTGACAATCACATCATATGTGATGTCTGGTTTGTACTTGCTGATGATTTGTTTTGCTTTTGCTGGGGAATATCTTTGTTTAAAACACCTCTACATATCTGGTTCACTAATGATCTGCATCAGATGGCCATAGCTGCATTGTCCCAAACCGATGTTTAATTGTTACTTCTGTTATGTTATTATATGTTAATTTCTGTTAATGCTTATATAATGTGGTTTGAACATGACTGATCTCTCAATTTTTACTTGGGGCTGGGAGATACATATCAATATGTATATATCAACATTATATATGAAGAGCCTCAGCTGATCAGAGTCAAATCTTGAGCACATTGATTTCAAGTGCACACAATGCATTTTTTAGATTTGTACAGTTATATTAATGCCACAGTTTCCCACAAAGTAGGTTGCATGTCTAGCGTCTTACACTAGACCAGGCACAGTTTTCCCCCAAAAGTCTTTATTTCTCTATCATGTCATGATGCTGCAGAAACTCTTCTGCTTTTGCAGATGAAGGCAGTTCACTGCCTGTCTGAAACTGCTTTCTGTGAGTACACATGGCGCAGTAAAAGTTCTAAAACTACATGTTTAAATAATCATACATTTGCTTCAAATCAAGTTCTTACCATATATGGAGAAAAGTATTGGGACACCTGCTCATTCATTGCGTCTAAAATCAAGGGTATTCAAAGAGTTTATCCTGCTATTGTTGGAGTCTCTACTGTCCTGGAAAGGCTTTATATTAGATTTTAGAGGAGTGCCGTGAGCATTTGATTGCATTCAAGCACATTAATGAGGTCAGGATGTTGAATGAAGGATATACAGTACATACTGTTAGGGGATATGTGTACATTTTTGTAAACTTGTGACGCCCATAAACCTTAAGCTGCAGACCTTTGGCTTTGTATGGTGTTGTGGGAATTGTAGTGCAGTGTTTCTCAACCCTGGTCCTGGAGGTACCTCTACCCTGTGTATTTTAAAGCTTTCCCTGCTCTCAACCTGTCTGAACTATTCTGCTCATTAACAAGCCCTTTAGAGTTGCATGGGGTGTGTTAAAGATGAAGGACAGGGTTGTCTCCAGGACCAGGGCTGAGAAACACTGCTGTTTTTAGGAGTATTGCTATGGTGACTGTAGTCTAATGCTAGTCTTACAGAGCCAGTGCAAAAGCAAAAATAGACTATTTATAATGAACATGTTTTGGATCGGTTGTGGAAAATTGTGGAAAACTAGGAAAACCTGAATTAATTTTTTAAAATCAGACAAGGGAAGCCTTAGCCAGATGAAATTCACTAATGTTGCACTTTTAACTTTTGCGATTCCTGATTGTTGTTTGACTTGTGGTATTTTCAACACGTGCAAGGTCAGAGCGGTATTATAATGTAGATTGATAAAAAACATTAAATTCAATGTGATTGACATTGATATGGCCCTAAAACCAAGTGTTCGGACTTTGGCTGACTTGATTTGCTTTGAAATTGACATGCAAATTAAGGTAATTCATTTGTTTATGGACCAAAAAGGTTCTTTCTGTTTTAACAGGATGCACACATTTACATTCAATAAAACAGGATGTCTTCAGCATGAGCGTCTAATGCCTTTATTTCTAAAGGTTCACAGAACATGTTCCACCAGAGAGTTTTTTTTAAATCCTTTTTTATCTCAATAAAAAAAACGGTAGTTTTCTGGGAATTGTACGGGCTTTCTAACAGGGCGATTGCTGTGTCATTCTCTGGCCTGCATGAACCGAAAATTTAATGCTTTCCATAAGGGTGGGTGATATACACTCTTATACACAGATACACAGTATACTTTTCTGTGCATATTGTGGATATCATCAGTGCAAGGAACCAACACCACATTTCATTATGAAGAGTGTAATTAGTCCTGTTTAATTGTGTAAAGCACAGCATAGAATGAAATCCTCTAAGTATGGGAGATTATCAGAACAGTATTTAGAATCTGATGATATTGATGCAATTTTATCTATGTGCCAAAGTACTGGGATAAATTGGCATCATCTTACTGTGTTTAAATATCCTTAAATTGTTTATAATCTACAATATTGCCTATTTCCCATTCAATTCTTGGATGAAGGTGTTTGAAAGGAGCTCTAATGACTGCTGGTCATGTTGACCATCTTAAATGTTCAGAGTGGTGCTTTGTAACTCTGGTGCTTTGCATTAGTGACACTAGGTGACCTTGTTAATTTCACAACTTGGCTCTACTGGATTGCCAACATTGAATTTCACAAGTTTTTGATGCATATCTTAGGGCTGAATGATATGGACAAAAAAAAATCATATCCTGGTATATTTTTCCTGAATGGCAATAAATGATACGATGCAATTTATGATGTGAAAATTACAACGTGAAAAAATAGTAGTATAGGGGAGCAGAGTAGGGGAGGAGCAGAGTAAGGGAGCAGAAAAAAGTATTTTTTTTTCAATATTGAAACAGAACAGTATTTAAAAACGTTAAAAGTTGATATAACCAATATTCATGTAGACAATATCTTGCTCAATTTATATCCTGATATTGATATATCACCCAGCCCTAACATATCTTCACACCTAACCTAGTGTTGAACATATACAGTATATGGAAACCTTCCAGTAGACCTATTTGAGCTTAGCAAGAACTGATTACTGAACTGTACTGCTGTATGTGCACACGGTATGTGGAGTCATGTTGATAAGGTGTTTTGCTGTGAGTATGCATGCATGCAAAGCTTAGAGCACCACCTCCATTTGCACTTCTGACAGGGATTACTGCTCATTAACAGCAGCATTCTGGAAGAAATTGTCTTGTTACTCCAAATGTGAGACGTGTTTCATATCCAGTTTGTTTTTTGGATTTGCACTGTTGTAATATTGTTCTATATTAAAACGGGGTCTCAAAATTTTTTCTGCTACTTTTATCTGTACTACCTAATTTTCCATTTTTATAGCATTGCAGCTGTAGCTGCAAATCTCTAGAACCAAACATCTTGGCTGATCAGCTGCTGTTACCATGTTACCATGTTATCACATTAACTCGGACCCCAGATTTTGCCCTATAAACACTGGCTGGTCCATACAATGCTCCTCTGTTCTTTTGCATGTCTACTGTCTGGATTTGAGCCCTAAACCACAGTGACAGAGTGTATGTGACTGGTTTCAGACCTGTGGCGCTGCTTGGGTGTGGTGGTGTGGGAAAGAGTGCTGTTGGAGCTCTCTGGAGGTGGAGTGCTCTCTCTCTCTCCTCGACCCCTGCTTGACCCTGGAGGGCTGCTCAGGGCTTGGGAGGGCTGGTGCATCCTGCCTAAGGGTGTGTGAGTGCAGGGAGATGGCTACGCTTTCCTGTGTGTGTGTGTGTGTGTGTGTGTGTGTGTGTGTGTGTGTGTGTGTGTGTGTGTGTGTGTGTGTGTGTGTGTGTCTGCATGTGTGCGTGCATATGTGCGTGCATGCGTAAATGTGTACAGAGGCTAGTCTAGGTCAGTGAGCTCACAGGCTACCTTCACACTTGAGTTCTTCACTGAGTCACCAAGGACGCTATGGTACAACATGGATAGAGATAGAGAACTGCTGCACAGAGACTTCTGAGAACATCCATTATTTTACTTGTTCCCATAAACTCCTGTTTACACAGTTGTGACATATACTGACACCTATTTTTGGTTTCATCAGTGAGACAGAAGGTCTAACTGATGGCGTCACTAACAGATGCTGTGTTTGGGTCACTTGAAAGGTGTTGTTGACACCCAGTTATCTGGTGCACATACACACCAAGAGCCAATTTGGATTCAGCCCATGTGTACATTTTTATACCATACACAAAATGCATTATTTAAATCTCTACCCCCAAATAGTGACTTTATGTACAGTGTCACTCAGCATTAAAGCCTTGTTTTAAGGTTTATGAGGCACATTATTCTTTCATATGGCATTTGCTTGAAATCACAGTACAGGTCAGTACAGTTCTGAAAACCACCACATTCACTACCAGTTATGGTGACACTGCAATACGTTCTTGAAATATCTTGACAGTAAGCTCAGCATAAAAGAAATAGACTGCTTCATTGGATGAGCACCTCTGCCATTGTTCCTAGCTGAAATGGAAAACGTAAGCATGCATGTAGCCCCGATGTGCTTGCACACCGGGAAATGTATCCTCTGTATTTAATCTATCCACACAGTGAAGCACACACACATACTCTGGTGAATACACACACTTGGGGGCAGTGAGCACATGTGCCTGGAGCAGTGGGCATCATTATCCATTGTGCCCAGGGAGAAGTTGTGGAGTTAAGTGCCTTACTCAACTGCACTTCACTCATGTCCTGCTAAGAGGCAACCTCCCAGTCACAAGACTGGTTCCATAACTACCATGGAATGGCTGGGTTGACATGGCAGATAACTGACTTGGGAAACGTAGTGACATAATTGAAAACAAGCTGCCATCAGGCTTAGATTGCAAAAACTTTTCAGTGTGACAGTATAAAACCACTATAGTGGACTTTTATGCAGGTGTGGCTGAAAGGCTGAAAGAGGAGCACATCAGTGGAAAAATCTATCATATTAAGGCAGAATCCTCAGGCTGATAGTGCGAACAAAATGTATGCCAAAAACAAGATATTATCCACTCCTTAAACCCTGTTTTTGTGTTCTAATAGCCTAGTATTATTTACTTGTTATGAGAGTTAAACACACAGAAAACAGCCTTTTTAAAACCTAATCTCTATTATCAGCATCTGTAACGTGTGGCTGTTTACCATGGAAAATAATGACATGTTTACCTGCACTTCACAAAACGGCACAAAGCCCTTTGACTCAAAACACTCTTATAAAAGAAGCTAGTGTGCAGATACTTTTGTTATGTTGTTGGTTTTTTTACGTAATACACTGTGTTCCATACACAGCCCAGATTTCATGGCATCTAAACCTGGTAAAGTCCTGATAAGTTGATCCAGGTGTGCTGCAGCAGGGAAATACTAGTGGTGTAAGAAAATCTTGATAGACTTGAGTATTGTGATGTTACGTTTTGCGGTTTAAACATCACAATATATCATCTTGCTTTTGTATATTGTGATATTTTTCAATACATTGAATCACTACCCCTTTATCATGATACATATCATGTCAATATACTGCCTTTGGAATCACCCATCTGTCCTGGACAACAGTCCTCCAGGGCTGGAATTGAGGGCCCCCTCATCTACAGTGTCCAATCCGAACTGAAGGCGAGTTCAACACAACAGAGGCCTTTAGTAATGTACCGAGCAGACAGGCCGCATGATTTATGTATGTGTGCAGACGTCAAGGAACAGCGCATGTTAAACATGCATGCAGACACATATGCACGCGCACACATACACACACACACACACACACACATACACACAGCTTATACTGGATGTCCTTAAACATAATAGCACTGTTATCCAAATTCCTTGTATCTCCAAGAGAAACACTTTAGAAGGAAGGAAAAACACATTCAATGACAGTCACTGTAAAAGATTTAACTCTAGATCCTAATTACACTGTATGGACAAAAGTATTGGGACATCTGCACATTCATTGTTTCATCAGAAATCATGGGTATTTAAAATTTTAACCCCCCCCATTTCCTCAGCTCTTCCAAAAAGCCCCATTTCAGAGAACACAGTTCCAGTGCTCAACAGCTCAACATACCCCTCTAGCCCACACCTGACATTAGGCATGGTTCCAATAACAATGAAAAATGTAAGAAAAATTAAGAAACCGTTTTTTTGTGTAAGTGAGAGTGAGACCTGAGCAACACTCCAACACTCCATCTCTCTGTTCCTCAGTAAATTAATTCTTAAATCTGTTTGGGCACCCTTACTGCATTTGTTCTGGTGTTCCTTTTAGCATCTTTTGGATGTTTAGCATTCTGCCAACTCTGCACTGCAGCAGAGAGAGAGAGAGAGAGAGAGAGAGAGAGAGAGAGAGAGAGAGAGAGAGAGAGCATACCCTCTGCTTTCTGTCATGGTAGTGAAGCAGTCAACCAAAGAACATGCCCACATACACACACACACACACACACACACACACACACACACACACACACACACACACACACACACACACACACTTAGACAGTCTTAAAGGGCCCATATCCTACAATAAGTACATTTTTACATGATTACTTTCCGCCTTCTGTTTATCTATTACAGGAAAACAGGATGTATTTAGGACTCATTATACAGTATGCAAATAGTGTTCTGTTAGGAATGGCTGCCCTAACTCAGACAACAAAGCTGAAACACTCTTGCGAAACACTCTATTTTTTCATTTTGTATTTTTGACATCAAAGATAATATTGAATATTGCCTTTTTTGTCTGTATTGCCCAGCCCTATGTACATCCAAGGGTTCAGAGTGATGGAGTGTTCTAAATGCGTATTCATTAGTGGTCCTGTCTTTTTTCACTCTCTGATTAGTGCGTTGTTGACAGACTCATGGAGTGTGTGTGTGTGTGTGTGTGTGTGTGTGTGTGTGTGTCTGTTTGTGCACATATGTGTGAGGTAGCAGACGGTGAAACAAGGACTCATTCATGCTGTTTTTGGAACACTTGTGAGAGACGTGTATGTGTTTGTATAATTTATATGCACAGAATCCTCCATGGCATTGTTAGTGTTTATCATGAGAAGAGTAGAAAGGAAGATAGAATGAGAGAAAGAGAAGAGTGAGGCATTAAATTGATCAAATTGATCATTGCTTGCTGATCACTTACTACTGCTTCCATCTTCAGCTCAAAAAAACAGCTAAACCAGTACACACTCCCAGTCCTTTAATCTGCATTTTTTTGGCCTATAAAAATCCTCTCTCACTTGCCTGTCCTGCTCTCCGCTTCTCCCTCTGCTGTATTTTTTCTTCCTTCCTTCCCTCTCTCTTCCATCAGTTCCTCCCTCCTTCCTTTCTCTAGCCATGTGCACAGAGCCTGGTAACCTTGGCGCCCAAATAGTGACATCATTCTCTCTCTTGTGGTCTCTGTTTTGACCTCTCTCTGTCTCTCTCTCTCTCTCTCTCTCTCTCTCTCTCTTTTTTTTTATCTCTCCATTTGTCTGTTCTGTGTTCTCATCACTCTTTCTGTTCTGTCCTCCCTCTCCTTTCTCTCTTTTCTTCCCTCCCACTCTGTCTGTTCTGTCCTCCCTTTGTGTCCTCTTCTCTCTCTCTCTCTCTCTCTCTCTCTCTCCCTCCCTCCACTTTGTCCCCTGGTCTCTGCTGTACTCTCCTTTTTCTCTCTTTCTTCTGTCCTTCTTTCTCTCTCTCTCGGTTCTGTGCCCCCCCATGCAGTCTCTATAGCCAAGCTGTGTTGTCTGAGTCGCTACCTCGTCAGGGTGGTCTCTATAACCAAGCTGTTCTGACTGAGGCTGTACCTTCTTCTTCTTCTTCTTCTTCTTCTTCTTCTTCTTCTTCTTCTTCTTCTTCTTCTTCTCTCTCTCTCTCTCTCTCTCTCTCTCTCTCTCTCTCTCTCTCTCTCTCTCTGAATAGTGAGACAGAAACCGTGTAAGAAGATGATTACAAGCAGTGTACAGACACATGAGACGAGTGTAAACACATGCCGCTCATCTACTTGAAACAATGTGTGTCTGTGCATGGGTGTGTATATATATATATGTGTGTGTGTGTGTGTGTGTGTGTGTGTGTGTGTGTGTGTGTGTGTGTGTGTGTGTGTGTGTGTGTGTATGTGTCTGAGGGGGGATATGGATATGGTGAGACCAGGTTTAAAGCTGACCCCACAGCATTGGGTTAGTGTCCATTATGTAATGTTTACATAACAAAAGAGGCGCAGTCGGGCAGGCTTTTATTTGGTGGGCCTGTTGGTTTACGGGCGCAGAGTGCTCGTGTGAAGTGCATCCGAGTGGCTAACTGCATCAGGACACATTGGCCTGTCAGCGGTGAGCAGAATGGCCCTTTGTACCACAACAGTGCAGCAGTCTGTTTGGCGTAGCCCCCTGCTGGTGGCAGTGTGTTACTGCTCTCGGCACAGGCTGGCTGAATGGACTCTTTATGAATGGTTGAGGTTGAGGGTGATTGTGAAAGACTATGCTTACTGTGAGGGAAGCAAGTATTTATGTGCTGTGGAATACACAACAATTTCTCTGAGATCATTTGAAGAGAGAGAGTACAGTACACACACACACACACATACACACACACGCACACACACACACACACAAATCATTCTCTACGCCTCTTGGCAGCTAAGAAGAGAGATAGGCGGCTCCTTCTTTTGGAACTTTCTGTTCTGTATTATCATAATGCTCTCAGAATGGAGCTTGCCAGCAAAACTCAACCTCTCTCACCCCACCACCCACTCTCTCTCTGCTGTTCTTGGGTCGAAATGTCCTTCTTGTGCTGTTCCTCTGTCACTTATCACAGCAGGTAGGTTCCCACTGCTGGACTCTCTCTCTTTCTCTCTCTCTCTCTCTCTCTCTCTCTCTCTCTCTCTCTCTCTCTCTCTCTCTCGCTCTCTCTCTCTCTCTCTCTCTGCATGATGTTGTTATGGATAGGAAGAACGTTGCGTTTTTCGTGTGTTTCTGGCCATGCCACTACAGTTGACAGCTGTGCTGGTTCCACTTCTCTCCTTACTTCCAGAACCGGGCAGTTGCAGAGCAAGGTCTGTGGTGGGTTGTGCAAGCTCTGGCAGGAGTGGCAAGAACAGTATGTTTTAATGCACTAAGGGAGCACATGGGTGGTATTGCACAAAGGACGTCTTCATAAAAGTTTAAAGCTGGCCAATCTGAGGACTGACCAATGGCAACATGCCTAGCCTCTTGTCCCATTGGACAGACTTTCTTGTGGCTGCATTATCTGGCTAACTGAGAAAAGAGCTCTTTATGGATACCCCCATGGTGGTGCTTTGTACTGCACTCAAAACATCCAGATATGTGCGGCCTAGTTCTAAAGTGCCAGATTGTTGAGCCGTGTGTGTGTGTTTGTGTGTGTGTGTGAGTTATGGAGTGGGTCTGATTGTAGGGGCGAGGAGAGAGGTCATGAATTGAAGAAAAGAGGAAAGGGAGATTGCTGAACCCCGACTTCCTTTTTGTGTCACCACTGAGCGCTCAGGCCAGCACTTTTCTCTCTGCCTTCATGCTCCCTCACTGTTCTTCTGCTATATGTCCTATAACAAAATGAAACCATTTATGTACATAAATGACGCATTTCCTGTATTTTTGTTGCATATTATTGTTGCTTTGAGGTTCACATTTGATGTTTGTGTAAATGGATATCTGATAAAAGTAGTTCATATTTACTCAACCATTTCATAAACTCCATTTATCCCTTACCAGACTGTGTTTGTTTCTATGATTTTAAGACATATACAACAATCAACTTTAACATTATGACCCCATCCTTGTTTTTACATTCAATGTGCATTTTTTCAGCCCCTCTTACCACACAGAAGCACTTTTTAAGTTCACTAATTACAGACTGTAGTCCATCTGTTTCTCTGTATACTTTGTTAGTCACCCCACAGGACCACCACAGAGTAGGCACTATCTGGGTGGTGGGTTATTCTCAGCATTGCACTGACACTGAAATGTGTTTGTGTGTTGCACTGGTGGAATGGATCAGACACAGCAAACAGTGCTGCTGAAGTGTTTAAATCCCTCAGTGTTACTGCTGCACTGAGAATAGTCTGTGAGCACTGATGAAGGACTAGAGGATGGCCAACACAACCTGTATTGAAACAGATGAGCTTCTGTCTCTGACTTTACATCTACAAGGTGGAGCAGCTAGGTAGGAATGTCTAAAAAGTGGAGAGTGATAGATCCACTTGTACCAGCACAAGACCACCATCGTGTTAGTGTCACTGCAGTGCTGAGAAGGACCCCCGGTCAAATAATACCTGCTCTGTGGTGGTGCTGTGGGCTCCTGACCTTTGAAATACAGGGTGTAAGGAGGCTAACAAAGCATGCAGAGAAACTGATAGACTACAGTCTGTAAGTGCTCCTGTTTGATCAATGGAGGTGATAATATGGATAATGAATGTAGAAACAAGGAGGTGGTCACAATGGAGTGGTTGATCAGTATATGATATTTGTAAATGAGCTCTATTCTGATTGGTTGTCCTCAATTAAAGCTGAATGGGAGGAGCTAAACTCCTGTTGAAAAAGGCAGATCTAAGAATGGAATGTACTCACAAAACATTGGATTCAAAGCGAACTGTTTTGCAGCTTGAAATGTTTTTCATGATATCGGTCCATTAAACCATGACAATTAAGGTCTTGTGTAGCACCACACATGTAGACCTTATGAACACACTATTATATCAAAATCTCATCAGGTCAGCTGTGGAACAGTGGAACTATGTTTTCTGGAATAATGGTGCTCTATCCAGTACTTTTGGGATGAGTTGGGGAGATGGTGATGTGGTAGGGTGATTATCATCCAACATGCTGACTAATGCTCTTTTGGCTGAATGCAATCAAATCCTCACAGCAGTGCTCTACAATCACGCACATCCGAAAGCCTTCCCTGGACAGTAGAGACAGTTACTCTAAAAAGAGCAGGGTACACTCTAATACCCATGATTTTGGAAGAAACAATGAATAAGCATTGTCCCGATACTTTTGTCCATATAGTGTGATTCTGATATAATACTGCACAGCTAATAATACTGGGGGACAGGAAAACCACTAGTTACAATTTGCAGAGTAGCACTCTGAAGTCACAAATAAACAGAAAGAGAGTGCTTATTTCAGCTCTCACAAACAGTGATGTAGGTCTGTTCTGAAGCTTTGGCCTAATTAAACACCCATGTTAGCCAGTTT
This sequence comes from Acestrorhynchus altus, assembly GCA_034509495.1. Classification (NCBI taxonomy): domain Eukaryota; kingdom Metazoa; phylum Chordata; class Actinopteri; order Characiformes; family Acestrorhynchidae; genus Acestrorhynchus; species Acestrorhynchus altus. Next base: position 12,062,583 of record CM067517.1, on the reverse strand, counting down.
CTGAGATTCCCAGCCTGCTGTTGGCCCACTGTAGCAGATTGATGAGAAAGAGTGATAGAGAGAGAGAGTGTGTGTGTGTGTGTGTGTGTGAGAGAGAGAGAGAGAGAGAGAGAGAGAGAGAGAGCGAGCGAGAGAGATAGAGATAGATTGCCTGTACAAATAGAGGAACTTCCACTCCCATTATCTAAAGATGAACGAAGGTCACTTAACTTCTGGTACATCCTTTCAAGATGGTACTGTGTGTGTGTGTGTGTGTGTGTGTGTGTGTGTGTGTGTGTGTGTGTGTGTGTGTGTGTGTGTGTGTGTGGGAAAGGTTGTAAAACCAAACTGGCTTTTTAGTAGGCAGTGATGAGCAGCTGGCTGTGAAGGACTGCTCATTTCCTTTCTGGAGTGTATGTGGAGGTTTGTGTACTTGGAAGTACGCTGAGGAAGTAAAGGAGAATTTTGTCCTTCGAGGGAATTTTCTATGAATGTTTGTTTGAGAAGATACAGATATGTGTATGTGTATCTTAACAAGGTCTACATACAGTAGGTGGATTTGTGAGTGTGTGTGTCTGTGTGTGTGTCTGTGTCCGTGAGTGATTATTTTGTACTTGGACTTGGACCTCGCCCATGACTCCTGGCGTCACAGCGTCTAAGCACCTTCACTGAGGCGACTGAGGCTAAAGGCAGTTCAGCAGCACATGGGATGAACAAATTAGAATTACACAAATTAGATTTTAGCCATAAGTTATTAAAATAAATAAATAAAAAATAAGCAAATAAACATATACTTTATATATGTATATATATATATATATATATATATATATATATATATATATACACACACACACACTCATACAACAAAAAGAATAAAGCTAATTCACAACACAATATTTGTTTACAGAACTTCTAATTGTTTACTCAGAAATTCTAATTGTTGCACTCAGCGTTGAGAAAACAATTTAGACCAAAATTTTGACTCAAATATTTTGTGTTGCTTCATTGTATTTTTTTGTGTGGGAGAGCATTTTTGTTGCCTCAAAGGTTGACTGTAAGAATTCTCTAAAAACATACTCTCTAAATGATAGATACGGGATAAGCTGCACATTTGTATTTCTTATCATGTATTTCTAATACGCTTGTACTTCTCTCTTGGGTTCTTTGACTATCTGTCCTGCTCATGGCCTCGAGAATGTCCGAATCATTCAGTATTCTGCTCGTCCTATGCCTCCACAACCAACTTTAGATCTTGCTGTCGACAAGCTCCACAGTGGGCAGCATTTTCTCATTGGCTGCTTCATGTGTTTAACCATATGAAGGCTTATCTGGGTGTGTGGCTGCTATCTGTGCGCAAGGTAACTGTGGGGCTGCAAAGGTTGTTTTTAGGGGGGCTGGAGTTCAAGGTATTTATTTATTCGGGGCAGAGGTTGGTCTATGCCAGCCTGCCCCCACCATACTGCTTCCTTTCAAAAATACTTCTCAGGAAACTACTTCAAACAATTGCACTCTGCGTCGAGAAAGTTCCGTACCACTCCTGGAACTTGGGAAAACCTCTCCCTTCCCCTCGTAAGGAAAGGCTCTCCCTCTTTTACTCTCTCCACTCACTCTTTCCCTTTTGCTCTTACAATGCGATGTTCTTCTTCACTCGGTCTGTCTATCTGTCTGTCCCACCCTGTCTCTTTAGAAATGACCTCATCCACCTCACACACTGTACACAATGCACTCTTGCAGTCTCCTCATGAAAATGAAATATGTTTTGTTTGTTTTCCCCAAAATGGAACTAGAACATGCAGAAATTATCAGTGTATAACTACAAATGAGGTGAGTGTGGTAGTTTTATGGCTGATTTTCTTCACAAACAATCTGTATGTTCTTACCAAAGAGAACATGACCATTAACCATTAGATGTAAATGTGCATACAGACCCACTGTGTTTGCACACATATACACTAGTGAATTCACACACAAGAGGGCAGTGAGCACATGTGCCCGAAGCGGTGGGTAGCCTTATCCATGGTGCCCACAGAGAAGTTGTCTGTTGTCTATTATTCTTTACCTTTTCTGGACCATCTCCCAACCCCTGCACTTCTGTTGATCCATTCATCATTGGGGCAGCCATGGTGGTTAACGACTCAGCCTTGTGATATGAAGTTTGCTGGTTCAATTCCCTGAATTAGCAAGACATAATTGAAGTGGCCTTGAGAAAGACACTTAACTCCAAGCTATTCCACACTGAAGCAGTTGAATTTGTGTTTAGTATATAGCTGTACTGAAGCTATATACTGAAAATATTCAACAACAAAGACCTCATCAGGTTTTTTGTCATGTACCTCCATTCTTGAGATTCAGTGTGCTTTCAACTTAGTGTACAATGTGCCAGGGTGTCTTGCTGGCACATTTTGTTTGGTATTTTCATGGCTGATACTTGATTTTAAATGAGGCTGACAAAAATGCCTTGTATACTCATTTTGCCTCCTGCAGAGAGCAGATCACAAAATAACTGTGGTACCAACATGTAACAGAAAGACACATTATGAGCATTTCCATTTCAATTATCGCAACATCACACCCTCTTACTCTGATCTTTGCTCAAATTTTGTCCTCCATTTCACTAAAACACCTAATAAATTACTAGTAAAAGGCTAACTGGGCTTTGTAATGAAACTTGTGCTTACCGTTTTGCAAAAAGCATTTAGGAGTATGCAATTTGTGTTTATCAAGAGATTATTGATTTCTTGTATCAAAGATGTTTTCCTCTTGGACACAAATGACAAAAAAATGAAACTTGAGTTTGGAAAAACAGTTTTTCCAGTGTTAGCAACTGGAAAGAAAGTTAATCTGTTATGCATGATAATCAAACAATGAGCTACAATGAAATTTAGATGCAACTACAAACAATAGAACTGTCTAGTTGCCAGTAATTTGGAGCCTAAATGAACTATTTCATATAACTTTTCTCTCATGGCTTATAGACTTGCTTCCTCAGCCAGTGAGTGGTTCCGTTACCTGGCCTTGCAGCAGAAGCACATGCCTTAAAAAGTCAATTCCTGTGAGTGTATTGGGTAGGGGGTTCATTTGCAGTAATTCCTCTCTTTGATCCTTAAGCAGCGAAATCATCCATACATGCACCTAAATGTGCTTCGGCAGATCTTGAAGGGCCTTCACTATTCCTTCCCATTTCTTCCAGCCCCTGCTGACGTGAGCCCATTGACGTCAAAGCCTCAAATGGGCCTTTATGAATTATAATTGCGGCTTATTACAGACCCACATGTGCTGGGAAATGTTCACCGTCTCTCTCTCCCTCTCACTGTTATTAACTCGGGACGGCTCGCAGTCCTCCAGTGCTCTCTGGCTGTTTATTGTTTATGCTTCTCTGACGCAGTTTTATGGCTTGCAGTTGCCCCTTCCCGTAACAGGGGTGCATGCTTTCTCCTTGTTGCCACACTGGTGACCCCATGGAACCTTTCTGCTGTCATCACCCCTCAACCCCCCCATTCCAACCCCCCACCCTCACAGGTCTGTCCACAGATGTTAGTTCAGCCTCTAGTCCATCAGGCACCCTGTGAAAAGACGCTGAACACATTGCTTTAATTTGCGACAGCCTAGCTCACGTGACTGGGATGGCGAGGAGGTGGGTGGGGGTGGGGGTGGTGGGGGTGCTCTTTTGTTGCTGTGGCAACCACTGGGAGCCCACTCAGTGAGAGCAGAAGAGAGTGAGTGTTTGTGCGCTACAGGACACCTCTGCTCTTTTTGAGCAGCTCGCAGATCTCACAGTCTCTGCTTTTTGGCATGTTTGATGCTGCTCTGCAGAGTCTGAAGTTACACAAAAAGAGATAAGAGAAAATAAATGAAGACAGACCAGTACATATAGCAGCTCACAGTGTAAACTGTTTACCCAGTCTAAACTGTATTTACACATTGCTGCAAGTGTAAGTGCCCTGTACTATAAAGCTGTACTGTGTGTGTCCAGTGTATTGGTCTATTGCACTCTGTCAAAAGTTCACAATGAATGAACCAATAGAAATGCTCCAAAGTAATTCAGAAATGTTACATTTACTTTCCTTGTTACATTGAATTTTTTCCTTCACCTATAAAGTTGTGTGTGACAGCGATGGTATATTTGTTGAAACACTGATGATCCAAAACATTATGAATATTCATACACTATATATACTACACTATATAACATTGCCATAAGTTAAGTTCTATATTGTAGGAGGTGTTGCACTCTAAAACTCTAAAACTCTCCAAATTATTAAATAAAACACCATCATTCCACAAATCAATGCTGGGGGGCTTTATATCGCTCTAGACCACACCATACTTAACTTTAGGCATGGTCCCAAAAGTTTTATGTTTATCTGCTTCAGGGAGTCCTCTTCTATAGGCAGCATTTCTCTAAAGGAACTAAACAAGCTGTGTGTGCATTTGCACATCTGTTCCAGCAATGGGTGCAACATAAAGTAACTGAATGCATTCATTAGAAGGGTTGACCACAAACATTTGGACATGTTGTAGACGAAGAAAATAACATAGATTAGGATAATGAAGCAGTTGGTTTCGTGGACATTCTGGACCAGGCAGAATTAAAGACCTTAGACAACTGGATTAATGAAATAATAATGGTAATAGGAACAATGTGTCGCAACACAGTGCATGTTTCCCCTGGTACATATGGAGCTGCTTAGCCATGGACCAGTCAGAGGGGCCTTGCTAACCTCTGTCCAAATGTGAAAGCACCTACAGTGAAAGAAGGTCACCTAAACTAGGCTCTGGAGTTTACCTAAGTTTACCTTGTTCTGGAATAACAAGTCCAATCATTTGCTTCTTAAAGCTTTAAAGGACTTCAAGAGTCAAATGTCTTGGTGCCAGAAATCACAGAGCACCTACCAAGGGCTGATAGAGTGATGGTTCTTAATGGAACATGGATAATCAAAACTGTAGGGAGGTAATCATGTCTTGTCTTATCAGTGTATCTGTGAAAATGCAGACACTTAAGATAAGATATTCCTGTATCACTTTCATTCTGATGATAGGTTTTATTGGCCTACTATCCATTTGCTTAATCCTGTCTGCCAGATTGAATGCAGGAAATCAGGCTGCTCTCTGCAAGCTGTGATGAACTATTATATCACATTAAATCAGCTTCAGTTTTACCATTTTTTGCAGTACTGATACTGTTGTTTCATTTAAAACCACGAGGCTTCAGACTCAACACATTAAACTACCATCAGTACTGATACGCCAGTTCTGCATTGTATGGTGCATTGTATGGTGATAGGGTGTGTGTAAGAGAGAGAGCAGGGGGCGGGGCTCAAGTCTGGCTCCAACCATCAGAAATACAGTCCATGGTACATAGTTTTAAGAGATACAGGGATGGAAGAAGGTCAGGGAGTTCCTCAGATGAAGCATGTCTGAACTGAATTCTAACAAAAACACAAGCCTGAGAAAGACTGAAGATACAGCAGATACAACCCTGGAGTTTCACCAGAGATACAGCCCAGTTCAGGTATCTGCTGCTTTAAGCTGACTTATAATGACTTCTTGGAGTTTCCAGGGCTAGTTTGGTGTCCTGAGTGGGAAAGGTTGGCAGCAGTCTTGCTGAACTGCATCTTTCTGACAGGTTTGTACACGGTGTCAGAGAAGGGGAGGTTTCAGCTGTTGATTTTCTGTGCATGCTTGACAATGTGCTGTAGTCCGCCCTTGAAGCAAGCAGTTATGGAGCCAAATATATCTCCTCATTTCAGTCTCTCTCCTACACAACCCCCCCCCACCACACACACACACACACACACACACACTTACTGATACATAAACTCGTAAAAATAGAGAGTGTGCTGGGAGGGCACTCAAGCCTGGAGTCTGGCTGTGACTGTAAATCAGCAGTGCAGCCTCATGTAGCATTAGGTCACTTCTGCATGAACTGTGCTGTTTTCATTCTGAGACCATGAGATCAGGCACTCTGAGAGGATTGTGTGTGTGTGTGTGTGTGTGTGTGTGTGTGTGTGTGTGTGTGTGTGTGTGTGTGTGTGTGTGTGTGTCTGTCTGTCTGTCTGTCTCTCAGAGTAATTTGTTAGCCATCTTACACCAGCAAATACTCATGTCCTCTCATCGCCAGATCTCCTAAAGGCTACTGGACCATCAGCCAGAAAAGCATCTTGAAAGATCTTCTAATTCCATAATATAACTGGATAACTGGGGCCTCTTTCCAGAAGAACTGCTTTCTATCAGTAGCACACCCAGGAGGAGATACAGTGTTTATATCTAAATATATACACCGATAATAAAAAAAAAGGTGCATGAATAGATATACCAGGAAAGTCAGATTGCAGATTGTGCTTTTTGAAAGGGTAGGGCCACCGGTTGTAGGACCTCATTAACATAGCGTCGGGATGTGAGCTTTGTTTCTTAACCTCATACACATTTCAGTAAACTCCACTGAGCATACAGGAGCACGTTATAGTTCACCCTGTTCTTAAATGGTCAGGACTCCGCAGGGCAACCACAGGTATTATTCCTGTGGTGTATCATTCTCACCACTGCAGTGGCACTCACATGGAGGTGATGTGTTGCACTGGTACAAGTGGATTAGACACAGCCGTGCTGCTGGTGTGTTTAAACACCTTTTCCACTTTCTCTCCAGTCTAGTCAACGTTCTACTTAGTCGTCAAGCGTCTAGATGCAAAGTCAGCAGCAGAAGCTTGTCTATTTCTGCACAGTTTGTGGTTATCCTCTAGTTTGTCATCAGTGCTCACAGGAGCCTGCCCACAGGACATGGTGGACTGTTCTCAGTCCAGCAGTGACACTGAGGGGTTTAAACACTCCAGCAGCAAGTATAAGGGTACACGTGACACTGACTTTGTGGTTTGTTAGTGTGTGCTGTGTGGGTATGAGTGGATAAGACACAGCAGTGCTCCTGGAGTGTTTAGACTCTGTGTCCTCTCACTGTACACTCTTACCTAATGACCTTCCATACATAAGTGGGTACGCAAAAATGAGAGAGCAATGGTAAAATGTTTTCAGTGCCTCTTTTAGGCAACATTAGCTTTAAAGCAAAAGTAAAGAAGTAGACTTAAGCAACCCAAAGATCTAGATGGATGAACTAAATTTGGGATTAGCTGGAGATGGTGTAAATGATGTTTTCATTAAACCACTGCAATGTAGGAATGAGAATGCAGTAGCTTAAGGGCGGCCTGTAAATGAAGAGAAGAGAGAGAGAGAAGGTCACAGGGAGGAGTATAGAGAGAGAGACACAAGGGCTGGTTATATGAAGGCTTTGGTCTGGTGCTTTTTTGACCTTTTGGCGAGGTAATTCAGTGAATGTGAGTAGGAGTTTCAAAGAATCTCTTTCGGCAGAAATATTTACAAAACAGGAACTGATTATTGAGCCACATAAGCTTTCTCTTGAGAGTACGAGTGAGCAGGGGGGAGGGAGCAGGACTGAAAAGGAGTGAATGAGGAAAGAGGGAAAGAAATAAACAAAGATAAAGAGGTGCAGAGGGAGTGAAAATGCGAGGAAATGCGTCAGAGAGAGACCAAGAGAGAGAGCGGGAGAGTAAATTGGTTTTGCCTGGGGAAGAAAGGCAGAAGTTGCCTCTTTCACAGAGTGTCGGCCGGCAGTTGTTAGTGAATTCTGCAGCTTTTCTGAAAAGTAGTCAATACCCAATATGTACTAGCCCCGAGGCTTATATTGCATAGTGCTGGCTGTTCAGTGGGACTGTTGATGTGTCTACAGCTCGCACTTATCTCTGTGTTGCTATCTCTTTCTCTCACACTCTCGTTTTTAGTTCACAACATGTCTGCGTTCAAGTGTCACCATAGAGACTGGTGGGGAGTGTAATTGTGTTTTGAGGAAGTGTGCTTTATCTCTTCTGCTTAGGGCTGCCACGCCTCCATTCACCCCCCCAGCCCACCAGCATACACTTTCTGGGTCATGCCACTGAAAGGTGCCAGGTCACCCCCTTGTTTTCAGCAATACTTGGTTTGATCCAACCACAACATGCAGAGTTAAAAGGATATAAGTGGCCGCTTCTGTTTTTTTAATCTCTAGGTGGTTCTGATGTGCATGAAGGGTAAGTACAACGAGATTCAGGTTGTTCGCTTGTGTTTCTGATCATGGTGACCACTCATAGATGTCCTACTGATGTGCTTTGAGGCTGAGAATTCTAAATGATCTCAAAGATACCAGCCTTACCTTGAGTAACATGACTGCCCAAGCTCAAACTCAAGCTTTTAAGCATCTACAGAGCAGGAGAGGCCATCCGCTTTTCTAGTCATCATCCTTGAACGCTCTGAACATTGGACTGGAGGAAAGAACAGGCAAGCGCACACAGTCCGACACAGACAGTTATACACAGCCCCTAATGGAAGGACATTTCTGTAAGTGAGGAATGCTTTTAACAGGAGTTATGTGAAGGCATTGTGCAGTCTTAAAGAAAGAACACTGGAGGTATGTGTGGGAGGGTGGAGGTGGGTGCATGTGTATTTTAACTGTAGTAAACTGTAGTGGCTTTCTGGTTGCTTCTCTGGATGGCCTATGCTTAGTTGGGGAGTTTTACGTTGTCTGGAGCTCTGATGAAAGATTCTGTGACCCTGTATCTGCACAGTGTGTCTGTTTCTGGCCTCCAAGAGCAGATTAGACACTTCTGATATACTTCAGTTGTGTGAGAAATGATGGAGTTACAGCAAATGTTCCCATTCTCAGTGCTCTCTTTAACATTCATGAATGTTTTCATATTTGCCATTTTTTCCCCTTTAAATGTATGAATCAAATCTGTTTTGGTAGGTAATTGCTTTATACAAGTTTTGGGCCAATATATAGATTTGACTGATATTTCAAATAAATATTTGCTGATCTTTATGTGCTGAAGGAGCAGATGGTTTTAGTGAGGCTGGACCATGGCACTAAAATATCTGCATTTTATTCATTTCATCCTGTCTAATACTAACAAAGTCACTGATTTTCTAAGTGAAAATAACAAACTGAACATTTTAGAGCTAAATAGAATATAATAACTTTGATTTGCTTTCATCCTGTTCTTCAATGGTCTGGACTCCACAAGACCACCCCAGAGCTGTGTTATCTGGGTGGTAGGTCAATCTCAGCACTGCAGTGACACATGGTGGCAGTGTGTTAGGGTGTGTGTTGCACTAGTATGAGTGGATCAGACACAGCAGTGCTGCTGGAGTGTTTAAACACTGTCTACACTCTGTCCACTCTATTAGACACACCTACCTAGTTGCTCCACCTTGTAGATATAAAATCAGAAACAGAACCTCATCTTTTTTTGTGTAGATCTTTTTATGTATAGACTTTGTAGATCACACTCAGTGCTTATACATACTGTATATGTATTATTCTGAGCATATATCTCATTTTAGGATTTGAGTCACACATTAAGCTCTAGTTCATACTTAATGTGCTTGTGCTGCTCAGTGGCATGTGACATTTTCTATATTTCCTAGTAATATCTCGTCTTCTGTTCACATGAGTCTGAGCTAGTAGTTACTCAGGCTTTGTACTAGGTCTCATGTAGGGAAATTACTGTGTTAAATGTGCTGGGTTCTGGGCTCTCATTCACACAACTCCTTTACATATATTTACTGTTAACTCTTGTAATGGCCATAATACACGATACACCATTAACTACCTTGCATATATTCAGCAGTTATACAAGCAACGTTGATCACGTACTCCATACCTTTCGTCATTCTAAAGGACTGAATGTTATGTCAGCAGTAAGCACAGCTGAGGCACCTTTATTATTGTTGTTCATGAGAAAACTACAGAAAGAGATGCAGAATTGTGTCGTCACAGTTTTAGTTTGCTGCTGACTGTCAATCTATTCTATACTGCCTCCAGTGTTGATTTTGATATTGCATCTTGTGGCTATTCCTTTGATTTGAGGTCATGCACATGTATGCCAATTTGTTGACACTCATATTCAGAGTGATTTCTTTTGAATGACCTGTGACTGTTAGGGTTAGGAGACTGGCCCAAATACTATTGTTGGTATTGAGGGGTGTGCTTGTCAAACTGGGGCACTGAATCCTAGTCTGCCTTAGGGAAGGTGGTGATATGATGATGTTACTGACTACAGTACATGACAGATTACAAAACAGGTTTTTATGTAATTTCTGCATAAATTCCTGAAAGTTTTACATCATACACAGTTGTACAGAAGACTTTGGTGGTCATCTAGAAGTGTAAACTGCAGTCTAAAATAAGTTTCTAGATAGTGCTGATGAAGATTATTTGAAAAATAATGGAACCCTTGCTGATACTGTCTCCCTGACCTTCTCTCTTCAGATGTCCAACTACAAGCGTGCAACCTTTGAGGAGGAGGATGGGGTGGACATACCAGCTGATGGAGCCATCTCTCCCGACACTGTGGAGGTCAGTGGTTGATTATGGGTGATATAGAAAGCCATCACTAATGATGGTTTGTGTTCTTAAAGATGAACAGAGCTAGATTTGAAACAGGGGGCTTTACTGGGGCCTTCAATAATGAGTCACTGGACTGACTCATTGCATCCCTGGTACTGTATGTTCTTCCCTATGTGGGTGTGTAAACCATTGTTGGTGTTCATGGTAGCATCATGTGTGCACTTTGTCGGCTATGCTGACTGTCACAAGGTTACTGATGGTTCAGGAGTAATTTCCACTTGCATAGGATTAGACTCTGTGTCATAAATAATGTTGTGAGAAAGAAACACTACTCATCAGGAAAGCAGAAACAGTTGTGAGCAGGAACCACACAAGAGGCATCATGTTCCTGTATGATTACAAGTAAGCCATGTGATGTGCACTTATTTCTATCTAAACATATTCTTTCCTGTTTATGTTAAGTCTTTGCTCGTCAACTCATTAAACCCTTTATAGCTTGCGTTAATGAGCACCTTGGTTCTGTACACCTTAATTTTAAAGGGTAGTTAAAACCAGTTCTAAACCAGTAAAATTATTTCTGGATAATACACTGGTTAAGATGTAAAAGTAATTTGGAGGGGTTTCATGTAAAATGCTGTTTTAGAAAAACTTGCCCAGATGTCCAATTTGTTTAGATCACATGGCGTCAAAAATATGTGTGTAAATTAAATAAAAAAAACATACTAGTTACACTGGAAGTGTAAAATGTGGTGGGAAAAAGTGCACAAGCAACAGGAACAGGAACTATCTTGAGATGATAGTCAGGAAAAGATGATTCAAAAACAGGGGAGAACTTCACAAGGAGTCAACATACATGGACATCTCCAGGAAATGGGGTACAGCTGCAGCATGCTTAATATCAGGCCCCTTCTGAAGCAGAGACTATGTGAAAAGTATCTTACCTGGACTAAGGAGAAAAATAACTGGACTGTTGCTGAGAGCTCCAAACTCCTCTTTTCAGGTGGAAGTAAATTTTGCCGAAGTCCTAAAGTCTTAACTCAAGCTGATAGTCTTAAGAAGGAGAGGAGAGGCACAGAATCCAAGGTGTCTGAAGTCCAGTGTGAAGTTTCCACAGCCTGAGATGGAAAGGTACCATGTCATCTGCTGGTGTTGGTCCACTTAATAAAGTTCAGAGTCAACAGAGAATCTACCATAAGAGTTTAGAGCACTTCATTCGTCCATCTGCTGATGGAGATGTCAAGAAAACAGCACCTGCCCACAGTGTTAGAAAGAAATATTTGAATCATTTGAGAAACTTTTAGCTGTATTGATGAAAATAAAACCAAAGCATGTATATTTAATGAACATAACATAACAGTGAATTATGTTTTTTTTAGCTCCACTAATATGTTTTCAAAGCAATCTGGATGTCTTTGTTTACACCACCCCATTTTAATTCCCTTTATAGTAGGAATTATGAGTGATGGGAGGATTTTCAGAGTCTGGGGAACCCCAAAAGAAACCCCAAACTTTTTTACTTTTGGTCTCTGTGCTGCCTTTCTGATTAATACCCTCCTTGCCTAGTCTGAGAGTATATATATATATATATATATAATATGGCTGTGACTTCCTTTAGAGTGGATTTGTTTTCTGAAGAATATGAGATCTGGCTGGAAAAGGAATCTTTGTAAAATAATATCATTCAACATTAATTGGATTTTCCCGTCTCCTGTACAGTTGCCATTTTGGATGTGTTTTTCATTGGAGAGCGACAATATTTCCACCATGAATTACCAAATTAAATCAGAAGCTTGTCAGTTTTTAGTTATTCTATCCATTCCATTGTGAAGTCTAGCTATTCCAGCCCTATAAAGTTCAACTACTCAAGGGTCATCTGGATGTTTGCAGCTGACCCCCAACAACGATACCAGAAATCAAGCTCAGCAACACTTCAAACTAACTTTTGTTAAAAGAGGGTTGTGAGTCTGCTGAAGGTGGTTTAGTTCTACAGAACGCTTTACTTGCATGTGTGCTGCTGACACTTCCTGACTCAGCGCCAACTCCTAATGAAACCCTGCAGGCAAAGGTGGAGATACAGTGTGTGTGAGTCAAAGAGGGAATAGTGGAGGTCTGCAGGACAAAAAGCATCTTTTAGCAGGTATTAAGAATTTAGGCATATCATTGTGTTTATTGGGGTGTCCTAGAGCAGTGGTTCTCAATCTTGGTCCTTGCTTGTTTGAGTTCTCACTAATTCCATCACACCTGATTCAACTAATGAACTAACTGATTAGCCTTGCTGAAATGAACTGGACAGACAGGGCAGTGGTACTCCAGGACCAGGATTGAGAACCACTGTCCTGGAGGTTTGAGGTAGGATTTATTGCAGGAATGACTGACACATACCCCCAGGAGAAAATGCCAGAATTAACATATATCACATAGTTGCTTGAGGACAGGATTTGCCAGGACAAAAATGCCTCTGTGTCAGACAAACATTCAGTCATCAGGTGTAAAATAAATGCTACATATAGTGAACCACAGACTTTTCAGTTGGTTTTAAATCTCCTTTGTTTGGACAGACGTGAATGAAGATGATTGATCTCATGTGTCCTAAGCCATTAATATCGGACATCACAAAAGACAAATGGGCCAGCCTTTCAGTGCCATCCACTTGGATCACTCTGTTCTTTACTTATTTTAACAATAAATAAATTAATGCAACTGCTTGATGGGAAGGATGACACAGGCACTGCTTGAGTTCAGTTATGAAGCAGGGAGCTATTTGCCTACCCTCACATACTCACAGAATTTCACACAGATGGTCCATATTTGCACTTTGTCAGTGGTTGTGTGTGTCTGTGTTGAATATATACATTGGGTAAATAGCTTTCCTAACAATTAAACATGGTGATGGTAGGGGCAGGATGTGCCCAAGCCCATGTCAAGTACATAATTCAACAAAGTTTCTGCTCAGTCTTAAAAAACTCTACATGCTGCAGGCTCATGCATGTTCAAATGGGATTGTAACAAGCTATGGAGTTTCTTGTAAGAAATGTAGCCTGCAGCACACACTGGGTCTTCCAGTTTGATGGTTTGCTTTTAGATTATGATTTATGTCAAGTGTTTTAACTGTAAATGGCTAACATAAGTTTAAAAATGATTGAAATTGTATGAACTGATTCAATTTTAATATTGGTATCACTGTCATCAGACTAGAATGTGGTGTTATACCATTTCTAAAATGTAATTGTTTGAGCAATGCTATACAATAAATATCTTTGTGTTCCATGTTTTAAAAAGAAATTTGTGAATGTGGAAAAACCTCTTAAAGACATAACAAATCCCTTTTTGATGTAAAGCATTTCCTAGCACTTGTTCCTTTAACTTTTACATTGTGTCGATGTTCTTACATTTGTTAAACCTTCAGCGGTATATTGCGCTAGCACCACGATCTGAGGATTACAGGTTCGAAATCATGAGTCCAAGAAAGCAAAATTACCCATGTTCTCTCTGGGTGGGGAAATGGAACTCAAAACAGATACTGTTATGAAGGTTAGCAGATTGAACGGCTCCAGTTTTTCAATTGGTACTGATTTTAATTTGCGACAATAGCTAATCAAATATTTACAGTTAGCTCCAACTACTCCCAACACTTTAATTACCCAAGGTTTATCTGTCAGGTCTAATAGAACAAGTTCATGTCATTGTTTACAGAAACATTTTAATTCATATGCATATTTGTGTCTTAGGTGGGATTCCGGAAAGGTGGTATCCAGTTTTTTGGTCCGTTGGGGCGGAGGACTCAGTTGGAGGTTGTGCTTGCTGGTCTGCTCTTGGCCTCTCTTCTAGCACTATTTGGCTGTGCAGTCACGCTAGGGGTCCGCTATAACAGAGGTGAGTTACGTAATGTGTGTGTTAACATGCTAAGATTCCAGCTTATCACTTCTATGGGTGCATGTGGTCCAACCAATATTCTGAATTGTTCGTTCAGAGCTACTCTACATTTGTAGAGTTTTGGAGCAATTACAGTGTACAATTTTTACCAATTCAAAAACTGGTGAACATTTTTAAAAGTGAGTATCCTGAAACAGCTGGACATGCCAAGGTCTGAGATGTACAGTATGTTGTTGGATATAATGGAGCAGTTGGTTCTTGTAGTTGACCTGTTGGATGCAGAAGAGATGATCAGACATGAAGCCCTAAGCAGCTTTCACAAGGACCAAATTGTTCTGGCCAGACTACTGAGTCAGAGTATCTCCAGCTGGTGGGTGATCTGGTGGGTAACTCCTGACAGTCGTACAAGGAGGGATCAATCAAAAAATGGTAACAGTGTGTTGAATTTTCAAGGCTCATTAATATGGAGGATATCTCACCTGAGTGTAACTGACAGAAGGACTACTGTGGCACAAAACCTTGTATCGGTCAGAGTACGCCTGTCCACCATCAGAAGTACCTACAATCTGAACTAGATTTTGAAGCAAATGGAAGAAGTTTGCCTGGTCTGATGTCCTTTTTTAATGATATATATATATATATTTAGAGTCACTTTGATGGCTGGGTATACACGTGCACTGTTTACCTGTGGGATACACTGGAACAACATCAGATCCACCTCACAAATGACTCTGATTCTAACGTCACAGGGCACCTTTATAGCTGTTTTGGTGACACGCAGATGATTATCAACATATTACACAGATGGTGTTAATGTTTTGGGAAATCATTTGTATGTTGCATATTGTGTGTGTGTGTGTGTATATATATGTATATATATATATATATATATATATATATATATATATATATATATATATATTATATATATATATATATAAATATTTTTTTTTTATATTGTATGGCAGTTACACCCTCAGTCCTCTTCCACAGATCCTTCACGTAGCCTGTGTCTGACGGAAGCCTGTGTGACTGTGGCCAGTAAGATTGTAGAGTCATTGGACCGTACTGTTGACCCTTGTCAGGATTTCTACCAGTATGCCTGCGGGGGCTGGATCCGCAAAAATCCCCTTCCTGACGGGCGCTCACGCTGGAGCACTTTCAACAGCATCTGGGACCAGAACCAGGCTGTGCTCAAACATCTACTGGGTAAGGTCCAGCCATGTGTACCATAAATAACAAATCTGTGTACAGTATTCTTCTTGTTGTCCTGAAGTTACATAGTGCAGTCAACATCATGCTGAACGTGGTTTAGCAATAACTGAGACATTTTTCTCCTCAGTAGTGGATTCAGTGGAGCATTTCAATGATTCTGAATCTGTTATTTTAGGGTAAAATGCTGCATAATGTTGATTTTAGAAGTGAACGTCCAAATAAGTTTACTTTATATTTATGAAGGTTTGCAGGTTTCTTCTTTTACATTATATGGCTCAGAATATAAAAAGATTTGGTGCCATAGTGTCTTGACTTTTGTCAACTTGAGTCATTTCCTACCTTAGCTTTCTTTTATTCTGTATAAAACTATTAGACGTTTGAACTCTGTGTGCACATGCATATTTATATTCACGTCAGCTTGGAATTAGGGCTGTCATACTCAATTAAACTCCATTATGTGATTAAGAAATTCATTGGATAAAATGAGGTTTCATGATGAATTTCGTAATCATTTGGCTTTGAATAATGATGCATTTGTGAAATTCTCATACTGAGAAGAGCAAAGAATGAGCAGGTGTCCCAATACTTTTGTCCATATAGTGTATGTAAACAGGATTTACAATAAAAATAATGTTTGTCTCTGCTACTAATTGTTATATTGTATATTAACTAAATTCTACATGTTGCACTAAAGGTAAGGGTGTAACAGTTGAATGAAACTTTGCGTGTAGACCCCTTAGTGTCCCCTTAATGTCATTTATTGTCTATAATGGAACCAGTCCTATCTAATCAGAGCTCTATAGGAGTTACGATCTTACAGTATAAACTATTGAAGATTAATTAGATCTTGTTTCTATATTCTGTATGTATATGGTTACAATCCTTTTACTCTGAATATTCTGATGCTTCTCTTTGCCGTCTGTAGGGTGTCTCACATTACCTTGCCCAACCTTTCCCCTCTCTTCCTCTCTCTGCTTCGCTGAGAACAATGAGTCCGTCTGCACCTGTGTCTCTGCTCTTTCAGCCTTCCACCTCTACCCATCACTCTCCATCTGAGCTTTGCTACACACTTTTGTTTCTCCTCTCTCTCTCTCTCTCTCTCTCACTCCATCATTTTTATGCCTACATGACTCACTGTGGGTAGTTTGGTGTTAAACGTATTGTTTTTCTCCGAGTCTGAGATCAAGTATGTGGGTGCAGTTATAAAAACAGATATGTTAATGTGAATGAAAGATTAGTTGGAACTTTTCATGGGCTTTTTGAACACACTGTTCTCTCTCTTCTACTGTGAATCATTAGTGTGGAAGAGTCTATTTTGTACTATGTGGTTGGCCATTGTCATCTGGTAAGAATTTGGACCACTGAAGTATTTCATACCACAGCCGGCAGTAAAGTTTGACACTGAACTATTTTAGCCATTTCAGGGTTTGGGAAGATGATGTTTCACATAATTATAATGACAGTGTTGTATTCATTGACAGTATGTAGCTCATTATGTTTAAAAGAGAAACTAAGCATTAAAATACTAGAAGAATATTTCAGTTGGTGGAAAAAGGAATAGCATGGTTTAGCCAGTGGTCAGAGAGGAATTGTACAGAATAAGAGTGCAACGAACTGCTGTCCTGAAGCTACACATCACACCTGTTCAGTGTGTTCACATGGTAACAGATTTTATAAGAATTGGCCCATAAAAATACAAGCAATGCAACAGGCTGCCCTACGGCCTGACATTTTCTCTAAGAATCATAAAAGTCTGACTCCTGACCCAAAATGACTTTGAATACTTGAGGGTAGATGAGGGAAGAGCTGTGATGGAATGTTCTTTAATTTCCAGAGCTGTGGAAAAAAAGATTTGATACGGAGTCGTTTTTGTACTGCAGTCTTCCTTTGCAGTTTCTACTGATGGTTTTAAAAGATCATGGTCTTTGAGAGAAGAACATCCACAGACTCGTGAGATTTACTGTGTCTGAGGCTCAGTGTTGCTGTGCTTTGTTACAGAGATTAAAAACTGATGGAAACAACTGTTCAAATAATTTCAAACTCAAATTAACTTTCAAAAATGAAAAAAAAAAACCTTTTTAATGAGTGTTTATGTTTGTCCTCAGTTTAGCTTTAGTTTATTAAAACAAATCAGTATGTCTGAGATTAAAGAGAAGAGAGAGAGAGTAACATTTTATTTTCAGACCTTCATCAACTGCTAATTAGAAATGTGATTCTGATGATGGTGGATATTCAGAAATGAAAAGGGTATTTGTAAAAGAATTGATTTTCTTTTTTTTTCCTCTCTTAAGAAGACTAACTCAATGTTATTTAAGTGCATTAAAGAACAGTGTGTTCCAGATTTCACACAACAAAATTTAATAAACAACTTGCATGTTCTGGATCTGAGAAAGATTTAACCTGCCCCAAAAATACCACAAAATTAAGGGCAAAGTATGTACTGTAGCATTTTTGAGCAGATATTTCAAGTGATAGCACTATAACTGCTGTACCATGTGTGTGAAAATGTATTAAACACTGTAAACCATAAGCAGGAGAAAACCACTGAGTACAGAGTCTACTTGCCTTTGGCAGTCGGAGTCTGAAAGAGCAAAATTGGCCATGCTCTCTCAGGGTTGGTAGATTTCACTCTTCACTCTTTCCCCACATCACACTCAATGTGATTCTGGATGGCACAGGCGTCTGTTGGCCATTGTATTAGAGCTGAGGACCCAGTGTTTTCCTACAGGCTGCCTAGCAATGATGCGGTGGTGGCAGTTTGAAAACTTCACCCTCCTAGTGTCAAGAGCATTGCATGTGATGGTGAAGGGGGAATATTGTTTTCCATGCTATGGAAGATTTTCATGGCAGCTTTTAAGTAAGAATGTTAGAGTAAAAGGACTTCTTGGATGGGTGTAAAGGATGTTAAACATGCTGAAAGAAGCTAAACGCTCCAATAAATAGTAAATGGGATGAGGGGAGTATTCCCTTAGCACCTGCAGTCTAAATCTGTAGCAAGAGACTCAGCATTGCCTCCAGCTAAATGAGAGAGAATGGGTACAGAGGGGCAGCAGTGGTGCATTTGATATGGAAATATGGTTAGAATATGGAATTGGGATGTGTGGGGAAAGATGTGGATGGAGGTTAGGAATGAAGAGATAAGTGAGATAGTAAGGGTGTAAGAAGATATTGTTAAACTTGAGTATTGTATTGTACTGTAAACACAGTATGGATTTTAAATTGATCAACCAGTCGTTTGTCGTTGGTTTCAGACAGTGGTTCATTTTGTGTTGTGTTTAAACCCCGACCACTAGTGATCTGTATTCACTTATATACACTTAAGTATATAATACACAATATCGTCTCCTTCTTCCCAGCAGCTTTATCTCCAACATTCTTTGTCCAGTATATCCACTGTTCCTCCTAAACACATGTCTCAATCTGGCCTGGCTTTATCTCCAAACTGCTCCACCTTCACTGTCCCTCTGATCTGCTAATTTCTAATGTTGTCCATCCTTGTCTCACCCAACGAAAATCTCAACATCTTCATCTCCGCCACCTCCAGCTCAGCCTCCTGTCTTTTAGACGGAGCCACAGTCTCCAAACCGTACATCATAGCAAGTCTCACTACTGTCTTGTAAACCTTCCCTTTCACTCTTGCTGCTCTCCTTCTGTCACACATCAGCCCTGACACACATCTTCACCCACTCCATCCTGCCTGCACCCTCTTCTTCACCTGAAATAAGGCTGTAACAACAAAATGTGCAAACAAATTCTTTCCAGATGGTGTGTGTGTGTGTGTGTGTGTGTGTGTGTGTGTGTGTGTGTGTGTGTGTGTGTGTGTGTGTGTGTGTGTGTGTGTGGGGGGGGGGGATGGGGGGGTTGTGTAGGCAGGTGGATAGAGAGGTGTTGGGACAGTGCTGTGGAAGTGCTGTATGCACTTTGTGCTTACTCTGAGGCAGAGAAACATAAGGAGGTTTAGTGCTGATGCGTAGGTTGATTGTCTTCTATTGCCCAACAAACACAAAACAAAAGACAAGCAAATATTGGAAAATGCAGCAAGCGTGGTGTAGAATTGCACTCAGCTAGTAGGGCACAATGTCAAACCATCCTCCATTATATGCACACACGTACACACTCTCCTCCGGCTTGTCTTCAGTGAACCGTACCTGCTGACCAGTAATTGGACTGCCACTGTGCGTCTGTGCATTTTTACAGGAATGTTCCTGTCTTAATGTAATTACAGCAGACGAGTGTGGAAAGAGATGGGAACTGAAAGGAACAGCTGCTATGGCCCCATGTTCTTATTGCTCCACAAGCACATGAATTAGCACAGGTTATATCAACACACACACACACACACTACACACTCAGAGTGGAAGGTAATATATCTTTTTCACAACTCAAAAGGAGCCTTGTCACGACTATAGCTCTTAGCAGAGAAGAAGCAGAGGTGCTGCTGACATTGACTTACACTATTCCTCACTGGAATGGGGTTAGCAGTGACACTGATGCGGCTTTTCCCCATCTTTATAGCGCAGGGTGCTGGCGAGATTGACGCCAGAAGCTAACAGGCACGGAAATGGTCTCTGCTCAGCCTGCTGAGTTGATGATGTGGTGTCTGGGTTCTGTCACAGCAGAGTGACGCTTATCTAGAGCACATTAGAAAGACAGGTGGCAGGACCATTCTTGCATTTCCTCCACACGGGATGCTGGCCTGTTAGGAAGCAATTGGAGGTTGTTAGCTGAAAGCTTGTCACAACACTGCAGGAGAACATCAGGCAGTCCCATGACCCTTTGCCCTGACCTTGGGGTTTGGTGGTTTGGGTCTCTGTCATGCCGTCATGTTTGTTTACCTCAGGGACCCTGCTTTGCCCCTTAGCTCCATGACAAAGCAAGTTCTTTCTATTCTTTCCTCTGTGCATTTTTTTTTTTTGCACAGTTTCTCAGGCTGAATGTTTCTGACAGCAAGCATTCAAGCGCATTTAAGCCTGTATCCTTGACCAGCGTGAAACCACACAAAGCACGTTGGTGTTTTCAGCAGCAATGGTAGAAGTGAACGAGGCCATCTCGGACAGTTCAGCTGTTTTGAATAGTCGTGCTCTACTCCCAGTTGTTACTAGGGTCAGTTGAATTTCTGGGAAACGTATCACCACTCTTTATTTTTTTCATTACAGTGAAACATATGAATGTAGATCAACTGACAAGGGACAACCCAGCAGTCATTTCAGTTCTGTGTTTTGAAGAAGGAACTCCGAGTACCCATCATTTAGAAGGGTCTACCTGACTTTAGTGTGAACAGGACAAACCCAGCTACACTTGATTTTCAAATTCTGAACAGTTGGAACACCTGTACAAGTCTGAAATGTCCACGTTAAATCACATTTTACCCTTGATGCTTTTAAAAACCATAGGCCTGTAGATTTTTGCATAACCACAATGACTCCATTTTTACTGTTTTTTAAATTTTGGCAGTTGTTTTTTACATTGTGTCAAAAGTTTGTGACAAATGGACCAATAGGAATGCTAGATAGAAACGGCTTCCATTGAAAGTATTTTAACTTCTCCTTTTGAGATTTTAGAAATACAAAGTGACTGTGACAATACAAATAATCCATTAGAATCCACTAAAAGCATGTAAATAGTTGTCATAGGTCTATCCATGCCCCTCCCTCCATTCATTCTTTTTGAGAAGAAAAGCATTTGTTTGTGTCAGTCAGAAAATAGTTTCTCTCAGAAGATTTGAAAATTGACCTTGCAGCACATGCAAATGAAGAGTTTGAAATCAATTGGATGAGCTGGAAGAATTCAAGTTTCATCATAGGCCTCCGGGAAATGGGATAGTCTTATTGATGTATTGTATTGCCATATCGGTCATGTGGCTTTTACTCTATTGGAGGCAGTGGATAGAATAAAGCACCAGCGACATGAAGGATCTGGGAGACCCACACAGACCACAGAGGGGAAGAACTGACAGATTGTCTGATGTGTGTGGAGTGACCCAACTGTAATGATTTTCAGAGAGTCATCCTATTAATGCCAGCACAATGCAGGACTAAATGCATGCACAGCATCCTGACAACTGCCCTTAACTTCATGTCAGTCACCAAAGACTGCAATGGTGTCGTGCCAGACAGTCATGACGTCACTCAGAATGGAGGTGATGAGTCACAATTTTGTCTGTGTGCACTATTTCAACAGCTACATTACTCAACACACTCGACCACACCCTGACTGAAAAGTGTCAGATGCTGTTGGTTGAGATATCAACACTTCATTACTATCGAAAAATCTGCAGCACTGAGCGAGAATATTCAAGCTGCATGGGATGGATTATCGCAGGACACTATCAGGAAACTCCATGCAGAGATGTCTGGCATGTTGCATTAAACCCAACACCATTGAGAGACACTACTTCTGTATGTGTAGCTCAATAAATATTGCCCACATCAGTCTAAATTTTAAACTCATTTATTGTTTCTTTTAACCTTTATCCTGTCGAATATCATTGCAGTCCTACACATCCTCTGTGTAATATGTGTGCAATTGTTTGGGCAGTAATTATGACTTATTTTTCCTTTTTTCTGATAATGTTTTTGATGATGTGTATTTATGCGCTACTATCTAAAGTTCATTTATGCATGTAACAACACTATACATGTACTGTGTTACCATCCTGCTGATTTACCAACTGTTTTCTCTTTTTCTTCTGCTAGAAAATGGCACCTTTAATTCAAGTAGCGAAGCAGAGAAGAAGGCTCAATACTACTATTTATCCTGTCTGAATGAGCAGCGTATTGAAGAGTTGGGCGCCCAACCACTCGTTGATCTTATTGCTAAGGTAAGGTTTTGCTGCTCCTTGTGGTGTGTAGGACTTAAGTCTGTGTGACCGTACCATAGTCAAATTCACAAGTTACATTTTACTAATTTAAAAAGAAGTACATGATAATATAATCAAGGTTTTTCTTTGTTAACGTGAATCTGTAGTTCTTATGCTGTCCTATAGTCTTATACCCAGAGGCATATTTCATACAGACTATCTATGAAAGGAAATTTACTTGGGTATAAATGGTCTTATTAATAGTACCTTCTCTAAATTCAGCTGCAAGTTTCCAGTTATGGCAGTACATCGTTTTAATTCTATCTATGGGATTTCAAACTTTAAGCCTTTGTAGCAGGACATTTAATGAATGTTCAGAACTGCTCTCTAACGTGACTTGTCTCCAGACCTTTAAATGAGGGTTTTTAGTTTAGCACTCTCTGAAATTGCCCTTTTCCAAAGATGAATAGCATTGCTTGTGGAAAAGAGGAACAACAGTGTCAAACAGCAGCCTGCATGGCTAATTTAAAGCCTTTCCAACACACGTGGCTGTCTCGGAGGAGAGGAACGATTGTGCTGAGAGAGGAAGAGTGATGGTAAGAGAAGAGAGTGATAGGGACAGTTGCTGATGAGCTGTCTCTGGAACAGACTGTCTCTCCTTCACTCTGTGTGCTGAGGTTGTTACTCTGATTGAATGGGCCTGGCTGTCTCTAGATTTAGCTCGAAGTCTCTGAGGAGAGACGTACTTAATTGAGTTTGATGTCTAACAACAGCTCTAACTTGATTGCATCCCTGTTTCACCATGTGTAGAGAAAAATCTGGTGTTTTGCATGCCATCTCTTCCCCCCCATCTACTTGATAGAGCTTTGAAACTTAGTGTTAAAACACCTTCATCACACACAAAACACATCTAAGAATCAGTGTGAGTGGGCTGTGTGTGTCCTACACATGAAATGCTTTTTACTTTAGTGTTTTTCAGTATTTATTTCAAATAATATTTGATTATAGCTTTGTGTTCATGCAAAAATCTGATATGGACAAAAGTATTGGGACACCTGCTTATTCAATGATTTGAATGGTTATTAAATGTATTAAAAAGAGTTTATTCTGCTTTTGTTGGAGTAACTGTCCCTACTGTTCAAGGAAGGCTTTCTACTAAATTTTAGAGAAGGTTAGGATATCAGATGCTCACTACCCCACCTCACCCCCAACTCAGCCAAAAAGTATAGAGGATGCATCACCATAGCAGAGAACAGCTCAGTGGACATGTTATACCATTTACTAAAGCCCAAGTTTAGGAATGGCCCCAGAAGGTTCATGTTTATTTGTTCCAGAGTCCTACTCTATTGACATTATGGGGACTAGATGAGCTATGTGTGTGCATTTGCACATCCGTATAAGCAATACGTGCAATATAAATTAGCAAAGCATCCATTGTGTGACATATAGTGTATGTGCACACCAACTGTTCCACTATCTGGAAAATAATTTGCATATGCTAAACATTTAAAACAACTGCCAAGATGGCCAGGTCAGACTGTCCTAGCAAGTTCAGCATAAGAGCAGATGGCAAGATGTGTAAAGAACAACTTTACAGTACTTTGCAATGAAGAGGAAAAATAGCTCTTCCATGGCAAAAGAATTTAGGTTGATAAATTTGAGCAAGTGATTGGACTTACAAGGCTAGAGACTGTTTGAAAATGAATTGGACATCACAAATGTCTATTTACAGAACTCTACACTAATTATGCATGTAGGCCACTTGCAAACCTGAACAGTCAAGGCAGAAAGATTAGATCCGAGGTGAAAAACATGTTATAATGTGAATGTATCCAAACCGCTCTATTCCAGATGAACAGCAGTACTGTGTGGTCTAGTGGTTTCCTTTACCTGGGATTGAAAGTACTTTGTTTGTTGAAAGAGAATACTGTCTAATGCTGTATTTTTCCAAAAGCAGTAGACATTGCTGTGATAACCTGAGAAAAAGGGTTATTTATAGAAATGTGTCTACTTTCAGACAGGGGGTTGGAACATCACTGAGCCCTGGGATAAGGATAACTTCATGGAGGTGCTGAAGACAGTGTCAGGCCCTTATAGAGCTCAGCCTTTCTTCACTGTTGGAGTCAGTGTGGACCCCAAGAACTCCAACAGCAATGTCATTCAGGTATTTAATTTGTGTGGTCAGAATGTGGATTTTGTTAAAGAAGATGAAGAACATTTTTTAAGAACAGAGTAAAACATTATATGCTCAAATTCTACACTCATCATAAAAACAAAATAGTTGCATCCAGAAGGAATCAAACCTTTTCAATGCCAGACTGTCATTGACTTGTCCTGCTTTTGTCTTTGTGGAGACAACCAACAAGTGCAGGCACTGTAGTCAGCACCAAGATCAACGGTGTGTTGTGAGGCATCACACATCCAGAGGGTGTCATGGTGTGTGGAGCAGTTTTGTACAAGGCCAGATCACCTTTGGTCTTCATTACAGGCTCTTTTACAGGCAATGTTATGTTGCAAGCAGTTGATCTTGCAACCAGTGATCCTTCCTTTTCTGAACACACACTCTCCATGCCAAGACGTCTGGCTTGTTGCATTATTCCCAACTCCATACGTAGAGACACTACTTCTATATATGTATCTCAATAAATATTGCCCATATCAGTCTAAATTTTATCTAAATCATTTATTGTTACTTTTAAATTTTATCCTGTTAAATATCATTGCAATCCTACACTTCATTCTCAGTGTAAATATATGTGCAATTGTTTTGGCAATAAGTACATTTTAGTCTACATTGAATGAATGTATTTGAAACTAGATTTGATTTAATTCTATTATTCCATTTTTTTTTTTTTTTTTTTTTTTTTTGGATTTTTGTTTTATTCATCATAGATTTGCATGGTTTGAAGAGTTAAACTTGAAAAAAATGTCTCTCAGAAATTATGTTGATTTTTTTTTTTTTTTTTTATGTAAACTTTTTTGGTTTTGAGGCTGAAGAATTCAATTGTTTAGCAACAAGGCTATAATGTTTCTCTAACTGCTTTACCTGGAGCCTAAACTGTTAACTAAGCCCCTGCTAAACTGAATGATGATAAAGGAGCAGTGGTGATAAAAGTGGTGATACTGTTATTGTCTGCAGTAGTTTGGTACTACAGGAGGTTTAGATAGATAATGGATAGTTTTTGCTCACTCAGGTCTGCATTTATTCATGTGAGTTGTGCACCTGTTTGCAGAGTAAATACTGGATGCTTAATGTTCTTATTTTTTGTTTGCTTACCTGTGTTTCCAGGTGGACCAATCCGGGCTCTTCCTTCCCTCTCGGGACTATTACCTCAATAAGACTAATGAGAAGGTAGGATCCTCTGTGCGCCAGATATAACACGCTTGATTTAACTCATTAGGCATCCATCAGAACCTTCATTAGGGCATGCTGTAAAAGCAGTCAAGCTCTCCCGGAGTAATGTGTGCCCTGCAGCAGAGATTTTGTTGTAGCTTTCTGGGCTGTTTATACACGATGCCCTGCAAGGGAAAGGAACACTAATTGCTCACTTAAAAATGAATTGTGACAGAAAAGGGAATCTGGAGCCACACAGAAGTGTTTTAAAATTTTAATTAAAAGTTTCTCCTAGAACTGTAGGTGCAAGGCAAGAAAATGTAAGGTAACTGTATTTCTGTTGCTTAAGGCCAACAGTGAAAATGGGGAAACCGGTTTTAAGGTGTGGTAGTTTAAAGTGTATCGGTACTGATATACACTGACATACCAAAAGTCATGGGACAGGAGGTGATTATTCTCATGCATAACCCTGCTCTGACCTGTACATTTAGGTCTCCTGCATTGAATGTGGATGTGGTTTATTATTTCTGCCAGAGTCACTTTTCCACAGACATGTGCAAGGCCACCTACTGCACTGTCCATTGTGGGAGGTAGTGCCTCTCATGATATATTCCCAGTAGACACGTGACACTGTGGATCGAGGAATGTCAAATGCCAAAAGAACTTCCATCTGGCACTGACAGTTTGGTTTGTCTTGTCAGTGTTTAACCTCATTTACAAGATAACACCTCACAAATTGTACAGGTGTGGGAGTTCCCAAGCCAGCCCCTGAGGCAACATCAGTTTACATACTGCTATCCTATCACTTGGTTTCAGTGTAAATGTGTGTAGTATATACCTACAATGCATTTGGTTGGACATGCAAACTCTGTTTCTTGCATTCACTAATGCCATCTACTAGTATTTATCTTTGCAGGGAGGCACTGGCCCACTGTCTTTTTTTAGGGGTGGGCAATATGACAGTAAAGATAAAATCACAATACTCAGACATTTTCATAATGTATATTACAGTGTTGTGGCTGATAAATTGGGATGGACAGATGAGAACCAGTGTAGTTTAAAAATACTATTCAAAAACTGCTTCTATGGAAAAAAAACTGAACTCAGTCCAATGAAACAGAACTAATTATACTCTCTTTGTAATTCTCTTTGTAATTTTGTCCTGAAGATATTGTATTATTTAAATGTATTGTTATATTACCCAGTCCTGTGTGTTGTGTGCTAACACTGATCTAAAACCATGGAAATGCACACCAGATACATGGGTTTACTCTCAACATCTGCTAGCTGTAGCTTATTGTTTCATGTCATATGGCTTTGGGTATGTTCATATACACCGTGTAAAATGTGCATTTTGATCAAGCATGAGCTGCGTGTGAAGACTGAATTGTACTCTCTGTATTAATTAGTTAAGATTTACTCTTTACTAAAATATCGATCCAGTTCTGTTCTGCTATGTGTCCTCAGTGCCAAGCATGCCTCTCCTTGGTTAAAATAATGAATATTTGCCTTGTAGTTACTGGATTTCACAGCGATGGTCTTTCAGCTATTGTTCATTATTTTGTCTCTTAGTTAAAAATGCCATATTTTTTAAATTATAAACCCAAGACACAACATGAGTTACTTCATGCAGCATTTTTGGGTAAAAAAAAAAGCATTCCTCCATATGCTTGTTAACAAAGTGTGACAAAAGCTCCACCCATCCCCAGCATATATTTTTCTAATGAGATACTGGAAGCCCTGCTGATTATTGAGGGGGGGGTTACATTTTTTTAATTAATGAATGTTTGAAACCGTGTATCGCTGATGAGCTTTATTCCCGCAGGTTTCTCATTTGCTGTCTTTCATCTCAGCAGTCGAGCTAATCTTCAGAGAATAAAGTAGAAAGATGCAAGGGTGCTTAATAACACCCTACACACTTCTATACTCTCAAATATACTGACGCTTCAAATGGTTCTTTGTGCAGTACCATAGAACAACCAGTTTTGGTTCCCTTGGCTTACCATGTTTGTAATTTAATTAAAGCAGCATTATGCAAGAATTGGCGCTTCTTGTTCCTACATCAGAAAGTAGAATTTGCTCTTTTAGAGACTTTATATAAATATGTTTATGGACAAGTTGAAAGATGCAGACCTGTCACTGAAAGTGAGGGGAAAAGCATGTGTCCTGATGCAGATTTGACACAAATATGACTCTGGTTATGCAGTGTTGTCCTGCCTGCTTCGTCAGACTTTACCTAATAATGAAGGGTGAGTAGCAGTGATGGAGATCTGTTCTCCTTACTGGAAGTCAACATGATGCTGCATAATGTTGCATTAAAGGTCTGAAAACCTTCATTTGATCTAACGTTGATCTGTTTAAATGTGCTGCAAGGCACTTATTGATTCAAGGTTAAAAAATAATTGTATCAAAATAGATAGTGTGTGTTTTATTACACCTCATATTAAACAGTCAGTAAACCTTCATTGTAGAAAACGTACCATTGAACCCTGTTTCAGTGGAGCTGTTCCAGTCAGTTACATACTGTCAGCACAGAAGCAACAATCTGCCGTCCACACTGTGTGAGATGACGTGGCAACCCAACTATTGCTGACCGCTCTCACCAGGTGGATTTTCTCCATTAGATGACCATATAAAGTGTTAAAGCTGTGAGGCAGTTGTGTTGTGTGTATGATGCGATTGATTTGATTGCATTCACATAGCAGATCTACTACAAATTGCGTTCTCGTGTGTGTGTCTTAAGGTATTGAAGGCCTATCTGGATTATATGGTGGAGCTGGGATTGTTGCTGGGGGGAGATAAGAACTCCACTCAGAGTCAGATGCAGCAGATTCTGGACTTTGAGACGGCACTGGCCAACATCACAGTGCCTCAGGACGAGCGCAGAGACGAGGAGAAAATCTACCACAAAATCACCATCGCTGAGCTGCAGGTGTGTGTGTGTGAGAGAGCAAGAGTGGGGGGGGATTATGTAATGCAGTGGTGTATGTGTTCAGCACTGATGAAAGAAAAATCTTTATTCTCTCTTAGTCTCTTCCTTTCTCTCCTCAATTTTCTCATTCCTTGCTTCTCTTTTTACTTTCCTTCTCTTACGTTCTTTTCACTCTTTCTAATCTATCTTCCATTCTTTCTCATTTTTGTAGTTATTTTCTTATTTTCTAGGTTATCTATATTTTTGTCACCTTTCTTTACTTTCATTTCTCTACTGTTTGTCTTTTTCTTTATCTCTTTTGATCTTTTTCATTCTTCCTTTGTTTTTTTTTCTTTCATCTCTTTCTTTCTTTATTTCTTTCTTTCTAATCTCTCTTTCTTTCTTTCTCATCTCTCTTTCTCATCTCTCTTTCTTTCTTTCTTTCTTTCTTTCTTTCTCATCTCTCTTTCTTTCTTTCTTTCTTTCTTTCTTTCTTTCTTTCTCATCTCTCTTTCTTTCTTTCTCATCTCTCTTCTTTCTTTCTTTCTCTCTTCTTTCTTTCTCTCTTCTTTCTCTCTTCTTTCTTTCTTTCTTCTTTCTTTCTTCTTCACTTATATCTTCCTTTTCTCCTCTCTTCTCCTTACTTTCTTTCTCTTCTTTCTTTCTTTCTTTCTTTCTTTTCTCACCTCTCTTTTTCTCTCTTCTTTCTCCTTCTTTTGCTGCACTGCTTTTCCTTTCTTTCTTTCTTTCTTTCTTTCTTTTCTTTCTTTCTTTCTCTCTTCTTTCTTTCTTTCTCTCTTCTTTCTTTTCTTTCTTTTAACAGCACCTTTCTCTCTCTTCTTTTCTTTCTTTCTTTTCTTTCTTTCTTTCTCTCTTCTTTCTTTCTTTCTTTCTTTCTTTCTTTCTTTCTTTCTTTCTTTCTTTCTTTCTTTGTCACCTTCTCTATCATTTTTTCTTCTCTCTTGCTGAAAGAGAAATGTTCTGTCTCTTACATTCATCTAATCCATTCACTGTGTCTCCAGAGGTAGAATTAGTGTTGTTTTTGCACTGTCCTCCTTAATCTACCTTCTTTATTATTTCATTATTTTCAGGAAATCTTCTCCTCCTCTTATGCTGCTGCTAGCTCCCTTTTGTTTTGTCAGGGCCTATGATTGCTATGGCAACTGTTTCCTAATTTTTTTTGCTTGCTTTTCATGCCGCGTACAAGAGGTGGAGACAGCTAGTGAAAGAATGAGAGTGAGGGAGGCAGAATCAGAGAGAGCTGCTCTGACAGAGGCGGGGAGCTTTGGGGTGGTTGCAGGTTCACTGCAGTTGTGAGGTACCGAACAACAGTGAGCAACTCCGCCAAGTCAGACCAGCATCCTCAGATGGCAGCTCCATGCCTGTGGGTTGGGCAGAACTGAGCCTTTCCCAGCCCAGGTTGAAGAGAGCACTGCTTAGCCATTAGCAGAGGCATCTGGCCAAATGGACAAGTTGAAAATTCTAAAACAAGCAGGGCATTGGACCAGGACCAAGAACCGTTTGTATAGATTGGTCGTGTTACTTTACTATATGTTCACCTGCATCTGCATTAATTTGGTGTTTTTACAAGCGAAAATGCAATTCTCCATCCACCTAAATAAGAATGGTTTTCAATTAGGTTTGTAACTCTAAAGCCTCTGCTCATCGTCACCTATAGATTTGGGCAGGTCTATAGAAGTTAATAATTCTTTTACCATTCTGAAAAGATTCTAAATTTGGCAGAAAATCTGCAAATAATCACTATCATTAAGTCTCCATCGACTGCGCAGAACAAGTCTTGATGGCTCATTAGATCAAGAGATTGAAAGGCATGTTTAATGCTAAATGGGGCTGGACCAAAAACCTCATCTCAATTTGTAAGAAATGGATATATAATTAATATATCCACACAACACACACACACACACACACACACACACACACACACACACACACACACAAAACCAGTGTAAAATTAACCCTTATATTATTAAAAACGAGGCACTGGCAGCTTGAGCAGGTTAGTGAGCCGTAACTCATGACTATTTAAATAGTTGTCCCTCATAAACATATTTTCTTCCAGCTTTTAAGGTTGGTCAACTCACCATGTCAAATTGCCATTTTGAAGGGTTATTTTCACATTGATGTGAGTAATTTCCTCTACTTGAACTCCAGCGAAGTCTTCCAGCACTTGTTCCACTTCTGACTGGACAGCATTTATGTCCTGGAGACCATGAATCTTTTTTCCTCCACTCAGCCATTGTCTTCTTTTTACTTGCTCGGTTCACACGCTGTGGTTACATGCATTCCTTTTTAATTCCCATAATTACCTGAACAGAAGCCCTCTGAGTGCCCTCAGGGCTTTTTACCATTATTGAATAGCCAACCTTCTTCTTCTGTGGCCTACTGGAAATAAGGACTGTTTACTCCTCATCTCATCCTGCGCTTGTTCCCAGACTCCCACACCATGGATGAGGGCTGAGGATAGGGGCTTAAGTGTGTGTATGTGTGTTGGTCATGGAAGCTTGAGCACAGTATACCCCAAGGGCTGGGCAGCTGGAATTGCGTCTGGATCTCTGGAATGCAAACATGCTGGCTAGTGTGTCTGACTGTGTGTGTTTGGAGTGATGCAGCTAAACAGCTAAACAGACAACCAACCAATGACCGTGAGAGAAGAACATTTAAAATACACGCTCAGCTTTGTATCCCAGTAAGTATCTTAATTTATGTACACTGTATCTCCAAATGTTTGTGGACACCCCTTGTAATGAATGCATTCAACTATAAGTTGTACTCAATGCGGACACAGATGTCATTCCTCTAAGTACGCCATGGCGTTGGTCTGGTGCAGATGGACATGTTTCTTCAGACCATTGTCTAATGCCAGTTGTGGAGAGTTAAGGGCTACTCGAACTCCCAGCATTGAACTGTGTTCTCTGAAATGACGGTGCTCCAACCTGTACTTTTTGGTTGAGTTGGGGAATTGGGGATGAGACTCAGTCAGATTGCAATCAGATCTTCACAGCCATACTTCCAGAATCCAGTGAAAGCTTTCCCTGGACAACTGCCTCACAGTAGGGACAGTTTTTTTTGTTTTGTTTTTTTATATTTATCTTTACATTTATAGCATTTTGTAGACGCCTTTATCCAGAGCAACTTACAAAAGTGCTTTGTTGTTCACTTAGATATCCTTGGCTAGTAGATGAAGCTAGAATCCAGAGATTTATGCCCTTGAACAATGAACAAGGAAACAATGAATTAGCCCCTGTACTTTTGTCCATATAATGTGTGGAGCAAACCCATGACCTGATGGTTAGGGAACCAACCTTGTGACTGGAAGGTTGCAGATTTGATTCCTCAAACTGGCAGGACATAAATTAAGTGCCCTTGAGCAAGGCATTTAACTCCCCAGCTGCTTCCCTGTCATAGAGGATAGGGATGCCACTTCTGAACATGGCCAATCCTGCCCTAGTGTAATTCACTAGTGTGTAAGTGTCCTCTGCATTTAACCCATCCATGCAGTGAAGCACCAATTCCCCTGTGTGCATACAGTTGTTTTATGTGCCTGTTTACATTTTGCCTATCTTTTGAAGTCAAAGGCAATACTAAAGACTATCTTCCTTTGCTGCAACAACTGACTAAACTACTACACGTCTAAAATGTTTTTATTAAGAGCTGTATTTGTAAATGAGATGCAATGGTGGAGAACCTTTTTACATATTTACGTAACTTGTACATAATAGTAAGACTCCTTGCCAATTAAGTAGGTTTTCCCTTATTTCCAAGCAAGGAACCATTCAAGAGCCTGTATTTGTATGAAAGCTTCCAGAAGAATTGTAGATGTACAAGTCTGAATAAAGAGCTACATAGAGTATTCATGCATTCTGCTCTCAGCTGTATTAGTAGGAGAGTGCTTTCTGGCTGTGCAGCTCATCCAGAGTCTAGGGAGTGTTCCACTCAGCCAGCATACAGTGAGTTTACGAAGGCCATGTTAATGGGGTTCATGCCCCCTTCATGAGCTGTTTTGCATGTCATGTTCCATCCAGCTGCAGACTTGAGTTAAGTGGTGACTGGATTCGTCTGGCGATTACAAAATTCTTTCTAAGGCACTTAATAACTGAAAACCATTGGGAAGCAGTTAGAGACTTTATTTGCATAATTTGAAATGACTCTGCTTGGAGAACATTGCTGTTGAGTTAATTAAGACAGTTTTTTTCAGATATGATCGAGAAGATGGCTTGCCTTGTTTGAAAGGGCTTTATGTTGAACAATAAATATATATATATATTTTTGTTGAAATGATTTAAACAAATTAAAAATCAATCAATCAGTCATAATCACTTATGCACATGATCATTAAATGCAGCCGTTAATAGTAATGTATCTCAATTGAATTTTCTGTGACTTCTCCCTGTAGACCCTGGCTCACTCTCTGTAGGTGGCTGGACTATATGTCTTCTGTCCTGTCGCCTGGAGTTGAGGCTGATACAGAGCGGTGGTGGTATATGCCAGGGAGAAATACCTACAACGGGTGGGTTCCATCAGCAAACTGACCACAAGTACGTCTGTCTCCATGGCTACAGGCAGAGACAGTAGTCTACTTCTCCAGTACACAGACATTTTAACCTTTTAAGTGACCGTATTTCACTGTCTTTGGCTGTGCACGTGTTCCCTGAAGGGGAGCCACGCGGTGGCTGGGAGAGAGGGATTGTGCAGGGGTTATACTTTCCTCTCTTAACCCCTGGGCTTGATCCCTGGGAGGGAATAGTGCACTAAAGTCTGTTCAGAAAGGTAGGGCCCTTGGTTGCAGGACCTCATTAACATCACTTTGAGCTGTCCAAATGCCTGTAACGAAGATCTGACCTGGTATTGTTTGAAATTGCACACCACACCATGACACCAGGCATTCTTGTCGCATGACAACAAACCGCTAATGTTGAGCTTACCACAGTGTCTCCACATGGATTTGTTGGCCCTCTCAATCAAGACAAAAGCAAGACTTGGTTGTATTCATGATTCAGTTTGATTTGAAATATTTCTTCTCAGATTCAAAGACCTTGTGTGAGTTTGGAAATGACTTTAATGCTCTGCCTTCAGCAAAATAAATGTAACCTTTTGAAGGCTGAACCATCAAGTAATTAAAAATATATATATAAAAAAACTGGAATGTTTTGACCTGAAGAATTATTTTAAAACATCAAATAATAAACTGTAGAACTTATTTTGTATTGCAGTTTATGCTGTAGGAATTCATTATTGCTCAACTTAACAAATTCATTTATTACATTTCATTATATAGATACTCAATCATCACATACTGCAGAGGTTTTAAACTGGCTTTAAAGGGTTAAAATTGGTTTATAGAAAGGATTGTTTCTCGTGGGTGTTTATAATTCTCATGTAATCTAACAATTGTATTTGTATATTGTATTTCTACATAGTACATAGCATTTATCCATGTCACATTATTGATTCAGTGCTTGTAATTTGATCATATATGTAGTCCTAATTGGATATATACTGGCTTCATTTACAGCATGAACAGTTTTCTTTCTCTCTCTCTCTCTCTGTCTCTCTCTCTCTCTCTCTCTCTCTCTCTCTCTCTCTCTCTCTCTCTCTCTCTCTCTCTCTCTCTTTCAGTCTGTTGAATAACTACATGATTTGGAATCTGGTGCAGAAGGGTGCATCTAGTCTTGACCAGCGTTTTGAAAACGCACAGGATAAATTACTGGAGAGTCTCTATGGCACCAAGAAGGTGAGCACACACAGTTCATTGTTAGGTGTGCGAGTGAGAAATCTCAGCTTCTCAAATACATTTACTCATTATATGTTCTTTAACAGTCATGCCAACATTGTTTATACTTATAGTACAGTTGTTCTATACAGAATAATAAAATATATTTTTCTTTCTCTCTCTCCCTGTGTGTGTGTGCACAGTCATGCACTCCACGCTGGCAGACATGCATTGGGAACACAGACGATACACTGGGTTTTGCTTTAGGGGCGCTCTTTGTCAATGCCACCTTCGACAAACACAGCAAAGAAATAGTGAGTTTCACAGGGAGCCAAACACACCCCAGTGTTGTTTTATCTTTAACTTTATAAACAGTATTGTTTTATCTTTATAAACAATGAAATCACACATTTACAATGTAATTTCACCCTCTGTTTTTTTTTTTTTTTTCCCAGACTGTCGCAAATGACTCTTGGCTGTCTCTATGTGGCCACTTTAGGAACTACTGTTTTTTCACTGTTAGAACTTTGTATTTTCAATGCGTTTATTTAATTTTATTTAATTTAATTTTATTTTTTATTTAAAAAAATGCCACTTATCCTTTTCATTGTGTGAAATGTCACCACATCCTACTTCATAATCTTGCATCACCACAATCTAAACGTTTTTCCTACCGCAAAGTTAACATTTTGGAAATACAAGATTCTGTTCTGATGGCAACAATATGCTGATATGTCCAAATGTTTGTTTTAATGAATGCTTTGCTACCCATTGCTGACACAGATGTGCAAATGCATGCACACAACAGCATGTCTTCTCCCTGTAGAGAATTACTGCCAATACAATAGGACTCTCTGAAGCAGATAAACACAAATCTGGACTAGAGTGGACTAGAGGGATATAAAGCATTGAACTGTGGAGCACTGGAACGGAGTTATTTATAATGATGTAACTCCATCCAGTACATTTGGGATCAGATGCAGTGATCATCTTGACATCCTGACCTCATTAATGCTCTTTTTGCTGAATGCAATCAAATTTTCACAGCAATGTTCCAATATCTTTCCCAGGACAGTAGTCAGAGTTACTGTAGTTACCTTTTTAATTTCCTTGATTACCTTTGATTAATTTGACATTTCCTATTTTTACAGTTTGCTTTAGCCTAAAATGTCCTTTTGTACTGTTTTATGTAAACGACCTGTTCTCTGATTTGCTGCATTTTTAATTACTAATTGCTGCATCCAACAAAATCAGCATGATATGTGGCTTTTAAAGAGTTTAATGTGTTTTATAACAGTAGATATTAAAACGGATGCTGGACTCTTTATTATTTTACAAAATTGTTCTCTCAATGCAGGCTGAGGGCATGATCAATGAGATTCGAACTGCTTTTAAGGAAGCGCTGGACAACCTTCACTGGATGGACAAACCTACACGGCAGGCTGCCAAGGAAAAGGTGGGAGTGCATGCATCAACAGCCAAAACCTACACTGAAATCTGATACATGCTACAACAGCTAAATGTGATCCTAGAGAACACATTTCAACGAGACACTAATGTGCCCAACACCTGTCTTTCTCCATTAAGGCGGAAGCCATTTATGACATGATTGGTTACCCAGACTTCATCCTGGACCCCAAGGAGCTTGATGATGTTTATGATGGGGTAGGAGAATAAATGAGCAACTTGACTTGCAGACTCTCTGGAGTAATGAATTCTGAGTAATGAGTACTTCCTAATGCAAACTGACTTGTGTAGTATTTCAAATCTTTATGCTTGTTTAATAACACAACTGCACAACTGAATAACTCAGTCATTGGAGACTCATTGGAGACTTTATGCTTCTAGTATGAAGTGTCGGAGGATAACTTCTTCCAGAACATGCTCAACTTCTACAACTTTTCAGCACGAGTGATGGCAGACCAGCTCCGCAAACCCCCGAATAAAGACCAGTGAGTATAAAGTTCTCTATATACAGGCTGGTT
This sequence comes from Acestrorhynchus altus, assembly GCA_034509495.1. Taxonomy (NCBI): domain Eukaryota; kingdom Metazoa; phylum Chordata; class Actinopteri; order Characiformes; family Acestrorhynchidae; genus Acestrorhynchus; species Acestrorhynchus altus. The sequence continues at coordinate 12,026,360 of CM067517.1, read as the reverse complement.
TAGACCAGAAGTATGTGCTCTAGCCTTGTCTAAGTTAGTGTTATCTGTCAATGTTAACTCTACAGGTGGAGCATGACTCCCCCCACAGTAAATGCATACTACATGCCCACCAAGAATGGCATTGTCTTTCCTGCTGGAATCCTTCAGGCTCCCTTCTATGCCCGGGACCATCCAAAGTGAGTTTGTGGATGATGTGGTTGTATGTTTGTGTTTGGTGGTGCGTTTAATGTTATACGCATTACTAATACTACGTCTCTAATTTGAACTCAGCATGTCATGATTGAGTGTCTGTGTGATTGTGTTTTAACAGAGCCTTGAACTTTGGAGGCATTGGTGTAGTCATGGGACATGAGCTTACTCACGCTTTTGATGACCAGGGTGAGTAAATGTGTGCGCACACACTTTTTTATTTCAGGTGGCATTTTATATGATTTATAAAATTTATATGACTCAAATCTTCACCAAAGCACTTACCATTTTTTGGTCTAAAACTCAATCTAAACTCAAATCCTTTCCAGTGGAAAAATAAATATTATATACAACTATGTGCTTTTCTCACAATCCACTCATCCCCACACACTTTCGTTTTGTTGTTTTTGTGTTTTTAACTCCTGCCCTGAAGAACCTGTCAATGATGGTTATTTGAAGAACAGTAATGTAAATGAGATTTACTAATCTGAGTATGTGCTTTAAGCCTAAATGCCAAATAAATTTGGCCAACCAGACTCTCTTTATTTTACACATGAGTGCTTCTTAAGTTCCTTCTTTTCCTTGCAGGCAGAGAGTATGATAAGGATGGAAATCTTAGACCGTGGTGGCAGAATTCTTCGGTGGACGCGTTTAAGAATCGCACAGAATGCATGGTGGAGCAGTACAATCAGTTCAACATCAACGGAGAGCACATAAATGGAAAACAAACCCTGGGAGAGAACATTGCTGACAATGGAGGCCTGAAAGCTGCCTATCATGTAAGTTACATTTTCAGTTTTAAAAATCACAGATTTAGGTTTCACACACACACACACACACACACACACACACACACACACACAGGCAACATGGCAAAGGCAGTGAATACTTATGTGCATGTTATATTTAGGTGTTTATCATTTTTAAACAAACGTTCAGAAGTGCTGTGAATACTTTCCGGATGCACTGTATATTTTCTCATTTCTCCTTCTGAAGAAGGTAGTTGGAATCTTGTGAACTAGTTTGAAGAGCAAGGCTTGGTTCCAGATTTCTCCTGGATGCCCCCAGACAGCATCCGGATGTGTTTAATTCTATCAGCAGCACAGCTGATTTTAACATCCTTAAGCATTGATTTACCAACTGATCTATGAATAATACTGGACCCCTGGAGCTCTCTGGAGATGTTTGATGGACATAGTAATGTAAAAACACTCCTATTTGTATGAATGATATTTGTCTTTATTCTAATTATTTGATAAAAAAGAAACATTTCCTGCCCAGACAATGAGCTTTTTAATCCTGATTTTCACAGGCACCTTTATTTTGTGCACTGTATTGTATATGCAAATTAATTATTTAAAAATTATAGTGTAATTTTTCTTTCACAGTAGAAGTGTACCTACAATTAAAAATTACAGACCTCTCCATTCTGTGGCTGTGGGATAACTGTGGGGTTGGCAGTGTACTTTTTATGTTTTACAGTGTTCTATTGCTTTATTTATTAATTTACTTTTACTGGATAAGGAAAAACCCCTTTTTACCTTCTTAAAGATTTTATTATTTTATACATTGTATTTGGTTTGGTAATTATAAAATGTTTACCCAAGAAAAACTCATACATTCATTCATGTTGCACTTATTTCAGATTCATTTTGGGCTGTTTGTGTGTTTCAGGCATACAGGTCATGGGTGCAGAAAAATGGAGAGGAGAAAAGTCTCCCAGCAGTCAATTTGACCAATGACCAGCTCTTCTTTGTAGGGTTTGCTCAGGCAAGTTGGCTGTCACGATGATTATTACAGTATAGTATTACAGGGCATTTTCACACTTCAGTTTATCTTGGGCCACTGTGTCATGTTTTTGTGTGCATATGTGAAACGTCAACTGAACACAGAAATGAACCAGTCAGATCACAGTTGTATTACCATATGTAATATAATTAATGCAACAGAAACATTGCAGTGTTTAATTTAAGCATTTATTTGTAATAACAAATGAAGTGCATTTCTTCTGCTGAGCTGTGTTTCATCATCATCATTGTCCAAGATGATTTTATAACCAACAGTATTATTTTAATGGTTGGAGCATTTATACAGACCGACATATGCTGTGAGATTTTTACAAAGGCATTGGATGTGAATCAACCAATTATATTGCAGAACTGGAACTATCCATAAAAGTGGAAATGCATGAAGTATGAGTGATGCCATGACAGCAAGTGTGAGGTCATTTTCAGTGGGTTTTTTAGGTTCATTTAAAGAGAACTGAGTTTAGTTCATTATAAAAAAGAACGAGATGTGAAAATGCCTGTAATCTCAGACTGATCTGAATTACGATTTAAAGAAACCATATCCTGTTTTTCATGTTACTTTGTTTCCCCTTTGATGTTTGTGGTTTTATGTAACTGAAACTGACCTACTTCATTTTTATTTTTTATTAATGGCAATACAGTGAGATTCCTCGAGATTGGGGTTCACTTGATGTTCAAGGGCAGAACACATACACATCCTTGTATATACACATCTCTTATGCTCTAAACATTTTAGAACAGGAAGGAAACTACAAGGTTAGACTTTATGTTGGTTTAACAACTTGGTTATTCTTCAACTGTATCATGAAATTTAGGCTTTTGTGTACTATTAATGAAGCTGTAACACAGATAAAAGATACAAATACCATATACGAATAACAGAACACTACCTGTAGAACATAACTTGAAAGATTAGCGAATGAGAGAGTGCTCCAAGGAAACCTGTGATCTCTACTCTGAGTTGTACTTTGATATCCTGAGCTCATCCGACTGATAACCCAGGGGTATGCAATCTTGGCCCTGGGGTGCTAGAGCTGGGAAATCAGCAAACTGTACTGGAGACTAACATCAGGTGAATTGTATCAGGTGTGTTAGAACAGGAAGGGGTGCTTTTGAGGTTTTTGAGTGCAGGATGGCAGAATATGAAGTTCATATGGTTCTACTGAATCAGAACAGCTGTATAGTACTGGCTAGAACCAGAGGATATGATATGCATTTCATGTCCCTCCTCTTCATATAACTTTTCATATAATGTTATTCGGATTATTAGGATTATTCTGTGTGCATGAGTGGGCTTGCGGTTCTTCTGTGGGTCACACCATACGCGAAGCACAAGGAAAACAGGAAGCTTCTAAAAGTTGAATTTTCAGTTCTTGTTTTAGAGATGATGGCTAAAGTTCCACTGCTTGATTCTTAAAATCATGTAAACACCACTTCAACCACTCCTCTCTGTTCCTCTTTGCAGGTGTGGTGCTCTGTACGGACCCCGGAGAGTGCTCACGAGGGCCTAATGACAGACCCTCACAGCCCACCTAAATACCGTGTCATCGGCACATTGTCCAACTCGCCTGACTTCTCCCAGCATTTCAGTTGTCCGCTGGGCTCTCCCATGAACTCAGGCCACCGCTGTGAGGTGTGGTAAGGCCAGAAGCAGTGAAGAGCCAGGGGTTGCCGGCTTTGCTTTGCTTTGCTTTGACCAGTCAGAGCTGAAAGGATGAACTGTGCCCTTCTTCCAAGCACTGGACTTTTTTCTTTTCTTCTATTTCTTCCTTTTTCTTCACAGAACATGACAGGCTGCAGGATATGAAGTAGATCTGAATGGGTTGGGCCAAAGGCTGGAGGAATACACAGGGAGTGTTTTAACTAATGTCTGCTTTTGTCCAGCCTTTTATAGGCAACTAATTTCTCACTCCCCCTCCACACGGCCACAGACGTCCACACCAGGTTGTCATTACATTTTTATTTTTTTTGCTGCAATGAGGAAGAGGAAGAATCCTAACCCTATGCTTTCCTATGTTTTTGGGGTTTTTTTTGTATACGTGTATGTGTTCTTCATGCCCTGTTTACAGCGACCATGGACAGGCCTCATTCCCCAGGATGGAAAAAAAAACAACAAAAAAACTTTGTGGTGCCTGAGGGAGTGTCTCTCCTTGTCTTTGACTTCACAGGAATTGTTTGGTTCCCTTGGTGACCTCACAGGAAGTGCCATATTCTCTTAATGACCTCACAGGAAGTGTCAGAAAGTGGAAATGCTGAGCTCCGTCTGTGAACCCGCAGGAAGGAAGGGTCATGAGGATTAGTGCGTTGTGTCCTTTCCCTCCACCCCCCCCCAATCCCCCTGTTGTCATCTGACCAAAAAGCCATCAGCTGGCAGGGGTGTCATGAAGGGAACGGCCATCCAACCGGTGTATATTGTCATTAGCATATTATGTTGACAAAGTTGAAATGACATTGTTATTTTAAACTGCTTTTGCCAAAGAATGTTAAGTTTGGTTTGGGTTGGTTGAATTTGTTGCTTTATGTAGAAACACTCCTGCTTTTCCCTACTCACACTGGTCAGGAGGTGTTCTTATTCCGTGTGTGTGTATGTGTGTGCGTGTGTGTGTGTGTGTGCGTGTGCGTGTGTGTGTGTGTGCGTGTGCGAAAGGACTGTGTTGTGTCTCATCTTGTTCTGAACTTTCTATGATGTCTAGTCTGCTGAAACCATTTAAAGACATTTTAATATTTTCTGTATTTTTGAAAACCACTAAAGGAGACGTGATGATGTTTCTCCTCTCAGTTGTTCAAGCTGTACAGGTTGAGGGATCACGGTTAAAACCTGGTCATGCCACACTTGGACTGATCCTTTTTCACGTTCCATCTGCAACAGTTTCACTTGCTGTGTAAATGCAATTCTCTGGCCAGCTTTAGTCTTTATGGAAGGCTTTGCCCTACGTTAATGTGGCTAACAGTGGATGAAGGTTGGTGCAGACCAATCCTCATGCAAATGCTAATTGTCCTCTACTAGTATGCATGCTCATGTGTTTGAGTGAAAGGAGACTAGTTGGGACCAGTGATGATAAATACTAGCTAGCGTTCATTATGATCTTTTCGGGTCAGAAGTGTAATTGTGAGTATTATTTGGTCTTATGGTTTAAGGGAAACCATCACTACCCACTGATATTGCTAGCAGATCTGCACCCACAGACATTTTATCTGTTTGAAAGCTGCTGACCAATGCTTCAGTCTGGCTGGCCTAGCCACACTACCACACTGAGGAGTTGGTTTTCCACTGTTATGGAGTCATTTGAATGTTTGCTGCCTGTTTAGCACATAACCACATTTTAACTGGTAAAGTTAAAGAATTAACTTGATGTTTTTCACTGAATTCATTGATTCACTATATATTCATTATGTCTGGAATAGAAAACACAGAGTCATTCTGTTTTTCAGGTTTCAGGTCACTCCGTCTGCCTTAAAATCCACTTCTGTTGGATCCAGTAGGGAAAAAGATCTATTGGTTGGTTGTCTGAGGATGCTAGCTATCAGTTCTGCCCTGCTTTCAGCTCGGTGTTTGTCTTTCCCAGAGATTGATCAGCTTCCTGTTGTATCATCTGGAATGCCAGGCTAGTCCTTTTGATGTTGCACCTCCATTGCTTAGTATGCTTAGCAAAACCTCAGCCGCATAACCAAACTGCATAATCCAACCCTTTGCTATCTGAGATTTTTTTTCCCCCTACTTGGAGAGGTTTGAACTTCATGGCTTTGTGGAGGCATTTGCGATAACCTTCAAATATCTGCAAATGTATACAGAAAGAAATGATCATATTTAAAAATCTGAAAATGAAAACTTGAAGTGCTTAAAGGCCAAATAGAGAGATGGTACCATAACGTGTTAGACCTGTGTTTTCCACCAGTTTTCTTTTTAATTACCAGTTAGTACTGCATTTTCCAGTCTGGTTTTGTTGGCCAGTCAAAATTCAATTCTATTTTTCTCCAACCAGTTAGAAAGTAGCTTTGTTCATCACTGAATTTTCTTTGGTTTAAAAAAATCTAAGCTTGTTTTCAGTATTATCCAGTAGGGTTGGGCAGTATATCAATATTTATATTGATATCAGGATATAATCAGAGCAAGATGGGGTGATATCGTTTATATAGAGTTTTAAAGTTTTACAAAAACACTCTGTTTCAATGTGGAAAACCTAAAACCTTTTTTCTGCTCCCTCGCTCTGCTCTCAGCTCCTCCTCTATTCTGCACCCCTTCACCAACACACATTGTCTCACATGCACACCATTGAGGGGGGTGTAAGACAACTTGGTGTGTATAAAGAAGAAATGAAAATCACATTTTAATTTAAGGATTTAATCGGGGATTCAATTTTTTTCACGTTGTATTTTTCACATCATATTGTATCGTATATCGCCATTCATCTAAAATATCTCGGGATATGATTTTTTTTTTTTTTTTTTTTGTTTTGGGGTTTTTTGGGTCAGTACCACCCTATTTATCCAGTGTTCTGTTTGGTGGAACCTGAATCTCTCATGAATCAAAGAGTTTCAGACTTTCAAGCCTGTTAATCCTGATTCAGAACGTGTCAAAAATGTACTTCTGTCCAAGGATGGTGACTGTATGAATGGGATTTAGGTCTCATCTCCGATGTTTTATCATCTTTTTCCATCTTTGTATTTTTTTTTTCTGTACTTGATGTAATGTTCTAGCCTTATTTAATTCACCAAGTGTACATTTCCTTGATTTGATGGTCTGTTTTTTGTTTGTTTATTTTTTGTCTTCTTTTTTTTTTTTTTTTTTTTTGGGGGGGGGGGGGGGGTGGGGGGAGTTGTTTTTTTACTCTGGTGGCAGTGAAGGTTACACTTACACTGAGTGCTTTTGAATTTGTTAGACACAAGGACGTTCTCTGTTATCAATTCAATCAGTATCTGTCAGAGGACGCTCTGCCCAGCCTATAGTGCAACAATCTGCCTAGAAAAGTATAAACAAATCTGAAATAAAAATATATATTATAAAACAATTCTATGTCTGGTTATTTTTGGTGCTCATTTCGTCAGGGGGGAAATAACTGCTGCGCAGCTAGCTCTCCAAAACCAAAAAACAAGAGACCAGTCTTGATCAAATTACTTCTAAATTGGATTGTCAAGTAACACAAACAATGCTGATCAATAAAACAGACTGTCATGACCGTCACAAAGGGATCATAATACATTTTCCACATAATGAGCAAATCTTCCTGTAGGAAGATTGTTCCTTAAGTAGTAAATGAATTGCAAACAAATGAGAAGTAAATTAATTGCAAACAAATAAAAAACTAATACAGTATATTAGGAAAACCTTGGTGCCTTGGAGTTAAATTATCTTAAAATTAAGCTCTCGTGTTGGTGAACTGAGCACTGTATGATCAACAACTGATTAAATAATACAGAGATCGCTGAGGAACAATATAATAGACTGAGCTTAGCTAGTTAATCACGTCAGAAAACAACCCAATAAACCAATTCATTAACAAAATGAGTTGCAACAAACACTAAATTAAAAAACAAATTTTTGTATCCTGTTCTCATACAGTCCTCTATTATTCTTAGAAATACTCTGATATGAGAGCAGGTTCTAATCCTGTGTAGAATAGAACTTTATTGATCCCTTGGGAGGGTTCTTTCAGGGAAATTAAGGTTCCAGTAGCAGCAACACATGTATATGCCAAACTATAAATTTACATGGGCAAGAAGTCCAGTTCCATGCCCAGGTTCTCCTTAAGCCAGGGTATTATTGAGAACACACTGATATGGAAATCTCTTGCATCTTCAGGAGGATCAGGAATTTTCTTGGTTGTGGAATCACACACCAGCTTAGTGCCCCAGCTCACAATTCCCACCTACAGAACAACAAACAGACAATAGTGGTGGTAACAAATGCACACTTAAAAGAAGAGGTTTCTGAATGGTTCTTGGCTTGGATATATGGTTCTATACTCTAGCATAATTCTTGTCCTGCAGTACCAAAACCCTGCTGTTTCCCTGCTGTTACACACCCAGTGCAGCTCAGAAAGGGCTCGTCAATTGATGCACTTGGCTCAAATAGGTGTGCAGGCAGTGGTACTCCAGGACCAGGATTGAGAATGTCAACTTTAAGTTGCACACACTAGAACAGGTAATACCGCCAATGAGCCACCATGTGGGAGACTAGGGTTCAGTTCCTAGCCTGGTTAACTATGCTGTGCTTGGGCAAGACTCCTAACATTACTGTGACCCACCTCTGGATGCATAACATTGTATGTCACTCTGGATAAAAGCATCAGCTAAGCTTAGTTTCTAATAAGTTACCTTGTATTCCTTTGTGACCTTGTGGACTATTATGCTTTATCTTTGTCGGTCAGCCACTGTTGAGGAGGGTAATAATGCTCTTGAATTTTCTCTATTTATATCCATGCTCATTGATGATTTTGATGATAAACTTCCACAAAAAGGAAATAGCAGACTTTGATAGATCCCTGTTATTTAAATTAACCATTGAATAAAAACACCTCTCCTAATCCTCAAGGTTCACATACTTTTGTCACACACAGCAATGGATCATTTCCCTCATTAGATAAATGTAATATTATTTCTCATTTGATTATCTATATTTAGGAATGAAAATTTGATTAATGTTTATGTCAAACGTATGTAGAAATAGAGGAAATTCTAAGCACCTTTCACTAAAATTAGTAAAAGAGACATTGTTAATGTGGCAAATATAATTTTCACCACAAAGAGGAAAGGGTAATAAATATACATGTATTTCATTGTATTTACACGATATCTGAATTGTCTGATGAATCAAGGACTCTTTACCTTTAATTCCTGCATTAATTTGTGTCCCAGTCTCTGCTTTCCCAGATTTGGCCAGATCTGTGCAGGTTTTGGCACTTAAGGCTTTGGGTCACATTCGGGCCAAACATTCATTGCTATCTCTGTTTTTAATCACACGAATTCCAGTCAAAGGGTTTAAAGATTTCAAATCACTTACTTGGAAATAACGCATCCCCTTACGAAGGAAGAGTGCACCTCCAGAATCACCTGTCAAGGACCGGAACACACCATTGATACGTGGGTATATAATGCGTATATATATATATATATATATATATATATATATATATGAGTGTGCGTATGTGTGTTTCAATAACCTTTGCAGGTAATATAATCCACATGTGACTTTGATCCTCCAGTGCATAAAAACCTGTCAGTGACGACGTCAGTCAGATTCACCAGCTTATTTGAAGACAAGGCTGGTTTGTACTGCTCAATGCAGTTCTTTCTCTATAAACACAGAAGTGGACGTGCTGAGTGCTGAGAGTGATATAATACTCATCATCTTCTTTTATTGACAGATAACTGTAGGAATTTTACCTTTTCATTAGTCTGGATGTGAGTTTGCTTGCGGGTTTTTCCCTGGCTAATGAAATATGCTTGGGTCTCCTTCATATGGATGAGGTAGTTTTCTGCTCATACACAACCATGAAGAGCCACACATTCCCATATGATACAGCACTGACAGCCATCACTGGTCATCATTGATCAATGCATAGTTGTAAGCACTTATAAACTTACCATGCCTCTTGCAGGTGGAATCAGGACTCAGTTTGAGAGCTCGATTTGAAGCTTTAGTACATGGCAAACATATGGGCCTGTTATGAAAATAAGGTGTCATTTTTTAAACATAATGACATAAACATTATTCAAGACATTTCCTAATAAATGCATTCAGCTCTTCTAAGCTGCACAAGTTGCAAATCCACACACACAGCTTGTCTAGTCTGTGGAATGTATTGCATAGAATAGTACTCTCTGGAGCAGATAAACATCAATCAGTGGGGCTCCATTCAATACGTTTGGAATGAGGTGGGCTGGTCATCCAACATCCTGACTTCACTAACACCCCTGTTGCTGAAGTACAAAAGCACTATAAACTCTGAATGGTCAGGTGTCCCAATACTTTTGTCCAGGTACAGACCATTTCAAATGTATTTTTAGTTTGCTTACAACAGCAATACTGTTTACATTACACATATTAGGGCTGAAAATATTGGGAAAAATCTTTTCTGCAATGTATATTGTGATATGGTATTAAAAACACAGGAATCTTTATCAGATTTCACCGTTATTGATTATTTCTTTTTAAAAAGTTGTGTTAGATGACATTGCATGTCCTGTGATTACTGTGCTGCTCTAATGCATATATGCAGAGTTTTCTCACCTTGCATTAGAAGACAATTTAATTTTATGCCTCACTTTAATCAGAGCAATGTCGTAGTCATAAAACTCTTTGACATTCTTGTCCTTCAGGCCTTTAACATCAAACCGTGGATGAAGGATTTGCGATGAAGCAGTTGATTGTCCGTTTCCTAGAAGAAAAGCCACTTTTGACTTTAGCCAAAGTTTGCAATGAACTAGGATGAAATCTATCTATCTATCTATCTATCTATCTATCTATCTATCTATCTATCTATCTATCTATCTATCTATCTATCTATCTATCTAAAATGTGTGTGTGTGTGTGTGTGTGTGTGTGTGTGTGTGTGTGTGTGTGTGGTTTTCAGACCAAACTTATATATATAGATAAATAGTCTACATTTCATATAAAATTCATTCTACAGAGTGGAAGATGGTGCCTCCAGAATCTCCTGCTAAGAACCAGAACAAATCATTGATAAAATATAGAAATGAAGGAATCAGACCATGCTTAATTTGTATGTCCTTGGGGATGGCGGTCTCCAGTACACCATCATTTAGTTTTATCAGACAGTGTGCAGCTGTGATCACCCAGTTCTCAGTCAGAATGGCCCCTTGGCATGGTTTAGTTTTCTAATTGAACAGGAAAACGAAAATGTCAGAACCTGCCCATTAAAGACACTGTTTCAGACAGACCCCAAAACACCATATAAGCCATGTGCACTTACCCAAGTAATAGAGACATGCCAAGGCCTGGTGTTTGCATCCTGATGCTGCCCATTATCACTTGTGTATTCAAACTCTTTAGCAACCCCACACCTGGTTACAGCAGTATCATCTAGTCAAAAGGGAAAAGGCTTTGAAGTACATATTTAGGAGATTTTACAATGTCATTGTCTTTACTTTCCAATGAAGATTTCTACTAGATTTTGGAGAATTACTGCATTCAGCAATAAGAGCCTCATCCACAACTGTTACAGAGAACAGAACTGTTTTGTTGATTCAGCAGTGTATTTTAACCTTGTAAGGTTTTTACTCCAACAAAAAGTTAAATATTTCTATATTTCTTTATGAGATTTCTGAGTTCCAAACAGTAAATAGCCATATAAGTACATTTTTGTTATTTACAGAATTAAAATGTGTCAATATCTGGAATATTCTTACTTTTGGGTCATTAAAGATCAGGGAAAAAGCTAAAATTATTTTACAAATTTCCCATATTATGTGAGTAGTTGGTGGTTGGTATGATTACTGTTTTTTTTCTGTCCCCATAAACAGATGAGTTTTTCTTTCATTCAAATTTCTTTCAAATTCAACTTTTTTTACATCTGTACAAAAATTCACAAATCTTACTTACAAATGTTTCAATTTTAGAAATTTTAGAGATCAATTTATCTGCTACTCTCTTATTGAAATTTGACTAAGGGTGACCAAACCTTTGCATACCACTGTAAATTCATATTGAAACATCTAATTGGGTTAATTTACATATGTATGTCTACCAGTTACAGAGACATAAAACACAAATTACAAAGTAATGGCAACATCCATGCGATACGTCTGTTGTTTTAATATTTGATGTGTATGTATAAGTCACATATATGTACATATATTTTGACATACATGTATGATCTTTTATGATATGTGCATATGTGACTATTTTTGTATTTATACATTTTCATATGGATGGATTTCTGGGACTGTCCTCTGTCCTCACCTTCAAGGACAGATTCCAGTGTTCTAGCCAGATACAGATAATAGATGGATGGCTGATCACATCCTACCCTTTGTTTCCAGCCACATTTGAACACTATTTTTAATAGTACACTCACAATATAGGTATACGTACGTACCAATAGGTTCCAGCCTTTCTGGACTTTTGTGTGTTTATGCAACTAAAAAATCTTTGCTACTGTTCATAAATCATGACCCCTCCTCCATGGTTCTCAGAAGAGAATATGAAAGTCTGATGGTTACTCACTGATCATGCTGTTGAATACCACTCCAAGGTCAGCATAATTGTTCAGCACAAAAAGATGCTGCTCTCTGGTCTTCCTTGAGGCAATCTCACTGAGTTCAGACTTCTTAACATCGTCTCCAATGCCAAACACATATACATCTAGGAAGTTTAAAACACATTTTACAAACAGAAATCAATGCTTACTAGTATACAATTCAACTCACTCCAAAAAATATTACTATTATTTTATACTAAACTCTGGACATGATGCAGAACACGTGAACACAGCTTCTTTGACTGAACCTGACGAGGTCTGTTCTGAGTGGAACCCATCTTGGAATACCACTGTATGACCTTGGCCACTGTGCTGTAGCTCGGTTTCAGGGTGTTGGCAATCTTCTGATACTCTTGGCCATCTTTGTAGAGAGCAACACTTCTTTGTCATGAGGTGCATGTTGAATATCCAGTGGCCAGTATAAGAGAATTGTACCCAAAACACCAAATTTAACAGGCCTTGTAACACTAACAAGGTGTACTTTGTGACACCAGGGAGGGACATCGATACAACTGGGCTGTACACTGACTATTATTGACTATCTCTAAGTTTCATTTCTATAGTGTTGTCCCATGAATCAGAGGTGAATAGAGATGTGAACTCACTTTTGTGAGGTACAGTATATGGAAACCCCTTTCACTCCGAAAGTTGCTCATTATAGTATACCAGCACTACCATTAGCTCCATCTGCTGGGAAACTTTGAGTTGCAGTGACATCAAAAGAATGATCTTGTGCTGATTTCATAGAGCCCCATGTAGATCTGTAGAGCTTGTTAACTTGCTATTGAATGGAATCAGGTGTATTAGAACAACTAGATTAACCATGCAGATTACAGTGCTGTTGTTTAAAGGACTGGAAGTATTGCACACTCATTTCATAGATACCCAGAAATGATTTAGGATCAAATTCAAAGGAAAGAAAACATTTTAAATATGTAACATGTGTTGCATAATGATGAATTATCATGACACTAACCAAGCAGTTCCTCTGCTGTGTTGTCTACAAGAGTGGTTCTATAGCCCAGGAGATCCCGGATATCTTGCAATACTTTTTTTGGGTCACCTCCCATGTTGGATTGACCTAAGGGGAGATAATAATAATAATAATAATAATAATAATAATAATAATAATAATAATAATAATAATAATAAAATATAAAGAAGAAGAAGAAGAAGAAGAAGAAGAAGAAGAAGAAGAAGAATGTTAAAAAATATATATTTCTGGGAGGAAAATGTGCCAATATTTTTGCACAGGGAATGCTAACTGATGAAATTAGATACTGGACTGGACATGGAAAGACTGTATAAAGGAGAAAAATGAGGCTGAAAATGAACTGTATTCTATTGAATTGAAAGGGAATGGGTGGAGCTAATCATCATTCTGCAACCAGCCAGCAGAGGTACTAGACCTGTGGTGACTTCACTTTTGAGAGATGATGCACTGTCCATACGCTTTACAGTCAAGGGTTTTGCCTTTATTACCATCAGTCTCTATAAGAATGACATTCTGCGTTTCATTGAAGTTGCTGTCTTTCTGGGCCTTGAACTCAGCAAGCCTCTCATACACTGATGAAAGGGCTTTAAACAAATTAGTGCCAGTCTTCTCTCCATGCCCTGCACAGAAAAAAAGAAGAAAAAAATGTCAAACACTGTGTGAATTACTGTAAAGTTAGAAAGCTTAGATACAGCAGATAATCAACATACATTTGTGAGTGAAATCCTCTAGCCTCTTAACGACAAATTCCACACTACTGCTGCTGGGGTCTGTGATGGATATAATTTCGTAAGGCTCACTGGCGTAGGAAATGATATCAAACTTCATTTCAACATCATAACTTCCCAACTGCAGAAAAATAAATAAATAAATACAAATATTTGTGAAAAACATACATGACACAAATAAACATAAAAGTGTGTATAGCTCCATTGTGCTTGTGTCTGATTTTCCATGCATGCAGTTCCTAATAAATATATTAATATAAAAAAATCAAAAAATTTCAGTAAAAAAATTAAAAATGGGTTGTTTATTTATGAGTAAATATATTGATATGTTGTGTGATTTGTTAAGTGAACACAGATTGAAGAATATGCAGAGCATCTGGAAAGAATTCACAGTGATTTACAGCCTTATTTCCAAATCAATTCATTTTCGCTCAAAATTCTACACATAATGATAAAAGTTTGTTAGAAATCTTTGCAAATTTGTAAAAAAAAATAAAAGCTGAGAGAGCTCTGGAGCAGGTTATCATAAAGAATGTCTCTGTATATCGCTGCAGTCCTCTTTCCCTTAACCCTGACTGTCTCCCAGTTCCTGCTACAGAAAAACATCCCCACAACATGATGCTGCAACAACCATGCTTCACTGTAGGAATGGTACTGGTTAGGAGATGTCCTATCCTGTCTTGTCCTGTCCTGTCCTGTCCTGTCCTGTCCTGTCCTGTCCTGTCCTAGATATGATGCTTGGCATTCAGTCAAAAAAGTTCCGTATTTTTTGTTTCCCATGGTCAGAGAGTTCGTTAGGTGCCTTTTGGCAAACAGACAGGCTGTAATGTGCCTGTTTATGGCCCTTTTACCACAATCACTCAGTTTGGCTGGCAGGCAGCTGTAGGAAGAGTCCTGGTGGTTCCAAATGTCTTTCTTTCATGGATGATTGAGGCCATTAGGACCTTCAACGCAGTGGAATTTTTTCTGCATCCTTCCTCAGATCTGTGTCTTGACACAATCCTGTCTCTGAGGTCTACAAACAATTCCTTAGACATCTGATTTCTTACAAATAAGATGAAGCCATGCACGTCTTCATTTACTTATCAGAGACTGATCTTATATGAGGCCGTTATTAACAATGACAGACACAGATAAACAAAAACTATTATTTTGAAATTGGTGGTTTCTGTAATGTTCAATATTATGTCAGGAGCACTGTTAAATCAATACAAACCTTGCGTATAAGATTAATAGTGGCCTCCTTTGCCTTCTTAAACTGATCTACTAAAATGCTTCCTGAAGTGTCTAGGAGGATAAAAATGTTAAGACGTCCTTCTGCAACTTTCATGGATCTCCCATAGCCTTGGTCTAAACAAAAGAAATAAAACGATTTAACAAAGCAGCAACATACAGAGTTTTCACTGCTGTCCAATGAAAACCATATATGTCAATTCTTGTTTCAAATATGGGGAACAATCTGGGGAACAAAACTAGCTAATATTTGTCTGTTTGGTAATGTTTCACTGAATATCAAATTTAAATCAAATTTACTAAACAATGGACACTACACAAGTTGAACTCAACTAAAATTCAACTAAAATAAATAAAATACTGCTGATGTGAGCTATTTTTCAGCTTAATTTAGTTATCTTAAAATTCTGGGTATAGCTAGTTCTTTAAAATGAATGAACATGTATACTTTACCTTGCTTTCTCATATCAGGGGATGAAACTTCCATTACAGCAGACAGAGAGCCACCCAGAGCTTGAGCGACAGTTTCTGGTAGATCAAATGTGTATGGAGCTTAGGAGACAGAACACACAATTCATTACTGAATACTGTTTTTGCTGTTGTGTAACTTTTTCCTTCTTAATACTAAATTAACAAAACAAATTGAAGGAGTTAATTTACATACTAGTGCATCTCAGAAAATTGGAATATTGTGAAAAAGTTCATTCCTGTTCATAATTTAAGACAAACATTTGATATAAAGATTTTTTTATATTCATTTCATGTCAAGTGACATATTTCATACCTTTTTTTTTCATGAATGCAGAAATCCAGAGTCTCACATTATTACAATATTTCAATTCATGTTTGACTAAATCACAAATCAGTATCACAATTAAGGCAAAATATTGAAAATCTTGAAATTGATCCTATTCTTGTAAATTAAATTATGAACACAATAGGCTGTATCATAGACTATTTTACATGTTCTAGCCATTTTGTATGGAACTGTTTTTAAATTTGTACAAACTGAAAATGTACACAAACTTAAAGACCTGAAAAACTGTTAAGCTTATTTACCCTGGCAGCGTGGTTCTGGTCCACTCCATTCTCTTACATGCAGACATTCTCTGACCTCAGACCCGAGCAAATCCAGGCCTGACTGGCAGCGGTAAGTCACCTTATCACCAGTGCGAAAGCGATCTCCAGAGCGTATGGCTCCAGGTGGAGTGCCTGGATTTCTGCAGTCATCATCTAGAGGAGGACAGGAGGTCTTCTGTTTATTCTCAGTTTATATATTTCATTAGCATTCAGATCAATCATCAAGCATCCATTGCTGACACTGATGTGTAAGTACACACACAGCATGTCTTGTCCATGTAGAGAAGTACTGCCAAAAAATAGGACTGCCTAGAACAATCTTCACTCTCTCTCCCTCATCTCTTACCTCCACTATTCTAATCACTCTTCCACATTTTGATTCCTTCTCTTTCCTCCCACTGGAAACTGATACAAGCACTTTTCTTTCATCCATCTCCTCTTCAGGGAGCCTTTTCTATCCTCTCTCTCCAATGCCTGCAAGAACCTCCAGACCTTTCCTGTGGCTGACAGAGGTTCTGCATAACAACCAAAGAGAGTTGAGACTGGCTGAAAGAAAGTGGAGAAAATCCCAACAGGACTCAGATGTCAGTCAGACATCAGGGCTCTCCTTTCTTGGTTGTCAGTGGAAGTAACCACTGCAAAATCATCATTTTACAAGGACACACTGGAAGCATTGGCATCTGATCCACACAAGCTCTTCTCCATCATATCTTCTCGCCTAACCTACCGGCCAAGCATTTCTATCTACCTCTACTCCTCCCACCAGACAGCCTCTGGCTTTTTTCATCTGTTCACATCTAACAATCCAACCACCTGTCCCCTAAACCCTATCCCTTCCACAGCAGTTCAGACAATTATTCCAGACTTTCATCATAAACAGTTTACTGTCATCATGTCAAGCTTCTTCTACCTTCAAGGCTACCAGAGTGGTCCCAATCTTGAAAAAGCCAACTCTAGATAGCACAAATATTAGCAACTATAGACCAGTATCTCTTCTTTCTTTCCTCTGAAAAATCCTTGAACATACTGTCTATAATCAGCTATCTTGCTTTATTACCCAGAATAATTTACAGGACCCAAACCAATCTGGCTTCAAACCAGCACACTCAACAGGGAATGCTCTCATTGCTTTCACTGAAAAAAATCCACACTGCAAGATCAGTTCAATGATCATCAAGGGGCCCATTTCTGACTTTAAAAACTGAAAACTGAGTTTGCACAGTTCCAAGTATTCCTCAAGAAATGCTTCAACATGTTTCCATCACCTGGCAATTAACAGGTGAGCAGAATCAGGTGTGCTTCTGGGAGTCTGGCACTCGAAGACCAAGGTTGCCTGTTCTATAGATAACCTGTCATTTGCCGCAACTTGCCTATGAACATCACACAGTTCTAAAGGTTGAGATGGTTCTCCTCACAGTTATTTACAAGTAATCAGACTGAATGTGTGGGTATGGACATCACAAACCTGTGGTAATGATTTGTCATTGTTTGCCAAGTTGCTGAGACACATTTGTACAAATCTGTTCATTCCGAACCACCTCGATATGTATTTACTCTTTTTTTTGCTGCACAATCGAAAATCAATCTGGATACATTCCAGATATAATCTGTCAGTCTGAACATGACGTGTATATGGTTTAATCAGTTCTTCATTGTAACAGCCTGAAGCAGAAGTGGGCAACCGAGGGCCACAATGTACTTTCCCAGCTCTTAGACAGACAGACAGACAGACAGACAGACAGACACTCTTAAAGAAATATTAAGTCTGGCAATTGACAGGTGAGTTGAATCCGGTGTGCTTAAGCAAGAAAAGTACAAAAGTCTGTTGAAATCTGTCTCTCCAATACCAGTTACCCATTACTGGCCTAAAGTAAAGTAATTGTTGCAAATTCTTTACATCTAGAAATTATAACTGTAAATAACTATATAACTAAATAACTGTAATAATAATAATTATAATAATTAAAAGGGTAATGCATAACAAATGCGTAACGAACTTTGGTCATCGCACATTGGAGTGGTACCGGTCCAATGGCCCAATTCAGTGCAGTTCCGCTGGGCTGAGCCAAGGAGAGCAAATCCCTCGTTACATGAAAATGTCTGTGATTCTCCCACACTAAACCATTGTCTTCTGGGCCAGAACTCCCCATGGTCCAGTTGTAGCTGTGCTGGACAAAGAATCTCTGAAAGAGGACAGAATATATAATAATATAGAATATATAATAGAGTTTACCTTTTTTAATTAAATTATGAACAAAAATGAATGTCACAATATTTGAATTCCCAGGGTTGCACCTCCTCAACCAGTTCAGTCAGCTGTAAAGCCTTTAATTTGTTAAAGAACCTTTGTGTCAAGTGCAAGTTCTTTTAATATTTAAAAGGTTCTCCATTCATAGAACAGCTTGCAAGTTATGACATACATTACTTTCATTTTTTCATTTTCCTACCCAAAAAAGGTTTTGGCCTGTTTCCTGCATACATTCTTAGTATACAAGTGACATGTTTCCAAGCTTACTTTTGCATGTGGCCATGGACACTCTCTTGCCAGTAGGTAGCACCATGGCTGACCATTCCCCTTTAGAGTTACAGACTCTCCTCCTGACTGGATAAGGGTAGTGTCCAACATTGCACTGATAGGTCAGTATACTTCCTTCCGAACCTCCTTTGGAGTAGGATACACTACCGTCCTTTATCTTCTCTTCCACTGAGCAGTTTTTCTGAAGCTCCTCATAGTCGCCATAATCGATTTTCTCTGTAACAAACCAGAACAATCAAATTGGAGGCCATAATGCTTGGCAGTGGAAAAGTATTATATTCAAATATTATTGAAGCAGAACAGTTCTACAGGAAGCATTAGGAAGAGATGACAAAATGTATAGCAAATGTTGCAGTACTCAAATATTTTCTGTATACTGAGCAGTCTCACCTTCACATTTCATGCTGGATGTTTTTGGTTCCCACTTGCCTTTAGAGCTGCAGACTTTTTCAGAGACTGGGTAAGGCTCAAATCCATCTTGACAGAGGTAAATTACCTTACTGCCAACAGCCCCTTCTTTGGCGTATCTTACTGAACCTCCACGAATGGATTCTGTCATAGTGCAATTTTGAACACTCTGGTAGTCATAGTAATCGTAGACATTGTCGTCACCTGTATGCAATGATATCAGCCAAATATTAAGATGTTTTAGTGACCATTAACTACTTTCTGACATATGCCAAAGCATTTAAAGAACTAAGCAATTTTTTTAATTTAAAGCTGCATTAAGGGGAATTGGTATTTCTTGCTCCTGGGCTCCCCCTACAGTTAGGGTTTGGAAGTGGGATTTGCAGCTTTAAACCACCCCTCAAGAGGAGCATGCTTACATGCATTTTTGGACTTTTGAGATAAAATTGCTACAGAAGATCATTTGCTTTTTTTACTGAATAATGTGCTTTAGAATAAGACCTGGCTGCATCCACTGGATACTCACAACATTAGGATGCAAATACATTTGAAAGCCACTGATTCGTATTAATGTCACAGATTAGTGCAAGTTCAAGATTTCTGGTGCTTAGTAGAATGGTAGAATGGTAGAATAGACTTTGAATATGTAGGAATTCAGTTTCACTGTCTCATCTGACTGTTCAGTCATCTCATATGCTATGCTCAGAGGACCATAATTACAAAAAGAATGCTACAGTAATACTTCTTGTTTGAAGATCTAGTGTTTGGTCTTCATAATATCAGTCACCCTGGTCAAATATTGTCTTGATTTATTCTGTAGCAGCTTGATTTGCCAACACTAAACTTAGCATCTTAATTATTTTAGCTCCTTATTTGCAGCCTCATATTTGCTGACTGAATATGGCTCCTTATTTGCAAATACTCCAGCTGCTGCTGAGGGAGATTGTTGTTTGTAATGGTGACCGTTTCATTCATTCATTTTCCAAACCGCTTATTCCTGAATAGGGTCACGGGGGAGCCGGTGCCCAACCGGCAACTCTGAGCGCAAGGGCGGGAAACAACCCTAGACAGGGCGCTAATCCATCGTAGGGCGCACACATATGCACACACTAATGCACACACACTCTGCATGTTTCTGCATGTTTCTCTGATATATATGTAATATAGGTGCTGCATTGGTTACATACAAAAAACAGAACCAATCTCAGGTCAGTTAAACTGTCTTTGATTCCCAGTCCCAGATATCTGTGGAATCATTGGGAAATTAACTCTCCATCACCCAATGACAAGGTCAGCTGCATACCTTGGGAGCCCTGAATTCATTATTTTTCTGATGTCACTCCCGTTCAGTCTACAACAGTTTAGCCCCTCCCATTCTCATTAAAGGGGCACAGTACAATGCAGTAAATCCAAACAGAGCTCACAACAAAACAACAAATGCCTGTTTATCTGCAAGTGATAAAATAGGTAAAATAAAATAAAAAAATAAATAAATAAACCTAACAAAGACAAAAACCTCTGAGAAAGATTAATAAATAAAAATGATCATGGCCTAGTAATAAAATACCTTTAGTGACTAAAATAGCATAAATGTTTCACTGCAGCTCTTTTGGTAATTTAAAACCTAATGCAATTTGTACTGCTTTCATTCTGTCTGTTTATTCTACTTTGCATCATCATTGTAGAAAAAGACACTAACAAATGTTAAATGTAAATTTAAACAAAACCAACAAACCAAACCAAACAGCTTATAAATGACACTGTAGATTATAGAATACTTACTATCATTACAGCTGTACTCCACAATGCACTGTATTATTGCAGCACTTACCTTTAACACTGCAAATGAACAAAGCAAAACTTAGAAGGCATGCGGCGGTGAAATGCATTTCTAACAACTGACACTGACTGTAGCTCTCAACTCTCAGCTGTGGAGAGAATTAGGGACTTGTATACTAGTATATTTGATTAGTGATTATTCATTAACTTCTCCAAACAAGAATGAGATTGAGCAACATTATTATGGGAAATGTAAAAAAAACTACTGAAACTGGAGCAAAGAAATCAATGAGAAAGAACAAAAAGAAATACAAAATTCAGCTTTGGCCTACTTGTGATTGTACCCTACGTTAACAGTAATGAACGACTCATTCTAATGATCAGAAACTTTTTGATTGCCAAAAAAGTGTCTTGTAAGAAGCTGTAAATGTGTATGTGTGTGAAAGAGATGAAAAGATTATAGGATCATTAGGGGGAATTTAACTTCACACCCCCCAACCCTACTTCACCCCCCTCCTGGCCTGCTCAGTCCTCTCAGCTGACTTGGCTTTGTGAAGAATTGAGAGGAGGGTTCTTTACTTCTTTTATTGTAAACTACTCAACCACACCAAAACAGGACCCAGCAGTGTGGACCACCTAACCCAGCTCCATCACATTTACTGATTCGTCACTTCAACAGAAATGAGGACTAAACAGAGCAAACAGGACCCAATAATTGGATTTGAAACTGAAACGGATGGAATTGACCTGAAGATGTAGTTTAATTGTTTTGGGGTTTGTGCTTTTGCTGTTTGAAAGTTTCCTTCTAATGTAATTGTGTTTAATTTGACTCCATTATGGCGAATGGTCAAATACCCAACTGGGAACTGTACTGTACTACATTCAATGTGTTTAGCATAGCCTACAATCTTTCCTGCGCGTCAGATGTCTGTGCTGAGTAATGTCAGAGGTTTTCTCAGAATGTGAGAATGGCAGACGCTGGAATGCCCAGAGATGAATGTGATTTGTATAAGGTAAAAAAAATCCAGTTCAGTTATATTTTATATTCAAATGCAGAAGTCTTGTTAAGACTCAAAACTGTTATCTGTACCTTTGACCTCCACAGAATGTGTTTTGCAATCCAGCATTTGAGCCAGAGACTGACCATGATGAAATCAAAGATACATTTAAAATTGCCATTTCCTCAGAACCTATAAAGAGGCCTGCAGCACGTATGTATACTCAATACTTCTGCACAAAGACACAAAGTAGTAGGTTCCTTCGGGAGGCCCTCAGCCAATGCATACCCTTGTTAAGTTCTTTTTTTGTTCATAATGTATTGTTCCCCTACAGTTGGGAAGTGTAATTTGCACTTTGAGCCACCCATTAAGAAGTACATTCTTTAAACATGCATTTCTGGACTACTGCCACTGAAAGTGGAAGAAGCATGTGGACTGTCATATGGATTTTACACAAATAGGACTGAGGTTGTGCAGCGTTATGCAGTTCTATCCAGTCTTTCTATATCCATAGTGCAGTTATCAGTGAAGATATTTAAGCCTGGTCCCACTTAGTGTCCCTCAGTTGGGTTAATTAGCTCTTGTGCAAAATCACAACCAAAATCTAGATGCAGCTCTACCTTTGAGGTGGAACAAACACAATTGGTTCAGAGACGTGTATATTATCCTCAGAGCTTTATATATGGGTGCATTGTGAGAAAAGTGTGTGATTAAGGTTGAGATTATGTTGTTTTTAAGAAATTCTTTTTATTTGTTTTTTTAAAGCTGCATGAAAAACTAGTCTTCTAGCTTCCAAGGCAGAATTTACAGCTTCTATCTAACCTGTACTGCATGCCAGCATGGAGAGCACCATGATGCTTTCATATGACAGTGTCACACTAAGAGCTGATAACTGATAACTTATAACTGCCAAGACAACTGAACTTCACTCACTGAGAACTTGTTCACTTGTTCACTTGTTAATAGAGCTACAGCAGAACAAAACTTCATTTGGGGCAAAAGCAATATTCCCAGATATTCTTTAATGTTGATCCTTAATACATTTTTTTGTGGAGATGGATTAATAATGTAATATATAATTGGTTCTTACATATTTCTCTTCTCTGTGGAGGTGCAGGATACAGCAGCATATTCAGTGTGTGTGTGGTGCGTTTGAGGGGTCTGTGGTGTAGCTGGGGGACACTGGTGGTGTCTGCAGCCGTGCTGGTGTTGGTGGCTGTCCTGAGCCTTACTCTAGCTCTTGTTCTTACACGTGAGTGAGCAGTACACCCATTATACAAATGAAACACTTCACTGTTAAATATTAACACTAATAAGATTTAAGAGGTACAAGGCACCAGTTATCCCCTACAGCTGTACTAGATTGTTAGTGATGTCAATGTTTCAGGGTTATTAAGTGTTATTAAAAGGAATTCCACTGATGTTTCCTAATTCAATTGTTAATTCAGAAAGAGTAGTGTAAAGTGAAATCTGCCATTGTAGAGCAACTGGATTAAGTCTCAAGGTTGTTGTTGTTGTTTTTTTCTTCAAAAAAGCAGCTTTACAGAAATCAAATATGATCAAAAATGCACAAATTAAAAGATAAAGAGATAACCCCCCCTGACCAACAAGCCAAAGGGCTTCAATGTCAAGGAAAAACTCCCTTAGAGCTGGAGGAAGAAAGCTTGGGAGGAACCTGGCTCACAAGGGGTGACCCCTCCTTTAAAATGGTCAGCTGTGCTGGAGTAATGATGATAACTACAGGCCAGTGGGCCGTCATTAACTCTGGCAGGGCCAGAAGGTACCAAACATTGGGAGCACTCTGAAACATTGGTGTCCATCCACTCCACCGTCACAATCCTGAGTGAAGCACCACCAACATCCCAGTTTACTAAAATTCCCTGTGTTCATGAACCCCTGGATTTAAAACCTTTTCTAAAGGGATTCGTAATTCATATTTCTTTCTTTATTTATGCAGAATAGTGTGAAGCTTTTCCTAAAAAGAAATACAATTAAATATAATAGTAAACTAAAGGCGGCATTTCAGTAATGCAGTATTGGTCAGCTGTTTATGCTTCCTTTTTCAGAGAAAAATAGAGACTCCACTGAAGAAGAAGTGCTGTCCCCCCTAGACTTGTGGAGTGGGGTCACAGTTCCACACAATCTTGCCCCAAATCCCACCATTCTTCATCTTGCAAAGAGTTCACTGGCCCCACAGCTTGAGCAAGAGGCCACTACTTACACAAGTAAGCTTCTGGACAAAAGACATTATTTGCTGAAGGTTTGTTTTAGGGTAGTAGTATGAGGAATATTTCCCTGCATTTTACATTTGGACACACTGACAAATGGAGTTTGCAGTTCTTTAGGAGGTTACTGTAAGGCTGGGCAGTATATTATGGTCATTGGAACAGTTTCTAGATACAGGCAACATCTTTTTTCATTATTCTTGACCTGTCTAATGAGTGCTAATCAAGTCAAATAAAGCTTAATAATGAATTATGTTTTGGATCTGGATAGTTTTCCACACAAATATAGAAAGAAAAAAGTGTTACTCTAAGGTATTAATTTATTACCCACTTCTATCCACTGGGACCACCATAGTACCACTGATTAGATACGTTTTGAGTGACCACACTCAGTACAGCAAAGACTTTAACATGATAGACATGTTAGTAAATGCTGCACTAGTATATTTGTATCAGGATGAGGTAGAGGGTGACTCACACACCAATGAGATACAATCAGTAAGCCTGAAAAGTGCATATAGACGTTGTGTTTAAGTATTGTAGGCAAAGGCACATTGTATTAATACTGATCAACCGGTTCTGTAAAATGCCATTTTCCTTACAGAATGTGGTGGTGTTTTGACTGATTCAGAGGGGTCTATCAGCTCTCCAAACCATCCAGGCTCATACCCTCCTGATTCAATGTGTGTGTGGGTGATCAGGGTGTCGCCTCCCTCTCTGGTCCAGCTCCACATCTCCTCCTTAGCTATTGAGGGACCTTCTCCATGCCTGTTTGACTGGCTTGAGGTCAGAGAAGAGAAGGAGCAGACCACCATAGTCAGCAGGTTGTAGTCATACATTTTATATATAAAATGTATATAAAAGGACAAAGCTGGGTTTTAACAGTGAATTATCATCCTCAATCTCAATCTCAACCTCAACCTCAATCTCAATCTCAACCTCAACCTCAATCTCAATCTCAATCTCAATCTCAATCTCAATCTCAATACTTTGCCAAAAATATTGGTACCTCTGCACTTCTGAAAATGCACCACATACCTGAATGTTGTAGCAGTTATGAATGGTGTTCATATATTTATTCCTTTATTTTGAAGGTAAGTTCTGTTTTTTATGTCTCAGTTTTTTGAGATGGCAACATGTATCAGCTGATACTATTGCAAATTCTGTCTGTTTGGAATTTGCTTGAAAGTTAATTAAGGTTCCCTAGCCACAATTTGAACAATCCATCTTTGGCATTATTTTTTCTCTTTTGTCCACATTCAGGGAGGTTATCTACAGTACCATGGGCAGTACACTTCTTAGTAATGCTAGGGATAGTGGACAGATGGACATGTAGCCTTAAGAATGTCCATACTTTTCTCCAATTTTGGGTCTTGTATCCTAGGACAGTTTTTTGGTCCTAGGATGGTAAAGTGCCCTGAACCCATGAAGCCATGGACTCCAGGCACCATGCAGGCTTGTGGTGATTCCATATAGCTGTAGGGTGAATTCTCATTGCATGGGTTTGGTCTACTAGTGTCCATTATGTTTCACTGCTTGGTTACCTTTTGCAGACCTTCATGTACTTCATGTATCCTCATACTGACAGGATATTCCAGCAGGCATAATATTCCATTGTCCATAGTTTGTTCTATTGTGTATTCCTGGTACACATGTGACACTGTGGACTGTGGAATGTTATATACCCACATAACCTTGGAATGTCCAGTCCACCTGGCACCCATTATCATGCCACACTCAAACTCCTCACTCACTAGATAATGCCTCATAATGTTCCCAAGCTGTACATTGAAGTAACAACAATTCATGCTATCCAATGGATTTCAGAATGTCATTGTATTTCTTACACTTGATGCATTTTATGAAATCGTTTTTTGCTTATGACTGTAAATGTAAATCAGTGCAATTGTTCCCTAAATACTCATTACTGAAGAAATCTGTTTTGAAGTCAGATATTTACACCACGAATATACTCACAGAAACTAATATCACATTACCCTCTCCAAGGTTCTGTGGTAATGTGGCTCCGCCCACTGTGAACACCAACAGTAGCACTATATGGCTGTCATTCCGATCTGACAGCAGCATTGGGGGCAATGGCTTCATTGCACAGTACCACGCTATCCTTCCATCACAAAGTAAGTTCACTTCACTCCAGTACTGAAATGCAATATGAAAACTGTTGACCAGTAGAAAGAAAATGCAAATGCATGTCTGAATTCACCAGTATTGTAAGGTTGTGTCAAATACATCAAATTAATCAGCATTATATTACTGTTACTGGGGTCTACTACCATGAAGAGAGTGGAGAAAGGTTGTACATTTTCAGTGATAATGCTTCGTGTGAAGTTTGTGTATTGGTGGTGTTTCCTGTCAGAAAGCTGCTCTAGAGAGGAGTTCATGTGTGACAGTGGCCGCTGTCTGCTGCCTGTGTCTGTTTGTGACAGCCAGCCGAACTGTCAGGACCACACTGATGAAGCCAACTGCAGCCATAAACACAAGGGTAGAATTTCTTAATACATTCACTACTAATGTACATGTCTACTGTACACGTGCAATGTCTGTTAAATAACTGAATTTGTACTTTAACAACGTGTTATAATATTGTCTTGATTTGCGTATTACTCTTCAGATTGTGGTGGCCAAAAAACAGGACCAAGCGGTTCGATTTCCAGTCCAAATCACCCAAAGCCATATCCGCACCAGCAGGTAAAAACGAACAATTACCAGTTTTAATCAACTCTTTTAATTATTATGTAAATTAACGCTAATGATGCTTTTTCGGTTACCATTGCAATGTTACACCTAACATCTCTTCTTACACATTTTTAATGATATTTAATTTTTTTTATCTGTGTCTGCAGTTTATGATATATATTTATGATATGAATATGTAATATTAGAATATTTAATTTTTATTTGAATTTTATTGCAGTTTTATATGTATTTTATTATAGTTGCACAAATTTGTATAGTAGGTGAAAATGTGTTACTTAGAAACAACAACAACAACAACAACAACAACAACAACAACAACAATAATAATAATAATAATAATAATAATAATAATAATAATAATAACAATCTTTAGTTTATCTATAGTTTCTGTGGCTGTTAAGTCCATCTTTAATATGCAACACTGAACCTAATAGGAGCAAACATTTATATGGTTGTTTTTAAAGTTTTTGCTTGAATTTATTTTTGGAAATTCCTGATGTGACTGGATCTATCTAGGCCCTGTGTGAGTTGGCATGAAAGGGCCCAAATGTAAATGTAAGGCAGGTACCTCAACAGTCACTGTATATTCATTGTAATATTTCTCCATTCATCCATGTCTCCATGTCTATACCCCATGTTTTCTCTTGACTATACGGTCTCAGCTGTGTACGTGGCGTATAACTGCAGATGAAGGCTATGTTATCAGACTGAGTTTTCAGAACTTTAGTCTGGAGACTCAAGATGTTTGTGAGTTTGACTATGTGGAGGTTCATGACAACACCAACACTGGAGATGGCAGTGTATTGGGCAGGTAGGACTGATCTGTTAAATTAGAAATTCTTTATCTTTATCATTTTTAAATCATATATTTTATTATTTAAAGATAAAGATTAAATCAGTTTAACTGGTTTTACTGGAACTCGCTGGATTAACAGAAGCAATGTTCAATGGAATTATTTCATGGATGTGATAGATCTATTCTGTCTGTTCCGGTAGGTTCTGTGGCTCAGGCCTTCCTCCAGACCTGACCTCTTCTGGGCCAGTGATGACTGTAGTGTTCGTGGCAGATGAAGGTGTGGCTGACAGTGGCTTTTATGCTTCGTATCAGGTCATCTCTCTCTCAGAAAGTGAGTATTGCATTCACATTTCACAAATCACAAGTGTTCAGATGTCACACAATACTGTAAGGACAAAAGTATCGGGACACCTGCTAACAAATTCAAAGGCTGTGAAAAAGAATTGAACCTGCTTTTGTTCGAGTAACTGTCTGTAATGTTCAGGAAAGCTTTTACTAGATTTTGGAGAATTTCCATCACAGGGTAAATTTTGCCATTTTACTATATTGAAAATAAGAAGCCAACCTTTGGGTACTATTTTTCTTTACAATACATGTGTTAAAAAATTCTCAAAATGATTACAAAAAATGTCTCTGGCATCAGTCATCTGTAACCATTTCATATATTTTCATATGATTTTCATATTTTTAGCATTTATGTTATTTCACCAGATGGGTTGTTCCATTCACTACCATTGTGAACATTTCTGACTCTTTAAGTTTCCATAGAAGAACACATTTCTTATCAAACCACTCTGAATTACTTTGTTCTTAGTGATTTTATTATGTGAAAATTAGAATTCCCCTTTAACTAGAACTAATAAAACTAGCATATATCATCTTTCATAAGTGGGTACTGTTGGGAATCTCCAGTAGTAGCAAGGTTTGGGAAATTTGTGATTGAGGCTATTTCTAAATGTTTCAATACAAGATTACCCATATGTCCCACTCTTTTACTATTACATGGTAACTCTGGCCTTAAAAATCTGAGAATAACAATTTGTTGAGGAACACTTGGCTGCAGTACTGTTTGGATATCTTGCTTTTACAATGGTCTAACACTGAGCTTCATAATGCTACATCAAGTACTTTAATAATAACTGGACAGATGCCATTTGATTTATGACAGATCATTTTTAAAATGTAAGATGGGTCCCTAGAGGGTATATGTATTTGCTTGTATGTATCTATTTATGTGTGTGTGTGTGTGTGTGTGTATTTTGGTGGATGTATATGTTGGTTTGTTCACTATGGCAGTACCCTGTAGACTTTTGATAGTCTGTTTTAGTAAATCACATTCAAAAATGTAGTATGATAAAAGTACTGGCTTTGTCTTACCAATATAATACCTTGTTTTGTCTTTTCATTAAATAAGATTATTTAAGCAAGAATTGTATAGTACTTCAATTTATAGTAAGGCTGTACAATTTTGGACAAACACTATATCGCAATATTTCATTGTCCTGCACATATTGCAACAATTTAAAATACAGGGATTTCATTTGCAGTATGTGACATTGCACATTCTGCATATGCAAGCTATTTGTTTGCGTTCTATTTTGTTGGATGTATATGTTGGTTTGTTCAATAAAATGTTATTCACAAAAACTAAAAACTGATATGGACTCAACTCTGCCTAAATACGACCATGTTCTTAATCTCACTTTCTCTGGCTTTCCATGTTAAGGAACATGCAGTCCTGAGCAATTTTCCTGCACCACAGGAGAGTGTCTCCACCGGGACTGGCTGTGTGATGGGTGGAATGACTGTGCAGATGGTGCAGATGAACAAAACTGCAGTAACTCTACCTACCCCCCTTTCAGTAAGAACATCAGATAAAAAAAATACATATGCATTGTACTAAACTGAAGTCCAATGCAGAATTACAGTCGTAATGGCAATGAGAATTAGAGCTCCATTAGTGAAAATCTGCTCGTTTTTAAAGTGACTGTGTCTCCTCCACCACAGCTTCATCCTGTGAGACCATTCAGGTGGAGATGTGCAAGGGTCTGAGCTACAACCTCACATCCTTCCCCAACATATGGCTCTCCATCGCTGATCAGAGAGAGGCTGCCAACATGCTGCACCAGTATAGGGTAAGAAACCACAGTACCCACAATCCAGCTTTTCACCTTGTTCAGGATGATTGTCTCTCTGTAAACTTGAGCCCTGACCTTTCACTCACACTTGAACTGTCACACCCATTGTTTGTACTTGCCTGCTTAGACATGCAAAGCTGTAGAGTGTCCTGGTTCTGTAATTTTCCCCAAAAGGGTGCTCACAAACAACCACAACTGGCATCACTAGATAGCCCACTGTATAGTATAATTTAAATAAATTGCATAAATAGTGATGAATTTATAGGTCTCAGACTTGTACTATATGTCCAGATCTTCCTTCCAATGCTGTGTTTACTTTTATCCATTTAGTGCATGAATTATAAAAAATGAATTGCCAGGTCTTAGGAAGAAGATAAAATGGCCAATGACTATAGGTACCGTCATTACAAGTTGTAGATGTACCTAATAAATAAAATCTGTGCCTCCTTGTGCAGGTGCTGATGGAACTGGCATGTTTTGAGCCCCTCAGGAAGCTGGTGTGTACTATGTTCTTGCCACAGTGCAGCCCTCAAGGGGGTGTGCTGCAGCCATGCAGGTCAATTTGCTCAGCAGCAGAGCAGCAATGTGGCCAAGTGTTGGACCTCTTCAGTCTGACGTGGCCTTTTAACTGCCACCTGCTGCCAGACTCCCATGACCCCATGGAGTGCTCCCTCCCTTAGAATACAGCTCGGAAATGTTCACTGTGAACTGTGACTCATCACTATGGCAGTACTTTGCTGGTTGGAGTACCCTGTAGATTTTTGATAGTCTGTTTTAGTTCATCTCAATCAAAAATGTAGTATGATAAAAGGTTGCTTGTCAGTATGCTGGAAGTACTGGTTTTCTCTTACCAATGCAGTACCTTGTATTGTTTTTTGTTTTCCATTAAATAAGGCCATTTAAGCATGGATTCTTAAAGTACTTCAATTTCAATTAAAAAGGCTGCACATTTTTGGAAAGAAAATAGATTGTGAAATTTTATTGTTCTGCAATATATATTGCAATAATTTAAAATACAGGAATTTACACTGCATATGGTTGAATTTGCAATATGTGACATTGCACATTCTGCATATGTGACTTGCATTTGCATACATTACGATTACTATTTTTAAACTATATATTGCACACCCAGGACATTCACCAGTTGTGGTTCAAAAAACTTTTGTACATTGGTGCAACTAAAATTTTTGTATATAATTTTTGTTGTGAAGGATGGACCCACAATCATAAATGAACACATTTCCATCCATTGATGCTACATGGTGGTACAGGTACACTGCATGATTTAGAATAGTAGTACAACTAAGACATACAAAGCACTCCCAAAACCTTTTGGAAAAGCATCAAAAATTGAATTGTACTGGTTTTATATCTTAACGTTTTATTGATTACAAGTAGTTAGATTTGTTAACAAGAATGTAATGTGATGTAAGGTGCATATTTTGTCAATGTTTTTACTGTTTTAAGTTATAAAATTCATTGTGTTCATGTTATGTGCATCTTGTGGTCACACTGAGACATCTGCCATTTTCACTCCGGCCAGCTAATCTCTCCAATCTCCACGCAAAATTGTGGCTCTCACAGGTTATTTCTGCATATGACTTCAGATCTCAGTTAGTCAGACTTGTTAGGAAATCTGATGCACTGCTCAAAAATGGAATGTTTGTGGATAATGAATACAATTACTAAACAAGTAGGTTATGAAAGCAACCATTTATCTTAATATAAGTTCATTGCACGGTCTGGCAGTATTTATTTATATAAATATCTATGAAAAAAATGGACTCAATTCATTCCATTACAGAGGTATACTCTTTTATTGACATTATTATTAACAATGAATCATTAAATCATTCACAGCAGAGATCCTCCCATTTCAAATCATATTCTCTCTGTACAGGGACAAAAATTGCATAGTTTTTTTGTAGCCTTCTGTTCATAAGATGCCAAAAGTGATGTCAGTACTTAGCATTGACTTTTTTTCTCATGAGGGCTCATCAAGAGTAAAAAAAAAAAACTCATCCCTTTTGCATCAAAGACTTAACTGTTCAACTAGTATGTGGAGCTGCTAAACTGCCATAATGAGTTTGAGTGTGTGGTCCAATGCTACTGCAGTCAGGCCCCAGATTCTGTACTTAGAGTTGTGAAACACAGGAAGAGTATAGATGTGGCGGTCACTTTTGCGAAAATTAGTGTAGCCCTGGTTCTGTGGGTTGCATACATGAGCTACAGTCAGGGTAAAGATCTCTTCCACCTTTGGGACACAGAAGGAGACAAGTGAAGCACACCAAGCAAACAGGTTATCCAAGTATAAGCATTTAAACTAGGCATATCCCAATCAAGTTATTTTGTCCCTAATCTGATTCAAGTCTCTTAATGCTGAGTATGAGTCGATACCAATCCAATCAGATCCCAGTGCCTTTAAAGACACCGGAGTAAGGTGTGTGTGTGTGTGTGTGTGTGTGTGTGTGTGTGTGTGTGTGTAGGAAAATAACTATTTAATGTCCAATAATGTCACCTTAATGACAGCAGATGCTTTGACAGTTACAAACAAAGACTCGGAATTGGATTGGGTTAAAAGTAGCCAAACCAAAGATCTGCCCTGATCCAGAAACACTGGAACGGATCAGGACATCACTAATTTCAACAATATAACGTACCTCAGTTGGGTTGGGACGAAATATTCGAGCCTCCACTGGCCCAAGATTAGCTAGAACAGGAGCAATCATCATTCCTGTCTGAAAGCCAAACAAGAAAAATATGTATGTGAAGAGAAATAGCTTATCTCCTGCTTAAGTGCAAGTTACAACAACTAAAAAGTGGAAAGATATAAAACTGACATTCACAAGGAGCTTCAGACAATGATGGTCTACATGACATGGTCTGTGCTGTCTTGTTCTGTGTGGCCTCCTGTGCCACAGCCTAATATATCTTTGTATCTGACTGCTATTATTAATTTAATCCAAAAAAAAAACAAACCAAAAAAAATATTTTTTTTACTAATAAACAAAACAAACAAACAAACAAACAAATAAATAAATAAATAAACAGCAGGAAAACTCACATCATGCAGGGGCTTCAGCACCCCCCACACTTCTTTTTCTGTCACAGTAATCCCCAGTTCTTCCTTGGCTTCCCGAAGTGCAGTGTCTATAACATTCTTATCAGAAGGGTCTCGCTTTCCCCCTGCAAAACTGAACAGAGGAAATAAAATGATTGACAGCTGGAGAAAAGCTTTAATTCAATTATAAACATCACATTTTAAACCAGCTGAAACTAGAAATAATGTACATTTCAAAGTTGTGCAAATAGGTAACAGCATCTTTAGTTCATTTCTTGTTATAATAACAACATTAAAGAATGCTTCAGCATATTTCTGCCTAATATCTGCAGCATGTTTGGCAAACAGTTGTTTACCATGGACAATACATTTGACAATGAGCTTTGAAAAGCAGAGTTCACAACAGAAGTCACTGAATCAGTCTGTCAGTAAACCTTTATACAGAGACTACTGTTCAAGAGGAAACCATCTGTGGTGGCGTAACTTGGGCACTACAGGATGGAATGTCCCCACCCTTATTTCCTTTTGATCAAATAGTGGGGGCAAATCAATCAACACATTTATTGAAAACATATGCTCAAACAAATTCTACATTTTCATTAGGACTGACATATTTCTGTGAATTATTCCCCTTGAAAACTTTTGGGATCAGTTGATCTGATGACAATGTTTAAAAAAAGTGTTTGAATATATGATTATGGGGGGGTAGAATAAGTAAATCTCAAAATCACTCACTCACTCGCTCGCTCGCATCAGGGCAATTTAGAGAAGCCAATTTACCTGATCTCTGTGTATATGGAATATGGGAAGAAACCGGAGTCCCTGGTGGAAACCCAGATACAGAAAGAATATGGAAACTCAGACAGAGTGTGCATGTGAGTGAGTGAGTGAGTGAGTGAGTGAGTGCGTGAGGAATATACCCCGGCACTCTGTCGGTTAACTTGTCTTTAAGTAAGACGCAAAAAGTAATCTAAATAATTATATAATATTATAAATACGGGAGTATCCACTTTTAATAATCAACAGCAGCCATCATCGTACCTGACATCTCCTTTGTGTCTTCCCCTCAGTTTACTGGATCTTAGGGTGAAGAGAAAGGAAGGTTCTCCTCCAACTGTGCACAGAGAAATCAGCACAGCTGCCCTGCTCTTCTCCTTCTCATACAGAGCAGAGTTGGGTTGCAGAAGGTTTCTACAACGGGTTTCATTCTCAGCTGAGAGACAGTCTTCAAGAGTAGCCTCATGGGGAGCTTTAGAGTGCAAACCAAAGGTTTGAGTTGTCAGAAATCCACAATGGCTCCATCTTGCTGGGCTTGAAGTCCACAAACCTCTGCTTAACTTACATGGCCTAGAAGTCCTGCCATTGAGGGAGGTATCGATCACGGCATGGTAGACCTTCTGACTTTTAATTCTGGGGTGTATGTCCATTCCCCCTTTATGCACTGAACCTCTGTGCTTTTCTGTTTGGTTTTCAAGTAGAAGGCACTTGTTAGGAATTATAAAGTGTTCTGAAAAAGTGGTTTCTGAAGAGCAGTGCTGAGTAGAATTTTCAAAACAATGTGAGGAGATGTCAATAGTGGCATCTTTTAGCATCCTTTCCTGGTGATTCACATTTTGGTAAGTGCTTGAAGGTTTGATGGAGCAGCTTGTGCTAACAGGACAATGAGAAGATATGTGAAGACTTTGTTGTGAAATATCATAACTGTTCTGTGGCTCATTCGTATGAGGTTCCCAGTGATCACCCTTTTCTTTCCTAAAATTGCAAAACTGTTGTGAGAGTTGGATATTGCACAA
The DNA here is from genome assembly GCA_034509495.1 of Acestrorhynchus altus. Classification (NCBI taxonomy): domain Eukaryota; kingdom Metazoa; phylum Chordata; class Actinopteri; order Characiformes; family Acestrorhynchidae; genus Acestrorhynchus; species Acestrorhynchus altus. The sequence continues at coordinate 11,991,653 of CM067517.1, read as the reverse complement.
CGTCCTTACAAATGTTGACTTCTGTCTTTGACAGCCTTTAACTGTTTTTAGCAGTGATCTATGCGTCCCCAGGAGGCATGCTGAAGTCAAAAGCTGAGGACTCCTAAACATCCTGGAATAAACAGAAACCAAAGTGAGTTCTATCACAGTCTATTAGATTTGTAGTATGTTTGTGCAAATCAATCCCTGTGCTTTTGTGATAAACTAAGACTGCGAAAAATCTAACAGTTTTTCACAATATATATAGTTCTGAGCACACAAGCAGACTGGTTGAAAAGCATTTGAACCCTGTTATCTTTCCACAACATGTTTTTCCCCCTCAAACACTGTTGTTTACTAATGTCAATGAACTGAGCAAAAATAATAAAATGTAACTAAAGGGTTTAAGACAATGTGGTGGAACCAGAGGTGGATGTGCCAGTTTTTCATTGCCCTGACTACAGGCCAGCTGCAGTCGTTAATAAGGACTCTCACAACAATTTCTATAAACATCAGCCCTTGCTGGCTCAGTAGGAGGCATATGAACACAGAGACTCGGGAAACGGACAATCTGGTCAGGGCTCATTGTAGCTCATTGTTTTCTCCATCAGGTTTGTGGTTTGGGGATTGTCTGAATTACTATGTGGGAATAAAATACACATTTGGTGGCACTGAGCCATTGTCTATGTGTCTCAGAGACTCATGAGGTTGGTCAGTCTTGTGACTCAGCCTTATCCCTGCAACTTAAATCACAACAAAGCACACAATAATAAAAAGAGTTTAACATGATGGTCTGAATAAGGAGCTAGAGAAGCAGCTGCCAGCTGTGCAAAGTGAGTGGTCTTCATTACTGTGATGCAGCAACAAGCTGTGAGTAAAGGAACTATAATTCAGCAGAAGGAAATGCAAACATCAAAACAAACATGATGTTCACTGTTGAGTGTACTCATTTCTTAGTTGTTTGTTCTCAAACTGTTAAATAAATGCACAATGCAACACTGGAAGTCATGTGGTATCATAAATAACAGCATGGCTGTGATTAAAATACAAAATACTCACCTTCGGCTCAAGTCTGCTTCATCACACCCATGCTGTTATTTCACGATAGCACATCCCCTCTTGTGTTCCAGTGCGTTAATGATAATACCTAAAAAATTTGGCGAGTGGGACTGTGTGTCTATGGTACCCTGCGATAGACTGGCAGCCTGTCCAGAGGGTATTACTGCCTTGTGCTCAATGACTCCAGCTGGGCTCTGGATTAACTATGATCCTATTCAAAAAGAAGCAGCTAAAATAATAATTGACTGACCTAAAATATCAATTTTATATACAGGATCAAACTGAAGTTCTTATTAGAGATCATATATAATTCTGAACTACCATTAACCATACACTGGCCTTCCATAAGGACATTCTGACAGGCATAAAAGATCAACATGACAACTTTACACAAGGAAAATAACAGCTAATATAAAATAAAACTTTTAAACATTTTGTTTAGTGGAGAGAAAACAAACACCACTACTATTCTGTGACATACAGCCCCAGCAGTAGAGGCCCAAATACCCTGCAGCCAAATACTCTACCAATTATTTCATATATCCTTTCCAGATACAACAGCCCTAATCCAGTGCAGTGGTGTCCAGGTCATTTCCTGTGGATCCACTGACAAGCAGTTTCATATTTTCTCCTCCTCAACAAATCTGATTCAGCTAATTCAGACATATCACTGGGAAAAAAAACACAAAATAGGATGCAACAAAGTGTTCTTGAATGATTACATAATAGAACCACTTCCAAGTAGGTACGTGTATGAAAAACAAAGTACAGGTACAAAGTTGTGGTTGTAAAATTAGTTCTACTAATCTCAGTCCTGGAGTACCACTGCCCTGCCTGTTCTAGTGTGGTCCTGCTGTAATACACCCAGTCTGTCTCAGGCAGGGCTTGTCCGTTGGTTCATTAGCTGGATCAGGTGTGATGGAAAGAAGGGAAACTTTAGAGAAACAGAGCCATGGTTCTCCAGGACTGGCAGAAAGAACAGCTGTATGGCCTGCTTACCTGTAAAGACAACTTACCAAGCGTCAAGAGTGAATTCTGTTACTGCAGTAGGGGGCAAAGTTTTATTTGTGAACTTTGGATGAACAGGTGGATATACTGTATAGATAGATAGATAGACAGATAGAGTGTGTGAGTGTGTGTGTGTGTGTGTGTGTGTGTGTGTGTGTGTGTGTGTAGTGCAGGGATGCATAAATCAGGTGTGCTTGAGCAGGAAAGCATTGTCAGGATCAGGGTTCCCAACCAGTGTCCTGCTCAGCTGGCCTAATTGGAGCTGTACTGGTTCTTTATACTTCTCTCCTGGAACAGGACTGCTGGTGGGACTGGACCCTCACCAATGTCTCCTCTCCCAGTACAGAACCCCCAAAAAACTGGGCTCTTTCTTCACCTACTGCTCTGATGCCTCATCGAAACCGGGGCTCTCCACTACTATAACCTTCTTCAGACAGCAGTGACCTCCTGACCACACGGTCGGATGACCGGAGCTCGGGCAGTTCGGTGGTCAAACCGCCAACGTTGCGTGATAAGATTGCGATAATGTTGTGTTAACGTTTTCCAAACGTTCGCGTGCCTCCCGAGAGCTGTAAAGGCCGGAGGTTTGTACACCGTGTCTTTTATGATGAACTGTGAAGGTGTTTCGGAAATAAACCCTCACTTTTACCTTCACTCGACGAAACTCGAGCAGCCCAGCTGTCGTTAGCATTAGCACGCAGTAGCAGCTCACTGACCAACCCAAACAAAACGGGTTTAGCGGCAAATAACGGCCTCCAGCTTGGGAACGGAACTCAGTGCTGGACACGACACCACACCTCAACAAGCCTGTTTAGCCTCTTCACACAGTAATTTCTCAGTCTCTCACCTGAAACAGGACCGACTTTCAGATCCGGCTGCTGCACGGGTTGCCAGATTCAGCCATACAACCCCCTAGTGGGGGATTAAGGACTGTAGAAGGGCAGGGATTAAAGCAGTGTTTCTCAACTCTGTTTTTCACATTTCAGTGAATTCCCTGCTTTAGTACACCCACTTACCTTAATCATGTGTGTTGGACGCAGGGAAAGCACTAACATGTGCAGGGAAAGCAAACTGATTTTTTCTCTTTATTTTTTCATTCATACTAAGATGTGAGAGCTCTTATAACGATAATGAGGGACACTACTTGTTTTACATTCGTTCATCTTGAGTGTCTCGACATGTTAATAAGCATAAGATTTCTTCTCATGGTGGGATTTTGTCACAGCAGGGTCAGGTCTCAGGACTTTCCCTCAAAAATATCCCTCTTAAAAAAGGTTCCTCAGAGGTGACAGCATGCAAGTGCTGCAGAACCTGTTTGGCAGCCTTTTTTGAATTCCTCAGGCCTTCATCACTGTAAGATCATCTGAAACTGGTGGGGTTCATCACCTCATTGCAGTCTTGCAGATGGAAAGTTCTACAGGACCTGTTGGACCAGTCATCAGCTCCACCCACTGCAGCTTTAAAAAGTCTTGAGTCTTCAGAGGGATTACTTTGAACCACTCTCCACGGACTCCATCTACCCTTCCAGTCATGGCCATGTCCAGCTGCCATCCAGAGGAGTTTTCGTGCCCTGTGTGTTTGGAAGTCCTGTGTGACCCTGCTACGCTTCCGTGTGGTCATACCTACTGCCTTCAGTGCATCCAGAAGCACTGGGATAAAGCTGCCCCAAAGGGCATCTACTCCTGTCCTCAGTGCAGGCAAGCCTTCAACCCCAGGCCCTCTCTGGGCAGGAATAACATGCTGATGGAAGCTATGAGGAAACTGAAAGTGCAGGAGCAGGATAAGCCCCCTGCTTGTTATTCTGATGTTCCCTCGGGAGTTGTGGATAAGTCCATAGGTCCTTCTCCTCAACCAGCACCTCTCAACACTGATCGAGCTGAAGGAGCTTCAGACGGTGCTGCAATTCAGGTTGGATTATATCCTCAGCTACCTTCAACCTCACCCAGCTTGTGTCCACTGCACCAACAGGTCCTTGATTTGTACTGCTGTGATGATAAAGAGAGAGTCTGTGATGAGTGTAGCCTCCTGGGACATAAGGGTCATCGGGTGGCCCGTCCAGATGAGGAGAAAGAGAAGAAACAGGTAGATTTTTAATAAACTGGAGGAACCTCTTAGAGTGCTTTAAGAACCTTTAAGAAACATTGTCCTTTTATTGAAGGTTCTTTGAAGCACCTTAAGAGACTGACTTATGAACTCCAAAAGTTCCTCAAGGATCTTAACACACTAGGCTGTTATGTATATTATGTTAATAAATGTTAATGATAAACTGGAATCTTTTATTTATGTGTTTGTTTTGTCTTTGGGGAGCAGCTAGAGCTGGGACAAAAGATGGAAATGATACAAAAGAGTATTCAAACCAGAGAGAAGATTATTCAGACACTACCACAGGTTTACCAAGCTCACACGGTAAGTCTAGGCCTCTCTGTTATGCACAGGAGAAAAACAAGTGGTCTAATTGTGAAATCAGTGACTAGTTGGAATTGAGTCTGGAAGAAAAGCGTCATCCAAATGTTCTGCTCTTCTGGCCCTCAATAGTCAAATACTGTATTTTATCTTATATAAATATTTTATTTGTATAAATGTGTTGATTCTACAGAGCCCTAATAACGCTACACAGATTAGTTTGGTCTGAAAGAACAGCAAAAGATTAGTCAATACTAGTCAGTATTATATCGCACAGCATCAGGATTTTGAATGTCCCCACCCCACCCCACCCCATTCCCAACTCCCCGGCTCTTTGAACTTATTAGATGGAGCACCATCATTCCGGAGAACACTGTTCCACTGCATCACAGCTCAATATTGGGGGGCTTTATACCCCCATATCCCTCTAGCCCATGCCTGGCTTTAGGCACTGTGGCAAGAGGTTCGTGCTCCCAAGAGTCCTATTCTATTGGCAATACAGGTTACAGATTACAATATATCAATATATCACTTATTTGAAGAGTTATGAGTGCAGTACATACAGACTCAAGCATCATCAGATCTACACATCTAAATTTAATATTTCTTAAGTGATCAATATTCATTTGATATTGTTGTCATTGTCCACACCTAGATTTCAGAAAAGTGGGGGGCATATTGAATATCAAAATTTGAATACACCTTATTATTTATAAGTTTCTTCAAATATTCATTGATTATCCATGGAACTGGTAAAATAATTTTTCCTCTTTTTCCTTAGTACGTCATCCAGGGCCTGCAGAGGGACAGTCTGGGTGTGTTTGCTGATGTAGTAAAGAGTGTGGAGTTGATGAACTCCCAGGTTATTGAACTCTTTCAGGCCTATGAAGCCTCCTCTTTCAATCACATAGAAGCCCACCGCTATAGACTACAGCACGAGGTCAGCCAGCTTTACAAACAGCAAGAGGAACTGAACAGAGTGGCCAACACCCAGGACTCCCTCCAATTCCTAAATGTAAGTCACAACAGCCGAACTATGGGTTTTTTCCTAGTAGTGAATGCATCTAGATTTACCTGCACAGTACAATTTTAAACACTCATTCAATTCTGTCAGGGATGTAATCACATAATTGAAAGATGATATAGTAATGGAGTTTTGTTCTCCCTATTTCAGGCTTTTGTCACTATGGGTGATGTTGACACATTTGGAAATGCAGAACTGGAAATGTCCCATCCAGAGGCAGTGGAGGTTGGGATCAGATCAACTCTTGAGGCCTTCAGGGAAGGGCTAAATGACCTTTGTAAAAGAAGCCTGGCCAGTATCTTCACATGTGGTGAGGCTGCACATGACATCATTGCCATAATTTTGCTTAAGACAACAGAACATATCTAATTTCCTTTTGCAAAGTTCTTTGTGAGATTTGAGATTTTTATAGATATTCCACAGATAAAGATTTCATATTTCATAAAGATTTTAACATTCACTCCACAGTGAACGATGCAGGAACACCCACAGCCAGTGCTCAGGCAGCAGAGACAGCCTCTGCTCCAAGTGTCTTGCAAGCAGCTTCACATTTAACAGGTGAGCAAACAAAATCAGAGGTTGTTAAATCATGATTATTCAGTTCTTTGTTCTGAGTCTGTTTTCTATGCAATCTCACTGGATTGTTCATTAACATTCATGTTCATTTTCTATAGCAATTTTAAGACCCACTAAATGCATGTCAGTCATATAATACTCTGAACATTTAAAATGTAAATGATAATAGAATTAAAGAGATATGAAGAGAAAGAGCCTCATCAGAGGATTACTTTGTTACATCTGCTTCGTCTTTAGCTCCACAGAGGTCACTTGTATCTACTAAAGCTGATGATAAACCTAAAGACACAACACTGCATTCTAAAACACATCAGCTTCCTCCAGCTCCTGCTGCACAGCCAGGTGAATATGTAAAATACCCACACTGCAGTTCAACAATGCTTTCAGTGTTTAGAAATACTTTGAATGACTCATTCCCTTTGTCTTCACAGTGAAGGAATCAGCTGCCTTTAGTGAGAAAAACCCAGCACCTAAAACCAGAGAGGAAATGCTTAAATGTAAGTGCTTAATTTATTTGAACAATTTATTTAAAAAATACAGCAAACTTTCCTGAGGATAAGAAGTCTGAAGGAGAAAGGTGACCATTTTATGTATATTTTTTCATTCATGTCTTTCATAGTCCTCATTGTGGGTTCCAGCAAAATGTGCAACATCCAGCATTCTGACCAAACTAATGCTCTTACCATGAATGCATGAATCCTTACAGCATTGCTCATACAAAGCCTTCTCTGGATGGTTGTGAGAGTTACTCCAAAAAAAGCCAGATATATCTTTTTAATACTCTTAGTTTCTATATACTAAGAGTATTAAAAATACTTTTGTTCACATAGTGTATGAGGCATAGCCCAGAGCTTGGTTTTCCAAACTCATAGCAAAAATAACTACGTAATCCTGTTTAATATGTAATGTTTTTTCTTCTTTAACATTGGCTGTATAGTTGTTTGTTGCATTATTGCTGCAGATCAGCTTTCTTTGGTAAAGAGACCTCTGTCAGTACAGGTGAAAGCCTCTCATATTCTGCTGTTTAAATTGTTAATTTTAAATAAGTGACCAGATATTGGTAATGTATGTGCATTTGCTTATATGTAAATAGCTCTAAGAGCAGATGTGACCAATGACCTCTCCTTTCAGACCGCTTTGAGCCTACACTAGATCAGAACAGTGCTTATCGTCATATACGCGTGTCTGATGGAGATCGGAAGGCCACACTTCGTGCAGAGAATCAGAACTACCCAGAGCATGCTGATCGCTTCCTCTACTGGAGGCAGGTCATGTGTCGGGAGCCTTTGGCAGGAAGCCCTTACTACTGGGAGGTGGAATGGACAGGACAGAAGGTATCAAAAACTATATTCATAAGTCAATGCCTCATCAAAATCTTTCTAAGAATTTTCCTAGAAGTCCTAACAAAAGTCTACATCAGATCCATGATGTGCTTTTAAACATTTCTCGACTATGCTCTTAAAATGACGAAATCCCATGTCCTGATTTATTTGAACAAAGCCCAAATAAGAAACCATTGGTGAATATCGGAATCTTCATGAAATAGTGGGTTTTAAGAAGAGAATTCTAAAAAAACCAAGGTCCATTGTATTACACAGAGAAACTGTGATGGGTTTTTTGGGGGGTTTTTTGTAGGGAATTTTAAGCATGTTAATTAAGTTTATAATATACAAAAGTCAAATTTAGATACATACGGCTTAAAAAGCACATATAATGGAAATAGATATCTATAAAACAAAGTTTTTTAGGACTTTATCATCCCTCGTTATAAAACGTAATTTGTACTTAATTTGTTATTTTGGAAACACTAAGGCACTATGAAAAAAAAAATATACAAAGGTACAATTAATCTCTGCTTAGTATATTGGTCATACATTATTTTGTCCTCTCTTGTAATACAGTTTAAGTATATTAGTCTGAGCTGCCTGATTGAACTCTAAATACATTAAAAGTCTACTTAAATTATTCCTGTAATATGGCCACTGTGCTTATTAATCACATATTCAGCATATCTACATGTGTAGACACAGGATGTAATTTGCAGACTAATATATTTTAAACTGTATTTGAAGAGTGGTGAAAATATATGACCAGTATAATTAGTATATATTAAGTGTATCTTAGTATTTTTTAATTATATTCTAGTAGTATTTTAGTACAAATGAGTAGTTCCAATATAACTTCTATTAAGTAGACTTTGTTTTACAAGGGAACACTCCCTAATCCACAGACAATACATTCATATTAAAATGCAAATTCATAATTTTAATGTTATAAACTTGATACAAAATTTTGCACAATTCAGCCTACAACCGTTTAGCACACATACATTGAATGATAAGGAGGGTTACTGCACACAGTCAGTAGCTCAGTGTTGTTAGAGTTGCTGCAGTGGAATATGTAGGGCTGAAAAATGGGCCCATCCTCTCAGTATGCTGGCCCGCCTTTCTAATGTATGGCTTTTTTTTCAGGTGACCATTGGTGTGGCATATAAAGACATAGCACGTTCTGCATCAGATGACAGCTCTAGATTGGGCCACAATGAACAGTCCTGGACCCTGTACTGGTCAGGCACTGCCTTCTCTCTGTGGCATGCAGGAAAGGAAACCACACTGGCTGCTCCTAAAGCCCGTCATATCGGAGTCTATCTGGACCAGCAAGCAGGTGTGCTGGCATTCTATAGGGTCTCTCACAACCAGGCCCACCAGATCTGCTGTGTAGAAACAGAATTCAGTTCAGCTCTCTACCCCAGCTTCCGCTTCTGGTCTGGAGTGGGTTCCACTATCACTCTATGCACCCTAGGCTGAACGTTACAGATAGTTGTTTACATGTTATTGGTCACTTAATTACAATGTCTTTTCTGATTGATCTTTAAATGTAAATTATTTAATGATGCAGTTTGTTTTGTTGATTTTTCAATAAATAGCATGTAAAGAAATTGTAGTGAGTAAATTACTTGTTAGTGTTACAGCCACTAGATGGTGATGTCAGCACACAGCAGGACACTATGTTTAAGCAGAGACTTTGAAGCAAGAAGCATAAAAGGGATTGGGCAAAATTACCTGAACTATAAGTGCAAATTGGGCTGCTTCTAGCCTAGACACATGATGAGATTTACATTTGCCGCATTTGGTAGACACTCGTACAGAGCAACTTACAAATGTGCTTTGCTGTTCACTCAGAAAATATTCATAGCTAGTTAGTAGAGGGTAGAATCGAGAGATACCTCAAGCTTAAATGCTGCCAAAAGCAAACATCAAGATTCAGTATAATTATAATCCTTCAACGAGTGTAATTCTCATGAAAAAGATGGGTCTTCAGCCTGCGTTTGAAGACAACAAATAACTCTGTTTGTCCTCCAGAGGAAGTTCATTCCATCATTTTGATGCTTGGACAGAAAAGAGTCTGGATGTTTTTCTTCCCTGCTTCTTGAGGGATGGTATGTCGAGCCGAGCTGTACTTGATGGGACTTTAACTATAAACAGCAAGCTGATTGGCTCTTGTTTTGTCCTATTTTACTGCAGAGAATGGTTATTTTAGATTTAATTCTTCCATGGAGCTGCACTGTGCCGACCCCTGATCTAAGTTATGTAAGCAACCTCTTTCTTATGAACTATGCATCTTCAGTTCTTGGCATCAAATAACTTTTATTGTGTTTTAAAAACATTGTAATACATACTTTGTGCCTTAAGACCTTATTAATTAATGCTGAAAGAGTTTTACTTTATTTCTTGAGTTGCTCCTCAACCATCTGATCACAGATAAACTGAACAAACAATAAAACCTCTTCCTTCGTGATCGTTCTGCCTGGTTCACAGGTATTAAAAATGTAAACAAAATATCAGATTTCCTGTTCACTGGTATTTAATTTCATTTCTTCCTTTGTCTATGCACACTTGGGCTTTGGCTTTCACAATGTTCTTCCACTCTGCAATTCACAGTACTAAATCAGATATAGTGCTTTGCATTATTCAACTATTATCAGATTTGTTGGCTTAGTGTGAACTGTGACTCATCCCCTATTTTATGAACCAACTGTCACATTGTGAATTTGAAGGAAACCTAAACATGGTGAGCAAGACAAAGGTGACAGTGGCAGGAAAAACTTCCTCAGAACTGTGCTAATCCCAAGGAACTGTGAGAATATTTGCCTTCATCAACAACTCTTTAAGGAGGAGCTTTAGCTTCTGCTCTGCCCCCATCAGGCTCCACCCCACCTCCACACAGAGGAATTTCTCCTCTGCATTTAAACCATCCATGCACATGTCAATTCAGTCAAGAATCTGTGGCACTCTGAACAACCTGGTTCAGATCTATAAGGAAGAATGGATGGAAGTCTCTCATGAACATTTCAAAGCTGATATAAAATTTAAATCTGTTACTGTTATTGTTCCAGAACATCCCATTGTACTGGCCATGTATTTCTATGTTGAATATACAAGATCTTTGTTGCAGCTGAATGATTGTGTCAGCAACTGAATTCCTCAATTCACGTTTACCATTTCACAGCACAGAAATTCTGGTAAATTTAGGAATCAGCAATGATAAAAAAGTTACTATTTGAAAGCTACAAGTGCTCCTTGAATACTGTTGCACAACATTTCCCAAGAGGAATAACATTCACTTTTCTCCTTTCATCTTCTCCTGAACCCTGATTCTGGGTGTTTTAGAATCCTCATTTGATAAACAACTGCATTTATGATGCTGTGAATCAGCCAGCTTTGTTAGAGCTTTGCATAGCCTTGTTGGTGTTACTGGCCTTGCACTGCATTGTCTTAGTTTCAGTCTTATCTGAACAACTGGCAATAGTTTGTGGACGTCAATGGCACACAGTCATCCCCTTTCAACTCTCATATTGGTGGGTTTCCTCCCATGAACTGCTTCAGGTCCTTCCACAACATTTCTATTGGATTTATGTCAGAACTTTGACTTTCCAAAACTTTACCTCGTTGTTTTGCTGCATGATCCACATCTCTTGAGATTCAGCATTGTTCCATCAATGATAACAAGCTGTTTTGGCCCATTATACTGCTGTCACTGTGTTTCACAGATAGGATAGGGTTTTGTGAAACGCTGCTATGCACACTATTGTTGTTCAGTGTTCTCCTGGTGGACTCATGAACATTAATATTAGCCAATGGGAAAAAGGTTTTTAGTTGCTTAGAAGTTAGCTTGGGTTTCTTTGTGACCAGGATATTACACGCCTGGGTCCTGTTGTGAATGTTGGTGTTTCACTGCCCCTGGGGAAGGTAATAATGGCCTTAAATTTCCTCTATTCTTACACAACCTGTCTGACTGTGAATTGGTGTCTAAACTCTTGAGACATGGTTTTGTAACCTTGTCCAGGCCAACAAGCATCAACGACCCTTCAGAGTCATGTCACATCACACATCCCTGTTCTATCCATTAAAACAGGGTGCCTACACCTCATCACTTGATTAAAAACAACTGACTCAAATGATTTGCTAATCCTAATGTTCATATGCTTTTGCCACTCATATACACAATATATGTAATATTGGATAGTTTTTCTCAATTAACAAATATTTAGAACCAAATATGTAAGACTTGTGTGAAAGCTGATGAGATTTTAGATTATATTTACATACACTTATGCAGAAATATAGAAAATCTAAAGGCTTCACAAACTAAAGCACCACTGTATGCCCTACATGGATGCTGAGCAGCTTATACATACATCACTTCTTGTCTCAACTACTACAATGCTCTAATAAATTGCAGCTTGTGCAAAATGCAGCTGCTTATATCAATCTGCCTTTCAACATATCACACCTCTACTCAGCAACCTACACTGGTTACTGTCTCACATCAATTATTAACACTATTATTATTTACATACAAAACCCTACACAATGATGCCCCAGTTTACATATCTGAAATTATACCTCCATATTGTCCATCCTGCTCCCTACGATCAGCTTGCTCGGGTAGCTCATGTTTGCATGTGGTACCGAAGACCAGTCACCGTAGTTTAGGTGATCAAGATTTCCCTTCTTTCTTCTGTTTCTTACCTAATTTTTATAAGCACTTTGAGCTTTTGGAGAAGGTGCTATATAAATAAAACATATTATTGTTCTATCCTTAAAGAGTTTCATGTTCACCAGGTGGTCCTCCCCGTGGAATGCTGATCTGACCTTTTGTGGGTGTTCAGAGGATTGCACCATAGAGTAACACAATGTATTTGAGACTCCAGACAATACATGTCCCATTTATTGCTTATCATCATGGGAACAAACCCACAAAGGTTCTGCCTATTGTCTTACCTGCAGGTAGAAGCGGGAGGTGGAGTCAACCAAACCTTTATAGCCAAGTCTGCTCCACCTGAGGCCATAAGCTTCTGAGGATATCAACACAGAGGAATGAGAGGTAAGATGGAGCAAGCAGTGTAGACTGGTGAGGAAAACAGGCTGATTTCATGTGGCATAGTGTGAAGATCTGCTCGGTTGCATAATGCAACACCAGATGTATTGTGATTGTGTGCACCTATTAAAAACTGCTTGGTTTCTTTCTTCTTACTTGTCACGGTGTTCTCTTCCTTACCCAGGCATCGTGTTTCTGTGTCTGCTGGGATGCTCCCTTGCACAAACCGCAACATACACTTGGAATGGTCCAGGGACCGCCAGCATCACTGATGCAAACAGTGACAATGGTGAACTCAAAGATGATAGAAATTCATAGAAAAAAGGAAAGATTTGATTCCTTGGTTATCTTGTTTATCAGTGTTACAGTCTTGAACTTCAGTCAAAGCTACCTTATAGTTTGGAGTTTTAATTTCAGTATACTACCTAGAAAAATGTATTCAAGACTGACAGGCTTTTTATCTGCAGCATGTCTGACCGACACTTCAACCTGTGGCTGCTGCCTGATGCAGAAACAGCTCTGGAGGTTGGAGACATTTTTCAACATAAGCCTGAATGAGCTGCAGAAGGGTCTGGAGAGAGCTCAGGTTGCCCTGAACAACGTCCGATGTGAGTAAAACTTATTTTCAAAGTTCTCCCATGCATATTTTACAACCACTCTGAATGGCATCTCTCTGAAAAGCCACCACTAATGTCTTTTAAAAGAATGTCATTGCCTTTCAGTTTCTGACCACTGCTTTACTTTCTGCTCAGCTAGCCGCAGTGCCTTCTCGGTTGCTCTGACTGACATTCGCCGATGTTTGGGTCCGAACCACTCAGACACAGTGGTGAAGTACAGCAGTGTTTTCATTAACCTGGGCGATGGCTACAACGTCAGCACAGGTGTCTTCACAGCCCCTCGCTCTGGGGTCTATGCCCTGGCCTTGACCATCTACAGTGACGCTGGGGCTCCTGGGGCCCTTCTGGCTGCATGTGCTCGCATGAGGAGAAATGGGCATGTAATTGCAGCACTCAATGAGGTCAACACACAGGATCAAGAGGACAGTGCCACCATCGTCCTGGCAATGCAGCTGCAGGCCGGGGATAAGGTAGACGTTATTCTGCCTACATCCTGCTTCCTGTGTGATGACAACAACCACTACAACACCTTCAGTGGCTTCCTGCTGTATTCTACACAATAAAATTAGGTCTTCCTCAAAACAGGAGCATTCTGTTCTGTAGTACTCTATTATCCACTTCAATGTTTTTAGCCTTGTATTGTCAAATAGGATCTTGGGACTATTCAAAATCTGGGCAAAGTATTTGTATTCATATCCCCCAGAGATAGTCCCGACAGGATAGCCACAATGTACAGTATGCTTTGTAAAAGGATGTCTAACTAAACAGCAGTCTTTATTTCCTTTCTTTATTTGCCTTTTAATAAATGTCTGTACATGTTGGTGACCAAGCACGAAATGTGTTTCATTCAAGTGGACCGGTAATAAACAAGAAAAATATATTTTATGTATTTAATTATTGTGCTGTTGATGATATTATTATGACATATGACGTATGATGGCTTGAAAAATATAAAAGGCACATAGCAAACAGTGTATGACATCTGCAACTCAGACTTGAACATAATGACCACACAAAGACAATTTATCTAAAAAACAAAAAACAAAACAAAACAATAAAAAAAACACACTAGCATTCATATACACTTTGCACTGCAAATTATATATATATATATATATAACAGCCTAACCAGCATAGCTCTGGCCCCACATTGAGTATGTTTTTGTTTGGTGGTTCAAGTTTGTTGATTTAGCTGCTCTACAGACATGATCAACATGCCCAAGCTGAACTACAAGTGTGACCCAGCTTGATCATGCTAATTGACCAGTATGACTAGCATCACCATGCTAGTTGTCCAACATGAAGCTGATTATCCTGCATGACCAGCAACACCACACTACTCAACCAGCATAACTAGCATGACCACAATCAAATGCAACATACACTATGCTGGACAAAAGCTGGTGAAGCACCTGGGTTAACAGAATAGAATGTTTTGGCCAGCTTTTCAACCACCTTGACCATTAAAGACTGCTTAAACTATATGAAACCACATACCAGATACCATTTTTGATGACCATGTATTTTGCCTACCCAAGGTCTGGTACTGAGATGGTCTGATTTAAGCCACCAAAGGGTACTTTGAGCTGTCATAGTTCTATATAGAACCACTGCCCTTAATGTGTCAGACTACAGCAAACCACAGAGAGCAGTTTTTTCCAAATGGAGAAAACTGAAATTCTCAGTAGTCTCTGGCCAACCAAAATTCAAAGAAGAGTGCACATAACCAAAAGCTCTACTGAAGCTTTCAGAAATATCTGAGAGTAATTATGGTCCTTGGTGGGAATGACTGCAACATGGACACTAATTTGCACTACCATGAATGCTTTCAAATAACAGATATTTCCATGCTCTCTATTGTTGCAATAGAGTAGTGAATAGCATTATTGCTCTCCACTTGGTAGACTAGGATTCAATCCCCTGCATAAGCAATACCAAACTCCAAGGAGTCCTTGGACTCCTACATAAATGTATCTCTGTAGCAGGATTAAACTATACACTATATAATGCGGGCCTGTGCATACAGCCCAAAATAAATTTTAGTAAGCTCAGTGTGCAGTTTTGGAGCTACATATTTCTACTAGTCTGCTAGTAATAACGTCTAAAATAATCTCAGTTTAATATGCTTCAATGTGCCTATGCAGAGTAGCCCTTCAATTCAGCGTGACCTGCCCTTTATACACAAAAACTTGTTGCTCTCTGTGGAATTTTCTGTATATGCAGCTACAGTAGATCCCAAAATATGTCCCACACCCTCAGACTACCCTCAGAGATCAGACTACAAAACCAAGTCCAGAACAGAAGCCACTGATCAGAACATATAACAAATGTGTCTCTCAGCAATAAAAGGTAAACCCCAGGATACACTCAGATAACCACCCAACAATAGCAGGTATCAAATCACACCCAGCATTCATTAGAAACAGGATACTGGCATGCTGATAAAAACATATTGTTTTCAACAACAACAACAACAAGACAATCACACTACATGTGTTTTGTCTCCCCAAAGGCACTCACAGGACAGGTGGGAGATACAGGAAGGGGTGGGAAGCTTCACCTGTCCCATTTCTCCCCCACTACCATTCTCACCAGCTCAAACAAAGGCTGGACAATTATGCCATTAAAGGCCCTGAATGCATAAGACAGGGTGCATTCTCAGCTGGATGACACCTCAAAGAAGGACCTGTACCTTGTCCTCAGTTCATCTGCTCCAACAGCTCTCCAAACCAAAGTGAGTATAAAGTTAAAACCATTACATATTAATGCTTTAGTCCTGCATAGAAGGGAACATTAATAATATTTGTGGGACATTTTTTCCACAGCATTTCTGTTTCATGATTAATTATTATATTGTATTGTATTTTTACATGTTACATTATACACTGTGTGTGGGTGTCTTTCTAGTTTTTAGACAGATAGATTCTTCTGTCCATAACTCAAGGATGAAGACAGGTGCAGTAGCTGCACTGGGCCTGCTGGTTGCACTATGTCTATGCTTAAGGACAGAGGCAATTACCTGGGATATTTTACGCCAATCTGCAGGTGAGGTATTTCTGTTATAGAAATACATAACAGTAATGATTCAACTTCATTAGCACGTTCAGAAACTGTAATAAAAGTCAGTGGAAATCATGAAAGATTAATTAACTTAAGAAACAATTAAGAAGATTAATTAAGAAACAGTAATATACAACGTCCTCCATAATACCCAAAGGCAAAACTACATCTGAGTGTAGCCTGTAGCTTTTGCAATCCGTGGTTTTCTTCATTATGGTAAGAATTCTTCTGTAAGCTTACCAGTTCTTTCTACTTAATTAAGGTCCAGGTGGTTTTGGTAATCCTACGGTTTGCCTAGATCTCTTTCTGTTTCATTGTCTCAAGACAATGTTTCCTTGAATTTCATCGGCACTCTGGTCAGGAAAATCTAATCATCACTGTCAAATAGCAAAAGCAGACCAAAATCTCTTATAATTGCAGGGATGAAGCAATTAAGCATGCTCAGTTAAACACAGAGCCTTGAAATGTTGGGCTTATATGTCAAATGCTGTGTAATTTCATCATACTAAAAGTAAATCAACTTAAATAATAAAATAAATGAGAATGTGCACTTTTTGGACTGCAAATTATAAATTGTTGAGTACAGAGGCAAATAAAGGGAAATAATCATTTGTCTGTGAATCAAATGTTGCACTATAGTAAATTAATGAATTAAATGAAAAGAAAAACTGTTTCTTTTCAGGAGCCTCCGTAACCTCAGCCAGAAAGAGATATTCGAAGACAGTGATGGTATATAGCAAGCAAGGCAACAAAATTGGGTTAAGCTGGTGCTGTTAAAGACTATAAAATGTCCTGAAGTCAACTTTCTGCTTGATGTTCCAGCCTAAATTTGTAATATATTTACATTATTTAGCTTCATTGGGACGATAATGTAATGCAAGTGAATATTCGGAACACCCATTTCTTTGATTACAAACCGCTTTCTTTTTGTCAGTCCTTGGGTGGAAATGTAAACAAATACTGCACTCATGAAATGCCTAGTATCCAAACTATTCACAGATATACACACTTATGCTGTAAACAGGCCAGTTAGTAATACCTGAGTAAAAGGCTGGAGGCAGCAGTAATAAGCATGCCAACGTATTGCATTTTGGTGGTTTGAATCAGCGTTGTTAGTAGATGATCCTTCATCCAAAGATCAGTCTCTGGCATCCATGCCCTTTTTTTCTCATTTTGCTTCAGCTTTTTCAGTTTTATTGCTTTAAATACCACCAAATATTACAATAATAAGGTTGTTTCTACAGCTGTCACTTCTGAGCTCACTGCTTGGATATCTCAAAGATGATCATCTCCTGTCTTTATAATTAATGTGTATAATATAATGTCTTAATCTTACTTGTACTCTCAGAGAACTGGACAGGAGACCTTCCCTGTAATACCTGGGACTGTGACTGTGAGTTTAAGAAACCAAAAGGCTGCTGCTGTGTGGCTGGGAAGGTGTTCCACCTGGAGGAAGCCATCTTCACACGAATGGTGGACCTATGGAAAGGCTTGACCACACTCAATGAACAGATTAATCAGGTCATAGGTAACCCATTCTCTATTTATGTAATCTACTACAAACCAAAGACCAGTAAAGTAATTGACCAAGGCACCCTGAAAAATATAAAAATCCAATCTACTTTGAGTTTCTGTGGTCTGTCTTGCATAAATATGCTTGGAAATTTCTACCAATACCTCTTTTCTCTCAAGTAGGTGGTCGTAACATAGCATTTTCGGCTTCAATGGCACCTGTGCCTAACTGTTTTGGGCCTTATACCAGGAACGTGCCCATGCTGTACCAGAACACTGCACTCAACCAAGGCTATGGGTATAATGCTGCACTAGGTGAGCAGATGCTACTATTAAATTAAATATAGTAGAGCAGAAATGTCAAACTGGGTTGTTTTTGGCATTCTGACAATCTTAATGTTCTGGTGTATTCAGATGTATTTAATGAGACTGATTGCAAAATTTGCAGAGCTGTAGCTTCTTTGGCTAATGTCCTGTACTGTACACAAACACACAGCTAGTATTTGCTCTAAAGGTTTCAGCTTTGTATAAGTATTTATTAGTATTTACTGTGTACTCTCATGTCATGCCTGATTCATTTAAGGTTACTGGTTCTGATGCCAGCACTAAACCAGTATATTGAAGTAATGGACTATAAAACTATATAAATCCATGAACCGAATCCTGCAGTATCTAGAAATTCCTATCCCTAATACTGTATATACACTTATCAGCCATTCATAACATTATGATCACTTCTTTGTTTTTAGACTCATCATCCATTGTCTCAGCTTCATTATCATACTATATTGGAGCACTGTGTATTTCTAAAATTGCTGACTTTAGTCTGTTGCTCTACATACTTTATTAGCCTCCTTTCACCCTTATCTTCTATAGGCAAGACCCCACAGAGCAGATATTATGTGGGTGGTGGGTCATTATCGGCACTGCAATGACAGACATGCTAATATTGTGTTAAGTGTCTGTTGCTCTGGTATGAGCAGCAGTTTAAACACTGTGTCCACTCTATAAGACACTCCTATTATAGTTGGCCCACCTTAAAGATATAAAGTTAGAGACAGGTCATCTGTTGCTTGTCACAGGACATTGTTGGCTGAATATTTCAGATTTGTTGACTATTCAGCCCATCAGTGATACAGAGGCGTTTAGACCCTTCTGGTATGACTGAAACACACAACATGGTAAGTGGAGCTTATAAAATGGAGGTCCTCTTAATGTGGTTGATTACAGTAAGTTCCTCTTTAAAAGAGTATAAATAAATAATAAAATTGTTCTCATCATACACTCACACATACAGAACCTAATCAACTAAAATGCACAAATCCAAAATAAATTCATTAACACAAATAATAGAATAATCTGATATTTGATATTCTGCTTTGGCACAGGTGTTTTCACAGCCCCTTGTGCTGGCCTATACTCCTTCAGTTACACAGTATACACCAATGTGGGGCCAGCAGGTGAGCGCGTCTACCACAAGGTGCAGCTGATGAATGATGGTCGCCTGATTGCCTCTTCCTGGGAGGAAAACCGTGAAGACTCTGAGGACAGTGCCACACAGACAGTGCTGTTGAGGCTTAGACAGGGCAGTCAGGTGTATGTGGAGCTAGTGTCAGGCAGGTATGTGTGTGCAGACACTCAGGGCTTCAACTCCTTCAGTGGATTTCTGGTCTACCCTATATTTTGAGACAGATTAGTAAAACCCACCAGCATATTTTTTTCACATCCAAAAATGAGAGCAGAGTTGGCCCAAAACTGGCTCTAGGACCTGTTTAAACAGACTACAAATAAACCAATATGATGCAGGACACATTCAATATGTTCAGTAGGAGCAGGCACATTAATGATATGGTAGTGTTACTTGAATTATGTCAATTAACACTTAACTGTGTGTGTGTGTGTGTACTATACTATAATTTCCCAAATGATTTATTGTTCTTCATATTTTTTTATTTTGGCAAATGCTGAATGAAAAAACAAAAACAAAAACTGATCTCAGTTTTTAATGTGGCATTGTTGTTTCATGGTGGATTCTTTCATGAATCTCAAGAAGTATCCTGTATTGTGAAAATGTCTTAAGGTGTTACATTAAAGAGGTCACATCACCTATTCTTCACTATGAGTGTCATTAATGTGATTATAATTCCATAAATGTTTTCCCTGCAACACAGAACATCTACAGTAGAGTCCAAAGTAAGACAAATTAAGTGTCTGACACTAAGGGAGCTTTCTCATCTACTTTGTTGGTCAGAACTTGCTGACCTTTCATTTTGGTAGGTGGGATCACCATGCCGCAGATCAGGGTACAGACCAAAAGACCAACAATAAAAAAGAAAGGAATGAATGACAGGAATGGGTGAGAAGGCATTTTGGCAGATGGGCAGTAAGGCAAGTAGGTACCAGAGACAATGCACCTTGACCATCATTTTCAGTTTCCACATCAAGTGAAAAAAAAAATTAATCGTTAATAGTATCAGTTTGATGAGATATAGCCTTGCCCTGGGATAAACATCATACTGCTGCTGTCAATGTTTATTAGAAATTTACAAAGTAAATGTCCTAATGTCCACTCTGCTGCTCTTTTGCAAGCAACATGTCCATGTATGCCCCTTCAATCAGGTCCTCCTTCTTCACTCCCAAATCTTGCATCAGCTTGTTTGCTATGGCAACTCCTTCCTCTGTGCTCTGGTTTTCCTTCATGACCACCTGAATGAAGTTAAAGGGCAGACAACAGACTATAATCATGGATTTAGCTTGTAGATAAGTATTTCAGCTTTAATCATTTTAAAGGCATATTTAACTACAAATAAATATGAACTAATTAAATTCAAAATCAAATTCTGCTTTGTGAGATGATAATTGTGATGTAGGGGTGGGTGGGGGGGGTTAATATCAAAACAAATAGAATAAATTATTTCATCATGATGAAAGATAAAATTAACTGCATTTAAAGCAGGGATCACAGCCCATTTTTTATAACTAGAAAGCATAAAGGCTCACAAGAAAACGTTTTGTGTGTAGGTGCCTGAGGCTGCATTGTCTCAAACTGATACTGTCTCATTTAGCTGGCAACACTTCTGTGATTTTATTTGTGCATATTTCTATTAATGTTTACTGTTTATTTAAAGTCCATTACCAGGCCAGTATGGACTATGGTCTCCATGTGAAGATGGGCATTGGAGATTGCTTCATGGCCTACAGCCTGAGAAACCCTGATTTAAAGCATTTGGTGTTATGCACAAAATACACTGGGGTTCAATTCACGGCTAGTGCAAGCACACTACAGTAACCCTATAATAATCTTTTGCTAAGACACTGATAATGTACCATATATGTAACTGTAATATAATAGAGCGTCATTTTAATTCCCACTTTGGAATAATATTTCACCCATACATCATTTTTATATTCCCAAATACATGGAAATACCTCCAGCTCCATGAAGTTTCCAAGGCCTTCCACAGAGTCCACGTGCACTCTTGTCTGTCCCACCATATAGAGCCGTCTCTCCTTCTTTACTTGGCCCAGCTGTCCCAGAGCATCTGACAGAACCTTCTACACACAGAGTGAACCTGACATGAAAAGCCAGAAGGTAAAGCAGTACATTTCTCCTGACCAGAACTAGGACAGTTAAGAGTCCAGAACACAGCTCAAAACAGTTCAGCTAGATCAAGCAAAAAAAAAAAAAAAAGGCAGTGTTTAAAACTACAGACTCAAGCTGGCATGATAATCTTCTATATTATTAATGAATGTAATTTCATACTTGGGTAACTGTCAGGGAAAAAACAGTAAAACTGGCCTTTATGTGCTTACTCTTAGTCCTTCTGGATCATTTGTGGGGGTGATTGAGTAGTTGGACAGTTTGGGTCCATCCATGTCTGGTCTTTCATAGAATATCAGCTGTCCACTTCCATTCTGACATAGGGAGAAATTATTCATTGTTCTAGAACATTAAGCAGATCTACTGAATAGTAAGATAAGCTTCACTGTATTCACTGAACTCATTTATGTGCAAGAGTTTGGACTCACTTGTAAATCCCTAAGTTTAAGGCGGCCTTTGGCCGCAGTGAAGAAAGTGTCCTGCTGCTTGATGACCGTTCCATCTGAGCCACTCAGCTCCTTTGCCCGCTGAGTGAGAGTGTCCAGGTCACACACCTGGGCTTTCACCTCTACGTTGGATGGCATTCCTGCAAAACACACTGATTTTAATCTACACTCTCACAGTAGAGGTGTAAGAGGTATGAACTGATGCTGCAGCAGAACCACATCACAAACACATTAAAGAAAGCAAGTTTAACCATTTAAAAGTACAACATTTTCACCATAAATGTGTTTTATTCATATAATATTAATTTATTAAAACTTTATGTAATCAAAGTTTTAAATTTTGAAGTAAAAATCAAACGGTTTATGATAATTCCCTTAGTCAGTCATTTTCCATTTACATGTTCATTGCATTCATTAAGTTCAACAGAAAAGGTTTCCTGCTCCAAAAATAATTAAAAATAGTGTAAAATATTATTTTCTATTTTTCTAGACTTTGATACAGGTCAGTTTCACCCACAACATATAAGGCAGGTTTTTCACTCACTACAAACAGAAAAGAGGTTCTTTAAGTTGCTTTCTTGAAGCAACAAAGACCAATATAACAATGCTGACCTCCAAAATATTCACTTTTCAGAAGAACCAAAAAACATTTGTACCACATACTCACAGAAAAAATTCAGTCAAAGCAATGATTTGTTTCCATGTAAGTGGATTGTAAGCCAATCAGAACAAAGATCCTTTAAATGAATGAATGTGTAACCTTTTGGGGGGGTACGGTAAATGATATAGGCCAGTGTTTCTCAACCCTGGTCTTGGGGGCACCCCTACCCTACATGTTAGAGCTTTAGCACACCCCATCCTTTCTGAAGGGGCAAGTGTGGCAGAAACATGCAGGGTAGGGGTGCCTCTCGGACCAGCGATGAGAAACTCTGATATAAGCCACTCAGTGGAACGTTGGTCGAAACTCCTCGTGTTTGTCTGTAATGATCAACCAGGAGTCTTTATTTAGGTCAAGACTCGGAACATCAGGAGATAAAGTCTCTACGAAAAGGCGACCGTGAGCTCAGAGAAAACCCCAGTTTAAAAATTTCACTCATCCGACTTCAGTAATCTGAGCCTGAATCAGTTCACTCACTCTGAGCTGGATTCGGACCAGCGGACTGTAACGTTGTATTAATGTTCTCAGAGCCCCGAGCTCTCTCCCACGGTTACAGTGACGGCTCTCAGAACCCCGCACTCCTGCTGCCCAAACAACACGCGGGACCTGCCGCCTGTTCTTCCCTTTCATAATAAAAGTCCTCCTACGTCAAGCCGTAAACTGTCGCATTGTGCATTTATTATATGTAAAGTGATATTAATACCATTTCTTAATTTAATTTAATCAAGACTCACAGCTCATGAAAATATTCAAATATTATTAATTTCAAGTTCGAATCCTTATCTGATCAGACAGAATCAGCGTTAAAATGCATTAAATATATAACTTTAAACGTATTGAATATAATGTATTTGACCGTTTACCGTTTTAAGTAAAGTCTGAACTGTTTTACAATGTATTATTATTATTATTATTATTATTATTATTATTATTATTATTATTATTATTATTATTATTATTATTATTATTTTGAGATACTTTAAGTGTTAACAATATTGGAATGGAACAATCAAAATGCTCCAACATGATCTCTCCATTGATAGTAAAGTTTTAGTTTTCCTTATCCCATAAAGCTACCAAACTAGAGCTATGAAGTTTTCTTTTTAATGGTAAAAATATGTGTTTGTCATTTGTAATCCAGAATTTTTTTTTTACATTTATAGTATAAATTTATTAAAAAAAACACTGTAGTTGCTAAGAATCCACCACTCCACTGTTTGGAAATGATGAAAGCAGACTGAGGTCTGTTCATGTTGGCTGAATGGCTGTCAGACTTGCTGTTCCAGAACATTGATTTTTGTTTTTTAACCATTCCTGTTTGCATTAGAGATGTTCATAAGCGGTGAAGATTCATATGTTTTTTTTTGTTGTTGTTGTTTACAGACTGAAGTAGGTATTCTTGTAGCATGTTCATGTGTTCTGCATCTATTTGTACTTAATTTTCCCTGCTGAGGACAGGCATGTCCACAATATGCTGCTGCCACCTTTGTACATCACTCTTGGGATGATATTTGTTGAGGAAAGGGCACCTTCACCACGCCAGTCTCATTTTGTATCTCAACATGCTTCCATTTCCTTGCAGTTAATCCACAGTCCTCACTACAAAATGAATGTTCCTCATGCTGGTCTACAATTTTCACTGATATAACTGTATCTGTAATAATGCTCTTTGGTTGTGTTCAAGTGGCACAGTGGCTTGGTGGTTAGAACGTTCCCATCCCACTACTGGGGTCTTGGGTTTGAGGTCCTATCTGAGTGCAGTCTACATGTTTTTCTTCTAAGTCCAGTTTCCTCCCACATTCCAAAAACATGGTATCAGGTGAATTGGCTACACTAAATTAACATCTAAATTGTTTCTTCAGGTTCACAGTCTGGCCAATGGTACCCGAAGGACTGTGGCATTTTATCCTGAGAAGATGAACTTTTTTAATGATTCATATACAAAGGCAAACTGTAAGCCCACAGAAGAGTCTTTGTTAGGACAGTATCTTTCATCTGTGTAAACTTAGAGCTAAGTTTGCATAAGTGTTAAGAACTGCAAACAGACGTATTCAGATTGTGAGACTGAATACTTTTACAAAGTAATATATAAAAGTTTCAAGATTTAAAACCTCAGTGTCTTGTTCATGAGGAAAATTACTGATATTACATTAATATTGTGATGAATAATCCATATTCTTAGTAAAGTCCAAACTGGGTGCAAACATTCACTGATGTTGTAGGTTGCAGGTAGTTACCAGAGGGTATATTTTGACAGATTCTTTTCCATTCTTCCCTGAAAATGCTTCTAGTTATGTAAGATTATTGGTCCATCAAGCACACAATACTCTTTTGATGTCTATTTTCAGATGACCTGAAAACAAAGATTGTTCACCGTCATGGTTTAGGGGAAGGATACAGAAAGCTATCTCAGAGATTTCAGCTTTCAGTCTCCACTGTGAGAAACATTGTGAGAAAATGGAAGACCACAGACACAGTTCAAGTCAAGTGGCAGACAAAGAAAAATCTCAAATAAACAGAAGCGAAGGATGTTGAGAACAGTCTTAGTCAACCCACAGACCAGCACCAAAGACCTACAACATCATCTAGCTGCTGATGGAGTCACTGTGCATCGTTCAACTATTCGGCACACATTACACAAGGAGATTCTGTATGGGAGAGTGATGCAGAGGAAGCCTTTTCTCTGCCCACATCACAAACAGAACCGTTTGAGGTATGCTAAAGCACATTTGGACAAGCCAGCTTCATTTTGGAATAAGGTGCAGTGGACCGATGAAATTAAAATAGAGTTATTTGGGCATAACAAGGGCCGTAATGCATGGAGGAAAAAGAACATGGCACTCCAAGAAAAACACCTACCTACAGTAAAATGTGGTGGTGGTTCCATCATGCTGTCGAGCTGTGTGGCCAGTACAGGCACTGGGAATCTTATTAAAGTTGAGGGATGCATGGATTCCAATCAATATCAGCAGATTCTGGAGACCAATGTCCAGGAATCAGTGACGAAAGTTGAAGGTGCACAGAGGCTGGATCGTCCAACAAGACAATGACCCTAAACACTGCTCAAAATCTACTAAGGCATTCATGCAGAGTAACAAGTACAATGTTCTGGAATGGCCATCTCCGTCCCCAGACCTGAATATTATTGAAAATCTGTGGTGTCACTTAAAGAGAGCTGTCCATGCTTGAAAACCATCAAACCTGAATGAACTAGCGAAGAATGGTCTAAATACCTTCAGCCACAATCCAGACTCTCATTAGAAGCTATCGGAAGCATTTAGAGGCTGTTATTTCTGTGAAAGGAGGATCTACTAAATATTGAGTTAAGGTTGTTTTTTTTTTTGGTGCCCAAATTTATGCACCTGCCTAATTTTGTTTAGAAAATTATTGCACACTATCTGTAAATCATATAAACTTCATTTCACTTCTCAAATATCATTGTGTTTGTCCCCTATATCATATATTTAACGGAATTATTTTATCCAAACAATCAATGATTTTTAAAGGTAAATCAGGAAAATTAACAAGGCTGCCCAAACTTTCGCACCCCACTGTATATATTTGACAATTTTCTACCTATTAATTGACTCAGATTTTTAACAGCAGAGCAAGGTACATAGTTTATTAAAAATAGCATTTGACAACTTATAATTGTGGATTTCAATGTGTCAGTGATTAATGCTGGGTATTTCTTTCTTTTGCATCAGCAAGTCAGCAACTGTTGCAACCTCAGATTTTGGGGTGGATTAAGAACACATTGAGGAAACATTTTTGGTTAATGTATATATATATATATATATATATATATATATATATATATATATATATATATATATATATATATATGTATCCCCAAACGTTTACAAAGGGCAAACTCTGCAAAGGGCTGGTGTGGCTGCAAGTTTTTTGATCCAACAAAGCAAGAGCTCATATAATCCACCAGTCCATTTTTTTTGTCTAAAATTAAATATTAAAAATACACATTTTGATTAAAATGTTGAGCTTTAACACTGTCTTTGGAGATCTTATCTTCATGAATAGAAATGATGACCAGAATGTTTACCTAAAAGTTTGCATACTAGATTCATTCCAGTAAGTCTAACACCATTTTGTGATTTCCTTGTTCAAACACACCTGGGTCAACGTCTCATAATTGCCACATCTACTAAATGTGCTTTAGCAGAGACTGAAGTGGTACTGCCATCTGCATTCTGTATCACAATGGCATATATTATTCATCTAATGTGTATACATATGTATGTATATTGTCACTGTCCAATAAAAAATATATATTTACACAATGGTAAGTTTAAAGGAGAAGGCAAAAAGGGTCTTAACTAGAATCAATGTTAATGTAAATTAAGAGTAATTAACAGTACTCATAGAACATTTAGAATATCTAGAATTATTAACACAGCTTACAGAACAGCTACAAATCCTTCAACAGGATTCAAATGGAGAAAACCTAAACTTGGAGAAACGTGGCTTTCATTGGACAGCAGCAATGTGTGTGTGTGTGTGTGTGCGTGTGTGTGTGTGTGTGTGACTGTAGCAGCAGAAGACTCCTCCTTAACAAACATAATTGAAAACTTTCCCTTCCTTTTCTCCTGGTATACATTCCCTACCTCCTGTAATCCCTCCCTCCTTATCTTTTCTGAAGGGAAGGGTAACACTGAGTGGTGTATCCTGCAGGAGAGAGAGAGAACCAGAGAGAGGGTTAGACTGCCTTTGGAGTCTCCATACCTACAGGCCTTGTCTATTAAAGATGCAGCTGTGGAAAAGAGTCTAAAACTGAGGAAGAAAGCCTCAAGCCCACCTCAGAGACATGCTGAGGTGAAGAAAGGGAGAAGACAATAGCAGGTGAGCAGAAACCAGAGAAAAGCAAAGCAAATGTATGTACTGAAATGTGTATCCTGGGGATAAAAAACTTTTTGGAAGATGTGAGGCTTTGCTCTGGCCACAGAGCTCTAGTACATGTACAGCAAAACCGCAGTTACACAAATACAGTCAGACAGTTTAACACTGGGGCTGAGAGAGATAGAGTTGTGTGATTTTCCTATCTGTGTTTTAAAAGGCCTCAAGAGAGACACTCATCCTAAGAGGCTGGCACACCACAGTAGCCTATGACAAGACATTCCTCACATTTATTCTGCATTAGCTTGTGCCAGAATGTAAACACTGGCACTTTCCGTTTGCGTTTCGCCTTCGTGCAAAATCACTACTGAAAAGAGTTCTGGAGCCAGAACAGGTGCAACTGGGTCAAACAATAAATAATTAAACTAACCAGTATGCTGAGCTTTCTGCTCCTCAGCGCTGTATAAGTGGGTGCATCACAAAATGCAAAGGTGTGCAATTCAGTTTGAGATTCGGTTGTTTTCATGAAATTCCTTTTGTAAATCTGCGGGACATTTTTGTAGTTTGACAAACTTTTATTCACCTAGAAAAGTTTTTATAGGAGACAGTAACAAATGCCAGATATTGTTATTTTCAGGAGATCATATACTACTCAAATTTGTCTTTATGTGAATGTTTATGTAAATGTTAAGACCATTTAGATGTTTGCATGAATATGACCATGTTTTCAAACATTTACTTGTGCCTACAATGTATTTATTTATTTGTTTTTAAATTAAAACTAAAAACTTTACATGTTAGCAATCCTGTTGGTAATTGATCATCAAGAGTGTTGAAATGCAATTCTTTTGATGACTTATTTGATATTTGCAAGTTTTCGGGTTTATGAAATGTATACCATGTCTGTAGGTTACTACATTTTCAGCTAGATTTTCACAGCTTCAATGCAGTCTTTTCTTTACTGCATGTCAGCATGGACAGTACCATGGCATTATCATGTGTGTCACACTGAGAGGCAAGTCTTTATCATTAAACACGGCTTTAATGCTCTTGTTCAGTAAAAATAAAAGATGCCATAGAGGCTATCTGGTTAGTTTTACAGGCAGTATTCTGAAAACCTTTAATGAAAACAGAATCTCAAACTGAATTGCACACCTTTTATCCACATATAAAGCTCTTAGGAACAGATACACATTTTAGAACTGCCTACTGGGATTTTTAATTGGTTATTTTTGAAACCAATTGCATTTATTCTGCCTCAGAGCTGAATCCAACTGTTTTGAGTAGTGATTTTGCACTCAAACTTCTGGCCCTATAATTGAGTGTGATGCAGAATGTATTAACGACCTCCTATTATAATGTTTTCCTTCCACCACATATTATGAATTCAGTTTTGTTTGAACTAAATGAAGCATCCTTTGGATGGCTATACTAGGTCATATTTGTGCAGATGATGTTGCATGGTTGAAAAGTACACCACCAATTTGCTAATTCTTCCTGAAATCTTTTATGGTTAAACAGGGGTTGACATTTGCCTTTCTAGCAACCCTATAATCTTAGTACTTCTCTTGAAAAGTATATTTAGACTTCTAGACCTTAACCTGACCTGCAACATTGCTACAGCATGCCCATTTGAATAGGTGAACAATATTGAAATCAGTAGTATACTGCACACACGTCAAAGGAAAACTCACTTTCTGTGATGTTGTAGAGAAACCTATGTGAAATAGTTTTAAAGACACGAATATTAGTGATTTTTTTTTGTATATGTATGTGATTATGGCACACAATGCATTAATGACAGTGTAATACATTGTTTTCTAACTTCTGCAAATTCAAATTTGCTTTGTTTGAAAGCAACTGAGCAGAAGCAACCTATCAAGAGAAAAGGCACGTAGCAAATATTGGACATTTAAAACATATAGGTTACATTATTAGTCCATTTATTTAGACTGCACCAGAACAGCATTTGTCATGATAAAATTGCCTTTTATATGGTCCGGTGATGTATATACTGTGGAATAAAACATAAAGTGGGGGCAATGACAGAGCCCTCTAAGGTGGTAGTTAGGCACCCAAACCCCGATTTTTGGGCTTAGAATAGAATAGAATAGAATAGAATAGAATAGAATAGAATAGAATAGAATAGAATAGAATAGAACTTTATTGATCCCTTGGGAGGGTTCCTTCAGGGAAATTAAGGGCTTGTTAGAGAGAGAGATTTAGTTGTCTGTGCTGTGGGAGTTTTCTCTGTTTAGGGAATAAAGTTTGCCAAGAGGTTTCTACAGGGATTTCTTGTATATATGTTGTGTAAATCACTGTTAATTATTAGGCTATTTGGTTGGAGGTGTTGACTCACTTGCTACTGTACATATTGTGGTCACTCCCCTTATCATCCTGTTGATGTTTATAACAATAGAAGCTGTCAGTGACCACTGATGCAGCTGGGAGAGATAATGGTATTTAAAATGCTTACTTTGTTATAACTCATCTTCATCTTTATGGGTTTTCAAGATGCTGTCAAGGCTCATGAGGTCAGAGCTGAGGTGAAACGGAGGCTGAGGGACCATGATGAAGAAGAAGGGTGAAGTACAGGACAGCGCCACGCTGATCACTCTGTCTGATCTCCATGACCCCAACTATGGAACCATGGATGGAAGTGGAGTAAGTGTGTTTTTGTTTCTATATTTCTACAAACAACTGAATGTTGTTTATGAGTTATTACATCTATGGTATTGATTCCCAAAAGGTCTGAATATATATATATATATATTTTTTTTTTTATTCATGTTATTAACAATTTCATAAGGCTCTGTGTGTACTAATGACGATGTGTGGCTATTCTTACAGACTGCTCAGAAGGATAAGAATGTGTTTAGTGATGGGGTCACACGTATTGGTTAGTATCACATAGAAGGTTTTTTCTTTATTTCAGTCCATTAAATACTAATTTGGCACAATATTAACCTGTCATGCTTTCTTTAGACAATACCTTCATAGATAACTCTGTGTGATTTTCTGGGCCCTAATCACAATCAAACCTTAACATTTACTTAATCTTAATCCTAAATCTTACCCAAATATAGCTAT
The DNA here is from genome assembly GCA_034509495.1 of Acestrorhynchus altus. NCBI lineage: Eukaryota > Metazoa > Chordata > Actinopteri > Characiformes > Acestrorhynchidae > Acestrorhynchus > Acestrorhynchus altus. The sequence goes on along the minus strand of CM067517.1, from coordinate 11,961,385 downwards.
ACCTAACCTAACCTATCATTATCTTACATTATCTTACATAATTACATACATTACATTACATAACCCTAACCCAACATAATTCTAACCCTAATTGTAACCTAAGATAATCCTAACCATAGCCCCAAACTTACCTATTACCTATTACAATCTAATTATATCCTCTATTATAATCTTAATCAGAATTTAACCCTATCTTCAAGGCAACCTTAATCCTAACTATGAATCTAATCTAACACTCTAACACAACCCTAATACAACCTAACCCTAACCTAAAATAAACCTTAACCCTGACCCTAAGATAAAAAATATTTGCTTTTTAAAAGATTTTCCTAAAACATTCTCTGTCTTTCATTTCTCTAGTTAGCAAAATATACTGGTCTAGATTGTTTGCATTACAGATTTATAAAAATAGTTGCTGGATGATGGAGTTGATAGACGGGCACATTCAATACAATGTGTGTATTGACTCACTTCCTCTCCATTAGTGGTCTCTCTGTCAACAGAAGGTTTTACTAATGAATGTATTCATGAGTGTTATCTTAGCAGGAAACCTTTTCCAGTGTAATAGAAAAAAGGCCACCACTTACACACTGTAAGCTTCAACACTCTAGAGACTTACCACATTTAAGGTTTTGATAAGTAGTAACATGAATAAATGTCTCAAAGTGTCCAGACTCCCCCAAAACAATTATTGAGTTTAGCTACAGTTGCTGACCTGGTCTTTCAAACATCCATGTAAATGCATTAACAACAGAGTGAGATATACTACTTAATACCTCTGGGATCAGCTGGAGAAGAACTTATCATCCAATATTAGTACCTAACCTCACTATTGATAATGTGGTGGGATGCAATCAAATCCTCTAGTGCAAAGCTTTCCTAGATAACAAGAGGCTGTTACTACAGTGACCATAGATAGGATAAGTTCATTGTAAAACAAATAACAGACATATTTTTAATTACTCTGTATGTTTATTAGATTTTGTGTTAGTATGGAATGAGCCTGTGAATCCAGAAGACAAGTCATCAACCCAGGCCATTCACAGGAAATGGAGAACAGAGTTCCTGTCCAAGCTTCAAACAAGTGGACTCCAACAGGAGAGGGTTGGTCAAAGATTTATTACATACTTAGATTATGGTCAAAATAAAGATGTTGTATGTACATGTTGTCAATACAGGACATGTACTAAACATCACACTCTTGCTTAATAGCACATACTATTCAGCACATACTACTGTAACACTATTGTATACACTAATAATGTAAGGTATAGATTGTAAATGAATCCTAAATGTGTGGGTTTGGCATGTTAGTAAAAAATAGGAACGTGCTATCATATTTTATGCAGGAATTGACAGGAATTGATAAACATTGCACTGATTCTGATACTGAAACTGTTCTTGCATCTCTTTTTCCATATGTTAGTTTTCTTCTTTTCTGCTTTTCGTTTTGAATTCCATTGTGGGGGAATAGTGTACACTGTAACCAAACAATTACACAATTACTGAGCAATTATGAGATTTGTATCCAAGTAGAATTGTGTCACCTCTACTGGACATCTTAGAAAATTGAAGTGAAATATTATCATTATATATAAAATATGTATTTTTTACATTTTGCTTTTCATAATGTTGCTTTTTATGTATTTACAATTTAATAATACACATATTATAATCATCAGTTTAATTGACAAATTTTATAAGATATTTATGATTAAAGAATTTCAAAACAGCCATTCTGTATTTTATACTATCTAAGTATTCCCTAATATTCCTGTAATGCATGAAATTAATCTGCCTGCAGTACTATGAAATATTAGAGTGAGCAATGGTCAAAAAAGTGGTATTAAAGTTGGTGGTCACTGAGAGGGTGACCCCAGTTGCATCCATGATCAACAAAATGAAACTTATTAAAAGGGACACACCCTCACTGAAACTGGGCTGGTCTGTATAAAATACCAGGGCTGAACTTGTTACCCAGTCCAGAGTGTAGGAAGTATAATAGTTTATATAATTAAGGTATTTTATCAATAATAATAACAATAATAATAATAATAATAATAATAATAATAATAATAATAATAACAATATGTATTATTGCACATAATATGTATGTAAAATGTTTTACACAAATGTGTTAATATTGGATTATTTGTTTTTTCTCAGAAAGAAGTAGTGCAAGGCAAGACAAAGACAACCTATGTGCTCCTGAACGCCCCCTGGAATACATTATGTTACTACGCAGAAGAGATTAGCCTCCGGGCTCCATTGCAGGTCAATAGAGGGGAGATGCTTTATAAAGCATGTGTTCAAGCAACAGATTAAATACAATACAGCTGTAATTAATTATTTTTATAACACTAAAGCAGTATAAAAGCTTTTTCTCTGCTGAATCTGCACCTTAGACTGAGACAACTGATGATTCCAACTGGTCAGAGAATGTCCTCCACAAGTTACACATCCCTAACATCTTTGCCCAGAAAGTGCCCAACCACCCACCAGACTACTACACATGCCAGTTCCACCTGAAAAAGCTGGAGAGGTGCAGTATCCAATGTTCCATAATGGAGATGAAGCTGATCACATATGTGTTAGCAGTATATATTCTGAAATGAGAATTGAATTTAGTAGTGTTACAGAGTACATAGAAAACAGGAAGAAATTAAACTAGTAAGTAAGTCACTGTTCACATAAAGTAGTGTTGACACAGAGTACATTTGTCTTTACCAACTCCTCAAAGGTAAACACACCTCTGCTTGCACACAGTCATAACACCCTTATTTCTGCTTGCAGGTTTCTTGACCATGAAAATAAGGACACTTTTTTCAAGACCACACAGAGACACCAAATCGTGAGTTCGGATGTTGGAATCTTTTGAAAAGGCCTAACAATTCTTTAGTTTTAGAATCACCTAATTTCCACAGTTTTCTGACAAGGTGTGTTACATCACAGAAAACATTCCGCTGTTGCTTTGCAGAATGATATTTGTATGTCCATGTGTTTAATACTGTGTTTATTACTCTGTTTCAGTCTGATCAAGCCCTTTTGCACTAAACATTAGTCTTGGGAAGAACGTTCTTTAATGTTACCTGGCAAAAACAAATTTGCCAGAGCACAAGAACAGAGGGCTATTGAGATGTGCTGAGTACCAGCTTATCTAGCTTCCACAGGGGAGCACACAAGCCTCACAACATAACAGAATAAACTTATTTGTATTAAATGAAGATTTAACAAAATTACAACCCATTTCTCTTTAAAAAGCAAAACCATTCCTTTGAAATACAAGAACCTAAAACCTTACAATTGTGCCTCTGATGAGCATGTTCTGCCATCGCGCCAGTGCTGAATTCACAATGAGTGCTGGGTGTTTCCATTCTTTCTCAGTGTTTCTCTTGCCACTGCTTTTGTAGATAAGAAGCACCCCATGTTCCCTGCTTGTAACTCAGCAGCAGTTTGGAGATTCTCCACTAGATATACTAATTTATTGGTGTCTATCACTAGTAGTTTTGGATAAATGTTCCAGAAACCTTAGATCAGTGATATTAAATTCTTCACTTGTATAGCTAGCTAGATACCTTCCTACAAACACATTATATTCAGCTAATTAAAGACTTATGGTGGCAGTAATAAATTGGATCTGGGGTTGTGTATTAGGGAGGAATCCAAAGTCTGTGAGAGGAGAAGTATTGGAGTCCACTGTGCTATATAAACTTTAGGAAGACTAACACTGATAAGTGCAACACGGCACCACAACAAATGGAATTTTTCTGGTCAACCACTAGTACTTCTTTAGCAAATGTTAGTGCACTTTGTGATGCACACTTAGTTCTATTACTTTCTTTAAAAAAAACTTTGAATAGAGTTATTTTTAATATGTTCATTTCCTTGTAAAGCATTCAAATGTAACATAAGTGCTATAGAAATATACAACTGTCCAATATTGAGAAGATGCCGCCATAACAGATCTGACCATTTGAGGCACGGACGCCACAAAATCTCTTAAGGTGTTCTGTGGCATTTGGCACCAAGATGATATAAGTAAATCCTTTAAGTCCTGTATTTGTTAGGTGGAGCCTTCATGGATCACATCCATGACCCTGTTCACCAAATGTCCTTCCTTGGACCAGTTTTGGTAGCTACTGACCACCTCATACTAGGATAATACTTCCCCAGTTTTCCTGCTTTTAACACATCAACTTGAAGAACTGACTGACACTTGCTGACCAATATATCCACCTCTTTACAGATGCTACTGTTGATGACTGTCACTCAATGATTTTAACTTCACATGTTAATAGTACTAATGTTATGGCTAATTGGTGTACAAAGTTGAATAACAGATAAATTAATGTCTTTGTTCTACAGCTATATGAGATACTAGCTACGACACCATATGGTGCAATGAAGAAGGGAGAGGTTGGAATAGACCGACTGATCAGTGAGAACATATTCACTGCTGCTTATCCATTACATGAGGTGAGAATCAATTGTTTTTTCAGGCAAATGATGGAATATCTGAAATATATCCATGTATGTCATACAATGACAGAAACTGAATTACAGAGTGTGCAAAGACTGAAGAATGCAGTTACATTAGCTTAGAATGCATGTTTTGATATAATAGTTCTTAAATCAAAAGAAAATGACTTAATATACTGTCTTGCGTATAGCTCTACATAGGTTTATCTCATTTTGTTCCACTCCCCAATAACATCTCAACATCTGTACCAATATCAACTTTCAAATTGACCTTATAGACATTTGGTTCTCAGTCCAAGTTCTAGTCCACTGTCCTAGAGGAGAGGGGAGCAGAGGGGACAAGAATGCAGGCCAGTGGTACTCCAGGTTTAGGACTGAGAATGACTGCTACAGGCTATTCTGTTGCAATTTGCTATACACACCACACTTTACGACTTACTTTCTCTATTGCTGCAAGGGTCCATATCAAATGCCCAGAGGTCCAGTTGATCCTGAATCTCTAAGCATGAGGCAGATTTTGTATCGGTACTGGGCACGTTGGACCTGCTGGAAGAAGTACCAGCCTCTGCACCACATCCGTGAATACTTTGGCGAGAAGGTGGCCCTGTACTTTGCCTGGCTGGGTATGCACTGATATTAAAGCAATATTCTGTATGTTTTGGGATTGGGGTTTTAAAGAGCTCTGTGGTGAGAAAGTGTAATTGCAATGAGCATGTTGAAGACTACTTTTAAAGTGTGCATCAAGGTGCAGTCATCAGAAGGTGCTGGATCTTCTTTCAGAAACAGTAATGTAAAGACTTGGTGTGACCAGAGATAAAAAAAAAACACTTCAGTGGTATTCCACTATGTAAAAGTGGACTAAAATACAAAACATGATGGCTGATAATACCACAATTTAGATATTTTAGTATAGTTTCGTAAGTCATGCAGTGTCTGAAACCACATTAACAGCAACATTCCTTGAGATTATTTTACAATTCAATGCATTTTGAGATATGCATGATGGTGAAAGCATGTACACAATGCTAACCTTGTAGTTTCCATTACTTTTCAGTATTATATATGTAGTAACTTCAGATACCAACTTTGGTTGATTGAGTACATTTGGTATAAGGTATAAATGTGCTAACTTGATTTTTGGCCACACCATTACTATGAGTTTGACTGTGTCTGATACATTTGTGAGGTGAGCTCATTAGCTCTATAATCTTTATCTAAATGCAAACAGTGTTTGACAAGTTTACCCCACCCAGTCCTACCTATATCTGTCATATATAACTTTAAACACCATGAGCTCCTCTCTCCATTTCTGTAACACCCACACACACACTCTCTCTCTCTCTCTCTCTCTCTCTCTCTCTCTCTCCAGGTTTCTACACAGGGTGGTTACTTCCTGCTGCAGTCATTGGATTTTTGCTCTCTTTATTTGGAATCTGGCTAATGGTCACTGATGTGCCAGCGTGAGTGACATAGACACCTTTTGATCTGTTACAAAGCATACTGCCCTTCTCCTAATCGTAACACTTGACCTTTCCTTCTAGGCAGGAGGTTTGCTATAATAATGACAGCATTCCCATGTGTCCACTCTGTGACATCTGCAGTCACTGGAAGCTCTCCAGCATCTGCAACACTTATAGAGTGAGTTTAATGCCTGTTACACTTTAATGCAAAACCATTAAATAAATGTGTCACATAAAAAAACAAAACAACAACAACAAAAACTACAAGCACAAACATTCCACTTGCAATATTTTGAGTTGTACATAATAGAATGGCAAGGTTCCATATGCTGTAGGCATGACATTATTGGTTCATGTTCACAGGCAGGCTTGTTGTTTGACAATGGAGGAACAGTGTTCTTCAGTATTTTTATGTCTTTATGGGCTGTCACCTTTCTGGAGTACTGGAAGCGCACCTGTGCTGTTCTGACCCATAGATGGGACTGCTCTGAGTTTGAGGAGAGTGAGGTAAGGAGAGCAGATCCAAGAATGACCAGAAAAAGTTTTACCAATCAGGGATGGATTTCTCAAATGCTTGATCTCTCTCTCTCTCTCTCTCTCTCTCTCTCTCTCTCTCTCTCTCTCTCTCTCTCTTAATGCTATGATGCTTTGGGGAAACTGGGCCTGAAGAGACTTTTAACAAGGCAAAGAAAAATTGAAACATTCAAGGGGTTCTTTAGGTTGTCATGGTTCTTATTATAAACATTTTGCCAGAGTGTACATTACATAATTCTACAAAAGTCCCTGCAGTTAACTCATGACTGTTCCGTTTAGTAGTAATGACTGTGACAACTGGCATCAATATCCACTTAGTCTATCTGTAGACTGTTGACTTAGGCATTGAGCCTGAGACTTACTTGTGTTATAGTAGTGCTACAGTAGTCTTTGTCTGTATTGACTTGTTATTAGGTATTAATGCTTGAACATAGTCTTGAACATGGTGCAACTGAAATAAACTTTGTTGCTGTCTTTGATATGTTATGATTGTTACTCTTTGCCTTCATGGGCCATTTCTGAAGTATAGACAGTTTGATTCCCAAACTACAACCACACCACACTACATGAACAAGGGCGTGTTTGTACTTCTCAGCATCAGTTTATTTAAAAGCCATTCTCATCAAACTAAAATAAAAGAAGGTTTGAAATATAATATGACTGAAGAAAACAACCTTTTCACAATATTCTAATTTTCTAAGATGCAATTATCTACAACATATAACTATGTAATTCTAGGAAAGGCCAAGGCCGGAGTTCACTGCCATGGCACCCACGACAATCCGCAATCCTGTGACTGGAGCTGAGGAGCCTCATTTTCCTGAGACCAGCCGTTTCAGACGTATTGTGACTGGCAACATGGTTATCATCATCATGGTAAATTCAATATGGCTTGGAAATGAACTTCCTCATCATATTCTTGTGGTAACAAGCATGTGACATATATATTTTGAGGCTGCGCTTTATCTCTGCAGGTTTCTGTTGTTTTGATATTTCTAATAGCAATAATCCTTTACCGGAGCATCCTGAGCATCATCATCTACAAATCTCAGAATGCATTTTTTATATTCTCTGTAAGTATTAAAACTTTAATTTTATAAATTTATAAATTAAATTAGCATACAGTTTTCATCTACACTGTGATTATTTCTAATTGTTATTAAAAATTGTAGTGCTGCCAGTAAACTAAATTAACTAAATTAATTTGTCAGTCTAAATGTGCTTAATAATGATAACTGTTGATAACTGTAATAAATGCAGTTTAAGGCTTTAATAGGACATTTAGATGAAACGTACTATTTACAAGCTCAATTAACTTTTAGATCCCTAGAATAATTTTGCAGGATTTTTGCATAGTGTAACATACATTTATTTACCAAAACATTAGTTTTTATAGGAGACAGTCACAGATATTTTTATTTTCAGGAGATTTGCTACTCAAATTTGTCTTCACTTGAGTCTTTAAATATTTTTGTGATCATGTTTGATCATTTTGTTAGCTTATATGCACTAAAGAACACTTTACATCTCAGAAATCTTGGGAAATTGATCATGCACAAGGTTTGTGAGCTGAAAATGCAATCATTTTATTAATTATTTGCAATGATATTTTGAGGATATTTACAACAGAAGGTTGTTCAACATACTTGACAGTAGACCAAATAAAATTAAAAAAATAATAATGTCCCTTATTGTATTTGTTATGTATGTATCAGCATTATCCCTTCTCAGGACTTTTGAAAGTCCTTTCTGAAAGAAAGAGAGGAAATAACCCCTCCCTTCTCATTTTCCTCTATAACCTAATATCTGGGTCTGTGCTGTTATTAACCCCACTCCACTCTGTATGCAGATTGAGCCTGTACATGGGAACAGAGCAGTAAACATGCACTGGAAGGTTCCTTTGGCATTTAAACTGGAATTTAATTCAGTGGAAAAAGAGGGATCATTTAAAAACACTGATAATTCATCACACAATGAAGAGACATGAAAGTCAGTAGGGTCAGTTTGTTCTGACATGTATGTGTGTTATGTCTGTGGGTTATTCTGATCCTGAGTTATGAAGCCTAGAAAACTGTAACTGCCTTTAAAGTATTTCAGGCCAGTGTCCCTTTTTTACAAGTTAATGTTTGAATTTCCCTGTGAATTTGCACTGCAAAACAAACCATCCAGTAAGTCAATAATGCTCAATTCAAATAAATATTAGGTTAGGCTTTGTCATTGAACCTGCTTTCTCTCTCTTTCACAGGCTAGCAGGATAGCAAGTCTGTCTGGCTCAGTGCTGAACTTGGTGGTGATACTCCTGCTGTCTAAAGTCTACACATACCTAGCTCAAATCCTGACCCGCTGGGGTGAGAAGCACAGAACCACTTAAATCTCAGTTGTGGTTTTTAATCAGGCATAGCCAATTTGTCTTTACTTTTCTGCCCTCAGAAATGCACCGCACTCAAACCAAATATGAAGACGCCTTCACACTCAAGGTGTTCATCTTCCAGTTTGTCAACTTCTACTCTTCTCCTGTTTACATTGCATTTTTTAAGGGAAGGTGGGTGTTCTGAAAACACTATTTATTGCAATCATGGATGCATTTCTCATTGTCTTCTCTTTATTTATACATTATTATTATTTATGAATGTATCTCGTACAATTAGAATATTATGAAAAAGTTCAAATTACTTTGTTAATTACTTGTAAAGTAATGCCACAGGTAGGGCATGTGTCACACAACTCCTGGGGTTGTGGGTTTAATCCCCACTCAGATCACTGTCTGTGAGTAGTTTGGCATATTCTCCCTGAGTCCATGTGGGTTTCCGTTGGGTACTCTGGTTCTTCCATCTCCCAAAAAATACACAATGGGAGAGTTAGCTTTGCTAAATTGCACCTATGTGAATGTGCAGTGTGTGGTACCCTGCAATGGACCTGATGACCCACCGTGACCCTATTTAGGATGAAGCATCTGATAATGACTAATAACTAAAATAATAATAATGACTAGATAAGATAAGATAATCACTAATGACTACCTGTAATATTTCTAGTTTTAGGTTAAATTCTGAGTAATTTAGTTGTGTGACAATGGTCATCAATCTGTAAATCAGTACCTACCATAATACAGATTTTATCTACTCCTTTTAAGGTTTGTTGGCTACCCTGGAAATTACTTCAAAATTTTTGGGATTCGAAATGAGGATGTGAGTGTGGACACAAATACCATCCATCCATCTCTTATTTGTCTCTTCATCTGCATATCCAAAAATACTTATAGCTATAACAGGGCAAGTGTGCAACAATCTTGTTTTGTCATCTCATAATTTCATCCAGTGTGGTGCTTCAGGATGTCTTATTGAGCTTGCTCAAGAGTTGTTGGTCATCATGGTTGGCAAACAAGTCATCAACAATGTTCAAGAATTTGTTCTGCCGTGAGTCCTTCATATTTAAGAAAAATAAAGTACATCTTTCGGTATGTATGCCTCAAAATGCCTAAAATGCACCTTCCCTCCTCTCTCACTCTCTGTAGTAAGATAAAGACATGGTGGAACAAATGGAAACTACACTCAACTCAGAGAGAGAAAGCAGCAAACAACCAAGAGAGTGTGCCACCCTGGGAAACAGACTATGAACTCTTAGTGTGTGAAGGCCTGTTTAGTGAATATCTGGAAATGGGTTAGTCCTCAAATGTTACATGCAGGATATTTTTTCTATACTCACTACATTATCCATATGTATTGAAAGTCTTAGCTTTTATCCTTGGTTTGCAAAGGCTTTATGGTCAATATTAGTCATAATTGCTAAAGTTATTTTAAATATACAATATGCCTCTGAGTTCATGTTTGTATCATGGCATGCCACTTTTTATACAGCTGCCATGTGTACAGCAGAATGCCACTACGCAATATCTGCAATTGTTTATTTTCTCTGCAATTAAGTTGCATTGTTTGCTGAAGCCAGGTGAACACTGTCTCAACAAGAAGTATGCTGAGGCCTTTAATCCCTGTCTGGGAAACCAACAATTATATGTCCAAATTCTAATGAATACATTCATCTACTCACCCAATACTAACACAGATGTGCAAATGCACACACAGCTTGTCTAGTCCCTGTACAGAAGTATTGGCAATGGAATGTGATTGATATGCGTAATGTTAGGTTGGGCTACGGGGGTATAAAATCCCCCCATTGAGCTGTGGAGCTGTGTTCTCTGGAATGATTATGCTCCATCCAATACTTGATGGGGTGGGGTGGTGATCATCCAACATCCTCTTGGAGCTTTTCATAAGTGTGAGCTAAAAATTGAAAGTCGATTGATGGCACTGTCACTTAATTTGAAGGATTTATCTTTGCTCTGAGTCACAGGCCCCAGAACCAAATGAGGTCACTACTATCCCACGTATTTTTATACACATTACATCACTTTTCATTAAATCTAAAGTGCTCCAGATAAACCAATTAGCCAATCTTTCTTCTGATCTGTCTCAGGCTATTGAGAGTTTGTCTGCTGAAGCAGCAAAGTATAATGTGTAATATTCTCTTAGAGCTGGACTTCTTCTCAACCATATTTGACAGTACCAACCGTGCCAAATTACTAAAGGTACCTTTTATCCCTTACTCTTTCTCTTTGCAGTCCTGCAGTTTGGTTTCATTACGATCTTTGTGGCAGCTTGTCCCCTGGCACCATTCTTTGCTTTGATAAACAACTGGGTGGAGATTCGTCTGGATGCGCAGAAATTTGTTTGTGAAAATCGCAGGCCTGTAGCGGAACGGGCCCAGGACATTGGAATATGGTTCACCATCTTACAGGTCATCACCTATCTGGCTGTGATCAGCAATGTAAGCATTCCTGTTTTATAGTCTAGAATGAGTCATTCTTCCATTATCTTTGAAGCAGTTATTTATTTTTTCTCCTGAGAAACATGGATAGATTTTCTTTTCAATGCATTTGTTGTGGCTTTGAAACTGTAAACATAATCAGTAAATTAGCCAATGAGAGGTTAATGTGTCACTTGTTTAGCCCTGCTGAACTTCCTGTTCGTTTGCTAGGCTTTCTTGATTGCTTTCACGTCTGATTTCCTGCCGCGCCTCTACTACCGCTACACCACTGAGGGAAGCCTGCGGGGCTACATTAATTTTACCCTCTCTGTAGCCCCCAACAACTTCACCCAGAGTCATATGCAGTGCAGGTAAATAAAAATGCAAGCATTTGGTCTGTGGTAGAGGTTTTGTTTTCCCTGACATGTTGACTATTTTATTATCTAAGACAACTGTGGCTTTAAAAAAAACTAAAGCAAACTGAGGAGTGATTTTTCATTTTCAGATATCGAGGATTCAGAGATGAAAATGGACATCCCACTCCTGAGTACTATAACTTGCTGGCTATTCGGCTAGGCTTTGTCATCATATTTGAGGTAGTCTCACATATGTATCAGTAAAATATCCATATATTGCTGCTGTCCAATAAAAATCATGTATCTGCATTTTTAGTTTTCTCTGTAGCTGCTCTGCACACTGTATAAATAGCTCTAGATGAGTAGACAAATAGAAATACTCTAAAATGTATTTTAATTACTCTTATTTTATTCATTTACTGCCATTCAAAGTTAAGAACATTTTTGCCTTCTCTTGTAAAGAGATACTTGTTTTTTATTGGACAGTGATGGAATGCAAATTGAAATCATGAATAAATTGTCTTCTCAAATGATGAATTTGCCATATTGCTCTATTTTTATTGTGTTCAAACCTTATTGCACATTTTATTTGTTATTTAACTATGTTGACCTCAGCAAAATTGTGCCCAAACTTGCAGAAACAATGTGTTGTTCAATCAGGGGTGGTCAAATGTTTTGTGTATAACTTTTAGTTAGTGCAATCCCACTTTGTCCTTCTTGTGTTATGGAAGAAAATGTATCCATTTATAGTCCTCATCTTTTTCAATTGCTTTGCACTAAATTCTCCAATTGGGCTGCACAATATATTATTTTAGCATCACCATTGCAATACGAGCATGTGTAATAGTCTAAATATCAATAAATCAAGATATATTTTGTACAAGATAAAAATATATATAATTTAATTTAAAGACACTTAACAGAGTACAGTCTGCAAATTATCCTGTAGAAATATCATAATTAAATGTTACTATTTAAATATACAGAATGGTGTTACAATTAATTGCTGATAAAAAAGCCATTATACTTTATTGTATCTTTTCATATATCACCATTTCTCTCATTGCTCTGGTCCAATTATATTGAACACTTAACCCCACAACTTTTTTGCTGATTGATACAAAAAGGAAAATTCACAATGTTCCCATTTTCCATGACATGCTGTATCTATAAGAGGCAGACTATATCTGCTCAATATTAATTATTTTACTCCAATCACTGACTTCTGGTGACTTTTGGTGAAAATCTCTGTAATTTGAAATGTATATTTTGCAGAAACATGTATATTGCAATGGATTTTTTTTTTGTCACTGTTATGTTTCAGCATGTGGTTTTCCTGATTGGTCGCATGATTGACTGGATGGTTCCCGACATTCCAGAGGAGGTGGAAATAAAGATCAAGCGAGAGCAGTACATGGCTAAAAAAGCTCTGGCTGAAAACCAGGTAATATTACTTAAGCTTGGATTTAGCATTTTAAAGAATCAAGGAAATGAATGTTTGAAGAATGTTTGTTTAATATTAATCATTTAACTACAGTATTGTAGTTTAATACTGAGGGAAAATGTGGACATGTATAAAAGTATGTTTTACTTAAAAGATTCATTTATTGATTTTTTGTATATTTTCCAAAATTTGATACTTCAATAAAAGGTTTATGTCCTTTGGTCGGACAAAGTTAAATAGCAATAAGGGAGCAGAGGTTTCCTCACATTTTGTTATGTGTCACTGTGAAGTCTTTAGAAGAAGCCATTCTGAATGAGTCGCCACGGCCAGCCTCTGAGTTACGACACAGAGGAAGATCCACAGCTTCACCTCGTGACACTGAGTCTCCTCCCCCAAGTTTGACTGCTGTACCTGAGGAAAAGTAGAGCCAGTATAAGAAGATCTTTATCCTACCCGAAACACGCCTGGAAAACACTGGAAGCACATGTAGGAGGGACCTTAATGGACCTTATTTTCATTTTGGAAGTAAAGGGATATAATATATTTCCAAAAATATCCTTAAAATAATAATTCCTATAAAAACATAAAAAAAGGAAAGAATCAACACCACAACCATGTGGCCTTTGATACATGCTCACAGAGGTGTAGAAGTGTGGCAGATGAGACAGAAATTAAATACTCAGTTTCACTGATATTAACAAATATAAGGCTGTGTTACAAAATTCTACAACTGGAGCAAAAAAATAAAAACCACATCAGCATTTAAACACTTGCTGTTCTGTGTTGAGGAACAACCTGTCTTAAAAATATTTGCCATTTACAAATGACAAATTTTACACCAGCACTACCATGGCTTCCATTCACTTTCCCCAAGTAAAATGTTTGTCTCTTTTTTTTATTTATGTTGTCAATGTTGTGCAAATCCTTGTTTCTCCAACAACAACACCTTCTTAACTTTCTAACTATTGGTCCATACATCATGTCATTTTGACACAAAGTAAAGAACAACTGCTCAACTTAAATCATGTTAAAAATGAACAATGGAGATTATGAATTATGAATCATATTGATTGATCTTCATAACTACCAGTTTAAAGACTTAAAAATACTGGTTCAGTTTAAGGGTCATGGTAACAGAAATGTGTATTTATGTATTTTTGTATGACTCCCCACATTCCTAAGATTGAGATATATGCTTATTGTCAATACAGTAATGAGAGAATCTAAACAATTAAAAACAGAATAGGTTTGTCTTCCATTTGCTTGCTGTATTAACAGAAAAAAGGATGTATCAATTGTGTTCTCCATGATATATTCATAAAATGTTTTACTTTTCTTTTAAAATCCTATTTACAACTGTACTATGACAAAATTATTTTATGTTAAAAAATAACCTCAATAAAGATCTCTGACACCAAATGCAGGAAGATATGATGTGATGCTTTCATAACTTAATTTGAAACCTACTTACATTCTTCATTTGTACTTTGCTTTAACTTTTAGGTCATTAGATGAAATTAATCTGAGCAGAGACCAAGAGCTGCTAATGCCCTCTATTACATACACTGTAATGTACATAAGCACTGTTTATACCTTACCATAGTCCTTCTGAATAATTATATGTTCACTAATTGTTTGTTGTAGTCAATACACCTACTATATATATATATATATATATATATATATATATATATATATATATATATATATGTTGTTATGCTGCTCAACTTCAGGAAACTTAAATGTACATACTGTATATAGGTAACTGTATTTGTACCGTCTTCACTGCACATCCCTGTACAGTTTGGGCACTATCTCTTTTATATGTTATGTTTCTATATAGGATTTATTTTTCTATGTCATCCCTTTAGAGAAATGTCATGTATTCTCAATAATGGCTAATTGACACACAAAGAAATTGGATTGTAATTCAGTCATATGGCATTTTTTATCAATTAATTTGGGCACAAGTTGTGGGTCTTAATAAATAGTTTGTAATTAAATTAGGCAGTTTTTTCAAACGCGATTGTCAGTAGGACTTTTATTTTGAAATTGATGACTTTTGTCGGATTTCTTTGCTCGGGTTCTGCGCATGTCTTTTGGGCGGAAGGGTCGCTGTGGTGATTTTCCCGGGTTTTGGCTCTTCCTCTCGGGTTGAATTTTGTTGTGTATAATTCGCGTTAAGCTCGTTAGGGTTTTTATTTCGTTCCCTTTGTCACTGAGCTCCGGTTTAGGACGCTCTGTTTGGGATCGTGTGCGGACAGTGTGGTCTTCTGTTCTCCAGGGCCTAAAGCTGCAGAGTTTTGGTGATTTAACTTCAGACACTCTGAGTATGATTGTTGACCTGACTTATCAGTTACAGCATTTCTCACCGTCAGCACTGTGTTCCTGACTGTGGCCTGGATACTGTATAATGTACTGGATAATGTATGGCCACTTGTCATTTGCCAGTCCAGTTAGGAGTAACACCTTGTTTCCTTAGCCAATCGATTAGAGTAAATTGGAATTTCCTCCAATCGATTCGTAAAGGGAGAATGAAGATTTGAACAAGAATCTGAAGTGGCCTATATTTGGACCGGGCAGATGACGGGGGGACCTGTGTGTATGAGTTGTAGTATTAGATAAAAGATGTTTACACACAGTGATTTCATGTCAAACAGCTGAAGAATTCATATTGCATCTTGTCTACCATCATAACATGTTCCTTTCATGCCCTGTAGACAGATCCTGAGAGAAGTCTTCAACAGAGCACTTGGAGTGCTAGAGGCACAACTGCGGAGGGATGCCGCCAGTGTCAGAAGTGGAGCTGGGGCCAGAGCTGGTGCAGGAGGGCTCTGGACAGCTCAATCGGGCAGACTGCTTGTGTCCTGTCTGCCTGGAGATCTACCTAGAGCCTGTCACACTGCCATGTGGTCATACCTTTTGCAAACCTTGCTTTTTGGAGACAGTGGATAAGGCCAATATGTGCTGTCCGCTGTGCCGAAAGCGAGTGTCCACTTGGGCCAGGCTTAATGGGAGGAACAAGACTCTGGTTAATGTGGAGCTGTGGAAACGTATCCAGGATGCCTTCCCCATACAGTGCCAACGCAGATTAAATGGGGTTGAGGAGGAGGAGGAAATGGACAGTATGTGCAGTATTACTGTTTCTAAGCATACTCTAAAATAATGTAATAATACTGGGACCGTATGGGGTGAATGGAGTTGAATTGTTTTTATTAAATCAAACTGCAATATACGCAGGTGTACATATTACTGTACAGGAGTACATACTGCTCTCTCTTACAGTCTAGAACTTCCCTTGACCCTGATGGTGATTTAATAAAGACCTGATCAGCTGAGATGAAAGCAGGACAACCACTAAACCTCTCACTGATGGTGTAGAAAAAGCTTGTTGAGTTGTGGTGGCAGGTGGCCAGTTGAGCCACTTTGGCTCTAGAAAATGAGATGCTGTTTATTTCCAAAATGTTGCCCTCCAACTTGAGTTTAGGCTTTTTTGGTGAATCTTGGGGGACAAAAGCATCTCTTTAGTTCTTGAGTTCTGTATCAATAGCTCATGTAAATCTGATGGGGTTTTTATTGTTTTGGTTTTTTTTAACACACTGATTTTTTCTTCATTTTCTCACAGTGTTAATTCCAAAACCTAGAGTAAGTCAACCAGGGGAGCTTAGACAAGAGTATGAGGACCAAGTTAGCAAGGTGAGTGAAATTGCTGGTTCTTATTTTTCTGCAAAATGGAAGTGTGGGACACTACAATGGCAGCAAATCTGATTTGGTGTGATTGGCAAAAATGCTTGTTTGTGGATAAAACAAATCTGCATGAAAGACATTTTTCACTTTATGGCACAGCTTCTGGAGGAAAAGCAAGCCATGGAGGATGCAGAGAGGAGGGCCAGTGAGGAGTACATCCAGCGGCTCCTGGCTGAGGAAGAGGAGCGAATAGCAGAGGCGAGGAGGAGACAGGAAGACAAGCAGCTGGAGGAGGATGAGAGATTGGCCAGACTGCTCAGCGAAGAGCTGGTGTGTGTTAAAATAATCTTGCACGCTATGGATACATAGTGCATTGTTGACAGTCCAGCATGAACGCCACTCTTGGAATCAGTGTTTATAATAAAGTAAACCCTTTTTTAAAATTAAATATTTATAAAAGGGATCAGATTGTAAAAGTTTTTCAGAAGCAAGCATTTTATTGTTGTATCCTTCTGTTTGTGCAGAACTCCACTCCAGTTTTGGAATCTCAGACAAATGCCAAACCTAACGATGCTGCTTCAACAAAGAAAAAGAAACCCATTGCTGGACACATTGAGAAGTGAGTTATTGATTGGTTGATTCATTTAGTTTTTTTGGGTTTTTTTTTTATAATCTATACCGATGAACCAAAATGAGCACTCGAATGGTGTGAATAACATTTAATTATTTTGTTACAACACCATATGTACTCGTCTTGTAGTAGATGTGTTGGAAAGACCAATTGAAGCAGTAATGAGTATCTAATGAAAGTGGTCTGAATAGGGACAAACTGTAACTGATGACACCATGCTGGGCACCCAAGGCTCACTTGATGCCTGGTTAGACTGCCTATGCTAATCCCTGTCCACCTTCAAAATCACTTACAGTGTGACCATCAGAACTGGCCTTTGGAGAATAAAGAAAAAATTTGTCACAAACCTGTTTACCGATCTGTTTTAGAGTGAGCTGTTTTGGTGTCATGTGAACAGTCAAAAAATGTTGGATGTTGTGGATGTCAGTGCTTAAAGAACAATGAATAACTGCATATTTCCATCACGAAGAGTGCTAAAGAGAGAGCATTAGGGTAGCAATTTTTAATGGTGATACATTTTGTTTAGGTGTCAAAATATTGCAATATATATTGTGCATCATGAAAATGTCTTAAAAATATATAATATTTATACCATATTGGCTCCCATTAAACAGAATATTAGACAGGTGATCATAATGTTTTGGTTCACACGAATGTACAATATACACACATTCTTATCCATTTTCCATTAAGGATATGTGTATAAAATGAAAAAGGAGGGTTTAATTGTAAAGCAATGTCTGTCATTCCCCAGGTTTCTATGTCCCGTGCCTTGTCGACAACCATGTGCTGAGACCAGCCCAACTTCTGCCCTATTTGCCAATAAGGTGATTTCTTCATAGATTTTATGCGTCTGAATATGTCACTAAAGAAAAGGGTCAATAAATAAAGAATAATAAATAAAGAAAATATTTTCTTTGCTTTATTGAAATATAGAAATTTGAAATTATAAATAAATATGTAAATATTGTTAAAGGTTAAAAATATATTGTTTACGTCACAGTCTTTTCATGTTTAGAAACAGACGGTTTAGAAATTGGTTTCTCTGATGTCACAAGACTCAATTTAAATATGTCTGCATACCTTTATATTGCACTCTCATTGGAGTATCTTAAACTTCTAACAACTTCTAAAAAATTATTTATAGCAATTTTTGGAAATGAAGCCACATGACGAAGTTCATCTCAAGGAAAATACAAAGTACATAATAATATATATATATATAGGCTCAATAAAATGCTATATTTGTGAATTAATATATCTCATTTTTATTGCAATCTTTTACTTTTTTCAGGAAAACATTTTGAACTCACCAACAAAACTTTGGCCTTGCTCTGTGGAGCCCCCTAGCCCTGAAATACCTCTTCTGGATTACTATGGAACCCCTTCTACATCAACTTTGGGCCTAGACAGTTTTGCAAACAGTACAAACTTCTCCTCTAAGAGGAAGATTTTAGATACTGACCTGGCTGATAAAGCTGACCACTACAAGAGGCCTTGTGGTTCTATACGGCCTGACTCACCTCCACAAGGGGATCTCCTGCAGGAGCTGGCCCTGCAGGAGGAAACGCTGCGGATCCGTTGGCAGCAGGAAGAGGAAGACAGGCGACTCGCTCAGAGGCTTCAGAGAGAGCTGAACCGGGAAAGCGCAGTGGACCGCAGGAAGGGCTCTGCTGATAGTTATCTACTGAGGGAGAAAAGCAGCCCTTCTTCCACCAACACAAGCCCAGGTGAGGAGAACAAGAGTGGTAATGTCAGTAATTCTTTACGAACTAAAGCAGATGCAACTAAAGATGGGAAGAAAGCATCCAGAACCAGTGGCCAGCATGAGAGAAAAGCTGTGAAGAAAAGCCCCAACTACACACAGGGATCATCTTCTGCAGCCTCCCCAGTTCAGAGGGGTGTGAAGCAGACCACTCTCACTGAGATGTTTCCCAACATGGGCAGCTGACTTAAAAGTCTACAAGCTTTATACGACCGTATGAGTTGTCAACATAAAATCTTTAATTTACAGAACTTCAAACAGATATGTCCCTGATTTTCATCTCTTGTTCACTGACAGTAAATGATAGAAAATGGTTTTCTGAGAGTGGATGAAATATGTGTGCAGCACAATTAGTCCTTTGGCTGTTTTCCTGCATATTCCAGTCAGGAATAGTTTCTTGGTTGTATGTTTCGCGTGACTGAATGTGTTCATTTCTGAAAAAAGATCATTTTCATGCATGTTCCTAATTTTTTTAATCAATAAAGCAATTATTGAAACCTTTGTTTTTCATTGTCAGCAATTTGCAAGTGCTCCAGTATAGTTATTTCTAAATATAGTAGTTTTTAAAAACTACCTGTGAGTTTTTAAGGTATTTATTAATTTATGTAAAATAAACATCTCGTTTTTGTAAATTGTGTAAAAAATTCATGTTGACTTGACGAGTAGAAATGCTTTCAATTGACTTGGCATCAATAACCTTTTTTGGGTGTCACTTTAAAAATCCTATTCAAAGCTGCAAGATCTGTCATGTGAATGTTTTAATCAGTGGGTGTTGTTATATAGTAGTGTTTTAATTTACTATATGTATAGTGTGCAGTGTTTTAACATTTAGTGCACAGGAGTGTTTACCTACTTACTGGGGATCCAGCAACATTCCTATTGGTTTGTTTACCAGTGGGTGCAGCTGTAGCTTATTTCTGAAATCCCTTTTTTAATTCTCCAGTAAAATTCCGACTATTTGCAAATTGAGTAAATGTATGTAGTGGAATGCATACCTATATATCAGACGTGAAACTTTAGGTAGAAAGTTGTTCTTATCTAGTATATTAACTTTCTTCAATGCAATTTCAAGCAAAACAGATTTGTTCCCTTTTAAACAAATCATTCAGAGAGTGTTCCATTCATTTCTTACAGTCCAGTTTAGACCCAGAGTTCCTTATATGGGCATTACGCTGAATAGTCATGACAACTGCAGACGTTTTGGTTCCTTGTAATCACTGCTGTAATTACTGTGCACGCTGTTTTTATTATGGGGAACATTTAATATTTCTAAAGAAGTCTAGATGATTCATTGCAGAACAATCCAAGACTGCATGGTCTCTTTGCTACAATAGTACAAGTACCTGCAGTGACTTTGCTGTGTATGACGAAATGCGGCAGCTTGGATTGTTCAGCTCATTGCCACATGAGAAGCACATTGTGATTGACTCATCACACACGTTCAGCTCACTTACAAACATTTATATGTACATTTACATTTGCGGCATTTAGCAGACGCCCTTATCCAGAGTGACTTACAAAAGTGCTTTGCTGTTCACTTAGAATATCCTTAGCTAGTAGACAAGTTAAACACTCCTGAAACAGATGAGTCTTCAGTCTGCTTTTGAAGACAGTGAGGAACTCAGCTGTTCAGACTCCCAGGGGAAGTTCGTTGCACCATTTTGGTGCCAGAACAGAAAAGAGTCTGGATGCATGTTTTCCTTGCGTTCTGAGGGACGGTGGGTCAAGCCGAGCTGTACTTGAAGCTCAAAGGGCTCTTGGTACAGCTCGAGTTTTGACCATTGCCATCATGTATGTAGGGGCTGGTCTGTTTTTGGCTTTGTAGGCCAGCATCAAGGTTTTGGATCAGATGCGTGCAGCTACAGGGAGCCAATGAAGGGAAAGCAGCAGAGGAGTTACGTGACTGAATTTAGGAACATTGAAGACGAGCCGCGCTGCTGCATTCTGGATAAGCTGCAATGGTCTGATGGTCCACATAGGAAGGCCAACCAAACCCGCAGGGTACCCGTTGTTTAAAACTCAACAGTTTTGATCCCCAGTATGGTGGCCCCACACCTCACTCTGCTGCATGAGGCTTATGGTATGATCTTTTGCATTCAGCCATATCAGCCTGTGTGACTCATGGCTTAGCAAGCAAAAACAGTCCTTGTGATTTTTTACTGCGAAGAAATTGAGGAACTTAATGCATTTATGTCCAAGAACGAAATTGAACTTTCCATCAGCACTTAATGAAGAAAACAGTATCGGTCATATGTTAGTGTGTGTATATTCATGTATCAGTATTAGAAACACCAGTTCCAATGAAGTTGGGACATAGAAACAGAAACAGAAATAAAAAAGAATATGATGATTTGCAAACCCCTTTCAACCTACAGTATATCCAGTTGAATACACTACAAGATATGTACAGTTCAAATAGATCAACTTTATTGTTTTTTGCAAATATTTACTCATTTTGAGTTTGATGCAACATGTTCCAGAAAAGTTGGGACAGGGCAACAAAAGACTGGGAAAGTTGAGGAATTCACAAGAAACACCTCTTTGGAACATTCCACAGGTTAACTGGAAACAGAGTGTCATTATTGTCTAAAGGCAGCATCCCCGAAAGACTGTGTGAGCAAATAATCCAACAGCAAGGAAGTTAGGGATTTCATCATCTGCAGTTCATAATATCATCAAAAGATTCAGAGAATCTGGAGAAATCTCTGCAAGTAAGTGGCAAGGCTGAGAACCAGCACTCAATGCCTGTGACTTTTGATCCCTCACATGGCACGGCATTA
This sequence comes from Acestrorhynchus altus, assembly GCA_034509495.1. Classification (NCBI taxonomy): domain Eukaryota; kingdom Metazoa; phylum Chordata; class Actinopteri; order Characiformes; family Acestrorhynchidae; genus Acestrorhynchus; species Acestrorhynchus altus. The sequence continues at coordinate 11,939,446 of CM067517.1, read as the reverse complement.
AACCAATATAATTCTGTAAAGGATATTAACACATGGGTTCAGGATCTCTATTTGTAAAAAAAAAACAATAAAGATGTTTATGTTTGAATATTAAATATCTTATCTTTGTAGTGTATTCAATTGAATATAGGTTGAAAAAGATTTGCAAATCATCACATTTTGTTTTAACTTCATTGGAATTGGGACTATACATTCAAAATGTTTACAGTGAATAAAATATTTCAAGATGATACATCAGTTTTGTTTTTTTTTGTTACTGTCATCAAAAAACTACAAAACTGAAACTGTACAGAAGGAAAACAATGACTGTTAAGGGAAGACACAGACTCTTCTGTTGGTCCATTCTAGAAGTGGTGGTTCTAGACCATTTCACCTGGGGTGGCCAGTCTAGGCCCAGTGGTTATGTTTGAGGGCCTGATTTGTATTTGTGCTTTGCAGATACCAAAAAGCAAAAGTATGTGTTAATATCCTTTTATACATTTTATTTACACATTATCAGGCTCCAAAACTGTAAATACTGTCTCCACTGCTTCATTCAGATGTAATCAATTAAATTGATTATATTGAATTGTGGCAATTTTCCATTGGCTGCAGTTTCATCTGCTGTTTCTCAAGACACTCTTCTGGCCACAGATTTAAACCAACCAATGTTCCGTTTAACATCTTCACAGAGGTTGTGCCCAAAGTAAAGAAAACAAGGACAGATCTCTGTTTCTACAGTTTAATTTCAGACACCCTGAATGGACGATAAATGTGTACATAGTCTGGACATATGTATATCAACTTCATTAAGCCAAAATAACAAAACATGCAGATGTCTGAACCTAGATCCAGTAAAAGAAAACAGGTTCTAAAATTTCCTAAAAAGTGTGTGTCAGGATGTGTAGTGCCTGAACGTGATTGTCTGTGTCAGACCATTAGAGGAAGGAAGATGTTGGCTGTACGTGATTGGTATGATCTATGGTTCCTCATCCTGCAGTTTCAAAGATACCTCCTTTCCTCGGCTGCTTATCTAGTCCTGGTGAGAGCTTTCTTCACTTACCATCATACAACATCCCTCTTTACCCCTCCAGCACAGGTAAAGAAATCTATTTTCTGCTAAACTCTGCTGGTGAAATGCACTACTTTTATGAAATTAAGCTATACATATTAAATATATAAGTTATATAAAATCTAAAGCTATATCTAAATATAAGACATACAATAGATAGAAAGCATCTAGATGTCTGGCTTTGATTAACAAGGAACAAATTGAGGGCTAATAAGGGGTTGTTTAAAAGGCAATAAATGGAAGAAGACTGGTAGATGCCTACAATGAAGAACTGCTTCAGATGCATCTTATATCTCTATATGCAATGCTCCTTTCTAAAGACCTGCATGAAATCCATTAGAGCAGGGTTTCTCAATCTGAGGGCTGACGACCATGAGTAGGCAGTGAAGCACTTGCTAGTGGTCCACCTGTTCATCCTCAGGGGGAGGCAGTGGTCCATAGTGGGCCAGTGATGACATTTTAAATTCAAAATTTCTATGTGGAAAAAAATAGTAAAAAATCCAGATATCAAGGGTCTTAAACTATAAACATAAGCATTAATAAAAATGCACAAATTGGAACATATTTCAGAATAATGCAAGGCAAATGAAATGTAATCTGTCTGAGACAATGAAGCTGCGAATCCCAGTTAGCTATAATTTAGTTAGCTAAATTATGATGATGATCAATGGTAAAACTGTTCCTTGGGGAAGGCAAAAAAAAAAAGAAATCTGCAAATATAACCAAGGCTATATGACATATGATACGGTACAATAAATAGACAGATTGTGGACATAGGGTCTGACATATAGAGACATCTTTTAGACTTTAATATTTGTTTTTGTGGGCTTCACTTAGCACAAGTTTTTTCATGAAGAGATGCTATTTTAAGCAACAGTTCAGGCTCTAATTCTCACATTTTCAGTCTCTGCATTTGAGAAATAAATTGCAAAAACTATTTTACATTACGTTTTTCATTTTATATACTATTACACTTTCTAGTTATAAACAAGTGGTCCATGAGATTGAAAACCCTGCATTAGAGGATGCCAAATCAACTTTTTAATCCTGATATCAACTGTCAAAGTACAGTTACTCCTGAACACTGTTTGTTCAAAGAAACTTACCCAATGAATACTCTACAAATACTAGTGCATCTCAAAAAAGTATTTTTACAGTTTATACACTAATATTTATGTGGAATGTTGAATGCTGTTGAAGTTTGATGGCAGACTGTATATGATTGTGTGTGTCCAGGTTCACTGCACAGTATAGATGTATTCCATACGCTTCTCGAGGTGTTTGGGAATAGCCATGATTCCTATGGCAGTTTTGAGCACTGTGGCCAATCTGCTGCTGCTTTTCCCCAGCCTGCAGTACCACTACATAACTGAGGGTCAAATAACACCAGAGGCTAAATGGTGTACAGGAATATGGCTTTCTGCATTTGTGGTAAGTTCATATATATATATATATATATATATGCTGGAGTGAACTGTATCCACTCACTGTCCACTCTGTTAGACTTACCTAGTTTGTTCACTCTGTAGATGAAAAGTCAGAGACAGAAATTCATCACAGTCATCCTCTAGTCCTTCATCAGTGCTCACAGGATGCTGCCCACAGGACAGTGTTGGCTGGATTTTTATGGTTGGTGGACTGTTTCAGTTTAGGAGTGATACTAAGGGGTTTAAACTCCAGCAGCTGTGTCTGATCCACTCGTACCCAGCCAACACACACTAACACACCACCATCATGTTAGTCACACCGCAGTGCTGTGAATGCCCCACCACCCACATTATAACTGCTCTGTGTTGGTCCTGTGGTGCTTGTACCTTTTTTGTGTATAAAAATAATAATTCTCATAATTCTCAAATAATACCATGTGCTGCCAGTAAAATGGAAACTCAAGTGCAATTTACTTTGTTTATATTTAACTTTGATCTTGGTTCCTTAAATCTAACACGCTGATTCTCATAAGCAACATCCCTTTCGAACATCTCATATGAACAAATATGGACATCACTGATAAGCAGCGTGCTATAATTCAGCCTCCCTCATTTTCATAACCCCACACTTGTTCTCTGTTTTTATTTTAGTGGTTTATCAGCATGACCCGTGTCATGTGTACATTCTGTCTACTGGTTGTTGCATTATGCTCTCTCTCAGACCAGACTGTGTATGTTTTGTCAGGTGCTTGTGGCTGCTCGAGGGTTTGCAACCCGTTATATGAAAGAAGGATGTTGTCTTTTCAGAGCTGATGTGAGTGTGAGAGTGCTTATTATTTATTTTAATTACACACCTCTTGTACATTTTCACATTTAGTTTAACATTACTGTTCATCTCGGTTCTTCAGTATAAATGAAAGTTAATTTAAGGCATAAACTATACACAATATGATATGCTAGATACAACCCCAATTCAAATCCCCAATTGGGACATTGTGTAAAGCATAAATATAAACAATTTGCAAATTCATTTCAACTTATATTCAATTGAATACACTATAGGGTTATACATAGTGATACACATTCCAAAAAAAGTTGGGACAGGGGCATGTTTTCCACTGTGTTACATCTCCTTTCCTTTTAACAACACTCAGTAAGCATTTAGGAACTGTGGACACAAATTGTTGAAGCTTTGTAGGTATCTTTCCCATTTTTGCTTGATGTACAACTTCACTTGCTCAACAGTCCGGAGTTTCTGTTGTCGTATTTTGCGCTTCATAATGCGCCACGCACTTTCAATGGAATACAGTTCTGGACTGCAGGCAGGCTAGTCTAGTGCCTGTACTTTTAATACAATTCCACACTGCAGTAACACATGCAGAATGTGGCTTGGCATTGTCTTACTGATAAAGACGTTGCTTGGATGGCAGCACATGTTGCTCCAAAACCTTTCTGTACCTTTTAGCCTTGTCACTTACTTGCACAGATTTCTCCAGATTCTATGAACCTTTTGATGATATTATGGACTGTAGATGATGAAAGTCCTAAATATATGTGAATGTGTGTATTTGTGTGTATTGCGTGTAATATGTGTGTATTTTTAAGAACATACAAACTACCACTGTTCCTAAGATACTAAATATACTATATGGTTGTTGTTATCCATGCAGTATAATGGTACAATTGCTGTAACAGGTAAGGTCACAGTAACTGCTGCCATTACGGTGTTATAGCAATACTTATTATAAGTATTCAGAATGTAGTATTGTAATATTATTAATATATTGTCACAATATCAAAATGATCCTAAATTCAAACTATAAAGGATATGAAAACTTGTAATGGAAGTCAATGTTAATTAAAAAATATATTATTGGTCCAAAGAAATTCTATAGGTCCAATGCTCCAAGTGACTTTTTTACACTTAGAAAAAAGGGAAAATTGACAAAAACAGATATACAAGATTGTTGACAGTAACAATATATATTTTTTTCATACTATAAACGATGTAGTTCTACATGCTATACTGTAATAATTTGCTCACAGGATTCAGTTAAAATTCATGAAAAAATATTTTTTATGTTATTATGTTTCAATAATAATGTATAACGTAATATAAAAAATTACAATTTAAATATCACTTTCTCTTTCCCAGATGCTGTGTCGACTAGCATACTCAGGTGTGGCTGTGTGTGCTACTGGCTTCTGTTTTCTGTTAAATACCAATGGACTAACCAATGGACCTCTGTGTCTGCACAATGGAACTGAGGGTCTCAAGTGGGGAAGACCGTTGAAACGTCAAAATATGGAGTATGGGACAAGTTCAGTTCTTTTGTCTCAAATGTCTCCTGCTCTCCTCCATGGTTTCAATATTTATATATACATGTGTATATATAAAAGTATTACGAGAATGGGAAATTACCAAACAATACAATAGTAGAACCAACAAGATATGGGAACACTTCCTATTCTTGTATTATGATGATTAATGTGGTCAGGCGAGTGTGACAGTGATATGACCAGTGGATGAAGAGTGTGGGAATATATATATGACTGTAAAGAATAGTTCCACCCACTACCCCATAATGTACATTATAACCAAATGCTTATATACAGCTTCTTCAGAGTAGCGCATCTGTAATCTACTCTTTCCACAACATTTTATTATCAGTTATGATAAGTGAGTTCAGAGAGCTGATTTAATGTGTGTATGTTTTTGTGTGTGGTTCTATTTTAGAGAAGTCAATTATTTGTTTGAGCCTAAGCGCTGGGCCTCTGCATGTGTTGAACCTCATGGTGTTGTAATGTGGAACATCGTGCTCTTCTCTATCATCATGACATGCAGTGGACTTCAAGCTTTCATCTGCACTGTGCAAATCCTACATGCTTTACTTGCTGTGGTGTTTGGGCCTGGCTTTTGTAATAACCAGGTAAGGGACTTCATAATACTAATAATACACTTTGCAAATAATATAAATACTTCTCTAAATAAAATGCATGACTGTGAAGAACCTCAACCTATACCAGAGGAACCTGAGTGTTTTGTCTTGACAGACCAAAGTGCAATGTTTGTGGTAGAAAGGCATATGAAGGATTTTTTGGAGTAATGCCTTTAGTGGTTCTAAAGCCTTTGAAAGCTAGGTGATTTGGTAAACCTTTTGGGGAATGAGAAATGAAGATCTGAAAAATGTGAAGAGCTTTTTTAAATGTAGACGAACATCTATATGATGTAAATGCTTTAACATTAATTTAACAAATTTAACATTTAGAACCATCAGAGACATTTTTGTGGGTTTTTGTACTTTGACATACTTTTATTCTGCAAAAAGAGTATTGAGATATTTGTATGAAATTGACCATGTTTTGATTTATGTTTACATGTTAAATGGTGTTTTTTGAGCTGAAAATCCAAGATTTTTTATGAATTATAAATAAAAATATGGTATAAAATTATACATGAAAATACGTTTTTTTCAAAATACGTGACAGTACTCCAAAGTGATTAAACAATAAATATATATTTTTTATGTACCAGTATAATCCCATTTTATGACTTTTATTCTGAAATGTATTCATTTGCCCTGCCCTGTAAACAGGCACTGTAAGCTTCCTTTGGCTTTTAAACTGGGATTTAATTCAGATTAAAACTGAATGTTTCCCATGTTTATAGCTGATAATTCATCAGACAATGATGTGAACCATGGTTGGATGGGGTAAATCTAGTTGGTTATAATATGTGTATGTTTGTATGATGTCACAACAGCATGTCACAAAGTACAGATCTTGGGTTCTGAAACCCACACTCATAGTTACACTCAAAATCATTTTAGAACCCAAAAGAGGTACTTATTAAAATATACTTATTAAAATAAAATGTACTCAGAATTATCTCTGGCTGCTAAATTTATTCTGTTTTTGGAGGTATTGTAGCTGCGTTGGGTATCTTTTAACATTTTGTTTCGTAGGTGGTTCCTGCTTGAAGAAACTGGTCTAGAAGTTCGTTTCCGTAAGAGGAGGAATTCATTATATGTGCAAGAGGCCTGTGCTGCTTACTATAATAATGCATTTCCTTCTTTTGAAGCATTTAGTAGAGAAAAGCTATGTTGCACCATCCTTTTCCCATGTGCTTCAATGTGTATCTAAAGTTAAATATTTATTAATATTAATTTAATGGTGGTGCACTGGTAGTGCACTTTTGACATAGTGTTTAGTATAGGGACTCTGAGTAGCTCAGTGGTCTAAAGTGCTACCCCTATGATTTAAGGATCACAGATTCAAATCATGCTGCTTGCCATTGGCAGCTGGAGTCTGGGAGAGCAACTTACAAATTGGGGGGAAAAAACGTGTACTTAATGTTGTGTAATGTTGTATAATGTTATAATATGGTTGGTTTGGACACAAGTAAGATTTACTGCATATGTAAAATGATTCCTAATTATCATTACACATAGTCCTGAAAAAAAAAGACTGTTATATAAAATGTAACTTCCAAAATAATTTAAATAAAATAAATTACTTTAACTCATTAGCTGAAAGATGTATATTGTAAAGGACACAAAAAAGAGTTGAAGTCTTTTTCTCATATATGACTTAAGGTAAATCTTGAACTGGGTCAAATGATTCATTACCCAAAGAGAACCTATTTTAAGTCTTTAGGCTAAGTTTAATCTGGCTTTGGAAAAATAGCCAAAAATATCCTACTTCCACAAGTGTTAAATTTAGCATTGTGCTAACACAGTGCAGAGGTCACTGTAACTACACACATACTATTCACCAGTTAGGACAACCTCAGGGAGACCCGTATTTTGTACAGTATGTCAGCATGTAACATGAAACTGTGTCTGAAACTGTGAATATTACATATTTTATCATTCAGTCAAAATAAAAAATGATTTGTTTTTTAATTTGACTGAATCTTGTTGTCCTTTACAGAAGCTACAGCATATTACGTTGATGCAATTCAATCTGAGGTATTTATTATATAGACACATATTTTTCATCATTATTCAGTCATGTGCAATTACTTACAATTTCTTACTGTTATTGTTTACCTACAACTGTTACTTACAACTATATTTAATGAGAAATGATTAATACAATAAAAGTATTGACTCTACACATATTTTGCCCCATTAATCCCTGATTTATTCATAAATTTAAAATATTACAATATTTACAAAATGAGTTCTGTTCAGAAAATTGTGTGCTTTTTATTGATCAGTATTAAAGCCTTCTCTTTGATAAACAGAAAAAAAGGAATTTGTAAGTAAAACTTGCCTCTTTTACCAGAAACAAGCAGCAGACTGCTGATGCTAATATTTTAGAGAGAAGACTGGTATGGCCTTTGGAATTAGGTGAATCCCTCAGGGATGAATTGTCAGGATGCAGTTCATAAATTTAGTCTGTTTGATTTGTCTTTTCTTCTTCCTCCCTTATTTTAGATTGTTTTCCTCTTGTTCTCCCCAAGGACATCTGTATGATGTTTCTCATCCCTTTCCTTCCCTGACTTTCATCTAGAGAAACTGCCTTTTCTTTGCCTTGTTTTATTTTCAAATAAGATGCTTTTTTTTCGGGTTTGAAATCGTGCTTAAAACAAGTCGCCATATAAGTCCCCAAATACATCTGGAGAATATGGTACATTTTTAGGGTACAGTATTTTAATTTAAAAGACTGATTTTTGTTTTATATAAGAAAATATTGTGTCAAACATTATTAACTAAATCATGGTGTTTGTGCATGTATTTCAGCCACTGGCTGTAGAAAGGTCAGATGAAACATGTGGCACTAACAATATAATCATTGGCTTGTACACAGCCTCTACTTGTGAAAGTAGCACATTAATACACTGACAAATTTACCACCCAGACACGTCCCTAAAGCAGAGACTCACTTAAGCAAGCTAATTTACTAACTTGCCAAATTAAAGGCTATCAAAGGCAGCAGTCAACAACATCAAGCTCTCTACATACAAATGCATGACCCTTGCATGCATAACACACAACAGATCAGAATGGGTATGGGGAATCAGTAAAATTAGCATTATGATAAAAACGGAACCAGTAAAAAAAAGCTTCATTTAAATGGCCAATAAAAAAAATAGTGACATTAAAACAGCACCAAAGAAAAGAATAGAGCAACACATAATCACACTTCCCAACTCTGACTAAAACAGTTAAATACAAAGTAAATAAAACAAAAGCTTGTAAATAGCTGGTAGTAGAGTAACAGTACAGTAAGTACTTAATAATTAACAGTGTAATTAATTTGAGTCATTTTTACTTACATGAAAACTGTCAGCAGGGTTTGGTGCTAAAATGCAATTAATCATGTAATAGGTACTAATGCAGTGCTTTCAAGTTTGTTTGTTTTTTGCTTATTCTGCAAGTTAACTGTGTAAGAACTACCAGAACCTTAGTAAATATATGCACACCAGACAGAAGATGCAGGTATTTATAAGTAACAAATGTTGTTCCACTGGTTGTTGCTTGAGTTAGTACAATACATTTCCATTTTTTGCTCTATAGTTGTGTTTTTCCTGACTAATTCATCCACGTCTCAATAAAACATACACACTAACCTAGACCAGGTCAAACACCATGTATGTAATTGCTATGTACAGGAATACACTTTATTATACAGTGATGCTACCACCATATTACTAACTAGCTATAAAACCTACCTGTTAGTATGAAATAAATTATTTTACTGAAAAACAATGTCATTTAATGCATTTCTCAGCACTCAGGTATAGAGAAATGGGCAACAGGGGGCATCATTCAGCACCTTTTGCAGATTTCCCTGCTATAACAGGCCTACTAAGTTGAATCAGGTGTGCTTGAACAGCAAACTCTACTGGAGTCTTACACTCCAGAACCAGAATTGCCCACCCTGCAATGGTAGGCACTCTATTATTATTGCAACTGTTCTTCACCTTGAGTGTGTCATACTATTAACTGAATGTGATAGGTAATGGAATTTCAATACTCTACTGCTCACACATCAGATAAGGTGTGTGGGAAATCACATCTCAAACAATGACAGTAAGATGACAGTGGTTGTAGAATTCTTTTCCACAGTATACAATAGAAATATGGGCTCAGCCATTACAGCTCTTTTTGTGTTTCAGGATGGTTAAGTGGTCTAATGTGCTGCATACAAGTTGCAGGGTTCATACGCACTTCTGACGTATGCATTGTTTAAATGTGAAATAGAAACTAACCAGAACACTAAGTAAAGCGATCATCTGTTCAAAGATGGCAAATTGAAAGCAGATATGGTATGATTCATTATAACACTTGGAAATATTCTTCTGCTGAAATAACAAAAAGGTGTCGCAATATCTTACATGACTGGTATTATCACTTGTTTGGCTTATCATGCCAGACCAGCTGTGATCATCAAACTGTTTATATGGGCTCTAAATTGATTAGCTGAGCCACATTTAAAATCACATTAAAATATGTAATATACGCATATACTATATGACCACAAACACCATCATGAAAAACCAGAAAACTCTGGTGTGCTGTTCAGAAGTTTGCTAACCATGCCTTACTTTAATAAACTACACTGCTTAGCAGATGAATTGTTTACTGCACTTTATACTTCTGTAATTATAGACTGTTGTCCATAATCCCTCTGAGCACTTTGACCCTGATGTTGTGATGTGTTAGTGTGTGTTGCACTGATACAAGTGCAACAGAAACTGTGCAGAAACAGATGAGCTTCGGTATCTAATTTTATATCAACAAAGTCAGTGCTTGGACAGTGTATGTAAACAGTGTACACCAGCAGCACTGCTGTGTCTGATCTACTCATACCAGTGCAACACTAATACACCACCACCATGTCAGTGTCACTGCAGTGCTGGGAATGATTCACCACCCACATACACCATTTCAGATCAAACCCCTCTGTAGGACAACCGATGATTTACACAGAAATTGGAAAATTTTGAAAACTGGAGGAACTGCTCTTTAAGATGATGATAAACGCATGGTCTAACAGTACCCCAGGAGTCAACATTTATTTATTCCAGCATTCGAAACATCACAGGGCTGTTAAGGAATCACAGTCTATACTCTGGTAACTGGTGCAAGCATTGCTTATGTATCATATGACTCGGAACTGGTGAGTCAGCAACACTGGCTGCTTGTGAACCTTACACACTGCAAGCTCAGCACAGCCTGAACAGACTCAAAAATCATCTCTATGTTGGAATTTTGTTTATGCTCAGACTGTCCACTAGAGAGAGAGTTGTTTTGAATAAGTCTTTCACAACTGCTTGAAATGCAACTTTAAATTCATTGTGCAGTGGAGGCACCCCTGCCCTATACATTTTAGAGGATTCCCTGCTTTAACCCACCAGCTACAGCTGGGAAATGATGAGCTGATGATGAGCTGATTAGTTGAATCAGATGTGTTGGGAGAAGGGAAAGCAGGGCTACTTCCAGGACCAGGGTTGAAGAACACTGGCCTCTACAATATGACTCAACCCTAAAATATAGGGGGTCCAGGACACTGTAATTAACCTCCTGAACTTTTCACACCTTGTTGGGGACACTTCTGAAGTTCATCCACATGAATTGCATGAGCAGTACTGCTGATTAGTTGGTTGTATATGTATACATTTTCTAAAAGCTTTCTGAGAGTGGTGGTCTCAAAAGGCTGTGTGTCTCCAGAAATCTCTAGTGAAGGTTTATTTAAAGCATTTCTCAAAGAACCAATTGGAGCACATTTTAAAGAGTGTATACACAAGAATATTGGTATTGAAACTGTGGTACCTATACCACTGGTGGTTGGAGCATCCCAAGGTGGTACCACATCTAGCCAACCACGTATAATAAGTGTACCTGGTGCATGTGTTCCTCTGAAATGACTTGTAGGTGGTACACTGTCTAAAATGTTTGCGACCCACTGGTCTACAATACAGGCTTCATGAATGTGCAAACCTTGATACTTGAGAATTATGGATTCATGGGTTAGTGTTATAGTCCTGAATGTACTGAAGGCCTCACAGGACAGCAGACCAGTCTCAGTGAGGAAACAGTGTTAAGGAGCACACGTGCAATTCTAAACGAAAACATGTTTCCTAATAAACCCCATCAGATATTCATGATACCCCGACACACGACTTGTGTTGAAATCAGTACTCAGATGGTGCAAGGAAATATGCTGAACGTGCCCGACAGACATAACTTCCCATTCTAAATCTGCTTGCAGTAAACCTCCTACGCAAACCCCCACTGAGCACTGCAGGAGAGTGAGTGAGAGAGCGAGAGAGAGAGAGAGAGAGAGAGAGAGAGAGAGAGAGAGAGATTATCTTGCTCACTCTCTAAGTGAAGATGACTGAAAACACAGCAGAGCAGCTGGCGTGAGAGAGGCGAGTGTGTTTATGTTGCAGTGCTGAAATCCTCACACCAGGGATTTTGGAGGAGGAAGAAGAACTATAACAGCTCTCCAAGACTGTTCCTGTATGTCAGCCTCAGCACAAACACCATCATGTTCAGGACTATGAACTACCCACCCACAAAGAAGTCACAGCAACCCTGCTGTCCTGCCTCATCCTGTCTGATACATCCTTCTTTCAGAGAACTGGCAATTTCATAACCTTATCATTCTCACAGACTGACTTTTAATTAATCTTTGTGACACGCTTCTCATCTATCAACTGGTCTATCTGATCTCAAGGTTAGTGCTGCTTTCAGATTACTTAACAGGATGTTCTTTATGAGATATTAAACTCTTAACTGGGTCCAGCCTCCTGAGAAGGGTTTATTCTCAACCAGTGGTTCATTGGTCCATCATTGTGCTGGGAGAAATTGACACTAGTATGGTTTAGTGATAAGTTCTTGGAACTGCAACAGAAGTCTAATGTTCAAGGGTAATTTTCATAACATTACATTTGTTCGTGTTTATTAATCTGTTCGACTTTGTATGGAAATACACACTTCCGTTCTACATGCTCATAACTACAGTACTATAATTACTAACATCAGATTCAAAGTAGAACAGTAGAATACTATGGAATTCCACAACATATATTAAACCATCTGGTCAATAATTTAGTTTCACAATAGTTTATGCATTAGGATTAATAGCTGGGGCGGCACGGTGGCGCAGTGGGTAGCGCTGTTGACTTGTTGAATTGGTGAGTCTAAAGTGGCCCTTAGTGTGTGGATGTGTGTGACCCTATTCAGGAATAAGCAGTTCAGAAAATGGATGGATGGATGGATTAATAGCTGAATAATTAACCTGGGGGGTTCAAGAAAATAGAATGCTATGTAGATGCTGTAGTTAACTCAGCTGTACTCCTGTTGTTTTTCCTGTTGGAGTCCACATCTAGACTACCGTGTGGCACATGTGTACCTCTGAAATATAAAATCTAGATGTAGAATGTCAGCAATTATAGGTAGTATGTGGAAGGTTTTAGTTTGAGTAAAGGTGGTATGAGATCTAAAAAGTTAATGGAAAATGGAAAAAACAATCCATTCTCCAGCGTGTCTTTACCTTAATTTCCCTGAAGGAACCCTTCCAAGGGATCAATAAAGTTCTATTCTATTCTATTCTATTCTATTCTATTCTGTTCTGTTCTACTCTATTCTATTCTACAACCATATTATTGGTATGGTATCGGATATATACACACACTATTGAGCTTTCCAAATCTAATTAAGTCGAAGTTCTCACAGCAATGCTTATAGACTCTTTAATTCCCTTGAGTTCATCAACAATGAACAAGCAGGCGTCCCAATACTTTTGCCTATGTGGTTTATAATGTAATTAGCCAATTCTGTGGTGCAGAAAGGGGGAAAGGTAACATCTGTTGACATAACATAATGTGACATCATTATACATGTTTGATGAAACATCATCTGCATCTACAGCATAGCTGAACCTGCTGACCAATAAAAAGATTTTATTTGGACAGTTTGGAAAGATGTTAAAATTTTTAAGCAGGGGTGGTACATTTTATTCTTAACAAGTTAAATGTTTCAGCTGTTAATAAAATAAACTCTTTCAGCCTGTAAATAATAGTGTACCACACTTGTAGATGGTTCTTTAGGATAGGATAGGATAGGATAGGATAGGATAGGATAGGATAGGATAGGATAGGATAGGATAGAACTTTATTGATCCCTTGGGAGGGTTCCTTCAGGGAAATGAAGGTTCCAGCTGCAGCATAAGTCATTTTATACTAGAACCTTGTATTGAACCATTGAATTCCTTTTTTTTTTTTTTACTGGAACAATTTAAATATGTTTCCCTCTTTTTTTGGTTTGGGTTTGTTGTTCAAAAATAGATCTGTCTAAAGTATCTGTCTAAAGATCTAAATCCTAGGTAACAAGTTGAGAAGTGAAAATAGAACTTGCACTTAGTCATTTCAGGCCTTTCCTGCATGCATTTCCTGTCTTGTTTGTGGGTGTATGGATGAAGGCTATTTGTTGGCACAACAGTAAAGTTTAGATGTCTATAACACTGGGTGATCAGGGTAGCTCTGCTGTCTGTATTATCAGTATGGCTCTGAGGATCTGCAACACTGCAGAGAGTAATATTTTCTTTCTGACTTTGACTCAATCTGGTGTGTGAAAGATTTGCTTTTTCCACGTTGCTTTTCTCACTGCACTCATTCATGTGGATTTGATATTGACTGGGTAATAAGAATGCAGTCTCAGTAAGTGCTTTGTGTGGCTAGATGAAGGGGATTTCAGTGGTTAAGAATAAAATAGGATAAACCATATTTACATTTCCTACAGCAGTTCATGAGAAGCAGCTGTAGTTGTTGATATAACACGTGATATAACACATAGTTGTTGATATGTTTGAATCAGTTGAACTGCCTGCGTTTTCCACCACTGTTCATGAACATGACATGAGCACTGACATGCTAAACATTATTATTAGTTATTCAAAAAGATCATAAGGATGCGGATTAATGTTATTGTTAATGTGATTACAGTGCCTAAAATGTATTGACCCCCTTGGGTGTTTTCTTTGGATGGTTTCATGAATATATAGTAGAAGAACTTTTGGCCACAATCATATCACAGATGAATACATGTGAATACATCTCAGTCAGGCTGGTACTTTTGCAATTTTATTCAGTTCCTCTTTGCAAAAGTTCTCAAGTTCTGGCAGGTTGCATGTAGTCCAGCCACAAATTTTTTATTAGTCTGAGGTTTTGGCTTTGACTGAGACCTACCATTTACGGTGTTGCCTGTCATGCATTTCTGTCTAGCTTCCTCTGTATGTTTCAGATCATTGTCTTGCTGGAAATTAATCTTACCCCAAGGCACAATTCTCTTGCAGACAGCCTCAGATTGTGCTCCAAAATTTAACTATATTTTGCTGCATTCATTTTACCATCTATCTTCACAATCTTTCAGGACTTGCTTTTGAGAAGCACCCCCACTGCATGATGTTCCCACCACCATGTGATGTACAGTGTTTGGTGTCTGTTTTAGTCAAATGGCCAAAAACTTTATTTTGGTCTCATTAGACCAAAGAGTCTTCCTCCAGTTGACCATGGTGTCTTCCCCATGCCCTTGGGAGAATCGTAGACATGATTTAATATGAGCTTTCTTCAACAGTGGCTTTCTCTTTACCACTCCCAAAAAGCTTTGAGTGGTGAAGATCCCAGACAACAGCTGTCATATGTAGAGTCTCTTTAACCTCCTTTAGAGTAGTCATAGGTTTCTCGGTGGTCCAGTCTCCTTCTGACATGTTCGCTCAGTTTGTGAGGATGCCCTGCTCTATGCAGATGTACACGTGACTTTTTACTTTAATTTCTCAATGATGGATTTAACTGAAATCCAGAGGGTGTTCAGAGGGATGAACATTTTTGTGTCCATCCCTTGATCTTTCAGTACTCTTTTCTTGGAGATGAATGGAGTGTTCTTTTGTCTATACTGTATAATTACTGCCAGGAATACTGATTAACCAGTGACTGGACTGGTGTTTTTATATTACAGTCTCTTGAGACATTTAGTTTACTGTACTAATTGCCTGGACTGTGGTTGAATTAGGTCAGTCACTTTAAAACTCACATTTTACATGATACATTTTTATTTAATTGAAATATTTTTTAGAAATTTGCTTTTATTTTCACATAAAATATATATTTTTGTAAATTCCTGTCAAATATGGCTATAATACCTGTAATAAAAGCAATAAAAGTTGCATAAAACTCTTTTTTAATAAACACTTTTCAAAGGAAATGGGTAAGTAGTGTGTTTTCACAGTATATACTGGAAACAAGACCAAGTTCTATTTGACACAACCACATCATCATTGGTAAGCTTGGGCCAAGCTGCAACATGTGGAAACAGACTTTGGGAAGTTTATTGTGGCCACAAACTAATAAAAATACATTGTGCAAAAAAAGAAAATGTTTAGTTTTGCATTTAAGTTTACCATATGGACAATAAATAGTTTAACTTCAAACTGGTTTGTGGGGATCAGTGCTGTTTCAGCTGGTTTATCTGCACAATAAAGTTCACTGGCAAGCATAGATTCCTCTTTAATGAACAGCAAAGCTAATGGAACCAGTCTCATAAACACATGCTATGTTGGTGACCAGCATACTGTCTGTGTTGGGTTTATATATCAAATATATATCAAGCATATAGTATTTTCATACACATAACTATTTATGCCAGTGCAGATACATGTATATACTTTTACAATAATATAATAATTTAAATGTAGAAATTGCAACTGCCTGCATTAGTATTCCATTGTTTTTAAAATAACAAGTTCATTGAATTGAATAAAATATTTTAAATTAATTTAGAACAGGCAGTAGCCCATTATTGATTAAATGCTCTGATGTTCTTTAATACAATTTTGCACAATTACAATTACTAATTACATCCTGGGACTACACATTTGGATATGCTAAATATGTGATTAATAGGCACAGTGGTCATATTACAAAAAAAAGAAATTGTGTTCAGTCAGGCAGCGCGGACTAATATAACTGTATTGGAAGAGCGGAGAAAATAACATATGTCCAGCATACTTAGTATATATTAAGTGACCTTTTAATAAAAGCTCTATAACCGTAATGGGAATGCAAATTTAAATGTTTGCTTTAGTTTTTGTTTGCAGTCTCCATTAAAAAAACAAATGTAATCTTCTGATTTTGTCTGAAGGAGGTAAAGGAAGTAAACAGGTCTTGCTGGACCATCTTATCTCAAAAATCCCCAAATATGGTGAAGCTCTCAGTCCAGTAATGCCTGCTCTTATATTTTGTAAGTTGTGCTTGTCCTGTGGTAGTGAAAGAACGTATCACCCATAACATTAATAACCTCTCGTTCCATCACAATTTGACCCTTCAAGGTATTGACTTCAGAAGACTATTAGCAGCTCCATGAGCACCCATGACCCTGCTGCCAGTTCACTGGTTATCCTTTCTTTGAACATTTTTGATTGGCCATTGCCCAAACCTACACAAACCTACCTGAAGTTTTGGAGCTGTTCTGACCCAGTGATTTAGACCTCACTGTTTGGACCTTGTCAAAATGGATTCTTATGCTTGCCCATTTTTCCTGCTTTTAACAAATCATCTGCCTAATTTATAGATCCTACTAATTGATAGATGCCACATTTTTCGCTTGAGCTGTTAATGATGCTAGTGTTATGGCCGATCAGTGTAAATCAATTACACAACATCATGCACTGTGTAGCTTTACAGAGAAAATTTAAGATCAAAGAAATCTAGACTCTGCTAATCTCTTTTGCATAATTTATTGGAACCATCATGTAATGCAAAGTGACCACCATAGGACCATCATTAACCAGATATGCATGATAGATATGCATGGAACTGGATGAACAAGATGCATTGCATTGCACTGGTATCAGGCACAGCTCTGCTTTAGGATTTAATAAACACTTATTGCTTTTTGTTTATAACATGTTTTACTCCTGTATATTCCTAGCGACTCCCTGAAGCCTGCTGATTATATACAATACCCCCCCAATACACAGCATACCAAGTACTTGGCAAGTTGAGTTTGCTTAGTATAAAGTATAAATTCCAGGAATATGAGGCTGCTCTATGGTAATTCTGCAGTTCTATCAGCTGCATAGGTCAAAATACGTTCTGGGACATCTGGCTGTCACAAGTCACCTCCTGATGCAAAACTTTACAGCTCTAGCCTGGATACAAGATAAAATATGATTGGTCATGGAGGCATACAGGTTCTATGTCTCATCCTGCAACAAATATTCCCATTGATGTTGAAACTGGGCCTGTAATACACATATAATTATATGTTCCAGTAAATTTTCTTATTTTCTTTGTATACAGTCTTGTTATTACAGCTGTGTTACAGTCTTATACCAAAATTCTACACACAATACCCCATGATGACAAAGTGAGAAAAGTTTGTTTGAAATCTTTCCAAATTAATTTAAAAATAAAACACAAAAATATAACATGTACATAAGTATATTAGCCTTTAATAAATTGCCAGCGGCAACAACGGCAAGGAAAAACTCCCTCATGCTAGGAGGAAGAAACCTTGAGAGGAACCCATCCTCCTCTGGTTTACACCAGAGAGCATAGACAAAGGCACATACATGGGAAAAAAGATGTATAATAGAAAATAAATTAAATTTTACTTGCATTAACTGTGACCCTGACAGGTCTCATAGTTCCTGCTGCAGAAAAATATCCCCACAGCATGATGCTGCCACCACCATGCTTAGGGGATGAGCAGTGCCTGGTTTCCTCCAGACATGATGCTTGGCATTGAGGCCAAAGAGATTAATCTTTGCTTCACCAGACCAGATAATTTAATTTCTCTTGGTTTGAGAGTCCTTTAGATGGGCTGTCATGTGCCTTTTACAGAGGAATGGCTTCTATCTGGCCACTCTACCATATAGGTCTGCAGCACTCCATAGCCTGGTGGAGTGCTACAGATATGGTTGTCCTTCTGGAAGTTTCTCTGCTGTCCACAGAGCAAAGTTGGTGCTGTCAGAGTGACATTTGGGTTCTTGGTCACATCCCTGACTAAGGCCCTTCTAGCATGATCACACAGTTTGGCTGGGTGGCCAGCTCTAGGAAAAGTCTTGGTGGTTCCAAACTTCTTCCATGTATGGATTATGGAAGTCACTGTACTCACTGGGACCTTCAACACAGCAGAAGTGTGAAAACAGATGTGTGTCTTTTCAAATCATGTCAAATCAACTGAATTGACTCCAGTTAAGCAGTAGAAACATCTGAAGGGTGATCAAGAGAAACAGGATGCACCTGAGTTCAAATTTGAGTGTCAAGGCAAAGGCTGTGAATAATTAAGTTATATTTTTGTGTTTTTATTTTTAATACATTTGCAAAATTGTAAACAATCCTCTCTCACTTTGATATCATGGGGTATTGTGTGTAGAAGTATATATATATATATATATATATATATATATATATATATATATATATATATATATATATATATATATATATACATATATATTTAGACACACTTTTTATAGGTCATCAGAAAGCATGTATTGCAACCATTTCTACAAATGATTCTTTTGAATGGTGTTTTTCAGGTATGAACTACAGCAATGCTAGCCCCTGCCAACCGGCAAGCAACAAGACAGACTTCAGCAGTGTGTTCACGCAGCAGGTACTTCCTGTGCTATATGCTCTAATCTGTGCAAGTGGGCTGGTTTTGAATAGCTTGGCTGCATGGATCTTTTTCCGGGTGCCAAGTACTTCTGGTCTGGTTGTGTACCTGAAGAACATGATGGTGGCTGATCTCTTGATGCTGCTGTCCTTCCCGTGGCGTGTGGCCAGTGACCTGGGCTTGGGTGGCTGGCGGATGAAGCTGGTGGTTTGCCGCTACACAGCTGTACTCTTCTACCTCAGCATGTATACGGGCATCGCTTTCATGAGCCTCATTAGTATGGAGCGTTATGTCAAAATTGTCCGGAGCAATTCTTCCTCATTTTGCCTTTGCTCTTCCTCTGCCTCCTCCCTCCTGCAGCGAGTGCCAGTGGCCAGAACTTTGGCCTTCTTTGTTTGGGCCTTGCTCCTGGTCTGCATGCTGCCCAACACCCTGTTAACCAATCACCCAGCAGCTGAAGGCTGTTCATGTATGGACCTCAAGAGCTCACTGGGCCGTCGCTGGCATGAAGTCTCTACTCACCTCATTGTGGCCATCTTTTGGTTGACCCTTGCACTCATGGCTTCCTGTTACACCTCCATTGCTCGGCATGTGTATCGTTCTTACAGGAGAGTGAACCAGGATGGCAGTGAGGCTGGCCGCAAATCTAACCGCAGCATCTTCAGTCTGCTGGCCGTGTTTTTCCTGTGCTTTGTACCGTACCATGTTTGCCGTGTGCCGTATACCCTAAGTCAGCGGCAAAGCAACATGTTTAGCATGCACACCCGCTTTCAGCTCTTCCAAGCCAAGGAAGCCACACTTTTCCTGTCAGCCCTCAATGTGTGTCTGGACCCCATCATCTACTTCCTCATGTGTAGGACTTTCCGCGAGTCGTTGCTGCGTAGGCTGTATACCACAGAACCTGATAACAGGAGGCCCTCTGTAACCAATGGACTCAGTGTCAGTAATTTGTAGAAAAAAATGACCTATGGGACACTTTCCAAAACAGTGGCAAGAGATATAATTAATATCTTTCCTACCATCAAGGAAGTGTTCAAATGTTTAGTTTAATTGTGCTTCACAGCTGCTCCAAGCTGCACTGTTGCATAAATTTGACCCAAAACCTTGTAAGATTTTCAAAAAGTAGAACCAAATCAAACAAATGATAGAAAATATATTATATTTGGTAATTTATTGATTGATGCAATATTACAGATCAGTGAATGGCAAAAGTATGGGCACCTTTAGCATAAAATTGAATGTGATTTCAATCTATGGGATAGCAATCAGCTATGAAAAAAGGCCGTTTTGATTAGACAACAGGGATCTGTCAAAATCTGATCTCCACAACAAATGTTTGTGGAAGTATATCATGGCATGAACAAAGGCAATTTCTGAAAAGCTCAGAAGAAGAGTTGTAGATGCACATGAGGCTGGAAAAGACCATTATTACCCTCTCCAAGAGTGGTCGACCATCCCAAGAACAAGGCGTGTTAAAGTTCACAAGATTACAAATGAACCCAAGGTAACTTCTAAGCAACTAAAGACCTTTTTTTTACACTGGCTAATACTACTACTTCATGAGTCCACCAACAATAAATGAGTGATGTAGTGTCAGGTCCCCTATCATCGGCCGGTAAAAATATTGGCCACTTTGGGGTCTTGTTCAATATTTAATTCTCAACTTACTGAAATCGATTGGCTAAGGAAATGAGGGGAACTAGGTGTTACTCCCAAGTGGCCAAAATTGGGGAACTTCTTGGACCAGCCAATCATGGGTGCATTTATGCTATCTTTCTATCTGTGGTTCCACCCAAAGCTTTTTCCTCTTAGTTTTTCCTTGTCACTATTGCCCACTGGCTTGCTCATAAGAGGCTTGGACCTGGATTTCTTTAAAGCTTTGTGACAACACCTTTGTTGTATAAAGTGCTATGTAAATAAAATTTAATCGATTGAGTTTAAAGCACATATAAAACACACACACAAGCTGTGCTTTGAACTCCAGTTCAAAATTGCACTCAGTAGTCTTAATAGCTGCTGCTTTGCTTGCATGTTGGCTATCTTCAGCAGTCACAAAAAAAACTGGGGTTATGGGTGGTGCATGGTGTGAATGTGACTGTGTATGTGATACCCTGCGATGGACTGGAGCCCTGTCCAGGGGGTATTCCTTCCTTGTGCCTGATGGCTTCAGGTGTGTTCTGGATCAACCGTGAACCTGTTAAAGAAGAAGCAGATAAGATCATGATTGACTGACTGGCATATATGCTTTTTAAATGGGGCGAAGAGGGTACTATATCCCCCTTCTATTCGACAGAAATTAGTAGTGGACAGACTAATACCATGGTAAGTATTAATATGTCTGACCTTGACATTTCTTTTTGAGACTCAATCCTCTTATAAAATATTGTTAATATTGTGGTTAACAGGTTAACAGATTATGCGACAGTTATTTTACTGTCAGTGTTTCCTGATTTCACAGTTGAAATCATTTTTTATTTCATGTGTGTGCATTGTGAGCTGGTAATGATAATTTGGTTATAAAATTAGTTCTATCACCTCTATTCAAACTGATTTGTTCAACATAATGAAAGAGTTTTGTCATTAGAGCTCCCTCACTATACTCATTATGCTCGCTTGATATCAATACGCACTTGATAATGCTGATGACATTGTTTTCATTGTAAAATTACTGATAGAAATTGACAATAGAAATGACGTATGAAACAAGTCAATGTGAAACAGCTGTGAACACTGTCTCATTATGCTGGGTCTAAAATATATATATTGGGGGATAATACTGGGGGATTGTGAGCAGGTTATTGAAAAGGAAATGATTTACAGTTATTATTTTTTTAATAAAATCTTTTACAACTCTGCGATATCATGTTTTCATTATAAGCTAAAACAGTTTGTTATATAATGTTCAACCGTGTCATTTAGATCATATGGTGGGAAAGTGTGGAAAGGACAAAATGTATAACATTGTGTTCATTACTGTTTACCACAGGATGTGATAAAGGTCATATTTTTCTTTAAGAGGAATCTAGCCTAAGACCAGATGTTACTGCTATTAACAGTTGTTTGGGGTTGCCAGATTTTTTGGCTTGAGTCCATTTGAAAATGCAGCTGCTGGTGAAAATTCTAAAGTTTCTTTTTTTTCTTTTGTGTTTGTTTTTGGATGGCCACCAAACAGTTTTGAGTGTATATTCATCCTGTCCTGGTTTACATACAGGAAGTGCCTGAAAAGAGCTTATAGTGTTTGATAGCATATGAGACTTAAATGGGCATATGAAATGAGAGTTTTGTGTTGTATGCTTTCCCACCATGTTCCTACAAGTATTCGTAGTAGAATATATGTTGGCTGGTTTCTACTTCTGCAGGGTGGGTTTTTAAGCAAACTTTGGGACCTGATAACACTGCAGGTCTGTACTAGAGTTATTTACTGAATCACTGTAAATATGATAAAGACAAGATAAAATATATACTGATGTCTGTTACAAGTTTCAAATAAAACAGATGGATTCTTTTCGTCTTCATATGCCTCGTTTTTTTTCTTTTGGAATGATCAATGCATTTCTTTTTGCTGCTGTCCAATAAAAACCATGTATCTCTGCTATAGTCCATTTTTTTACTTCCTCCATGGTTTGAACCCTGTAGCTGCTCTGTGCACTGTTTGCACTGTTTTTCATTGGACAGTGATGATATGCATTGCCACTAGCTGACCCTCTTATAATTTTATGGGAGCACTAATAGAAATAAGCATTATCAGTATTTATGTTTGCCATTTATGGCTTTGTTCTCAACATTTGCATAAGGGTGGAAATGATCCCACCTGGAGGACTGCACTGGGCATTAGGAGGGTTCAGACAGACATATATTGATACATATACACACGCACCAGAGCAGGTAATTCACCTGATATGACTTTCGGAGGAAACCCACACAAACAGAACATGGAAACTCCCTAGAGATTTGAATCCAAGACCACAGTGCTGGGGTTCCAAAGGGACTAACCACCAAGCCGCTGTGCAGTTCAAGGACATATGTATGAAGGTATCAATGTATTGTTGGCTGTCTCACAAATTGCAAGAATAAAAGTATCTGCTGCTAATGTCTTCGATATTACAGTACAACAGAGTTCATGCATGTTTTGTAGGCTTGGTGGACCAGACATATTAGTCAAATGTGTTTAGAATGTGTTGATTCATTAGTGTGTAACTGAATTGGACTGAACTTAAAAAGAGACAATCAATGGCCAGATGTAAGACTTCTGGAGTGGATGTGTCACCCATGACATCACACATCTGAATGCAAAGAAATAAAAGAGGGTAAATGAGAGAAGAAAAGGGTGCTGTCTGACCTAGTTTCAGTCTCAGCTTTCAAAGCTATCCACACAGAAAGGGGAAACAAAACTAAGATAAACTTGACACTGACTTAAAATACACAGTACACAAAAGGTACACTTGACAAGTTGCTGATCTCTGAAACCAGACACTCTAAGAAATCAATCAAACAAGAACCTGCAGAGAAAAGATTTGACCATTACTGCTTTAGCAACAAATTTTTCAGGTTACAAGAGATTAAACATGAATCTTAAGTCTAAAAACACAGGTGAGTAGTACCAAAATACCATCTTCTACCAAAATATATTTGTAATAATAATAATAGTAATAATAATAATAATAATAATAATAATAATAATAATAATAATAATAATAATAATAATAATAATTATTATTATTATTATTATTATTATTATTATTAATAATAATAATATTATTAATAATAATAATAATAATAATGTAATGTATTTAGTTATTAATATTTAGATACTTTTTTAATTTAATTATACTATTTTGGTGGCAGCGCATGTTTTGCTTTTGTTTTGAGGTTTATCATTTCCTATCAGACCAACAAAATCCAATAAGAGAAGAACTGTGCCTTACAATCTTCAGTTCCTAAGCAGATGGGTGCTGGGTGTATTAACCCTTAGAACCTGAGATCCACACCTTCTATGCTTCATATATCAGGATCTTGTAGTTAATCTCAAAGAATTCCCACAACAAACCCAGTGCATAAATCAGTGCATGAGCAGTGTGGTGCTGTTATGAAATACATTTTTCAAAACTAGATTTTAAGCTGGACTTGCTATATTTTGGCATCCCTGCATGAAGGCTATTAATCCATCTGTAAACATCCCAATACTGACCTCTTGTGTCCCAATGGAGAATTACTGATGTCTCATAGAGAGTTCAGTCCAGTGTAATATTTCTATTGTAAGATGTTAAACTAGTTGCACAAGTGTATTATATACGTATTATATACCTTTTCCAGATTCTCAGCAGGACAGATGTTCACACATTAATCATGCAAGAGTCATGCTGTCATGTTCTAATTAATTAAAAAAAAGCTATTCATAAAAGTAGCCAAGGCAGTACTGTCTCTCATTTATGTCCTAATATCTTAAAGCCAGTGTAAACATTATATGCAAATTGATGATCATATGGAAAACTAAGCACAAGTCTGCCCTACAGGCATTTATCACTAGGGCATTTATGGATCCTGGATGCAAACTAATATCTGTATTTTTAATGTAGTTTTCCACTTTATGCAAATGTAAGTTCTCACTCAATGTTTGAAGGAAGAGAGGAAGCTTGCAGTCAGAATAGATGTGAATATTGTACAACCATTGCTAAAATAGAATTGCACAGTTTGTCAAAATTAACCAAACCCTTCCTGTCCTGTTTGATGAAATATCAGCTCAGATTGTCACCTGTTCCAAATACTAAAAAAAACCTTTTATGTCATATAGCAGGTGCCCGTATCCAGAGCGACTTACAAAGTGCTTTGTTGTTCACTCAGAAAATATACTTACCTAGTAAACGAGGCTAGAATCCAGGGATTCCTTGCTCTTCGATGCTGTCAAAAAACAAAGGTCAGATTGGGGACTAACAAGATTAAGTATAAATCTTTATGGAGTGAAATACTCTTGAAACAGATGGGTCTTCAGTCTGCGTTTGAAGACAGTGAGGGACTCAGCTGTTCGGACACCCAGGGGAAGTTCATTCCACAATTTTGGTGCCAGAACAGAAAAGAGTCTGGTTGAGTTTGAGGTGATGGGCTGCCATCCATGATGAGACATCAGAGAGGCAAATAAATAAACACAAACGAGTCTCATTGCATACAGTTTGAATGATGTTTTCCATTTTTCCAACAAATGCAGATTTTGCTGAGCCAACTCTGTGACACTTCCTAACATTTTTCCAGATGCCACTTGAGGCATGCAAGTAAGAAAGTCAGCCAAGAGTTTTTAAGCACCAGTCCTCTCCTAAACCTTGAGAATCCAGTACAGCTCGTGACCCACAATCCCTGCAGATGCATGGAAGAAAGGCATACAGACGCTTTCAGTCCAGGACCCAAAGTGGTACAACAAACTTGGGTGTCCGAACAGGAGAGTCACTGACTGTGTTCTAATGCCGACTGAAGAACATTTCTTTCAAGAGCATTTAACTCATTAAAGGCTTATAATATGTATGTTGAGCAATGGGTCTCCATTCTGAGATTTGCTTTTGGCAGCATTTAAGCTTATACCCGAAGCAGAGGTATCTCTGGCTTCCAGCTTCTAGAAACAGCAACAGCAAAGTACTTTTGTAAGTCACTCTGGATAAGAACATCTGCCAAATGCCATAAATGTAAGTTGTGGAACAAACATCAAAATTAGATAGTTGGATTCATAAGAAAGGTTGAACAAACCTGGCATTTCTTCATTGTCCTTAATGACCTGTCCCCATCAAGATCAATCTCTAAGATGAATTTCCACTCCAACAGGCAAGAGTACAAGCAATCTAGGGCCAGTTGTATTGCTGGGCATTCTTTTTGAGCACCGAGTACCTGGTTTCTATTGGCATGAGATTCTGACTCACACAAGTGGTTGCAACTGATCTGTTTCCTCCTGGAAAATAAACTATCTGTCTCCATTTGTACCAATTGCACTTGACAGGGACGATTGTCAGTTTTGATGCCTTTAACCAAAGTTTTACCTTCTGAGGGCTCCTCCTAGATGTGGCTGAAAAACTATCAGCATTCAGAATCAAAATCTTCTCCAGATCTTTTGAAAGACCAGTGGTGCTTTGTGGAGGCCACATTCAAAACTGGACACAGCCGAACGTTATAAAGCCTCCCTGATGATTTGCAAGTATTCCTTACAATATTGCAAAACAAGTTCCAACCCAGCTTATCCAAGAGTTGATGTGATAGCAACTCAAAGCTGTTGTCTTTTCTAATCAACCAAGTGGATTAACACCAGCCTGACTTAATGTATTACAGGAAATAGATCTCAGAAATAAATGTTCTTCAATCTCCTTTTCTTCCTCAACTGCTCTGACAAAAAAAGCCTCATAATAGATTTTGCCAGAGAAGCAAAACTGAGTGTGTGTGTCTCAACCACCATTTTGTGCCTGTCCCATCACACTTACATTTGACTTGCTGTAAAGTTTACACCCAGTGGTAATACCCTGACCATAGACATGCAACATGTAGGTTTCTTCCCCTATGTGCTTACTTCTGTATAGGATCCAAATATACTGCTGCAAATGCTTCTTTCTTGCTGGTGACGTGTTTTAAACATCTTGTTGGGATTCTTCTTTTGGCCATCTGTAAATATCTACCAACCTTCTGAAAGCAGTTAAGTTATTCTCAATATCTTCCATAAGCTTTGCAAATGAAGACTCTATACTAAACCCAGCTCTGTCTGTTATTTTTGACCTATCACCAGGTCTGGTCACCTCCATATCTTGCTCTAGTTGGATGATGTGGATGACTGTTTTATACTGTTATTTCTCCCTTGAACATTGGTGGAGTTAGAAGTTTTTACTTATTTTTACTTTATATGTGTCTTGGTTATCACAATGTACGGGTATCGTAGGAAGCCACATACCTCCTCATTTCCCACTGAGAATGTCCTTTAGCACACACAGACTTCTCAGTGCACACTTCCTTTATGGTCAGTGAAAAGGAATAGGTAAACAATCATATTACTCAACAGCCTACCTGTTTTGACTTGCAAATGAAACATGAGAGCTGAGAACTCTGCACCGCAGTAACATTACCACAGTATGTCTTCCCTGTCAGAGTGTCTCTCTCATACGCTTAATTTTTTTTTCTCTCCCCCCACAAACACACCAAGAAACCCAGTTTCTTCTTTGTATGAATGTACAAAAGGAAGCAGGGACAAATAGTACCATTTCAAGCTGAGCTTTGCTGAGACTGCAGGGGTAAGTCCTTATCATACTACATGGTTTTATAATGTTCTAGATTAAAATTAGATGGGAATTCTTATTTATGTAACTCATTGCTGTTTTCTAAGAGGTTTGAGAATGACATATTGCTTGTTATGGTCTTGCCAACTTGTTATAGCTGTTAAAAAGATGTAAGAAGAGCTCAAAGTGGCCTAAAGTAAAGGAAGTTTGTTAGTGACAGTCTAGACATTGGCGTTGGTGCTAAAAATGTTCACACATTATGACATTATTGAATGTCTATGTTTCTCTAAACTACGTATGCAATGGCAATATATCACATTACATACCCAGTATACCTTGGTTTTCAATAATTTAATATGGAGTTTACATACATTGGTCATATTTAATAAAGCTAACAGTAGGTCATACTTTGCATCGAATCTGAAAAACAAAATCCTGAATGTTGCTTACAACAGGGTTTCTCAACCTGTGGGCCAGGGACCACCAGTGGGCCATGAAGCACTCTCTAGTGGTGCCCAAGTCCATCCTAAAGGG
Source organism: Acestrorhynchus altus (assembly GCA_034509495.1). Lineage (NCBI taxonomy): Eukaryota > Metazoa > Chordata > Actinopteri > Characiformes > Acestrorhynchidae > Acestrorhynchus > Acestrorhynchus altus. Next base: position 11,911,563 of record CM067517.1, on the reverse strand, counting down.
GAGACAGTAGTCCATATTGGGCTGATAACAGTGCTTTAAATAATAAAAATCTACATGAAAAAAAATGTACAAGTGAAAACTGAGGGATCAGTTGTGTTCAAACATTAAACATATTTTAAACGTTCATTATGTTGTCTTGTGGGCTTTTATGCTTTCTATTTATTTTCAGGTGTTCAGAACACCTGGCTTACAATATTTAAAAAAAAAAAATTGTGTCTGTATGACTGACTGTATGAGTTTCAGTACTTCCTCAAATAAGAGTTATAATATACAAGTCCTATTGCTGAAAACAAACACGCATATTGAAAACAAAACACACACAAACCATGCTGGACAATGAAGCTTACAAATCTTAATTGCAATTTCTTTCTTTATGTACTGGTAGACCACTCCATTTCCACTGTGTTTCAATTTAATAACCCACAGTCAAAAGCATATTACTTGTGATAAGCTTGATTTAGGGAAACAGGACCATTTTAATCTGATTTCTGTGTTTTTCATACATATAGTTGGATACTCACAATGGCAGCTACCAATCTCACCACAGCTCGGACTGGCACATCCGTTTCTATGACAACAAATGCAACATCTTGTGCCCAGAATGAGGTGCCATCCCATCCTTTATTCATCTCTGCCTACTGCATAGTGTGTGTGGTTAGTTTGGCATTGAACACCATCACAATGCGAGTATATTTCTGCACATCTCAACGACTTCAGTCCAGTGTCACTGTCTACCTGAAGAACCTGGCTGCAGCTGACTTCTTCCTTTGCCTATGTCTGCCTTTACGCATAGCCAACTATGCCAGCAAGTCACTGATTATGAAGCGAATTTACTGCAACTTTGGGGCCACAGCTTTCTACTTCAACATGTATGCAAGCATTCTCTTCATGGAATATATTGCTGCAAACAGGTACCATAAAAGGAAATTGGTTTCAGTAGCTTGTCAATGTAGGTCATCTTTTAACCATGTGTCTGAGAACACTATTATTTAGAGTTTTGTGAATCTGGGACTAACATTCTGCTTACTTTGCAGTTATGAATTTTAAATGGCAATAGGTTCATGTATATCTGCTCCAGAGAGTCCTACTGTCAGTACTTCTTTACAGGGAGTAAACAAGCTAAACAAGCTGTGTTCAATTGCACATCTGTCAAGCAACTTCTGGGTTGCAACTTATAGTAGCTGAATGCATTCAGTGAAAGGGGTTCACAAACATTTGGACATATAGCATATAAGGAGAAAAAATGACACCATGGTCAGATGGTCTCAGCAGTTTTGAACCTTTTAATATATCATCGATGTCCAATAAAAACATGTATCTCCAGAATAGTATCTTTAAAATAGTAGCCAAAAATGTTCTTAATATTGAATGGAAGTTATATATAAAATAAGAGTAATTAACAGTAATTGTAGAGCATTTCTATTTGTCTATTCATGTAGAATTATTTACACAGTATACAGAAGAGCTACAGGGTTCAAACAAGAAAACTAAAAAGAAAAATGGAGATCCATGAGATTAGATTCATTAGATTAGATTCATTAGATTCATCTGAATCTACATTTTGTTCCAGGTTGAGACTGGGGTCCTTTGGAGACAAAACATCAAGATTGCAATTCAGACATGCTTGACTATTAAGACTTTATTAGAGCACATTGATAGCTACAGAATTGAATATTGAGTGTCAACACATTAGAATACAAAACAGAAGGAGAGTGAGGACGTGAAACTTTACTGCTCAGACATGATTTGTCACCAAACCTGCTTTCATATACATTGCCACAGTGCTTTAAAGTTAATAGCTGTGACTGAAATGGATCCCTATTTATGTTTTAGGCCTCTAATGAGTACGTCATCTATTTTCCTATTAGCCTCTGAATCTTTAAGTGGAATTTGAACATGATTTTGACCTGACCTCAGATGACTGTATACTAGACCAAGACATGTCTGGTATCTGTAAATAACATACATACAGTTCTGTATGTGTTAAACTGGCACAGATACTAAAATACTTTATCATACTGAGAATGGTCCACAACCTAAATAAAATCTGAAAACCAGCTGTCAAAGGACTTCATGAATAGGGTAGGTGGTGACTGACAGCCTACAAAGTGCACCTAATAAACTATTTAATAAATTAAATGTCAAGCACTGTGTTTCTTTCTTTAGGTACCTGAAGATCGTTCGTCCCTTGGAGACGCACATTCTGCAGACACCCCGTGCTGCACGTTTCATTTCCATACTGACATGGGTTTCCTTGTCAGCAATGGCTTTCTTATATCTTTCTGTCTTCCTTTGGACATCTTGGAATAGAGATCCAAGCCAAGATGTAATTGGCTGTGAGGCTTTATACAGCCCCAAACTCAGCACACTCTACAAGACCCTTCATAGCATTTCTACTGTCATCTTTATCTTCATTCTGGTATCCATGGTCCTGTTGTATTGGGGAACTGTGCGAAGTCTCAGACAAACGCAACAAGCCCAAGCCAAGCCAAGCAACCATAAACTCAGCAAGTCCAAACGCAACATGCTTGTGCTAGTGGTTGTTTTTTGTGTGTGCTTTGTACCTTATCACATGGTGAGGGTGCCCTATGCTTTCCTGAAACCTCTACTGAAAGACTGTACAATGGCCAAAGCATTCTACACTGTGAAGGAACTTACTGTATTACTTTCAGTTCTCAATGCTTGTTTGGACCCACTGATATACTTTATTTTCTGTAAAGCCTTCCGGACACAACTGAGCTTCACAAAATACCCTACCACATCTAGTCTGCAACTGAGTGAAGCTCCAGGAAATATGAGACGGCAAAGCAACACAGAAAGCAAGATCTCTACACTAAGACGCCAAAGCATCATTTAAACTGAGCAATATCCACCTGGGGCACTGTCACATTGACCAGGGTGAAAGCTCAGTGGAAATCAGCAGTAATTAAGGAGTTGTATTCCAGTATGCATTATGGTGTTACTAAATACTGAAGTCAAGCAATGCTGTGACCTCAGGCAATGTTCCCTTTAAGTTTACTCAGATATGTTATAGATGGGTATCTTAACAGACCTGCTCCTTTAGCTTCTTTCTCATCCTGTCTTACACATTAGACTTATATAAACTCAGAACTCATATCAATCAGTTGAAGTTTGCACTGATTTTTGTGTTACTGAGTCTTTCTTAAAAAAGTATTCATCTATAGGCTGAGGAACTGAGAGTAAACCTAAGGATGTATCAATAAACTGTATTGTAAAACAAACTGTATAAACTGTAAAAACCTGGTTTTACACATTAATGAATACATTTTTCATTCTTATGGAGGATGATGAAGAATTAAACAGCAGTCATTCAGGGTTTTTTTTCTAATTGAAAAAAATAGTATGACTGGGTGGATGAGAAACAAAATAATCTAATAGACATTATCAGTGTGCTGGTGACCATCCCTGAAAAGTACATAACTGTATTAATGCTAAAAACATCCTCGGAAACAGGGTCCGGCAATAATGGTACATCCTAAAACCAGTATAAATATTGGCCTGGGTTCTGAAAGGATTATTTATCTATCATTTTATCAGTACACAACAGACTTGTTTATTTTTTTGGGTTGGGGTGTGACTGGAAGCCACTGTGAGCCAGTAAATGAATTAATCTGGTTAATCTGGATGTTAATAAAGTTTTACTGACTGAGGATTCAAATGTTAGATGTAGCACTGGGGCTTGTGAGATTTGTGTCTGACTCAAAAACTACAACCACCTAAAAGTGGTTTTCTGACCCAATAAAATAGGACAAATGCCACTTTAGATGTTATAACAAAATGTAAAATTAACAAACAATGAACAGCATTTCACAGATTTATTCACAACATTTTTATTGTGATATATTTGACAATAAGTTACAGAGAGCAAAGTTACTGTGCTAACAAATACACGTGTAAACATTTTTGTGTTTAAAATGCCTGGCAATGTTACAATATCAGCAATATCAATGTCATTCATTTTACAACTCATCATTTTGTAATGTTGATTTTTATGTGTTATATTCATTTAGCATTATTTAACAAATGTTGTGTTATAAACATTTATATATATATTCAACATTTTAGACATAAATGTTCCTTTTTTCTTTTTTTTATAAATCATTTTCATTATGTCATTATACCCACAGATTCATGTGATATGGAAAATGGTTTTAATGTAATGCAAACACTCATTCCTGAACCTACTGTTACATATTATAAAGCATTATGACAGTCTAATAAAGGGGTAATGTGCCATACTTGTACATCATTTAAATGTGTCCCTCATTTCATTTCATGTCATTTTCAAGAACCTTTTACTCATTACAATATAAAAAATATCCCCTTACTGGTGGGGCTTCCTTGCAAGAAATATGAATAATTTTCAGATGATATGACGACACTCAGACTTTGAAAGGAAATAAGTGAATAACTGCGGTGTTTCCCCCACATGGTACTGCAACAGCAACTTCCTCAATTTCTGTTTTATCACATTCAACTTCCTCTCTTGATCAGCCGCAGCCTGCGCCTCCTATAAACAGAAGGGGCTTTATTCCTGCTTTTTTATGGTGAAATGAAGAAACAAACAATTTGCTTTCTCTCAGAATTCAGAACTAATGTAATCGTTTTTATATTTTGAAAGAAATTATCTACAGATGATTTGTGGTTTTCCTTTTGATAGACAGTCTGGAAAGTTTGCTTTTCCATAACGTCATAGCACCAGACTAGAGGAGAAGTGACTGACGCCTTCTTTCGCTTCACAGAATGTCATTAGAGGCAGGCTTAAAGAGGAGAATGCAGATTATGTCTAACCGAAGAGTTACGGGACAGACGAGGGAGACTTTAACGATAGTAGCATCTCAGTCCAGATTGGTTTGGTGGAGATGATTATAAACTGAAGTACCTTCTGAATTTGTGGTAAGTGTCGTTCTAAGTAGTCTGAGAAGCACATGTGCTTGTGTTCCTTCCTGCTTGATGGTTCTTAGTCTACTTTCAACTCGAAAGATCTTGAGTTTGGTTTCTTTTAACAAAGCCTGGTGTCCATGGGTACGTTGATGTGTTAAACTTAAGCGTCTCAAAGGAACAAAATCCTCTTATTGAACACTGAATTAAAATGCATCTGTATGTGCTGCTGAGGCCAAGCTCCTCTTTTCTTCAACATTTAAAAGGATTTGTCGAACATCAATATTCTCAACATAATGGTGCTTGAGATAAAATAATATACTGTTTTATAAAGTTTATGTTTCTTTTATACCTTGCTTTCACATACATATGGAAGTAAAAATGGGACTCTCTCCATATTTGTTTTCAGTATTTTCTGAAGCAGATCTTACACCACACACAATAACATGACACAGGGGATCTATCTCAATAACCCATTTAGTTTAATTTTAATTAAAACTTTAAAGTAATTAAAATGTTTGTGGGTATACCCACAAATATGTTTGCATATGCGTGCATATTTGCCTGCGTTTAGAGACAAGCTCTGACTTTGGTTTAATGCACAAAGTGCAGCCTGTGAGAGAGTACAGATGTTTTGATAATAAAACCAGGCTGATGAGAGATAAGGACTTCAGAGGAAATGTGAATGTGAACAAACCATTAACAGTTCAACAAGCAAGAGGTCATTACTGACAGTAGAAGTTAGTCTGCCCTGACTGAAGGTTTTAAAGAGGACCTTTTTTGGAATTACTACATATGAGGGGTGAGTTGGCAAGATTTACCAACCTGTATGACATATACCAATATATCAACAGTTTTATTGATTGCTTTTCGGCAAAGTTTATTCATTTGTTTGATATTTTGGTACTTCACACACACACACACACACACACACACACACACACACACACACACACACACACACACACACACACACACACCTGTCTCTTATACACACACACACAGACTCGTGTGTTTTTATTGATGTTATCGATGCTAACTACTTGAAAAGGTCCCTGAATTGAGTGAACAGAAGCACGTTAATAGCTTACATTGTTTCAGACGTCTTTAGATGGTACTTTCTGCAGAACTGTGATCTGAAATTCCACTGGAGTTGCTTTGCAGGTGCACATGTGGAAATTTTGAAATTTCTTCCTCTGACAAATATAAATAGTAGCACGTATATGAATTTGTTTCCAAATCTGAAAAACTGAATTTGCATTTAAACATGTTTACCTGTTTAAACTTCCTTCTCTATTAATTGGATTTCAGGTAGAATATAGTCTTTTTAAATTATTTATACTTTTTCTCAGTATCTCAGGCTCCTCAGGAAGCTGTTGAGAATGTATAAAGCTGCATCAAGGCACAGGATGAGCTAGTGTGAGGAACAAAATAAAAACCACACTGCAGAATATGTTTTTATATATTTATTGTCTTCACTGTTAATCTTGAAAATGATGGAAAAAGTTCCACATTCTTTGAGTGGAATATCAGCACTAATCAGCCATGACATTAGCAGCACCTACCTCAAACTGAGTATGTCCCCCCCTGTGCCACCATAACACCACACCACAACAGATCTTACTACTGGAGGCATGAACTCCACAAGACCTCTGAAAGTGTCCTGTGTTATCTGGTCTGAAAAGCTCTGTAAGTGGTGGTCCTGAGTCTCAATGAGCCTCATTGAGCCTTGGGTGCCCATTATCCTGTCACTCATTCACTGTTAGTCCTTTCTTCTAGCACTTTTGATAGATACTGAACACCCCGAATCATCTGCCTCATGACCCTGGAACAGTTACCTAGCCATTGCCATTTGGTCTTTGTCAAGAATTTTGCTTGCCCATTTTTTCTGCTTTTAACACATCACATTCACCACTTGCTACCCCTTGACAGCTTCCACTGTAGATTAAGATATACACTTTTATTTTCACTTGACCTGTCAGTGGTGCTAATCAAATGGCTGATCAGTGTAGATCCAAAGGAACTAAATCCTTATGGTCTGTTCTTATGGTTTGTTCCTGGTTGTATATTTAATTTTCTATAAGTATTCAGTGCTTGCGGTAAATAGTAAATTCAGATTTACTGAAAATTCTATATAAACAAGCTAAATTAGCAGTCATTATATATTTGCTATCTTTGTTGTTGCAGATGTTCTGCCTTGACTTGTCATCGGATCATTGATGTGTGGGCAGAAAAATAAGATGCACTGACCGCTTTCTCTGAAGTCTACATTTACACCCCAGTGAAATAAGAAACCTTTGTCTCACTCTCTGTAACATATCAGATAAGCTCTTAAAGAGAAGAGTACTACCCATTTCAAAGCCTTGCTGAGGTTTTCATCTTGGAATCTACTGATCTCTGCATTCAATGGAAGAAACTACATCTTCCATATTTACAACGATGGTCAACCAATCTACAACAACCCCCATCATAGACAAATGTGTGGTCAATGATAAAATGTTGCCCTTTGCTACATTTTACATCCTCATCTTCTTAGTAGGCCTAGCTGGCAGCCTGGTGGCACTGTGGGCCTTCATATATAGTAAGAACTTGAAGAAGTGCATGAATGTTTACCTCATCAACCTTCTCACCTCTGACTTCCTGCTCACACTGGCACTACCAGTCAAGATAGCCAAAGACCTTGGGGTGAATTCTAAGAGATTAACTATTTTCCACTGCCAAGTCACTTCACCCCTAATCTACATCAACATGTATGCCTCCATCATCTTCCTAGCCTTTGTCAGCGTCCATCGTTATCTTCAGATCACTCACAGCTCAAAGCTATTCCGTCTGCAGGAGGTGGGTTTTGCTGCAATGATGTCAGCTGTAGTTTGGCTGTTGGTGCTCTTCATCAATGTGCCCAATATGGCCATCCCCATCAAGGAAAATATTCCAGACAGTCCTTCACTGACCTGTGCTAACATAAAGGAGCAGATAGGCAAGCACTGGCACACATTGTCAGTGTTTCTGGGCATGGCAATCTTCCTGAATGCTTTGGTGGCTGTGCTCCTTTCTAACGGTCTGGTGCTGAAGCAGCTCTGGGGCAGACGTGGAGGAGACCCCAAGGAACAGGCCAGTGCACACCAAGCCACTGTCAATATAGCTATGGTGACAGTGGCCTACATGGTGTGCTTTGTGCCATACCATGCAGTGCGAATGCCTTACACTTTTACACAGAATGAGATAATCACTGACTGCAGTGTCAGGAAGCACCTTTTCTTAGCCAAAGAGTCAACTCTGCTTCTCGCCATCCTCAACCTTTGCTTTGACCCTGTGCTCTATTTTTTTTTCTGTCGGTCATTCAGAAACCAGATTACTCAGGTTTTCTCTAAAAGGCCCATACAAGAGAGAAACGTCACATCTGACCCAGATCAGGAGCTACAGTTGCAGTCGGTGGCAAGCAAAGAAATACCTAGTACCATAACAGGAATCCAAATGTGCCAACTGAAACATAATTAATACTGAGACATTAACAGTGGTTTGGAGCTATAATGCAAGCATCACTCTGTCTGAGGGAATGTAAGACAAAGAGCAAGTTCAAAAGACATTGACTACTGTGCAGCATGACTTTTTTATTTCCAAGCACAGCTTTGTAGACATTCAAATGGGGATGAAGATAATGAGCTTGGTGGACAGTTTCTAGCCGCATGCAACTTACATGAAAATGAAAATGTTATTGATTTCAGTCCAAAATTGCATTTATTATTATGATATTATTATGATAGTATTATGATATTAATAATAATAAAAATAATAATAGTTATTATTATTATTATTATTATTATTATTATTATTATTATTATTATTATACATTTAGAGTAAAGAATACACTGACATGCCAAAAGACATGGAACAGGAACTAGTTATTATGTCTAATGAAGGATGTGCGTAGGGCTTGTGAGATCTCCTGTCATTAACATGGATGTGATTTCTGCTAGTTGCTTGTCTGTTTGCCCAGGCAATTTTGACCAGACACTGACTGGCACAAACTGATTTGCTGTTCTTAAATTAATTATGCAGTGTGTAAACTGTATTCATTGATTTTATGGAAAAAGGGTTAATCCATTCAAACAACACTTGAATGGATTAAGAGGAAACATGTAGATTTATTGGAATTGCCAAGTCAAAGTCCAGACCTTAATCTATTTGAGAATCTGTGGTCAGGCTTGATAATTGCAGTTCACCAGCAGAAACCAACTAACTTGAGGAAGCTGGAGCAGTTTTGCCTGAAGGAATGGGTAAAAATCCCAGTGTCAGCATGTGGCAACTCATAGAGACTTATCCAAAGTGACTTGCAGCTGTAATTGCCTCAAAAGGGGGTTTTGCAATAAACTGACTTTAGGGGGGTGAATAGCTATGCACACTGAAGTTTTTTGTTATTTTGCCCTTTTTGTTGTTTGCTTTACAAAAAATATTATAGGCATGTTCTGTAAATAAAATGATGTAAACTATCCAATGATCCATTTTAATTCCAGGTTGTGAGGTAGCAGAACACAAAAAAATCAAGGGGGTGAATGCTTTCACAAAACACTATATATACACAATAAGCACAGGGGCAGCTCAGCTTAAAAACCACTCATGAAATAAAGGAGGTTGAATTTCGGGGAACCCTAAATGTGTCAGACAGATTTCAGGGAAGAATTACTGTCCAAATAAATGTTTAATTTTATTTATATTTTATCATATTGAACTAATGAGTCAGTGTTGGTGAAAAATAAATGGTAACCACACAGTACTGGCTATGCATGTGATGTACAGACGTGTCAGTATCGAGGTAAAAGGCCTATAAAGCTTTAAGGGGGTCCCATACCATATATGTCAGTGTGACTGGCACCCTGTCTCCCCAGTGGTTTAGGCCTCGAGTCCTGAATGTAAATAAAATATAATACTGTTCATACTTATGCTATGTAGGGGACCCTTCAACCTCCAGAGTGCAGTTGATCAGTGTCTGCCCTTTTATATACCTTTATATAGTGCTGCTTGATGGAACCAAGTAAAACTTAGATGAACACTTACCCAGTTTTGGCTGCTTATAAAGATGAAAGACAAGTCTTTGCAGCAGCATGAGACAACTGAAGCACTAGCAATACAGGAAAAACCAGTATGGTTTATGGTTAGATGTGTATCCTGTGTACAAAAAGTGATTACATTCAGACTTTCTATATTTTCAGGTCTGAATTTAAAACTTGAGAATGATCACAACATATATTTAATTAATCTTATATTTAATAACCTTGTTTTGATTGTTTCTCTCTAATTTGAATAATCTCTTAATTATTTCCTGTAAACAGCACTAAAAAGAAAGTTGTACACCCCCCCCCCCCCCCCCCCAAAAAAAAAAAAAAAAAAAAAAAAGCAGAAAATGACCAGATCAAAGACTCTGTGAGTCACTGTAATGTCTGTCTCATATGGTATGTCAACACCCACTGGTTATTTCTCATCACTCTGAGAGTAGATATAATCTAAAAAAATATAAAAAATCCTAAATCTTGGACTTTCCCTGAAGACATGGTAGGATGAAACACAGTTGTTAGTAAATCAGTTTTACAAACTTCACAACAGTCCATCACCTATTGATGGGTAGAGCAGCCTAAACCAATGTTAAAACTAGGCTACTTCACTGACACTAAAAGTAAAAATATCTTCCAAAAAACAACTAGTACAAATATAGTAGGGCAAAAACAACTGGTTATAACCTCTTAGTACAGCCAACATCTATCAACATACAGGAATTAGAGATTGTTCCTATGAACATCACTGTCACACTTCTGTCTCATTCTGCTCCCCTGTCAGTCCTTCCTGTCTTAGTTCTGTTTTGTCTGGGTTTGCCATGGCTCAGTTTTGTTTTCGGTTTGTTTCCCACCTGTGTCTTGTTTGTAGCCATGCCTGTTTGTTATTCATCCCTAGGTGTTTCTAGTCTTGTCTGTGTATTTAAGGCCCTTTGATTCAGTCTATCTTTTGTCTGTTTTTTTGTGTTAATGTTAAACAAATCCTACCCCACAAGTACATCTGCCATCTTCTCTGCGCATACCTGACAATCAGCCATGTCCTTGAGCTAACAGAACAAAATGAAATAATACAATTAACTTACCAATAAAATATAGCTGAATAACAAAAAAAAACACAAAAAACAAAAGCAAATATTGTCTCACAAACATACTTGAAGAAAAATGAAGAATCAGAATTCAAGTACATCAAAGTCCATGAAAATGTTTATGTAAGTACACTGTATCAACAATGTACTTCTCATTCAAATGGTATAAAAAAATAGGTTAACCTGCCTTTGTTGGAGTAACTGTCTCTACTGTCCAGGAAATGTCTCTAGACCATTCCTGGCATTAGGCATGGTTCATGTTTATCTACTCCAGAGAATCTTTTTCTATTGGCAGAACCTCTCTACAGGGGCTACACAAGCTGTGCGTGCTTTTGCACAACTATGCCAGAAATGGGCACAAATGACTAAACAATGAATTAACAATAAGAATGTAATAATGCCTGCAGATAAAAGCAGTTGGTCACTTTCACCTTGTATAATTCATCTTTTTGTGTGAAAGCAGTTCCTCGAAAATCATTGTAATTTAATATCCAAAATATTCTTCAATCCAGTGGCCTTTGACAAGTTAGAAACATAAAAAAAGAATAGCCTACTTAACATTCAAGTCATGGTGCCCCTGATATTTCCACTTTGGCACTGACAAGGTGTTTTATTTCAAATGACAGCAAAGTGACGCATGCCTGCTATCAGGGATTACTAACATTCTCAATACTATATCAAAAAGTTTTTTTTAATGCTATAAAGCTCAATATAATGCCTCAGGAGTAGCCTATGGGTATGACAGCAGTGTTAGTGTTAGTCAGTTTGACCCAATTTACACTTGGTCACTTCTTGTGACTAGTATCTATATTATATCCAGATAAATCTGTATGTACCAAACATATTTACACATTGTGTTCACAGTTAGACTAAAATCTGATTGCTGTGTGGGATAGAACATGCAAATCCACTTGTCATGTGTCAACCACTTGTTTATCCTTTATAAACAAATCCACTCTTCCTGTCCTGTGCCAAAAATGGTTTCTCAAACTTTTCTATTTTACATGCCATTGTGGATTTCTTTGAACTCCAGTCTATGTTGATATGAATCACATGTGCATTGGTGTACTGCATGTGTGTAAATTCACACACTTTAAATGGGGGTTCTTAGTAAAGAAAATGCTTCTATGAAGAACCTTGAACAGTCATAGAACCCTTTGGCTGAATAAAGGGTTCTTTGCATATTGAAAGGGTTCTTCATATTTATGACGCATACACTATAGAGGGTTCTATATAGAGCATTTAAGACAAGGGTTCTATATAGCAACAAAAAGGTTCTTCTATCATTAGAAGTTTGATATCTTGTTGATGCTCTACAGCACATTCTCCAATATGAAGAGTCCTTCCATTATACAAAGAACTCTTTATTCATGCAAAAGTTCTTTGAGTGTTCATGGTTCTATATAGAACCATTTTCTTTACTGTAGAATGCTCATTTTTCCTGTCATTAGCTATCATCAAGAATATTTGACACAATTCTTGATATTTTACAAAAAGCAATGCCATCTCAGTCGTTGTTTACAAAAGGCTGTGCTCTCTGTAGCATAATTCATCGGGCAAATAAACTTGACATTTAAGATTCTAACAGACCAGGGAAGTGATTTAGTGATCCCTCAATTCCCCCACATAGTGCATAACTCATCTTGTTTATAAAGGTCACAGCTTCTCTGCTGTCACTGCAGCACTGATCTGTTTTTACCTCCCATCTTCATATAAAACCTCAGTTCTTATAAACAGAAACAAAAGCCAATCACAGTGCAAGATGCAGTAAGGCAGAGATCCCTGCACAGCAAAGAACACAAACAAATGAATTCTGGACCAAATCAAGCCTAACCTCTCGTTGGAAGCTCAGATGGTCAGGCTGAAGCTCTCTTACTTTGGACACATTATGAGAAGAACCAATTCACAGGAAAAGATCATCATGCTTGGAAGAGTTGAAGGTGAAAGAGGAAGAGGATGGATGGATACAATTCAAGGAATGATTCAGTTCAATAATCCAATTGCAATAACAAATTCATTTTCTGAACCGCTTATTCCTGAATAGGGTCACGGGTGAGCCGGTGCCCAGTCGGGAACTCTGAGCGCAAGGGCGGGAAACAACCCTAGACAGGGCGCTAATCCATCGTAGGGCGCGCACATACGGCCACTTTAGAGTCACCAATTCACCTATCATGCATGTGTTTGGACTGTGGGGGAAACCGGAGTACCCGGAGGAAACCCACGCGAACACGGGGAGAACATGCAAACTCCACACAGAAACTTCCCAGGTCGCCCCACCCGGGGATCGAACCCAGGTCCTTTTTGCTATGAGGCAACAGCGCTATCCACTTGCAATTCAAGGAATAATTAACCAACCATTCAGATGCCCAATGAAGACAGGGCATTCTGGACAAGCACTATCCATATGGTCACCAGGAGTCAGAATGGACTTGACAACATTTATTATTATTATTATTATTATTATTATTATTATTATTATTAATAATAATAATAATAATAATAATAATAATAATAGTGGAATAAATGTTCAAATTTCACTTCACGATTCAAACACTCAGAGAAAAATGGCTGATATACTCATTAGTGCCCTAACACGTAAATAGGAATCCATTTCAGTCACTGTCTTACATACAGAGATAAATACATTAAAGATCCTTTTAACCAATCAGAGCAGATAATGCAAATGACAAAATGACAAAAGCAGAAGATGCAAAACGTTAGATCATTTAAACAATCAGAGCTAAAGATGCAAAATATAAGATCGTTTTAACCAATCAGAGCGCAGGACACTGTGTTTGTCGGACTACAGGCGTGGACAACCAGCGGTGAGACGGTAACCGTGGAGACGAGGCGCGGAGGAGCAGCGCGGTAACTGTATCCGGAGAGGACATGACCGACAGCAGCCCGAGTCAGTAGACAGCGCTGTGTGCGCTCCGCCGCGGTTGGTGAGGAGAGTTATGGTGTGCGGGTGAGGAAGATCATGCCCAGCCGGCAGAAGAAGGTGGTGTTCTCGCTGGGAGGAGCTCTCAGTTTCGCCGCTGTGCTGCTCGTGGCGGTGGCGATGGGGACCCGCTGGTGGGTGAAGGCCAGCGTGCTGTGCCACACCGGCGCCCAGCTGGTGAACGCCTCGGGCTCTGAGCTGGACAAATTCATGGGCACTGTGAGCTACGGGCTGTTCCACGGCCAGAGGCTGAAACAGTGCGGCCTGGGAGGAAGACCACTGTCCTTCTCGTGTGAGTGTCTTTAATGTGTGTATTAAAGCACATGCCAACTGTTACTTGATCAATTCAGTGTTTGTAGTGCAGCCTGAGTGGTGGACATGAAAGGAACTCATCCAATAGTCCACCCTTCAATAAATTAATAAACGAATGATTGCATGAATGAATGAATGAATACATGCATGAATGAACGCATGCATGCATGAAAGAATGCGTGCATGCTGGGGTTAACAGAGCTCACATTAACATTCATAGCTTTTTTATGTCTCCACATTACTTCACTCCCTGTCTCCGTTGAAGAGACAGCTTCTGTGAACACCACTGACACCCAAGCTCCAGCTCAGAATTTATGAAGTGCAATGAAACGGATCAATTTGGCGACCACTGAGTTGCTTTATAATGAGATGCACAGGGCACTCCAAAGCTCTGTAGGCATCTCCTAGACCTCCCACTGCAGTGTCATCAGGAACATGTGATGTGATAACAGCATTCTTCCCTAATGAGCTCTGGATTTGACCCAAACTGGTGTTTCCGCTCCACAAAACCGGTGGTTCTGATGTATCTCCAGAGAGTAGGCCATGCACAGCAGCTGCCTTTATGGAAAATTGTTTCAAAGCTGTTATGCCCGATCTAATCAGTCTTAACTCTGAGATAATCAGGCTTTTACTTTAAACTCTCTGTTTTGTGCACTTTACTGTATGTGTAGTCCTCTTCTACAAACTACAAAAATGCTAATCCAGGTGAATACATGGACATGAATATTCATACACCTACCTCTTCATTGTTTCTTCTGAAATCAAGGATATTTACATTTTTTAATCTTTAGATTTGGGGCGTTGCTGTGAGGATTTTATATAATTCAGTGACAGTGTAAGTGAGGTCAGGATGTTAAATGGTCATCATCCCACCTCATCCCCAATGCCCAGACTCACAATCACACTGGATACAGCACCGTCATTACAAAGAACCCAGTTCCACTGCTCAACACCTCAATGCTGGGGGCTTTATATCTACCTAACCCATGCCTGGCATTAGGCATGTTGCCAATAGAGATGTGTTTGTCTGCTCCAGAGAGTCCTATTCTATTGGCATTACTTTCCTACAGGTACTAAACAAGCTGTATATCTGTGTCAGCAATGGGTGCAACCTAAAGTAGCTTTGTGTATTCGGTAGACGGAATGTCAAACATTATCTTAGTGTTCATTGCTGAAACGTGATGAAGACCAAGGCAGAGCCCCAGACAGATGGATAGATGAATGAAAATCGTTTCAAGACCTGAAGGCATTATGTGCGTCAAAGCCCAGACCCAAAATGTCACTTTTGATTTAGAAACATGTGATAAGAAATGGAGGAGGAGTGTTACTGCAGGGAGATGTTGGCAAACTGGAATTGGTGCAGTACAGCAGTGTCAGTCGGGGTGTGTGATGATGATGATAATGACCTGTTTATTAAAACGGATAAAACCACCCAAAATGTGTTTGCTTACCTTAACATTATAGAAAAATCGGGGCTTATGGGTGTCCCTATAACCCCCTATGGTCTGTTTTGGGACAGGGAGGACAGTAGGACATGAAAAGAAGAACACCTAGTACAACACCTATGAATCTGTTTATCTGTCAAAGAGATTGTTTGATAATGACAGAATTAATGTGGGGTTTTTTTTATACATATATAATTTTATCTAAATTCTTCCATCTCAATTTGGAACTATCAATAACCCAACCCTGCTAGGAATCTCCCACTATCACACACGATGCTCCCGACACTAGGAGGGTGAAGACGAGCATGTGCCTCTTTTGATACAGGTCAAGCCAGCCACTGCCTCAGATTGAACTGCAGCCATTGCATCATTGCTTGGAAGCCAACATGCTCGAGAGTCCTCAGCTCCGATAAACAGCTAACAGATACATTCGCCGACCTTTATTGCCATCTACTATTTGCTCTCTCGGACTCCGGCTTCAAATGGAAAGCAGCATGACCTGGGATTCAAACAATCCTTGAAAACAGTTTTTATGTATCTGGCTAAATAAAGTGACTGCCAGCGTTTCAATTTGTCTTGGCTCATAAAAATATATCAGAATAAATAAACAATGCTGAGATTTACCCAGGAGCATAATTTTTTTCAGTGTTCTCTACTGTTCAACTAAACATCACATGCAGAATATATATATATATATATATATATATATATATATATATATATATATATATATATATATTCTCCCATATACATATATTCACAAAAATGTTCTAAAATGTTTAAAATGAGTCCTTAGTTGCACAGATCTATAAGACATCTGAACAGAGCAACAATTAAACCTCTTAAATTGAACATCATTCTGTAGCCTGTGTCAGGCTAAATTCCCTATTAGGAATTTTACGAGTCTAAGATTTTAGGCTTGATTTCTCTGACAAATGAATGGGACTATGACAAAAATGTTCTAAACCCCATATGTTTTGTATATACAAACATTGTTGAAATGAGAACATTGTTCATTTGAAAATGATCCATGCTATCAGTAACCTAACCCTGCTGTGCATTGAATTTATGGCTCTTTTAAGTGAAGTTGAAATTTGAAATTGCAACACCACTATTTATCACCACCAGCTTCTTAATTCTCAATTTTGTGATGTTCATTTTTTGATCTCCCTGCATATAGTTTTTCCAGATCTGGTGGATGTGATACCAGCTAGTCTTCACGTGAGCGTGATTTTCTTCTGTGCGGTCCTCGTCCTCTTCTCTTCTGTATGCTGTGCCTTCTTCATGTACAACGCCTTTGGCAATCCATATGAAACCCTGCATGGACCACTTGGCCTGTACTTATGGAACATGATCAGCTGTAAGACAACATATGTACACACACACACACACACACACACACACACACACTTTTTTCTTATTGCTTTATGCAATAGTTGTTAGGATGTCTCAAAATTCTACTACTATATATAATTTTGGTATAAATGTCTAAACATTTGTAAATGTTCATCCAGCATTTCTTCTTTGGGGATGTGGGGTAACTGATGCAGATGTTACATATGCTACATGGTCAAAAGTATTGGGGCACCTGCTTATTCGTTGGTTCTTCCAAAATCAAGGGTATCAAAAAGAGTTTATCCTATGTGTTGGAGCCACACTCTCTACTGTTCTTTAGTGAGGCATTAGTGAGGTCTGGATGTTGGATGATCACCCCCATCTCATCTTCAGCTTCCCAGTTATTCCCAGTTATTTTCAAAACCATAGGATGGAGCACCACCATTCTAGAGTACACAGTTACACTGCTCCACAGCCAGCATTAGGCATGGTGCCAATAGGTTCATGTTTATCTGCTCTAATGGCATTAGCAGTACTTCTCTACAGGGACTAAGTTGTGTTTGTGCATTTGCACATGTGTGTAGCAATATAGTTGTTAAACTTTTATGGATATATTGGCTATGGACTCTTAGCAAGCCTAAACTTTCATAAACTTTCCCTAAACTCTCCTTAACTAGCTTTGTGTTGGTGGGTACCTAGTGATTTAGAGTAGTATTGGCAGATACTTCAGCAAGTAGAGTAGTCAGGCATGTTTGGCCTTCAAATATACAAATAAACCAAATCCAAAAAGAATGAATGGCTAAATATCTAGATGTGCTGATTTTCAATTCACTCTTACTCACACACACACACACACACACACACACACACACACACACACACACACACACACACACAATCCCTGAACATTCTTCTTTGTAGGTCTGAACTGTGAATCTGAGACTCTACAATTATTCCACATGCAGAAAATTGATTTTATGTAACTCAAAGGAGAAAGGTTAGGATTAGCTTGCATAATAAATAAATAAAGACATGGAAATAAATGTACTCTGGCCAACTGGTCAGCTCATCTCTAGTGTCGGATGACTGTCTGTGTTAACATAATGATGGACAGTACCATTTTAATGGGCAGTTTGACCTGTCAGTGTAATTGGTCTCATTAAGATGCAAAGCAAGAATTAAGGCTGTATTATTTACAGAGGTCTGGAGTGCAGCTCCTAGTTCATAGTGGCAGATAGGGACAAAGATTGCATATTTTAGAAGCTAAAGAGTCCAGTCATGAGACTGTAAAATATATGCTTGTAACTTATCAAGATAATGTTAACAGAGATTTTCCCTTTAGAGCCTGTGCACTTTAAACATTTCTTTTGCCTTTAAATGTCAAGGTGAATGATGTCAGAGGTAAAAGAGTGAAGTTTGTCCTTTGTATTAAAAAGATGGGTTGGTGAAAATAAAGTTAGCTTTAGCAGATATTTACCCCAAATTGTAGTCATTTCGATAAGGCTTCTGCAACGATAATGTGTCTACCAAGAAAGTGACATCTCAGATGGACAGGGAAAGTAGACTTCCTTATGTGGTGTCTAGCATCGCTACCATTATAAAGTTTCATAAATTTAAGCAAGTAAATTTTATTTATATTAAAACCAAAGAGCTTTACAAAGTGAAAGATTGACACAGCTAGCATACATAACATCACACATGCAATTCTTTCCTATCATAGTCCATCATTTCTACAATCATTACTCCAGTGTAAAGCTAACTTCAGACCCCAAACATGTCTAGGCAGTTTGAATACACTGGAGTAAGGACAAACATTATGCAAATGTGAATTTTCTGTTTGCTTTCACCTAAACAAACTCATTTCAAATGAACACTGTCGTAAATGTTCTGTTAACACTTGCCCAGTAACCAGACAGCTTGTTCCCTTGTGCAGGTCTGTGCGGCTGTATGGTCCTAATCCTCTATGCAGCAGAGGTCAAACTACACCGTCTGTCCGAGACCATTGCTAACTACAAAGAGGGCAGCTTTGTCTACAAGACGAGCACTGAGAAGTTTGACCGCTCCTTCTGGCTCATATTCCTTGTCTTCCTTATGCACTGCTTTAACATCCTCTTGATCCGCCTGGCGGGGGTCCAGTTTCCTTTCCAGGGGGCCAAAGAGTCTGATGCTGCCACGGGCGCAGCAGATCTCATGTACTGACCAGTTCTATTGTTCACCAGCTCTGCCACCCGGACCTGACATCCTATCATGGCTATTAGCCCTCCTCAATAGGAGTCTTGCATCTTGCAGCATCTGTTGTTGTGGTTTGTTTACCGATGAATAGGCAAAGCACATCTGAGCCTCCTAAGCTGCCTCCTTTCACTTTCAGAAGAGGCATAGCCCTTGAATTAGTGTCCTGGCTCAGTCTGTGAGAGATGACTCTTACCTATCTCGCTGCAGGGAGGCTAGTGGAGGCACACAGTCTTTCAGCCACAAACCTGATTGCGCATTCTGTTCATTGCCACTGCAATTAAGGCTGAGTATTTTAAATGAATTGTTGAAATGCAGAAATAGGTTTACTCAGATCTGTTTCTCCAGTAAGGAAACTACAATACACTCTTAGAAATAACGTGATTTGAGTGGTAATTTGAGCAATGCCACAGAAGAACCTCTTTTGGTTACATAAAGCGCATGTTTGTACCAATTTTAAGGTTCTTCACACTCTCTTCATCTCTATTACAGATATGGTTCTTCTATGGCATCACCTATATTTTCGAGTATTTGGATCACATAAATACTGTAGAACATGTTTAATGATTTGCTAACTATCTTGGATATGCTCTTGTTTAGACATCCAATCACAAAGTGCCAAGGATCATGACTGTTATGAGTAACAAATGTACTTCAAATCATGGATGCAAAATGAATTATTTATTGTGATTACAAACAGTGTCTATTTAAGCTCACTTTTAATTTGTAGATGTGATCAATGTATCTTGTGTACATTAATAGTTAAGTAGCCGATTGAGGCTTTATTCTGGATTCGTAAAAGGAAAGCATTATAACTGTGTTTGTTTTGGTCTGCCAGGTGCATCGATTAACAATTGAGGCTTCACAATTGATAGCTGCAGTTAGAGATATTGATGTTGCAGTAAAGCTGTTTGGTTTGGATTCAGTCTGTGTCCTTACTATATCTGTCTGTTTCATACACACCATCTGTAAGCACTTTTTAGAACATATTAAAAGATTTTTTAACATCTACTTTAGATGGATGCTCTGCCTTTATAACAAACATGATGTAAATCTGTGATTTTCAAATAAAATGTTTTTTTTTTCTGTACTGAGTCATGTGTACATGTTAGTGTGAAAATCTTTATTTCATTAATATGAATTAACAAATTGTTTGTATTTTATATTTAATAAATAAAGGATTAAGCAAATTGCTGTGTACCTTTAAAATTATATTTGTGTTTTTGTCTTTTAAATGACCTTAAAACAAAGAAAGAAACCAATAAAAAAAATTGAAATCACTTCTTCCACCTGACATCATTAATCTCAACATTTATATCACTAACATTTGTAGCATTTGACACAATTTTATCCATTGTTTCACAATTTAGTCGTGTTGCAGGCATGAAAAAAGTATTTGCGCCCCAATGACTAGCTGTAGATGCAGTGTGATGTGCTGTTGGAAAGTAATCTAATCCCAGTTTCCCATGTGAGAGGCAGTGATAGTACCCACTACATCTTTTCTGAATTCTGTTATTAAAGGCAAGCATGTATTAAACATGTTACTCAATCTTACTAAACTACAGTCAATGCATGTTTTCCCCTAATGCAATTTTTTAATAATTCTCTAAACAGATAATATAAAAAATGCAAATCCAATTAAACTGAAGCTGATTAACCCTAATGCAGCTCCTGCATTGTTTCCATAGACTTAAAACAAAAAAAAAACAAAAAAAAAAACACTTTAGAGTCTGTGGAACCACTTTAAACAAACTACTCCACCCAGAGGAGAGGACAGAAGTTGAGGATGTCAGTACATCCACATCCCTCATGAATATGTAGGGCCATGTATATATAAAGAGGACTTTGTTCAGGTTTGTTGAGAGGATCAGATAATCGTGTACAGATGCGAAGAAAAGTCATCTAAGCTCACAACTGCAATAAACGCCAAGAACAGAAGGTAAGTTTGCAAAACACATTTTATAAGCTGCAGATTTAACTGTTTTACGTGTTTTTCTGGTAACTTTAAACATAAATGTGCACAATATAATAATGCAGAAGCACCCAGTCAATGCTTTTGATCAGTTAAAGTGGTAAAAACCATCCTTGGTTTAGGTTTGCACTCCTGAATTCAAGTCAGCTCAGGATAAGAAATGTAAGACCATTACTATAAAAACAGAAATGCTTCTAGAAATCTGAAACGAACTCATGATTCTGCTTTAGTGGGGGTCAGGTAAACACATGAAGATTCTGTGTATAAAAGAAAAAATATAATTCCAGATGATTATGGAAATATTTTATTTTAAAATCTGATTAAAGACCCTCAAAGGTACAATATTGTACAATATAGTGCCATAACTGTTTAAAAACAGAGATCTACAGAAAGGCCACACTGCACTTTACTGTACATTATTTATTACTTTCTCTTGTGTGTATGAAGATGCTGTTTCCGGTATATTTTCGGATGATTGTGGAAACATTTTGTTTAAAATGCAATTCAATATTTTATTTATTTTAAATATTTATTCATTTATAATAATTATAATATATAATTATAATGTATAATTTTACCCACTGAAAAAGAGTTACGTATATATGTACCGTTTTGAACTTTTTAAAGGACAAATTCGTAGCATATTATCTTGGTGTGTGCCTCTGTGTGTGTGTGTGTGTGTGTGTGTGAATTTTCCAGGACGACTTTAAACTTTCAAATTAAAAGTCTTTTTGAAAGGCAGCTGGTTAATCAGGTGGCTGTTTTTCTATAATGTACAGGGTGTAGAACGTGGCCATCTCGCTGTAAAAGAGTGACAATTTGCTGGTAAAACGATATTTTATGCCTTCTTCCCAAACTGGTTATCTCTAGTCTCTAGTTGTGCTGTTTCTGGAGTAACACAGGTGGCCCACGTGCAGTAATCCTTTAACTCGCATGTTATTTCAGCTGAAAGTAAAACCACTCCTTTGCTTCTAGCTTTTCATTCATACAGGGACGCAAACTCTACAAATCTGCTGTGTGAAAGTGATTCAAATGTTTTCTGGAACAGAGTCGCCCTCTAGTGTTGGGACAGGTCTTGTTTTTGTTTTTGTATTTATTTTATTTTATTTTATTTTTCAAAATAAATTGTATAAAACATTAGCCATTATACATTATTTAATATGATCAGTATGTTTCCATTTGTCTGTGATATATGATGATGCATGATATGTGATATTTAGGTGCTGCAAAGCTGGTGGAATATTGCCCTCCCAGCATCATCACAAACAAATGGAGATTCACTGAAACACTAGGCTAATATTGGCATATGTCTTACCATCCTGATACATCTTCAGGCACCAACAGGGCTGGACTGGGACAAAAACTCAGCCCTGGCATTTTTGGCTTAGCCCCTCGTAATTAGTGGAGCACAACAAACTAGTAATTTATGTATGTGTTCCCAGAAGGGATGTATTTTACTATTATCCCAAAACCAACTCTAATTATTGTGGTGAGGTGTTTATATGTTCATTCACTTGGCGGAGAGTTCACTTGACTGGAAAAATAAACACTCAGTCCTAAGAACAACTATGTAACTCTAAATCATTACTTTAGAAACCCATCAAATAACCATTGTGGAAAGCAATAAGCAAATTTACTCAACACATAGTTGTACCTCCTTGTGTATATTCTGTTTCAAACATAATGTATCATCAACATCCTAAATATCAGACGTTTAGTCTCTATTAACTCCATCACTTTTGTCTGCTCTGTTAAATTGATTCATTGATTTTTATCATTTTATTGAAATCATTTTTAATATGTATTTTCTGAATTTCCCTGATGTAGCAGCTCAATTGTAATTCTTCAGGTTAAAAACTGCTCCTTCCTTTAAAATGTCTTAACAGCATTTGACACTGTCTTCCTCTTATTCAGTGTGTGCATACCTTCAGCTAATAATACTTTTATACTTTTTTTTACATGTTTTTTATCATGTTTAAACGGCAAAGCTTTTACTTCTCATTAGCATTTTAAAATGTGTTCTTTCAGTTGTTTGGTTTTTAAAACATGTTTAACCAATACTTCTCAGCCTTGATCATTTACATTATTTGATCTCAATAATGTGCTTTGGCTGCCAAATACCAACAAGTATGCAAATACCAATTCATATTTGTTACTAATCAATCGCCATTGCTCATCATTCTCATGTAATAGAGCTCCCTCCGCCTAAAAGTCCCTGTATTATCCTAACATTACTACCTGCTGACTGGTTGTCCTACATTTTCCTGCTGACTCAGTCAGAAGCCTGTATCTCTGTCAGTTCCTCTCCCTGCCCACTGCTGCTGTCTTCACCTTTGACCTACCATTGCTGGAGCATTGCTGTCACAAAGGATGTGGAGGCTACAGCAGACCCTCCAGTGAACATGTCTGTGATTTTAGCACACGTTGCAGCATCTACAGTGATATACGTCCATCTCTTTGCATGAACATCTCTGCCCCCCTTTCTTTCACTTTGGTTTCTCCATGTTGCCACTAATTTAAAGCATGCGCTCAACACTGTGAAATTGGACAGAGTTATGAGGACAGTGCAGCGAAGGTGTTTTGTGCTGTATCCTGATTGGTTCAGTCAACTGTATGCATTGAAGATGCACAAATGGGCTGCCCCTTAGTCTCTTAGGAAAAAAAACTGTTGGCGCACTGGGAAAATGCCCGGTATGCCAGAATTTTTCTTCAGCCTCCCAAAAATACACAGGGTATGTGAATTGGCCATGCAAAGTTGCCCCTAGGTGTGAGTGAATGGTTGTATGTGGCCAAATTGTTCAAGTGGCCAAGTTGTTCAACCAGCATAACTAAGCATGATAAAATGCCACATACACTGTGCTGGTCAACCAGCTTGCTTATTGTTGTAGGGTCTGTTTTCACTGCATGACCATCTTAGATAATCTGAAACCATCTGCCAGCAAAAGATGGTTAAAAACAGCACATTTATAGTAACTTTCAACAAGATTATTACAAGTCATTCTGGAGTATTTGATTCATAAAATGAATGGATAAATTCATCATAAAATGTGGACACAATGCGAAAAACACCTGCTAGACTTAAATAATGTCCAAATGTGAAAAACCTATATACTTTAGTAGGCCTGCAGTTTTTCCAATCTGCCAAGTGAACAAACATACTGTCCAAGAAGCCTTGTGAATTATTTATGTACACTAGAGCTCAGCCATGTTAAACTTTGCTAAACAGGACTGAGACCATGACTGAGTGATAGGAGATGTAGGCTATTTCAGCTCACCTGTCTTGTTTTCTGAATGAAGCTCTAACCGTGTAATGGCTTTAATTAAACTTTCATTGAGTTTCCAGAGTGATACGAACTCCCTACCTTTACGAGTTTGCACCACTTCTTTTGAGGAGGATTATGGGGATGACCAGCACTAAATGGGTCACCTGTGAGAGAGGTGTGTGTTACTTACAGATGGAAGGAAGCCATAGTGCCGGACAGGTAAACACGGAGTTGGACGACATTCTGAGGCAGATAGACGAGCTTGATGAATGGAGAGAAATATTCAACACACAAGGGTAAGATGAATCAGGTGTGAACTTGTTCAGCCTCCTTTATCTGTCTCGTCATATATTCTGCTATTTTTTGTTTTGTTTTTGCAGGTTGGAATTACCAGGCTGTTTTGCCAAGGTATGTTTCGGGCAGGATATTTTATTTCTATTCATCTTCCCTTGTACCTGCCAGTTACATAACTAGGTTATCTATGTAGAAGAGAAGAGCAAAGTTTTTGCTGCAATATCAAATGACTGTTGGTCAAACCTTGTTTATGTGGTTAAGTGTGACAATATGATAACTGATCCTTCAGACAGAGTGGGCTCAGGTAACTCAGTGGCATTTCTGTCCAGTCAGAGGGGTGTGTTTATGTGTGTGTGTGTGTGTGTGTGTGTGTGGGGCTAGCCAACTTGATACCCCTTCTGTAGACCTGGGGCCACTGTTAGAGGGTGGTCATTCCTGCTTCAGCTCATTGCCTGCATTTCCATTCCCTGTTTTTCCACTCTGTCTCTCTGGACCAAGTTCTGGAACTATGTGTGAGAGTGAACGTCTACGCGAACACCAGGTGCATGTAGCCAAAGCAGTGGCAGATTATAAAGAGCTACTGCAATCCATCAGGACTCTACAGCCTTACAGGCTCAGTTACATAGAGCTCCTTCAGGAGGAGGTGAAGAGAAGCCAGGATGTGAGTGTTCTGCTGAATGTTTCTGCTCTTGTCGTGTAGCTGACACAATATCTGTGGTCTGGGTTTGTTTTATGGATTTAATGTTGTTTATTGTTGTTTGAGTAAAAATCAGACTTGAATTTCTTCTAGTGCATCTAAAAATGGAATATTGTGGGAAAATGTATATATATAGTCTATATATTGTAGTGGCCAGTATTGTGACAAAAATGTTTTGTTTATAATTTAATTAAATAATATATTTTATAAGTCATATATATTATATGCATTACATTTAAAGTCAAACGTGAATTTAAATTTTGTACTAATGTGAGATTCTAGATTTCTGATTTTCATAACCTATAAGCCATCCTGATCAACAGAAAAAAAATAGTATGAAATATGTCACTTTACATGAACAACTGACGCTACATTTCTGTATGAAATTTTAAACACAAATAATCATTTTCACAATATTTCAATGTTCTGAGATGCACTAATATATCAAGGGCACAGATTATGTTGCCAGTGGACCCGAATTATATATTAAGATCATAAAATACTATATAGAGGCTACAGGCAATTAGATAATATATAGAGCCCATAGATTAATAGTGGCCACAAATCATTTATATGTGCCTAATATGTTCTGTCATTCACACCTTGTTAAAAAGAACTACCATATCACTTTAATGTACCAAATCTAGTCTTAAATAGTACAAACTAATGCCATCTGTGTTTTCTTCCTTTTGGGGAGTAAAATGTGCCAGAAGCTCAAGAGTAGTTAACTAAAAACAGCTCATTTAATCTCACCACTAGCTGATAATGAACGGAACTGATACTGATTTCCATTTCAATTTGCCAATTAACTTCTGTCATTTCTGTTATGTACAGAACTCTTCTGACATCTGGATTACCAAGGCAGCAGAGTGATGCCAATTAATAAACAATTTAATAAACAAACTTAATTACTAATCTAGCCTTTTTACATTTGAAAAAAAACCCTCAGTTTTTGCTTCTACAACTTTCTTTAAACCTCCTCTCTTTCTCTCTTTCCAGAGACCTCTTGAAAGGGTCAAAGATGAAGAGACTGATGATGTTTCTAGGTCTCCATCCTTAGTCCAGATGCCCCAGGCCTATATCAGCCAATTGACAGTGCCTCACTCCATTCCATGCTCACTTGCTGTCTCTCCAAGTCTAGGTGGACACCCTGTGTCTTTTGAACTGGCCATGGTGAGTTGTGGAAAACAAGCCTGTCACTTGACCCTAGTGGGCCTGCCTTCCCCTACTGTCTCACAGCAGACATGCTTCTAAACTGCATATGCCACAAAGGAGAATACAGATGTATCATTTGACTGTTAGACTCAAGTGTGGTAGACCATGTCTAAGAGCAGATGTCTTAAGAATAAATGCAAAAATAATTCTAGCATTAATGACAAAAAAGATATGTCCGTTGCAATGTCAGCATCATTATGATGTTTGTGTTTTGTTTGATTTTGTTCTTCATTCAGAGTCTGCGAAAGATTTTGTTTGGAAACACATTTCACATCTTCAACTACGAGTGGAAGAAATCATACTTTAAATTCCGGGAGCCCTACTCAAACCTGTCATATGCTCTGGAGGCAGAAAGAGTGAGTAATTTAATAGGAAATGTCTCCATATCAGAAAACCTGATATATGAGACATTCAGAACAACAGTAATGCAGTCATGTCTGTGGTCATGGCAAAGCCTTAGTGCTGCTGCCCAACAGTAACTTGGTTTGTACAAGGTCTGAACACACAAGAATAGATAAAGTTACAAGACGGGAAGAAATAAGTGGTGCACGGGAGTCATTCTCTCATATTAGGACTCATAATGTAAGGTAAGACATCTTGAAGAATTAGGTGTCTGCTTATAAGGGCTATTGTTTACTGACGCCTACACAAAGGCAGGCCTTAGCTAGTATTAGATGTAAGAATATCAAATGATCACATAATTATGTTGTGCAATATTGTATCAGTTCTCACAGTTTACATTCAATGATTGATGGCATGAGAGTTGTTCATTTTGTCTTGTGTTCAAACCCTGATTGCTAGATCCAGATGACATTTTACCATTTATTCACCACCGAATGAATGTCAAGGTCTTCACTGAAACAAAACTGAATCTACATTTGATTTTGAAAAGTGAAACAATGTTGATATCACAATGTTGTTTCAGTGATGTTTCAATGTTGTTTCAAAGTCATTTCAGCATTATTATTGATTTTATAATTCATAATTTCCAAGTGTTTTGTTAGCTGTTTAACATTTAACATTGATTCAACATTTATCCAACATTTAAACAACTGAAAATATTTTAATAATTCCAGCAGTGCATATTTTCGGATCCCACTGTTCTGATTAGAAAAAATTATTCTTATATATTCATTATTATTATGATGGTGTTTTTATACTGCAGTCCTGCATGGGGAGTAAATCTCTTCACTGAGACTCGTCTCTGATTCTATTCCAGTCTGGATCAATTGTGCCTTGTCGTCCTCTGAGAAAATTACAGGCTGAATTACCTACTGTTTTTCACTGAACCATTGTCTGATTTAGTCTGGTCTGGATTCTCCATGTTTTCCCATGTGAGAGTTTTATTAGATTTTACAGGCTCCCCTTGAGAAACTTCTCAGAAAGCAGACACATTTGGGCCAAATCTGGGTCATTTTTGGCCCTTATGACCCAGGTGTAGGCCACATTTGGGCCTAACATTCTTTGCTATCTGGGTAATTAATCTGAATCTGGTTTATGATAATTTTCCTGAAAATTAAAAGAAGCACAATATGCAGTATGACTACTGCATGCCAAAAGTCTTGGGATAGTGTAATGGTTAACAGACTGACAAACATGGGAATTAGATAAGAAAACAAATGCATGGAAATATTCCAACAAACCGACATAATCTTAGAACAGCAACAACCACAACAACAAAGGACTGAAAAGGACAGAGTGTCTTAAATAACAAGACAATTAGACACACCTGGAACTGGAAAATGAAGGGGAAGGGTTAATAATGAGACACAGATGGGAAAGGGCGGAGCAAGACCATGACCAAAACACAACAGGTGCTTTGAAGCACAATGGGAATAAACAACAATAGAGGGGAGACAGGAGGACAGAGGTAAACAGGACTGTTAATGACAGACAGGAAATCGTATTTAATTCCATGATAAAATATCATGTGATATGTGGATTATGTCAGTGGGGCTCCTGCAGTGAATGTAGATTTGATTTCTGCTGCTTTTCTTGATGTGAGTTGGTTTTCTTGTCCGATTCTGCCACTCATGATCATTATCCACCCCCTGTGCTGTCCACTGTAGGTGGTAATGCCTTCCAAGGCATATTCCAATTACACACATGTAACTATGGATTGAGGAATGTTAAAATGTCACACAACTTCAGGAATGGAATGTCCCATCCATCTGTACCCACTATTATGTCTCAAACTCATGACTCAAACTATAATTCATGTCATGATCATGCTGGCCAGTGTTCAGCCTCACTTACAAGCTAACAACTCACAACATATACCGGTGTGGGCATCCCAAGCTATCCCCTGAGGTAACACCACTTCGTAACTAATTTACACATTATCCCATGACTTTTGGCATGTCAGTGTATATCTCAATATGCTGAATTGTAATTCCTGTATTGTGATATGTATTATATATCCAGGTAATAAAAAAATCCCAGACATAATTAGTATTAGTGTTCCTAATAAAGCGCTTGGTGACAACGTATTGTTCAAACATCCTGTGTTTGTGATAAAGGGCTTTACTCTTTAGAAGAATGCAGCTTTCTTTGTCATGGCATGACATGTCACACTGACTTTCAGAAAGCCTCTGCTTCTTATTAAATATAAAGACCTTCAAATGGAAGGTCTTATGTCAGAATGAAATGGGAGGTCATATATCAGACACATGTGCCTGTTCCAGTAATCAATCAGACCGCCTGTTCTTGGCCCATTGCTAAATGCAGTGCATTAGATATGAGGTTGTGTTGCACTTTTGAGTAGATCACCTCTTCTCTTCTTTCTCTTTGTGATTGTATCCCTTCTTATCTTCATCAGCTTCATTAGCCCTTCTTGGCCAGTGAATCTTTCTATTCAACTTATTATTTTTTGAAAGCCGTTAAATCGCTACCGTACATCTTAACTACAGATCAGTCGAATGCTTGAGCTGAGGCACCTTGGTATTTTCCATTTCTTCAGTTAGCACGTCTGTATGGTGTAAAAGGAAATAGCTGTGAGGATGCCAAGAATGAAGCTCCCCAGATGTGGTTATCAAGGAGGAACATTTATCAAAAGCATTCTAGGGCCAGCAGCAGATGGCAACTCATATGGCTAATGTCTAACAAATTATTGAAGCAGTGCTATGCTTTGAACGGACTAAAAAACTTTAGGGATGATTTTCTAAATCTAGAGTAGGTCTTGGACAAAATTGTACTCTTAATGTGGTTTATCACAGCCAGCAGTGTTCCTGAGTTCCAGACCAGAGTGTATGTATGTAGTAGACGTACGTAGTAGATGTCTGTTAATGTATGAGGTCAGAACATAGAAGCTGTTTTCTCTGACCAAAGTCTGAGATTTTGAACGGTGTATTAACCATAATTTAGTATAGTAGTATATGGGCAAAAGTATGGGACACCTGCTCATTTATTGTTTCTTCTGAAATCAAGGGTGCTTTTGTTGGAGTGACTGTCTGTACTGTCAAGGGAAGGCATTTCTGTGAGAATTTGACTGCATTTAGTGACAATGCCATTCATTTTACTTGCTCGGCTCTTCTCAAACATTTTTTCTAGGGGTGCCTTAATCTTTGCATGCCAGTGTATTCTATACTGATTACTTGGCTTTTTTAACAATATGCAGTAATGCTGAGCTATTATCTTATAGGGGGGAGCCCGTGCTATTCAAATGGCTGTCCAAGCCCACATTATCAAATACATGCTCTTCACACGGCCAACGGAATGCTACACAATGGAGAGGTGAAAAAGCTGTTTTGCACAGGCAGCATTGCACATTTTCAATTATCTTTAAAATGCAGTGATAAAAGTGAATAATCATTGTGATTCTGCTCTGTCTCCAGTTTGGGAGAGGTGGGGGACAAAGAGCAGGAGAGGGCGTTAGCTGCTGCTTTAACTGATATTTTATGGACAGCTGGTGAGGAGCGTACTGCCACCATCTCCTTGGTTACATCTGAGCGCTGTTTTACCCCCCACCTGGATTACAAACTGGACAACGTCACAGAAAGGGTACTGTTTACCATGTAGTGTCCAGTATCATGTCCACACAACATATGGTCTCTGAGTCACATAAAACCAAACTGGAAGGTGCAGAATGAACTGTATATCCTTAACAATAAAGGTGCTTCAAAAGGTTTTTTGAGGGATGTCTTTGAAAAAGCACTTTTGGTTCTATTAAAAATCTTGTATATAATAAAGGCGGCAGAGCCTGAAGCCTTACATCAAGTGAAGGATGTTTTAACCTTTGAAAGGTTGTTCACACACACTTCTCTATTACAAATGTGGTTCTTTATGGGCTTCTTCTAAGGCAGGGAATTTAATTGAAATTCAGTATGGTCCAGTTTGCGAACATTTCCTCAAGCCATGGTCCAGAACATTATAATTTATGATGTTGGCCTCACACCTTTCAAGTGATTTCACTGTCACAGACCAATTTCCAACGTAAGAATAATATTTTGAATCTTGCTACAGCATCTCCCATCATCCTGACTGTTTGGTGTAAGGTAGTCAGGATTGCTGCCATAAGTCTTCTTCTCATCTTGATGTTCCAGTAATCAACCATGTTTAATGTTATCATAAGATTTAAGCCTGAGAACCTTATTGCTGCTGTGTAATGAAATCATGTATCTCCATTTTTAGTTTTCTTCATCATTTGAACTGCTGCTCTGTGAATTGTGTAAATAATTCTGGATTAATTGACCAATAGAAATGCTTTAATATTTATCAGATTAACTTGATAATACAGGATTCTCTTGTGAAGCTTCTATTTTGGATATAAAGGTTTTTCATTGGACAATGATGATATGAGACATACTGGTTTAGAACTGCCTGTGGAAATAATAAATAATAAATGAATGAATCTGTGCATTCTTGATTAAAAACTTGTTTTTCAGAATGCACTTTTCTATTTTTTAAAGTAAGCCATGCGAAATAGCTTTCCTCTGACGTACTTTTTACCCAGATCACTGTTCCTCGTCTCTTTACAGCGTTCTTCATAATGCACAGATCTGATTAGCTTAGTAGCATCATGTTATATTTACAATACATGATGAGTCAGTGAGTTTCCTGAGCCCTTAAATCTGTAATGTAAAAGCCAGTAAATTAAAATAAACACTCAATAGCTTATAGATTATAGGCCCAGGTCTGGATAATACAGCACCTGGGTTTGGACCAGGACTGCCTTTGGCCTAATTGTGACATGTCATTTCTCAAAGAAGCATGTTTTTGTATGTTACTGTAACTGAGTTTTAGTAGTTTGACCTGATCACTCTTTTATTTTTACCAGTTGCAAATTTTCACCTTCAAAACGAAAGAAGACACAAGGAAATTCATTTATGACCATATTCAGTGTGTAAGTAGTTTAAAAGCTGGTCTTAGGGCTGGTTCTGTTTTATGACATATGCTCATACTAGTTTATGTCTGCTGTATAACTTAACATGTCCAGTGTTTGTTTTTGTTAATTCTGTTTTTGCTTCACCTGCAAGTTCAGTGAGGAGGGAAGCCATGGAGTTATCCTCTTTCTGTATAGCTTGATCTTCTCCAGGTCATTCGTTAGGTAAGCCTATAAGGAACAGCCTGGCCTCTGTCTAAATACACTGACTACACTGAGAAAAGTGTAACATGTAAAAAAAAAAACTATTCAGCTGGTGTGTGTTCAGTGTAAAACTGAACAGGGTTCAATAAATGAAGCATGGAAGCCAGTCTCATATGTATGAATAAATGTAGCAAAAGAGAAGTAGGTTTTAAACATGTCCACCACATTGAGTTTTATGTATTGAAGGTTACATGAAGACCTGGATGTGACCACTACTCATCTGTTACAGTTTAGTTTGGGCAACTTTGGCTGTCGCCAGGTATGTAGCGTGGGTCTCTATGGCAACTGTAAGAGACTGCATAAGAAGACATTATATAGCTCACATGTATTCTCCTGAAAATGCATGTTTTCACTTTCATTAGGCTCTTTTAAATCTCCTGTTGATGGGTCGTGCCAGTCCTAATGTCTTCAATGGGACATTATTGTATGATGAGGATAGCAACCTGTTGGAACATCCTCTTCATGGAGTTTTGGCCCGGAGTGATGTGGGATACCTCCACTGGAGTCGAGAGCAAGCAGAGCATGGCAAGCTGCCTGTGGTATAGCAGTTTTGAGTCCTGTGAATTAACCATAATCTTAATACATTATTATTTTATATAAGCAATTCACATAGACAGTAATCCTTTACTCTCTTTACTTATTGTAGGTTGGAAGCATGCTAAAGACCCCCAAACTGCCTATTTGGGTTTGTAACATCAATGGAACCTATAGCATTCTCTTTAGTCCCAACCGCTCTCTGCTCTCTGACTGGAAAATGGAGCATCTGTTCTACCTCTACTTCTATAACGGCCAACCCACTCAAGGCAGTACTGCAATGCTCACCGTAGGTAATGATACTGGACCTGTTCCCACATTTATTGTTAGTATAGCTAGATGGACTGTGTATTGTCCATTCCAAGCCTGTCAATTTCATTGTTGTATTAAATATCTAGATTCTGCTGTCCTTGGGGTACCAAACTGAGTATAATAAGGGGTTGGAAGTTTTTTCCAACTATTTTCTAAATGTATTTTTCAGATACACATTCCCATCACTGGGAGGCTAGAAGTGGAGATAGTCAAGGAGATCCAGAAAAGAGATTCCCTTCACTGGAGATGACCATCAAGACCAAGTGGGAGGGAGCAGCAATTGACTGGAATGGAACTGCACCATTTTTCTAAAGAATCATACTGTGATGTGCTGTGTGTGTGTGTGTGTGTGTTTTTAACTACAGTAAAGACTTGTAACTTGCAAATAGAAAAAAAACCAATTGAATATATTTGATCATTCCATTTCTTAGCATTCCTGTTCTCAAGTTAGCTAGATCTGAACATATCCTGTTTTTATACAGTAGAGAAGCAGTAACTTTTGTACTGGTCATTTATCTTGTTTACATTTTTTATACATTGACTTGAAATATCACCAGATGAAAATGTCCATTATGATTATTTTGAATCAGAGAATTATGGAGCCAATCAAAGAACATGTTTTTAACATTAGTAAAAATACCCTTTTTCATTATCTAATTTTTGAGATACACCATGATCTCATCTCCCCACCTGTCTGTCTACATCAGAGGTAGACAGCCCTGGTGCTAGAGTGTGCAGGTGTCTCTCCGACTGGAGTTGCCTACTCCTGGTCTACACCCAATCATTTATAAGGTTATTGTACATGATGGTGATGTGCTTTTGAATATGAATTTTAGGAATGATGCCATGTGATCTAAGCTTGCAGAATAAATGCTTTCCCCACTTGGAGAATAACAGCATATTTGTCTTTGTGTGCACCTTCATTTACCATAATTTATTCAGTCAAAGATGATTAATTTCACTGTCATATTGAGAGACATTTGTCTCTTATAAGTAGTGCCTACATTCAGCAAAAGATCATAAATAAAAAGTAAATGAATCTGCATAACTATAGTTTATTGTAATAGTCAGTATCCAAAGGCTAAATTGACATAAAAGGATATGCACATGTATTACAGCCTTAAAGAGCACTATAGAAAAGACTAATCATAGAAAAAAAACAGATTTATAAATACAATATTAGCAACAGGACTTATCAAGACAATCTCAACACCATTTATAACAATTAACTGAGCGCAGGTAGAGCCAATTCACTCATAATTAATGTGAAATGAGGAAGTGTGAATGTTTAGTACAATGTGATATTAGGCTATATCATCAAGCTGTGTATGAATTTCTATACCAAACAGCCATAACAATAAAACCACCAGCATTGTGCCACCAAAGCAGATATAATCCACTGAGACATTCTGAAAGACAGCCAGCATTAAATTATTCAGCAATTTGTAATATCTTCTACAAGACAAACTAGCCTTATCTGCCCATGACTGTCACCAGTTATCAAAGTTTGTTTTATTCAGAACCAGAGTTTCATATCCCTGATCTTGGAGGCACCTTGCACACACACACACACACCCTTCATTAAGGACTTCTTAATGAGTTTATTAGTTGAATCAGGTGTGACAAAAACAAAAACATGCATGGAAATGGTGCCTCCAGGACCAGGATTAATAATCCCTAGGACAACTGGATACCAGGAATACCTTATGAATCTGTTTTGACCCAGATGCTTACTCTTGCCCCTTTATATACTGTATATCCCACCCTGTGCCATTGTGAGTTTTAGAGTCATTTTAGAGTTATGGCTCATATGCTCTTTTGAAATTGCGAAATGCTTATTAGAGCTGACTCTTGGATTATATGTAGCGGTATTTGGCTACACAAAAAGAAAAATGTGACACTGAGCATCACAGGGATGGAACCTCAATAGCAACAGATTAGCTGTCCTGGTTAGGACATAGGCCAGATTGCAGCATTGAATCATACTATAGCAATGGTGACAATCATGAAGAGGATATGATGCAAAATGTCTAATTCCTTGTCTTTGTATACGTCCTGAAACCTCTAGTATTGACAGGAGTTTACAATGCTCACTGATTTGCATGGGCTTACAAAGATAAGTGTGGTCACATAACATAGCTACTAATCAAGACCATAAATATTGTGACCATGAAAGTTTAAAACAGACTATATAATGCATAACCTAAGCATAATGATACCTGTAATACATCAGTCACATAAATACAAATACGTCAGAATAATAGGACAGTTTACCAGAAGAATAGCTTTATGAAATCTCCTATTTACAAAAGTCAGTCCCTTACTTCAGACTCTTTTAAAAAGCTTCATTTACTAAACCTCTTAGTAAAATAGCAAAATAGTGATATCATATTTCTCACTGCCAAGTCTCTTGTTCAAGAGTGACCACCCAGAATCTCTTCTAGATTAATGTCTTTCATCCAGTCATCATTGCCTGAACCTGACTTGAGCAGAGAGTCAATGAAGTCGGAGTCTGCATTGATTCCTGGTACCGTGTTATCCCCATCCTGTAAGAAATCAAACGTCAGCCGACCCACCCTGCTGTTCTGATAAGTCCCTGGGCTTTGGGCCGTGCCAATGAATGTGCTCATACACCCCTGCGATTCAGGAGAGGGTTGGTCCAGCCCAGTGACCCCAGGAAGGGGGGGTATGTGTGGCGGGCCAGATCTGGGAGCAGGGCCCCTAACAGGGTTTAGAGGGATCAGTCCAGAATGGGGTGCTACCTGATTTGGTGGACCAATAGGCCTTGGCTGGAAGGGACCATCAGTTTGTCTCTTTACATCGAGTCTTGGCAGTCCACTGTTATGTTTTGTAGAGCTTACCCAACTCAAGCTAGTTGCCCTGCCTGCAGTGGTGGTCATTCCACCTAGTCCTTGGCTAAGGATAGAATCTTGACTTGCTGCACTGGTCCTTACATGTTGTGTAGTTGGGACAACACCTGATGGAAAACTAGCAATCTGGCTGTTTGCTCCCTGGATCTGTGGTTTGTTTTGATGCATCCCAATCTGAACTTGGTTGTTGGGTTGTTGATGCAGTTGACTCGCACATGTCTGGACTTCAATAGAGCCTGAATGAGGATCCGATCTAGTGTGGAACATTCTTTCTCCAGAGCTGTGCACCATCTTCGCTCCCTGGCCGTTGGGTATATGGCATGAGAGGGATGGGATGTCACTTTGTTCCGAGCCATTAGAGGACGCCAGACCTGAGCAGAGAAAATTGTCAGCTAGAATGATTCCCATCACTAAAAATATCATAAACAACCACTACATCAACACTGTTTAGTCTGAAGGCCCCATCTTTCAATTCCTTTTCAGTGCACTGCACAGGTTAGGAGCTGAGGCTTACTGATTTTAGGCCTTTACAATGACATTCAAAATTCAATTCAAAAAGCTGTACTTTATTCAAATACACTATATGGACAAATGGTTTGGGACACCTTCCAATACAGTTTCTTCTGAAGTCAAGGGAATTAAATAATTTTAATTTTAATTCACAAATAAAATGTATGTATTATTTATTCGTCAGGTTATTATATTAGAGTGTCCTTCAATATACAGTAAAGCACTTTTTTACAGAAACCCATCAATACAGATGTACCAACTCTAGTTTGAGACAATTTTCATGGGTTCCTAAGACACACATTACTTCAAGTAACTGAAGAATGAGTTTGGCTGTTTTGTGATTTGGGTCTAATATACTGCAGTCAGTCCAAGAATGATGAATGAGCAAGCAAGGCAGATGATTTAATCATTAGACAGAAATAAATGCAGAAGTTTACCTGGATAGAGATTCGAATGTTGCACTCCAGCTACACCTTGTGGTTGTTTGTAGTCAGGTGGAGGCCTTGACAAATGGCGGTTAAACTGATCTTGCGTGTTAAATTTCACCTAAAACAGAAATGAAATATGAAATGAACTGTTACACGGTGCCAACATCATTGGTCTAGGATTCTACAATCCAATTAAACTTTAACGAATCCTTTAAAAATAGCATAGTATAATATTACTTGATTCTTGTGTTCTCTGTGGGCTGTGTACAGGGCTGGTTACTCACATCACTGGTGTGGTGCTGAGGCTGGGTCAAATATCTTTGGCCTTTGCCTGTATTTTTCTGTTGAGTGTTGGGAGCAGGTGAGCGCTGCTGCTGGGGCTGCACAATATCAACCAGGCAACCATTGGCTGATAAACGTGGGCCTGGTGCCATTGCCTACAGACAGAAGAACAAGACTTTTGAATACACACAGCAGTAAAGGCTATAAAACATACAGTGAACTATTGGAGATCTTGGTGGCAAGTAACTACTATAAAATTAAAAATATTATAAATAAAATCTACGTAAAATCAACATAAATCTAAAGCAGTGTTTCTCAACCGTGGTCCTGGAGGCACCCCTGCCCCACAAATTTTACAGCTTTCCCCACTCCTGACACACCTGGATTCAACTAATCAGCTCATTAACAAGCCCTTTCAAAGCTGTAGGGGGTGTGAAAAAGCAGTGTAAAACACTGATCTACAGATGTACTTTTTTAGGATTGATGTAAGTGAACATTGTGATTGCAAGGGTGGCCCACTAGATGGCGAACTTTATCAATCAGTTTTTGATTTAATATACTCATTTTAATATGAGCATGGTATGGTTTTCCATTGTTTCCCATACTTTACTATCACTCAAAAAGAAAAACATCTAAGCAAAAAAGGGATTAATTTATGGATTATGGTTGGATTGTCCAACGACTCTATGATCCCATAAACCTATAAATAAATTGGAAACGGTTGGACACTAAGCACTACACCCTTGCATACACCAATGCCTATACAGTTTCAACAGATATTGCATGTACAGAGTAAGGCTTTTGAAGAAGGCAATAGCTGTCAGTGAGACAAGTTTTATGCCATAACGGTAGAGATTACTGTATGACTGTGAAAGCCCTGCAGCATTTCTCCTGCCATGCAGCTCCTATGGGGTACAACCCAATTGCTTCTAGCAAATGACAGATTTTCCCATCCACATTCCAGAACCACACAATGATAGATGAATCTTAAAGGCTTTCATGTCTTTTTTATCTTTTTGAATGTGCTTCTTGTGCTGACAGTGTGATACTTCAAGTTGATAAAGGCTGTAGTCTTTTCAGTTAGAACTGAATGTTTGATTCATTGCTCTTTAAGAAATATTCTCAAAACCATTCCTGAGATAAGCGACAGGGTTAAAAACCTGAATCCCACCAACTAATGACTAAAGCCGTCTTGACTAAAGAGTCAAGATGGTTCAGAACTTCAAATAGCTAGATGTCATCAAAGCCTAAGAAAGGCCTTTCTTTGCTGTGATAGAAGTGCAGAGAAACCATTTAATATCTTCCTATACTGGAGAAATGGGTACCTCTTTGCAATTTGGTTGTCTAAGATTTTCCATTTTCTCCTCACCAGTTACTGATATTGCCCCCTGAACCTGCTCAGAATACCAATATTGGCCAACTGCAGCTGGATCCCCCATTTCCTCCTGCCACATACAGATCAGCACCCCATCACTCTGGTTTATTTTAAAGAACAGCATCAGTTCCTCTCCAAAACCGGAAACCCAGCCTAGCAATTCATTTCAGACAATGTAATGGAAAATTCATTAAAGCTGAAGTTGTGATAATGGTATTATGAACAGAAATTCCCTCAAAGACTTTGGAAGGAAGAGAATATATACATGAGGTTTTGTTTGTTTCCATATTTAAGCAGAAAAATAATAGTCACTTATGGTGTACAGGGATTTGAAGAAACTGCACAAAAATGATAAAAATCTACACTGAGATAAAGAACATAATCCATGACTGGCTATGAGCCCCATACAGACACCTATGCCAGCAAGCATCACAGTGGGTGTGATGTGGGGAGAGAGCAGAATCTCACTCATCACTCACTTCTCACTTAAGTAAGAAGCCACTTATTTTAAGAAATTTAAAAACAAATAATTCAATCAATTAATGGAGGAAATAATCAGCTGGTTATCCTTAATGAAAAAAATGACCTGAAATTCTGTACAAATATGGATTTTATCTATTTGTAGTTATAAATAAAGCAGTTTGGTTCAAACAGTATATGTTAACAGCACTGGATATGTATACACTATACTGAGATTTCCAAGCCTCAGGGTCTTTATGCAGCCCAACACTTTAGTTCAGATCTTCAGTGAAGTGCTCTAGAATGCAGTAGAAAGCCATCCCTGAACAGTAGAGACAGATACCCCAACAAATCTTTAAAATATTTTTTTACCTCGCAGGTGTCCCAATGCTACCATGCTGTATATATTGTTATTAGCTGCTACCCAAGATTTTAATATCAATAAAAAGTCAAACTTTTGACTGGTCCTCTATATGAACACAAGTACTGGGATACCTGCACATTCATTGACAGTAGCTGTTTCTACAGTCCAGGGAAGGGTTTCTACAAGATTCTGGAGCATTGCTGTGAGGATTTGATTGCATTTCCCCACACGAGCTTTAGTAAGGTCAGGATGTTGAATGAGCACAACCTGACCTCCTCCCCAACTCATCCCAAGTACTGGACGGAGCAAAATGATTCCAGAGAACACAGTTCCACTGCTCCACAGCTCAATGCTAGGCATGGTGCTATTAGGTTCATGTTCATGACTGAACAGAAGCAAAATATTTGTGCACTTGTGTGTGCAAAACTACATTTTAGAACAAGAAAGCACATTAAATGGTTCTTTAGGTGAACCCTTTTTTGTAAAGGAATATACACAATGGTTTTGGGACACCTAATCATTCAATTGTTTCTTCTGAAATCAAGGATATTAAATAGAGTTTATCTAGCTTTTACTGTCTCTACTGTCAAGGGAAGTCTTTTTACTAGATCATGCAGCATCTGATTGCAGTCAAGTGAGAAGGGCATTAGGGAGATCAGGATATTGAACTCATGACTATTCCTAAGGTTCATGTTAATTTGCTCCAGAGAGTCCATGACTGGTAGTACTTCTCTACAGGGATTAGATAGGCTGTGTGTCAGCAAGGGGTGCAACTTAAAAAAAAGGGGTGTCCACAAACATTTGGACATACAGTGTACTTTGTACAATCATTGTACATGACAATAATTCTGAAGAATTGTGATCTACCATATACAGTGCTGTGTGAAGGTATTCACCCCCCTTGAATTTCTACCCATTTTTTTTACATTTCAACATGTATTTAAATGTTATTGTTGTTGTTGTTTATCTGAATTGGTTGTGATTCATCTGCACAAAAGAATATAATTTGGTGAAGTGAAATGAGAAAAAAAAAATTAGCTCCTTTGCTATGAAGCCCCTACATAGTTCTGATGCAACCTTCAGACGTCGCTTGCTAAGTGGATAGAAGTCCACCTGTGTGCAATCTAAGTGTCACATGATCTGTCAATATATACACAGCTTTTCTGTAAGGACCCAAAGACTGCAACACCTTTAAGCAAGAGACACCACTAATCAAACAACACCATGAAGACCAAGGAGATCTTATAGCAAGTGAGAAGTTGTTGAGAAGTACAAGTCAGTGTTGGGGTAAAAAAAAAATGATCCCATGGATCACCATCAAATCCATTATCAGCAAATGGAAAGAACATGGTAACACAACAAACCTGCCAAGAGAGGGCTGCCCACCAAAACTCTCAGACTCAGGGCAAGGAGGGCATTAATCACAGGGAGCACAGAGACAGAAGGTAATGCTGCAGGAGCTGCAGAGTTCCCAAGCAGAGACTGGAGTATCTGTCCATACAACCACAATAAGCTGCACACGCCATAGAGCTGGGCTTTACAGAAGAGCGGCCAGAAAAAAGCTTTTACTTACAGACAAAAATAGGAAGACTGATTTTCAGTTTGCCAAAAGGCATGTGGGAGACTCTCCAAATATAGGTAGAAAGGAGCTTTGGCCAGATGAGACCAAACTTGAACATTTTGGCCACCAAGGAAAAATATATGTTAGGTGCAACACCAACACATCACCCCAAGAACACTATTCCCACAGGGAAACATGGTGGTGGCAGCATCATGCTGTGGGGATGTTAACCTTAATCCAATTGAGACTCCATTTTAATTCCAGGTTGTGAAGAAACATGAAAAATGCTTTCACTGAAATTTCCTGAGGTGCTTCAAGGCAGCTGGGCTTAATAATTTGGCCTTTGTCAATTTGTCCCTCATCTAACATGTCCACAAACAGAATTGACCAGCTACCATATATCCTAGACCTTGACATGCACTGTTGCAGGATAATCAATATTACAGGCTTCATATGTAAGTGGTCACAATGTTTGGGCTCATTAGTGTATACCCTTATATATACAGTATTTCCTCAGCCCTAAAACATCTCAATAGATTCAATGTCTTTGCACCAACATTCCAAATAAGACAACCATGCATGGAACTGTGAGTGCCCGAGAGGTGTGATCCTAGCCAGAGCTTTTGAAAATCTGTAGGCCTTTCCCTGAGCAAACTCTCTTCAAGTACGTTATTCCATTCAGTCAAACACACATTGTGTATATACTGTCAATCACTGTGTTGACACAAAACATTTCCCAGGGCAAAATGGATTCAACTGCAGCGTAGCGAAGAGCCATTACTGTGAGAACAGATGTCTAAATGAGAAACTGCCTCCAAAGCCCCACTCTGGAGGTCCCATAACGAAAGCACTGAAAAGACCTCTTCTGCCATCAGAGGAATTCCCCTGCTTTGGCAGGCCATGGGTGTGAGAGGGTGTGAGAGAATGTACTTTGCAGGCAACACAAGCAACACTATCTGCAGAGACACAGGCGGCTCCATAGAGGAACTGATGAGGAACTGGCTAAGGTCACATGCTGAGATGGATCAGCCCTGGGAAGTCCAGTAATTAATTAGAGGGCAAGTGAAGAGCATTGTCTCCCTGCTGCGGGTTCTGATTAACTTCTCTTACTACATGAAGACGGAGCTTTTTTTTATTTTTTATTAAGGAGACCTGAGAGAAATTAAAGATGGCACGATATCACATTTTCTTTTCCAGTGCCGATCCTGATATTGAAATCTTGAACATTGGCCAATACTAATCCAAGCTCATAATGAACTATGAGCTATTTTTTAATGGAACTAACAACATGATATCACAGAATGTGGGTGTATGCAATAGACCAAATCAGAAGGTTTGTAGTACTTCTGGGTGGATAATTTGGAATCAGACAGTTTTAAGTAGCAGTAAATATGAAGAGAACAGGCTGAACCAAACATTTAATCTTGTTGTTTTTGAGGCTGTAATGCCAAATATCACAGAGTTATATAATGGATAATGTTGCTGTCCAGCTCTCAAAAGCTAAACTAGACTGTTGTAATTTGGCACCTTTGGTTTGTGTGAAAAGTAAACAGGCCTGAGCTCTGATCAGGTAGTTCATTGGATATGTAGATGGCTTCCACAAAATATATATATATATATATATAAATTTTTTTTTTTTTTTTTGCTTTTTATGGCTTAACTTGCCTGATACAATAACAATAGTAATGAGACAATAATAAACATAAGTCATGAAAACTTTCATTTTTGGCATAATGTGAATCTGGCAGTTGTTTTGATTTTAATGACAAATGAACCAATAGAAATGTCCCAAAGTGACTTTGAATAAAATCGTTTTATATGTACTTGTATTGAAAGTTAAGAAAGTTTCCCAGCAAACATGGTCAAGGTAAGAAAAACCTCTCCAGTCACATACGATGCTCCCAACACTGGGAAGATAAAGACAAGCACATGCTTCCTCCATCCTTGTGGATAAATTGGACACCCATGCTTTAGTAGATTACAGCTTCTATATAAACAATGGCATTAGATATTGAACTGTATATATGTTACAGAATGTACTGGATTCATTTCTTCAGTACCAGAATCATATCCAACACAGTATTTTCAGTTCATATATTTCTATGAATGGATTCCCATTGACACCATTAATCCATCTCAAACTTGCAGAATGTACTTAACAAATCTTTTTTATCATGTTACTTTAGTCTGATTTAAGAGGCAGTCTTGGCCTAACGGTTAAAAAAGTGGGCTTGGAACCAGAAAGTCGCTGACCGATCAACAGAATCAGCATTCAAAGCTGAGGTTCCCTTGAGCAAGGCAAGGATGTGTGTTCTCAGTGAGCTAATCTCTCACTGTTGTGTTATTGCAGTAAAAGGTGATTAACTGTACCACTTTCATTCATAACAATTTGATGAGGTTGTTTAAAATATAATAAAGATTAGATCACCAGCTACTTGACATTCTTATAGGAAAACATCAGATATCTGGTCAGTTAATCCATATCATATTTCTAAAAATGTATGAAGTATCTGGAGACATAATCCATGTAACATTCTAAGCAACCTCATCACATTCCAGTTTCTTACGTAATGCTCAGCTCACATCACTCCAAATTGGTCCTTTTTTGACTCAACAGAACACAATCCAAAAACACAAGTACTTAAATGTTATATGATATTGGTAGGAAATTGTGTCATGTCTCAGAAGGTCTGACCAGTGTGTCTTCATTTTATAGAGTGGAACGGGCTTCCATGGCCGGTATCGCTGTTTGGGGGAGTGAGAAAGAGTGTGCATTCCGTTAGCATGGACGGTCTTGTAATCCACTCTTTTGTCATCCTGATGTGTCATAAAGCTGTTTTCCATCTCTGCTCAGCTTTGCTCTTCAGCGTGTCGATAAATGAATACCACATGTGGCTGCGGACTCCATAAAGGAGGGTTGTGATTTAGGCTTCCATTCTGCCCCGCATTACAAGCAGCTGACAGGGCTCCAGGCCCCAGGCCCAAGCCTCTTTCAGTCAGTCTCTCTCTCTCTCTCTCTCTCTCTCTCTCTCTCTCTCTCTCTCTCTCTCTCACACACACACACACACACACAATACTTCCTGCAGTCTGGAGGCAGGGCTACCATCCCCAGGGAAAAGCTCGGCATCTGGACTTGGCCCCAGATCGCTTTCCCAGGAAACAAGCCCTCGCCTCGTTGTGCAGCTCCAACAACCTGGCACCCCCCGCCCCCAACACACACACATACACACACACAGTCCAGAAAGGAAAGAGTGAAAATGAGTGGGAAAACTACTATATGTGTGAACTGTGCGTGCTGTGGCCTGTGAACTGCTGGGATTGAAGTAAAACATATTTTAAAATATAGCAAGCATTCAATGGCTGGTGGATGAGCTACTGAACAACCAAAGATACCACAGATAACTTCTGTTCTGGGTTTATCTAATGGTGAATTGAACAATCTTTACTAAGAGCGCAAGTACTTCTTTAGGAAGACTACACCAATACTGGGTCAGGTTTCCCCAGT
This sequence comes from Acestrorhynchus altus, assembly GCA_034509495.1. Lineage (NCBI taxonomy): Eukaryota > Metazoa > Chordata > Actinopteri > Characiformes > Acestrorhynchidae > Acestrorhynchus > Acestrorhynchus altus. The sequence continues at coordinate 11,867,041 of CM067517.1, read as the reverse complement.
GCTCTCAAACAGCCTCAATTCTTCATGGCATTTAATCCACAAAATGTTGGAAACATTCAGTTGAGATTCTGGTTTATGCTGGCAAGTCTGAATCAAACAATTCCAGGTGATTTCAGGTGCACTTTTGCTTTACATCTCCTGTTTTACAACATCTGGTAAATGAGACCCTGAAGTACACTGAACTCATTATGTTCATGAAACTATTTTGAGACTACGTTTGCTTGGTGATTTTCATGCATTATGACTGAGGAAGTAGCTGACTGAAGGAACATTGTGACCATGAAGAAACATTCATACCAATCAGGCATTCACGTGATGATTGATTAGAATCAAGAAAACATTCCCCACACCGTTACACCACTTTCACCAGCCTGGACTGTTGACAAGGAAGGTTGGGTCGACCGGCTTGTGCTTATCCAGTCTTTGACTGTTTTAGTGAACCTGTGTCCACCACATATAAGAAGTGGGTGATATCACAAAACCTGAATACTTGCAGACATGTTCTCAATGCACCTAGGGCTGGGTGATATGACTGAAAGGCTTACCTCAATATACTTAAGAAAACGGGGGATGAACAATATGATATGATGAAAACCTTAACAAAGAATAGTGTTAAAGTGTCAGTAATGATATTTCAACACAAAAAAACAATGCTGTATATTTACATTGTAAACAGCCAGAAATATTTGGTTACTAAAATGTTTAATTAATAGTCTAAATACTATGATTTTAGTTAGCATGTTTTTGAGTTTTCTAAACATTTCAATTTCATTTTATTTAACTTTTTATTTTTAGGTTCATTCTTCAATTTTCACAATTGAACACAGGCTTTGCACATTTGTTAAAAAGACATTGTATGTAAAGTGTTTATTGTCTGGTCAGTATTGGAAAAGTTAATTTAGGTATTTCCATAATGTTAGTTTTTGTCCAACTGGAAATGTTGTCTAAGACAGGGTCTCTCAACCTGTGGACTAGGCAGACGTCTATGGTAGACTGGTAATGGCACTTAAAATAATAAAAGATCTACACGAAAAGAAATGAAAGTTAAAGTAGTAAAAATACATAGGTCAGTCTCAAACTATAAACATATAAACATTAATAGAAATGAACAAATAACATCACAGATGTAATGCAAGACAAAAGTTTGAAAATCAGTTTGAGACACCACAGATGCAGAGCTACTGATGCTATTTTTAAAGCTATTATTCAGGCCCTAATTCTCACATTCACATAAAAAGTTGAGTTTCCTTGTGTTAGGCACTCTAGTTATAAACAGGTAAGCCCAGAGTTGGAAAAGGTTGCGAATTCCTGCTGTAACGATATGTCCTAACTTGATGCAAATCATTATTATGTCACACATTCCTGGAACATATACATCTTTAAAGTTACAGGCTAACCTTCTTGGAACCTTTTGAACACATTGCTGAACTCCCCTATAATGTTCTCTGCTAACTGGGTTATAATAATAATAATAATAATAATAATAATAATAATAAAGTAACCTGAAATCAACCAATGTCTAATGTTCAGTAAGTCCATTTTTATCTGTCTAGCTCAAATACTTAATACAAATACTGAATAACAAAATCAATACTGACAGCGTCTAAAAGTGTTTCCTCACTCCAAAAGCTGACTCATGTAGATGATCCAGACCAGTATTCATGGAGCAAGAGTGGAGATAGAGGGTCTGTTTTTGTGTGAATGAGATAAAGCAGAGAGAATGCTAGGTCAGCACTTCTACTCTGAGAAATTTCATGAACATGTCTCATCCGAACGAGGGCCCTTTCGGATAATTAAGATTAGCCTTTTCTGTCATTTCAAATCACAAAGAACTAGATCCCACTGCTCTGCTTCTCGTCAAACCTAAAATGGTGTAAATCGATTGGTATGTTCAACATTTGGCTGTCAGATAATTTTAAATCATTAAATTTGGACAAATACCATATTCCAGTCAGATTAGTGCCATGCCAGTTTAATCCACTGAAAGGTAAAGCTGAAGCTTGCCTAGAGCCATGTCTCTTTATCACACATGACACCCTGGCAGTCCTTCCCATCTCAACCCACAAGCACTGGAATCACTCACTCAGATACTGACCAGTCAGCATAACACAGCTTTAATCAAAAGTATCAGACGTCTTGCCTTAAAAACTCATTGAAGTTTTTAGGTCAAGCTGGACTCTCCATGTAATATATCACACTGTCAGTGTAGTTTCCCAAGCAGAGACACTGCATTCCCTCAGGACTCCAAAGATTTCCATTCGATTTCCACGATAGGCCTGAATACCACAGAAAATATGGATCCCAGTTTTGACATACTTAAGCTGACGACCGATCACCAGGCTGTGAGAACAAGAAAACAAGAAACAGAACCCACATCTTGGTCTCTTTACAGGCATTCTGTGAGATGCTCCCAGTGGGAGGAAGTTCAGTGCTGCTCGTGAGGGTTCCACAGGGATCGTGGCACCATTTCGAGACCTTTATTTCCATGGCATTACTAATTCAGTTGACTGTGGGAAGAGTCTCAGCTCTCCCATTTTTTTCCTCATTGTAGCAGAAGCTGTGCCTTTGTTTTCACTTCAACAGCATAATTAACCCAATCGGTGCTGAATCATTCCTGCCTTCAGCCACATTTTCCTCAGACTAATTAATTAAAGTTTCTAAAATATAAAAGTATTTGCCTTCTGACTTTCACAGAGGAGCCCAACAAGAATCTCTCCAATGCTTGACATGGATGTTGTAGGAAAAAACTTTAATCGGTATAGAACTTCTACTATATGGAGAACATTAGAATGAGGTTCTTTACATTTAAAAGGCTTTTTCATGACTACATCCTCAAAATTTAAAGTGTGCTTTAAAGAACGATCTGTTGAATGTTTACAGACTCACTGGTTCTTCTAAGGCTTTGTTTCAAAGAACAGTTTATGGCCGGTTCAGGTACAGTACCAACATTGATGTTAATACATGCAGGAGTCCACCTCAAAATATGCAATAATACTTTATCCTGAATAACTGCAAAATATAATAAAAGGTTTGTTTTTGTTTGTTATTGTTCTCATAGTACATTTGAATGTTCAGCTTCTATCTTACTGAGCTGCTCTCTACATTCCATTCTACAGGGACCAGTTCCGCAGTGCCCTTGTATTCCCTTCATGCTAATATTGTGATAAAAGCGAAGGGCACTTCAGGTGGATACATCCTTTCATCATTCACTGTAATCTTTGACCACTCTTTTGCTTCCCTTAAGTACTACCAACTGGAGGTACTGTCATTTTCAGTGTTGCTCACCACTCCATATGGCAGGGAGGGGAACTCCAGTCCTGGTGGGCCATAATTTTTCTTGAGTGCTTTTGCTACTCAAGCACACCTGATTCAATTAATTACAATTAATCTGATTAACTACCAGGCATACTTGGTATGCTGGAGTAGGGTCTCTGACCCTCGGATTCCCACTCCTGCCATATGCCATTTGAAGATCTCTTTGAAATGAATACTTTCATTCCCAAAGGCACGGGTGCACGACTTTTTTGCGTTTCCAGGAAAGTTTTGTAGATGCCCTAAGAAACCACAAACATATTGCCTGGTAATTAACTGATGAGGTGAATCAGGTGTGTCTGAGCAGGGCAACTACCAAACTTTTCTGGAGCCCAGCCCTATGGGACTGGAGTTGTGCACCACTGCCCTATGGTGTAAAATCTCATTTGTGGTTCACTTTGCAGGAAACTACTGGAGTGATTGGAAAGCACCCTTTCTTCCTCTGGCAGATCCTTCCACAGGTGTATATGTATAACCATATGAATTACATGAAGACAACTGACCAGTGAGAGTCCAACTTGGTATAACTGTGGGAAAAGCCTACCGGTCCAGGACGAAACCAGACCCATCCGGTCTAAATTCTAATCAATAGGTTTGTCCATACAATCACTTTATTCTAAAATTAACCCTCTGATGATGTGAAGTTCTACATGTTTCAAGGACTTATAAGGTGAGCAAAAAGTCAGGCATGAGAATGCCAGAGGTGTAGTAGTGGACAAACTTATCAGACAGGCTACATGTTTGTTGAAAAAATGATAACACAACAACTGATCAATTAATCTAATTCACTGAATACAACAGTTTATACAACAGCTCCAGCCACACAAGCTGATTGGTTGAGAAGTGTATGAACCATCTGTCTTGCCACAATGGCACGTTATTTTCACAAACACTGTATTGCTGTGGAACGGAGTTGCTAATTACATAATGGCAGAAATGTAGTAATGTAAATGGCCTGAGCAAAAGAGCCAAATGAAGCTAAAAGCTTTAAGACGTGGAGAACCCAGAGGTGGATCTGACAGTTTTTTGTCGCCCCGATAGCGGACCAGCTGCAGCCGCTTAAGAGGACTCTCAAAATGGTTTCTATAAACTCAGCCCTCACTGGCTCACCAGGAGGCATATGAAAATAGAGGGGCCATGCTGTTATTTTTAATTAGAAATTAGGTAAATAAAGGTTTAATCAAAAAAAAAAAAAAAAAAAAAAAAACTTGATTAGACTAATGATCCGGTCAGGGCTCATTGTAGCTCAGGGAAGTGTTCTCTTCATGTTTATGCAACTGGAACCACAAGAACAGACAATAATAAAAGATTGATAAAAAAAGATAAAAAAAACAAAAACATTGAGTAGGAAACTGAGTTTAATGTGTTGGTCTGTGTAAGGAGCTGGAGAAGCAGCTACTGAGTGCAGTGAGTGAGTGGAGTTACAGTGACAGTAACAAATGGCTAATTGTGGAAATATAATTCAGCGGAAGGAAATACATTAAAACATATTAAACACAACATTCACTGCTCAATGCATTAATTTCTAACTTTATTTTACAAACTATTGTATAAACACAACACTGGAGGTTGTGTGTTCTCATAAATTACAGCATGGCTGCTTCATCACACCTGTGCTGTTATTTCACAATAACACACTCCCTCTCGTGTTCTATTGCTTTAGTAAACAACTGCTGTTTATTTTTTTGTGATTTTGGTCTACTAATCTGACCACTATGACACATGCTGCAAAACGAAGGTTCTCAATCAAATACTGAAGCAATAAAAAAATACAATTCCTTGGAAAAAACTTGAGAATACGGTTGTTTAATCTAAGCAGTAACCCAGCAAATTTATCTGATAAACATTGCTGAGATAAACATACAGAATGACTGAAAGCATACATAAGTTTATTAAAAAGGCATGAGAGCAGCCATCAGAATAACTGGATAATGCACGGAAGATGTGGTAATTTGCTGAAGAACATTAAGGAATGGGGAGCATGTGAACAGAAAAGTTGTCACTAGAAGCTGCTCGCCCAGTGCCTGCTTTTGAAAATGAGTTGCGAGAACCCTGCTTGTGTGGCTCATGTTATCGTTTCACACAAAACCAAGCGAGAGATACTGTTTGTACAAAGCTGAAAAGGGGGATGTTCTAAAGCTCCCCAATCATAACAAATCAGTGGTTCAACCTCCGGCACCAGGCTAAGCAGATTACTGTCATTTTCCACAACTTGTCCCTTGCAGCTAACAACCTCCAATTAGCAAATCCCGCTGTGCACATCTATGCCCTGGTGCTGAGCGACTGTGACAGGCGGAGAAATTAGAAGTCTTGCATGTTAATCCACCACAGTCTAGCAAACCAGGGCCTTCGTCAAACCGCTTTGAGGGGATATACATATTCACCATGCCTTGTGAAGGCTGACATACAAACAACAATCGCTGCAGAAACAACAGGGTAACAGTGAGCTGGAGCTGCTCTGAGATGAAGCCAGAATGATGACTGCTAACATCTAGAAGAAGAATCTGGTTGAGAGTGAAGGATGAGCTGTATGGCCACCACAAATCAAATATACACAGCCAAAACATATTGTCTCCCCTGCAAGAATGTAACAGGTTAAATGAAAATGGATTGTGCTGAGTCAGTGTCTACGCTATCTTCTAAAACCATAGGAGGAACTATTCTGGAGGTTGGGATTAATTAGGTGGTCCCATGACAGTAGGCTGGCATCACTTGAAACACAACTGATACTGTTATGCAGTCTTCAATTAACATTAGCGATTTAATCATGTTCGTGTCTTCCCTTGAGACAACCTACAAAAATAAACAGTTGAGGAGGAGATAGCCTAAAGGCCCCAGTGCGCTTAAGATCCAACAAGACACACCAATTCTCCTGACAATGTGTTAAAATAATATGCTTGACAGCTACTACTTAAATGCAGCGATCATTACAAGCAAAAAAAATCATTGTTTATTACTGATATGGTGATGGTGCATCTACATGTTCTAACAGAGGCAGCAGGTCAAGAGTTGACCTGTTGCACCAAATAGAGGAATTCCACTGATTCGTGTGTGTAATAGGGCAAATACTGTAATATAAAAAATATATTTTTATATTTTATATCATTATATATTTTAACTGAATGGCAATACCAGGAATGTTCAAAAAGTATCTGACCTTTATTCATAAAAATTACTTGTATTCAAATATGACAATCTAGCACTGGTCTCCTTCAAGGTAGTCCCCTTGGGTCGACACACATCTCCCACATGTCAAACACCTCTTTTGAGATGGTCCATGGCTGGTCCGTAGCATTCTGTATGATGTCTTCACTGGACCTAAATCTGTTCACTTTCAGGGGAATTTTCAGCTTAGGGAAAAGCCAGAAGACTACACAAATTGGGAAGAATGGTCGGGTGCATTATCGTGATGGAGATGCCCATTGCTTGCTGCCCACAGGTCCAGCTGTTTGCCTCTCACAGCATCATTAAGAGTTTCCTGTCCAAACACAATACACCTCAAAGGGAGCAGATTTTGGTCCAGAGGGGACATCATGCAGAATGCAGACAGGGCAGCCATCTCAAAAGAGGTGCTCCAATGCTGGGAGACATGTGTAGCAGCCCAAGGGGACTACCATGAATGAGACCAGTGCAAGATTGTTGTATCTGAATACAAGTATATTTTAAGAATAAAGGTCAGATAGTTACGATATACCAGGGTTCTCAACTTTTTGCATCTCACAGCCCACCTGCTCATAAATAGAAAGCATAACAACCCACAAGAAAACAAAATATTTTATTTTCTCAAACTCATACTGTTTAATTTGCCTTGCAACATAACTTTTGATGTACGATTAGTATGTGAAAAATACAATGTAAAAAAAATTAGGACACCCCATGAAATCCTCTATGTGCTTTACTAAATTGAAACATAAAAATCTGATCTTAATTTCTTCTTTATATCGCCAGAGATCTGTCTTATGCCTCCACAGTGTGTGTGGGACTAGAGGAGGAACTGAGAGAAGAATGAAAACAGAACGTTATGCAGAAACTTTAAAATTCAATATAAACAGTATCGCCTCAACCCACATCACGCTCTATATATCCCAATCTGGATATACATATTGATATGGTGCTGAGCCATAATGTGTAATGAAATGTTTAACATGTAAGCAAAGTAATTTTACAGTGGTTTGGCATGAAATATATCCAGAGACGTCTGTGCACAGCTTAGATTATAGTAGCCTGATTCCTGAAATGACCTGGAGGGTGTACTCACACTAGGCCATCTCTACCTGCCTTAACATGTTTCCTCACCAAAGCCAAGTTCATCTGAGTATTGTGATCACCATGCCCAAGCATGATACAATAAACTATGCTTGGGCCCGCTTGAAGAGCTGGGCCCGAACATGGTTCAGTTCGATTCGGGCTCAGTAAGTGCTCACATTGACCTAAACTAAACTGGGCTCCAGCCCACTTCTTTTAGCAGGTTCGCTGTATCGGAGCATGGTTCAGTTGGACTTGTGCACAGCATGCATCCAGAGGGAGAGATTGAGCATGGAAATTGAATGTGATGCCAGTGATGCTGCCAATGTAAAAACTTTTTATGAGCAGTACGATTAAAACAGAACAACGCTGTGTTGCTTAATTGAGAAACTACATATGTGAAAGGCTTGTGTATCAGAGCAATATACAGAAAGCTGTATATTAATTGAGGAGGGGAGGCAACTGTGTACTCAGTCATGGTACATGACAACTGTGTCTAATGAGAATAGTGCCTAAAAGGTCCCTCACAAAAAGACACTGCATGAATGGTTATAAATAGGGCCCATCAAAATCATTAAACATGCATCACTGTGGAATTCATTAGGCACTATATGAATATACTGAATATGGAAAGAAGTAAATACAACAGCTCAAGTGTGCCATGGGCTTTGATATATTTCAGTTTTCTTACCTGTCTTTGCGGAGTCATTTTAAAATGAATTCCTGGACCATGCTGGTTGAGAGGAGGCCTCTGGCCCAAAGTTTTGGGCTGTAGACATGATGATGGCTGCATAGATAACTGGAACTGCATGTTCTGGCCTCCGGTTGACTGCTGCTGTTGGGTGGTCTGTTTGCTTTGTGACCCAGTCATGTGGGGCATTTGTTGGCCTGTGGTGGAAGATGCAGCTTTTGGGGTGAAATGCAGCATGGGTTTACTGCTGAGAACCTTTATGTCTGGGGGATTAGATGGGTTGTATCCAGTAGGCTTGAAGAGGCAGTTGGGCATTCCTTTGCCTTGACCGGCACTCTGAGGACTGATTCTTGACTGGTTCAGGGAACTGGAGCTGGTGATTGGTTCTTGACCAAAAGAGCTGGAATTGGGGTGCCCACCCATGGCAGAGGACCAATTTCTCACCCCTCCACCTTGGCTCTGTTGTTGTTGCTGGTGGTGGAGGAGAGAATTTGGTTGCTGTTGGTTGGCTGCCATTTGCTTCAGTTGTTCAGCATGGGACATTTCAGGCCAGGGTGGCAGTCCCCTAGAAGTCGCTCCTGATGTCTGCGAGACATGACTGTGGGCCATTTGCCCAATGGGAGATGTCGACATAGTAGTGTTGGCTAATGAGAAAGAAGGTCCAGCAGATGCTGGCCTAAGTTGAGGGGAGTTGCCGGATGCCTGGCCAAAATCAGGTGAGTATTCTGTCTTGATTGGTTTATCTAAGTGTGGACAGGGATGGGCTGCACCAGCTGAGCTTGGCCGGCTGAGATCTAAACCAAAGTCATCATCCTGTTTCAGCATCTTCTCCAGTTCTAGGTCATGGAGAGGTGGCACTGACTTGGTAAGCTCATCAAACAGATCCTGAAGTTCAGGGTCAATCTGTCCCCCACCCTCATCTTTGAAGTCGAACACCATCATTGCAGGATCTACTGATGACTGGCTGCAGGGCGGAACATCCATTGGTTCTTTCTTCATATCTCTGAGAGTAATGTTGAAGAGATCACTTCCTACACCATGAGGCATCACAAATGGGTCTTTCCTCCGAAGTGTGTGGCCCAGAGCCAAGCTTGGAGACTGGCCCGAGTCCATGGTACAATGTCCAGGTCGAAGAGATCCAGGGTCCATGCGAAGGCGCTTGAAGTCGGGTGCTGCACCCACGCAGGAGAGGCCATTCTGGTTAGGAGAGTATGCAGGAGGCTGACCCTCGATTTTCCTTCGTAGTGAACCCTGGAGCTGTAAAAACATGGGACGAAGCATTAATAAGGGATTTTGTCAAACTAAACTTGTTTTTGAGAAAAATATCCACTACATATTTAAACATCTATATAGGGAATGATTGGCAATTAAAGTGGAATAGCGAAGAGCACAGGAGAATTCTTCAAAAGCCTTCGGTCTAGTTCTTTCCACTTAGGCCAAAGTGAGCCTGAAGAAAAATGCACATAATGTAACAAGACCTTCTCTCTTTAATTAATGAACTCTTATCAAAACACTCTTTGATGTTGCAAACCAATTAAAATTATGATGAGAGTTCTAAATAGTGGTGTATGAAAAAATGTGGCCCAAGAACAAATTATCTTTATGTAAATTGTTCCAATTTTGTAATTTGCTGCCAGACTTCTTAGCCTCATTCACTTGACCATTTTGGATGAAAGGATAAGATGAGAATTATTAATCTTCTCTTTTAGGATTGAGTTTATAAATTTCCTTCAAGCCTGGGAAGCTTGATAGCTACCTGACTGTATCGGTTAGATCACATAGAGGAACAGCACACAAGGGACCTGCAAAAGATAATCTTATTTCTGTTACATTATGCTGAATAAACTTATTTATCTGTAAAATGTAAGCAGTTCCAGTTAATCTTCCATTATTTTTACAGTAAGACTGCTCACAGGTATCATTTACTGACAAGAAATCAGTTTAACATTAACATCAACAGATTTGAAACCCCTGCATTAGCTGAGCAGATAAATTTAGCCATCAGATAGACAGAGCAGCAAGACAAAGAAAGCCTTTATCTGTTTGGCTCATTTGCATGAATTATATCTCTCCCCCCTCCACTACCCTCCCTCCCCCCAGACTCACTGTAAAGATAGCTGCATACTCCTTTGTGTGCGTGACTGTTCGCTTTGTCTTTCGTTTTTTTTAATTTATGTAAATGAGACCAGAACAATGACTCATAAGTCCCATTTAAGGACGGAAGCATTGCGAATTGTAGTCGAGGACACAATCAGAGTAACTTCTTGTCCATTTTTTTCATGGACCAAATAACTTCATTGGAGTTATATAGAGAATGTGCTGGAGATACTGTAGAAATAGAAAAATGATCCAAGCAGCATTATTTCGGTCCAGCTGCAATTTTACCCACACATGGAAGTGTGTAATTATTCAAATGCAGCCTGACATTATTACCCAGGGAGAGATAATGTGTTGGATACAACATTAATATTTGTGCAGAGATGGGGTAACAGAGGCACAGTTCAGTGTAGTGGCAAATTGGAGGCTTTTACATTTACTGGAAATATTACACGCAGTGGCAGAATGATTCATGCCTTCAGGGTTGGGAGTGAGCACTGTTCTCACACGCACACACACGCACACACGCACACACACACACACACACACACACACACACACACACACACACACACACACACACACACACACATATCTCATCATCTTCCTACTGTCTGATTCATCAAGTAAGAGATGACTAACAGTGAATATAGTGTCAAACAGGTTCACTGGAATATAGTAAAGCAATATATAATGGCACTTTTAAAAGTACTTATAAAAACAGTGTTTGGTGAACCTTGTATGTCCATTTTTTTAACTTTGCTTTTTATATTGGTGTCAGCTGCTCTTTATATTATGTCACAATTCCATGATGAATAGATCAACAGAAATAATGTTACTTGGATTAGAAATTACAATACAGTAACATATTAGGGCTGTCACTATATTGTAAATATCAAAAAACCTCTTTACAAAGTACCTAAGTGGGACATTTTTGTGTAAATGGTTTGGTTTACGAAGGAACAATGCTCTATGGCAGGGGTGCCTCCAGGACCACGGTTGAGAAACACTGCTCTATAGAGTACAGTCTTGTTCAAATTATGCCATAGAAACATTACAATTAAAAGATACTACTTACAGATTGGTGTAATAATTTAATACTGATACTTTACCATTATCATTTTTTAATGTTTTTATATATCTTATATCACCCTTTCTCTTATTAAGCATATCAGACATATTTAGACATTTTTAGCCCTAACAGCATATGGTACACTATATAGACATAAGTATTAGACACCTGCTTATTCACTGTTTGTGATTCAACATTAGTGGGGTCAGAACATTTGATGATTACTCCTCATCCTCATCCCTAGCATGTGTGAGTAATGTATGCAACATAAAGTAGCTATATGCTTTCAATTAGAGGGGCTGCCCACAAACATTTGGAAATACAATATATTATGGGAGCAGCCATGGCCTGGTGGTAAGAGATCAATCTTTGTGACTGGAAGGTCACAGGTTTGAATCCCTGAAAAGTGCACTTAACTCCCCAGCTACTCCCCAGGTACTGAGGATAGGGCTGCCCACTACTCTGGGCACATGTACCCACTGCCCCCTGGTGTGTGAATTCACTAGTGTGTATGTGTGTATCACTGTGTGTGGATGGGTAAAATGCGGAGGTCCAAATCCCGTGTGTGCAAAAGTGCATGGGTCAAATGAGTACAATTACTATTGCTACTATTATATGATACATGTTGCTGACAAAAGTGACACATTCTACATGGTCCTATAAACTGTATAGAGTATCAAATAAACCATTATAATATTCTACATGAAACAGAAAAGGAAGCATTCAAGTTATTTGATGAAGGCCAATCACTCATACGGTTGAGATTATCTATGCAACTGTCAAAAGCAACTAGGTTTAAAGGAAAAATATTTACAAGAAGTTCTCTTGTTATGTAAATGAATAAACACATCTTTGTGTGTCGTGGAATTTTATATACTTGTGGAAACATTCCAATGATTAGCAGTATACTGAGAAGAACTCACAAATTATGGCTGTGCTATCAATAGCTACAGTAAAAATCAACCATGTGCTTACATTAATATTACTAAATAGATCTGTCCCCTATTAAATACTTGGTCCATGGAATGCGTAAATAAAGAACATCAGTAGACACACTGAAGTAATTATTGGGATATAAATCAAGTGGGATATGCATTGAGGCGATGTTGCTTATATTGAGTTTTAAAGTTTTTAATTCAGTTTCAATCTTGCAGAAAACTTTTTTGCTTCCTTGTCCTGCTCTGCAACCTGCTCTCAGCTCCTCTCAGACAGACATAAGACAGAGCTCTGTCATGAAGATGACTTGTTCAAAGTTGATCTTTATTACTTTTTTACACATACTAAGTTTAACTATAGGATGTAATGTTTTTTCACATAATAGATCATATCATATCTATACAATATCTATACATATCTATATTGCCATTCAGATAAAATGCATCGGCATAAGATTTTTTTGTCCATAGTCACCCAGCCCTATGTTGTAGACAGTAAGCTACAGTACTTACACTTAAAGTCAGTTGATTAGTAACCTTAAATGCTAACCATAAGCATTCCCAAAAGGTACATGTCTTAGTCTTGTAATACATTGGATGGTAAATTGTGAAATTCAAATTCTGTCAGATGTATCAAGCTGAGACTTACAGTGCTATGCTATACATTACTTCATAGGATTACAAAAAACATCTTAACCAACAGAAAGTTTAGATTTTCTCAATTTTACACAAATGGAAAGCAAGTTCCATTCAGTAGAAGCCAATCAGCATGCGGTGAAGTGTTGTTGCCATAAGTCACGGCCATAGCCAAGCCACAGGCTGAAAAACAGTATTTTGAGATGGTAATGGAAGTATCAGGTTTTCTTATTTTTTTTTCTTCACTATAACCCTGTATGTCTACAGAGAGCGATCCATCCATTTTCTTGTCTGCCTCTTTCTGGGCAGGACTGAGGCAGTATTATTGAGTGCAAGACAGAAACATCTTCAGGAAAGGTGGCAGAGCATGGCACGGTAAGCATAGAGACATGTTCGAAAAGTGGCCTGGAAGGTAGCTGACATTGTTGGTGCTCATCGTGGTTTAATATTTGTCCATTAGTGCTTAATTATTCAATGTGCAGGATGGTTAATAGGGCAAAATATAAACTGTGTTAGCTAATACATGCATGTGTAACACAACAGATACAATCAGTGAGCCAACACACCATGAGGGAGACTGGGCAGTCTCCCAGTGTGGGCAGCAATGCTGTGATGCACCAATATGAGTCCTTGAGCAAGACTCCTAACTCTACTCTGGCCCACATCTGTAATATGAGTAACTTTGCCACTGTTGATTGCTGAGTTGCTCATCTGAGGCTTGGACCTGGATTTCTGTAAATCTGCTCTGGATAGAACCCCCATCTAAATGCCATAAATGTAAATGTATGATGTTGACAGACTAGCTAATCAGTTTGACTGTAAATTAATTCAGACAGAACATCATGACCCAAGACTTGCCTACAATGCACTTGCTTTGTGTTGCCAAATATGCTTGTATTTTAAGCAACACATCCCACAGAGGCCAGCAGACGGTGAAGATAATGCAGATTCAAGACAAATCCAGTACTGAGGCTACAATACATGCAGCACTTGAACTGGTCCCAAATACTCCTGACCCCACTAATTGTGGGTCTATCAGAAACCCAGCAAATTCTGAGGTAAGCCTTTCCCACAACAGCGAGAAGCACCAACACCAATATCCAAGTAACCAAGTAACCCTGATGATCATATATTCAAATGGAAATGCACAAATACGGAGAAGGACAGACACTTCAGGGTGTCCAGTTTCAAGGAGAAATGACCGCCTTTGCTAAAGCTGGAGAAAGTGTGCTCCACTAGTGTGCTAACCACATATGAAATAATTCCTGTGTGTTCATTTTGGCAGAGAGGTCACACAGAAACAGTGGCCTCTATTCATGGGAAATCCTCCTGACGGATCTACAAGTGATCTGAAAATAGATTTTCTGATTAAGCTTTAATGAGCTCAGAAGCTCAACATCACTGTGAAAGTGACTCCTGGTGAAGAGGAGAGGAAATGGCTCTTTACACATATATGGGTGTCTGTGAAAAATGTATCATGCTACATGACTCTGTTAGGGAAATATGAGATCTGATGTTAAGCCTGAAATTTGTTAACTACAGTTAAAGATTAAAAATGTTCCATGAGATTTGAATAGAACGGGCATTGTTTAGATTACTTCTAAATTTTAGTAGTTAATGAAAACAAGTTTACTGGATATTCTGGATATGCATTTTTGGTCTGATGTTCAGGATATGCTGCATGCCTTTCTTTGGAAAACCAAAATGTTCAATAACTGTAAATACATCATTTAATAATACATAATTACTGCATAGCATTTGAGCTGAACTGAGTTTGATCTGAATTTTCATATATTAAAAAGTAAACAGTGACAGCTGTATCTGAATCATTAATATTGTGTCTACACAATGCATTGGAGCAGCATTGATCACTTATTTGACTGTGTACCTTTTGACTATCTGGACAAATGAAACATTCTTCACCCAGTACACGTGTAAATATAATGCAATTATTATTTCTTGTTTTGATAAACACAGAGAATTTTTCTGTGCAATAATGTGTTTCAGTGCAATAATGTATGCATAGTGTAAGCTAATATTGTGTGTAAATGCTCTATTTATATTGCATGTATAAATAGAGTTCTGGCTTGATGAGACCAAACTTGAACTTTTCAGCCACCAAGGAAAATGCTATGTATGACACAAAACCAACACCTCTCATCACCCCAAGAACACCATGAAACATGGTGGTGGCAGCATCATCAAGGGGAAGATGGATGGTGCTAAATACAGGAATATTCTTGAACAAAACTCTGTCAGTGATTTGAGTCTGGGACGGAGGTCCACCTTCCAACAGGACAATGACCAACAGGACAATGGTAAAGCAACACTCGAGTGGTTTAAGGGGAAATGTGTAAATGTATTGAAATTGTCTAGTCAAGGTAATTCATTTGAGAATCTGTGGTTAGTCTTGAAGATTGCTGTTCACCAGCAGATACCATCTACCTTAAAGGAGCTGGAGCAGTTTTGCCTTGAGGAATGGGCAAAAATCCAAGTGGCAAGATGTGGCAAGTTCATACAGTCGTATCCAAAATGACTTGCAGCTGTAATTACTGCAAAAAGGGGGCTCTACAAAGTACTGACTTTAGGGGGTGAATAGTTATGTACACTGAAGGTTTTTGTTATTTGTAACTATTTGTTGTTTGCTTCACAAAAAAGTCAAATGTACAAAGATTTAGAAATGTTCTGTAAATGAAATGATGCAAATAGTCAATCCATTTTACTTTCAGGCTTGGGGGTAAAGCTGGGGGGCTGTCTCTTTGGCAAGACACCATGGAGGCAGAATAAGAGTTAGTGTATATAAAAAAGAAACGTTCAACTCAAATTACAGTCTTTAAATATAGTAAAAAATCAGAGGAAGGATTTCATGGGGTGTTCTATTTTTTTCACCTTATATTTTTCACATTATATTTTGTATGTATAGCGCCATTCAGCTAAGAAATATTGGGATGTGATTTTTTTTTGTCAATATCGCCCAGCCCTAATATATAGTATGTATCATAGATAAATGACTATTCATCAATAATCGATTATTTGGATTATAAATCACTCAATTATCAAGTAAATCTCAGGCAGTCAGCTTTTAAATTTAGCTGGAGGTTGTCTTATAACCTATTCACAGCACCCAGGATGCAGCTGGGGAGTTAAGTGCCTTGTTCAAGGGCACTTCGGTCATGTTCCCTAACCAGCAATGCTTCACCACTTCATGTTCAAAATGGGTTAGTATGTTATTTTGTGTACTCACTTGCCAAAACCTGCTGTATTATAATAGAGTCTATACCTTGTAGTATTCATGTATGTAGTGTACATACTTTAAAATGAGGGTTCTTCAAGGGATCTTTAGTAAAAAAAATGGTTCCATATAGAACCATGAACACTCAAAGAACAATTTGCACGATTAAAGGGTTCTCTGATCCATGAAAGGTTTCATTTCAGATTGATGTAGAATACACCCTTTTGAAAATGGGTCTCGATCGTAACAATAGTAGAACCATTTTTGGTGCTACACAGAACTGTTTTCAAAAAGGCTCATATTCTCCAACAGCCCACTCATAATGCAAATAACCCTTTAATCATGCAAAGGATTTGTACTTTAAAGGATTTGTACTTTAAAGGGTTTGTACTTTAAAGGGTTTGTACTTTCAGTACAGTACCTTTCAGTACCATGCAGACACATTCTTATAGGCCAGTTAAGGTACTATTATGTGCCAATGTTATGCTTGATAGTACATTTATATAAGATGTACCTCTTTGAGTACAAAACAGTACTTGCCTGTACCTCTGTTTTTTGTGTGTGGTGTCAGCTGAGACTAGTACTAATGAGGACACTGTATAAGCACCTCAGTTTCTATTGTTCTTGTGAATCCTCTGTGATTTCTACTGGGGTCTGAACCATACCAGTGCAGGCAAAAGCAACTCACTTATTACAAACACAATATGATTTAAAAGCCTAAAGTTATCAGTTTAAGTCTTTAAATCACTTTGGTTCAGTGAAAACCACATGTCTCTATTTTTGTTTGTTTTAGTTGTCATCATGGTTCAAACTATGAGACGAGAATCAAGTATCAAATGAGATATATGTTTTCATTTAACAGCGACAATATGCTTATTCCATGATTTTCTTTCTGTAAATGGGATTATTTCAACTGTAAAAAGCTGGTTTTGGCCAATGATCTAATGATATGATATACATAATGATATTGTATGATATTATGCAACAAAAGATAATATGTTCAGACAGGCAGTGAGAGTCTTTTCCATTATAATTTATAAAAAGCACTGAATGATGGAATCTCTCCAAGCATTCAGCAACTCTCTAGGCCTCTACTTGAAACTTCAATACTATACACCATTTCTGACAACAGCAGTCTTCCACAAGACATTTCATCATATTATGCTCGAGGCCCCTCAGCTGCTCACAACAACAACGGCAACAACATGTCATTAGACATCACAATACTCCCAAGAAAAGGGCTATCTTATAAGACCTGATGTAGGAGTACATTTGAACTCGATTTTGTTTTTGTCCAAAGGGGGAAGTCTTGCAGGATCAGTCCAGTGTATTTACTTGTACATGAATGCATGGGTGGTATACTGTAAATCATCCCCATCAATTAAAACTGTGTGTATGTTGATTATCTAATGAAATACATAAAAACTGATGTTTTGATATGATATGTCCAATATGCATTTTTTCGTGTGCTATTTTTAATCGTGCAGTCTATGGATCTTGGGTGCACATTAAAGTGGTCTGTTTGAAAAAGGCAAATCAGACATCTTTATGGGCGTGCAAGATGTATGTGTGTGAACGACTCCTACTCCCTTTAATCTACTGTGCAGACCCTTTAGAAATGTTGTAACTCACTCCTGTGAGAATCAGAAGCCTTCTCTTCGAAAATTCAACCTCCAAAAACAACATGTTCAAAATAAAGAAATAAATACCACTATTGTGTTCCTAGGGAGACATAATATTTGTACGGTTGCAAGGGTGCCATGAGGTGGAATTTCAATCGGAGTGAAAACCTAGAGCTCTGAGCCCCGAGCCTCATAGAACCTCTCTCTATGTGAACTAATTACATTCAGCCTCTGAATGCAAGGAGAGAGAGAGTGTGCGAGTGTGAGAGCACGCTTATCATACTGATAAACAGAGTAAAACACACTGTGCTGATGGCTTTTGTACCCACACATGCTGACACAATAAACATTGTGTTTCTTCCCTTTTTTATTGGAATATGGAAATGTGGAATATGCATAGGTTTTTATAAACACCCAACCCACATGATTTTGATGTATGTGTAAATTATCTGTAAGAATGCATGTTTTAGTGATCTGCCATCTTTACACAAGAATCCACACTGACAATACAGGAACTGTCATTTAAGCAGGAACGTGTTAATAATTATTTCTGTAGACAATTAATTTGCTGATAATTGATTTTGACAGGACAATGGATGATCATCACCCCACCTCATCCCCAACTCCTCAACTCAGCAAAGGACCTGGATGGAGCCCATCATTCCAGAGAACACAGTTTCACTGCTCTACATTTTAGTGCTGTATCCCGATATTGATATACATATCGATATATTGCCCAGCCCTACCTTCTAACCCATGTCTGGCATTAGGTTCATGTTTATCTACTCCAGAGTATTGCATGTGCAATACTTGTCAACATGTACAAATGATGTGAGTGCATCAGTGGGTGCAACTTAAAATAGCTGAATGCATTCATTAAAAGGGATGTCCACAAACATTTGGACACAGATCTCTATCTTACTAGAGAGTAATATACAGTCTTAGTGATAAGCCTTGACAGTGACAGGCATTCTGAGCCTCAACAGTGATAGTGTGAATTGTCAATTATTTGTTTGTGAATCCATAGGTGCTCAAAAATATTTACCTTCTAAACTATTCTATTCATTTAAATATTCATTGCTGTGGTCAACCAAACAAACAAATGGTCACTAAGAAGCAGCAACCCTGAGGGAACAATGATAGAGGCTTTTGTATTATAGGATCCCAGCTAACCCTGTGATGATGGGCCAGGGGGTATTCCTGATTCCACAAAAGCTCCTGGATCCTTCTTCCTGACAAGGATAAGAATAAGATATATAGGACACATGGATGAATGAATGGAGCCCAGCTAAAAAAGGCTTTCACGGGGTAACATATGGTTAAAGGACATTCATTCCAGTGTCCTCCAATGTTCCAGGAAGGTGCTTGCAGTACGATAGTAAAACAAAGAAGTAACTTTTAATTTAATTTTTTCTGTTCCTGGACAATACTGCTGCTTCTAGACCTGGAATATTATCTGTGTGGTATTTTGTGTTCAACACCAAGAAACCACTGTAACAAACACCTGCTGTAGCCTCATCTGTCACAGAGAGAAACAGAACTGTCTAAATAAGAGATCAGGCTAAACAGCCACTGAACCACAGACAGTGAGACAGAGTCATAAACAACCCTCTTTCCGTGCTGCTTAGGCTGTCTTGGCATCACTAGAGAAAACTGATTTTGCTGCGCTTTTCCCTTTTCATCTTATTTCTCTCACCCCAACAAACAACACACAGTCTATCAAATCCAATATGACTATAATTCATCTCTCAGACTGTGTTGGAAAAACTGGGCCCTGTAAGTCCATCTGCCGAGATTTAGGACAACAATGTAAAATATTGGTCCAATTTTAGAGTTGGTAGAACCACAAGTATCACGCTGAGGCATATTTGCTGAGTTTGCGAACTGTCCCGGTGCTCTGTGTGTATGCTTTGCCATTGTCTGTATTCTGTGTGTGTGTGCGTGTGTGTGAGACAGAGAGAGAGAGAGAGAGAGAGAGAGAGAGAGAGAGAGATACCTTATTGAACATATTAATAAAAGTGATGTGCACTTTTTAATAAAAGCCACGTGTATTGAATCTCATGGCAGAAGCATGGGTACCATCATCTTCACTTTCTCTCTCTCTCTCTCTCTCTCTCTCTCTCTCTCTCTCTCTTTCCTGGAGTCTCTAGTAGCACCCTAAGGAGAACAGCAAACGAGATGAGGAACAGAATAGAAAGATCAGCAGTGTATGAAAAAACGAAGAAGTGAGGAGAGGAGACACACACAGCTGCATCATGGGAGCCCTACAGGGAACAAGGGGAATGAGAGAGAGAGAGAGTGGGGAGAGAGAGAGACAAGCTCTTTGAAGATGCCAAGCATCCATTATGTTTACTGGCGCACATTATTAAACTGTAACTTCCTTCCCTCAGCACAGAGATGAGCCCACTCTGACAATACAGAGCCTCTCTCCAACTGGACCTGAATTCACAGCTTAGCTCAACGTATTCACTGAGCTGGGAGCAAACAAGACCACTCTGTCTGTGTGTGTGTGTGTGTGTGTGTGTGTGTGTGTGTGTGTGTGTGTGTGTGTGTGTGTGTGTGTGTGTGTGTGTGTGTGTGTGTGTGTGCGTGTGTCCTCGGTCCCTTTTGTTCCAGGCTAGGCTGAACAACCAAGTAGAGACTAAGAAGAGCAGATAAAGAGAAGGAAATGTGTGGACGCGAGGGCCTCACTAAGTTAAGAAAAAAAGAACTGTTCCTAATGCAGATCAGCCCTCAGAAGGAATGTGATAGTTTCAGGGGATGGTGTACAATGTTGGTTTTATTCAGAAGTCCTGGGATAACCTTGCACAGCTCTGTTAAATGCTGTTTTTTCCTCCATTAACAGTAATAGTTGACCTCATAAGCAAATGATCTATCCCTTCAGGCTTTGAATCAGGTGTGTTTGAACAGAGAAAACATACTTTGTTAAATGCATTAGAGGACTTTCCCAGATATGTAACCATTAACTTTCTAATGTGAGCTGATATATAAAGCTTGTGTCTATTATTTACAGAGTAAAAATGAGGACCATTGGCTTCAAGTGGTAACAAGCAATTGAACTTATGAGTTTATTCCAGTCATATAAACACTTTTAATTAGATGTGCAAATGTGCACGCTTCTGAAAGCAGTCTGATACGTGTGCATGTGTACACGTTGTGTACAAAGGTGTGAGATGCAGTTCACCATGGTTCCAACAGGCATTCATACATATGAGACTAAAAGCTGAACATTTAATTCAATTTGTTTTACTAATTTTAGAGCATTTCTATTGGTGTGTTCATCCACAATAATTTACACAGTGCACAGAACAGCTAAAGGATTCGAAACATGGAGAAAACTAAAAATGGAGATGTAAGGTTTTCATTCGACTGCAGCAATTTACTGCAGGAATTACTGATGCAACCTAGACAAGCATAATTTAAATCAGAGGTTCTTAACCTTTTTCACTGTGCGACCCCCTTTTAGGCTCCAGTAAATTTCGCGACCCCCTACTCCGGGGAAAAAACGGTATCAGTTAACAGTATCAAAGTAAAATATTCCAAGTACTTTTCATCATATTTTCTCATTTTCTTTGTTTTTTTTCTGTTCTGATGTTCCTCTGGTACAGGGGTTCGGCAACCTTTAACACCGTTAAGCCGTTTGGACCCAGTTTCCACGGAAAATAAAACACTGGGAGCCGCAAATTTTTGAGATCTAAAATGAAAATAACACTGTATATATTGCTTTTTCTTACCTTTACACTTTGTATAAACAACTATAGTGTTTGAAATCCAATAAAATTAGATATTATTTATTTAATGAACGTTTTTTGAACATTTTGAATACTTAAAAAAAAGCAACACTCGTTAATGGGACTTCTGCTCCTGAAGCTCTGCGCAGAGCGTCTGCAGATCGGGGCTGTATGAAGTCACTTTCACCTTTGCAGGACTGTAAGCTGTCTCTGTGTCTGTGAGCAGTGTTTGTTTTTAACGTACTTCATGGTGGAGTATTCCAATATATATATTCCAATAGCAGCTCACATATATATGTGGATCTGAAGATCGACAGGACTTCAAATGCACATTTCTTCATGTTTATGTAGGTGTCGGGGATGACATTCCATGTTTCAAACACAAGTTTGTCCTGGAAGGTTCTCAATATCAGTCAGATCCGGATCCAGATCCAGCTACGGCTTCAGATTCGGATCCGGATCCAGATCAGGTTGATTTACACCTGCCGCGTTTTGGCGGTAAACCGGCTTCCACAAGTGTGACGCTTATTTGGAGCAACAGAAAATTATAATTTTAAATCAGAATAATCTTCCAGTTTAGAATGAAAATTCATTCATTCATTCATTCATTTTCCAAACCGCTTATTCCTGAATAGGGTCACGGGTGAGCCGGTGCCCAGCCGGCAACTCTGAGCGCAAGGGCGGGAAACAACCCTAGACAGGGCGCTAATCCATCGTAGGGCGCACACATGCACACACACACTAAGGGCCACTTTAGAGTCACCAATTCACCTATCATGCATGTCTTTGGACTGTGGGGGAAACCGGAGTACCCGGAGGAAACCCACGCGAACACGGGGAGAACATGCAAACTCCACACAGAAACTTCCCAGGTCACCCCACCCGGGGATCGAACCCAGGTCCTTCTTGCTGTGAGGCAACAGCACTATCCACTGCGCCACCGTGCCGCCCAGAATGAAAATTGAAAAAAGAATTAATGCTACAAAATACTTTTCAACTAAATACTTATAATGTAAAAAGTAAGGAGTGTATTTATATGACCTGAAACCCTAAACCCTAGGGGATAGGGTTGATCCGACTGGGCCCATGGTGCAAGGTAACCATTTGTGACTGGCCCTTAATATCTTATTGAGGCCTTTAAATAGATACTGACCCAACATTACTCCCATGACTGACAGAAAGACACAGAAAGTTCTTACCAAGATACTTCACCAGTTAGCTTCCATCAACACTATACAGACAGCCCTGATGCCTAATTATCTCCTTCTCATACATGTGCTGGAAGAAGCACGTGCTAGCCTTCAATGCCAATGGACAGCTTGACGTGTTTGGAGGCTAACGTGTTTGAACTGCCAATTCTATTACTTCAGCTATCAGACGTCCATGCTGGCTAGCACTGCACAAGTCATGGGGAAGAATGAGGGCCAGATGTTTAGATTTGGCCAAAATATCAAGTCAATATTTGATTTATTTATTGTTCTCCAGAAGAGCAGAACATTTTGATGATGCTGGACTACTCCACTATATACACTATAATGACAAAAATACTGGGACATCATTTGTGGTTTCTTCTAAAATAATGGCTATAGAAAAGAGTTTATCTTGTCTTGACTGTCCAGTGTTTACTAGATTTTGGAGCATTGCTGTGAGGATTTGATTTCATTCATTAACAAGAGCTTTAGTGAGGAAAGGTTGTTGGATGATCACCTCAACTCCCCAACTCATGCCATGAGTACGGAACAAAGAACCAACATTCCAGAGAACACAGTGCCACTGTTCCATAGCCCAATGCTGGGAGATTATATACACCTCTAGCCCAGACCTAACATTGGGCAAAGTGCCAGGTTGTATTAATAAATATAAAATAAAATATAATAAAATATCCCAATGTTTTATTCGTAATTATTCATTAATTAGAAGGGTGTCCACAGAAACTTCAGGTCTTGGCATCGGCTTTAGCAATATTATTATATACACCAACAGCCAGGCAAGGTCAAATTTCACCTGCTGAGAGGAAGTTGATGGGAAGCCACTTCATCTGAGCTTATTGTGGAGATTTTTTTGAGGTGCTCAAGGGCAAGTTCTCATCTTCAGGAGCCCAAGGAGAACAAACCTGTGAGAAAGAATCTGTGTGAAGTTTCATGCCATCTGAAGCAGGCTTGTCCAGGGCACTGGCTACAGACACAGATACATACGCTAGTCATAGAAGAGTCCATCAGCCCAGCCTTGACAGATTGTCACTTTCTATGAGCATCTCTATGCTTCTCCCACTGCCTCTGAATATGACACTGCTGTCATCCTCAATCCGCATGTCACTCTCAACCACACAGACAGTCAATGTGAAATCCCCCCATGGCAAACCGAACAACACAGCACAACCCCCACTGTGGGTCACGGCTGCTGCTGGATAAATATGTTCAAAGCACCTATCACTTAGCTGATTCATTACTCTCCCAAAAGTAAAAGCGTTCAGTGAATGTTCCGACATAAAAGCAGCATAGCTGTAAAAGTGATCCTTATTTTAGCTCATATTTATCATTATTAATCTCTTACTCCCGCTTCCCAGTCACTTCCCAGTAGACCACCAATGTCAGCAGTCAAGTATTACATTGCAAGGTCACATTAACGTAAAATACCAACATTTAGTTTTGAGGTATGGTGACCAAAACCCAATATCTGCTAACAACTAAACAATGTGAAATTGTAAAATTATTAGGTGTTGATATGTTTTCAGTTGATGTCACGGTCTAAGGTAACCAAAACATCTGTCTATAATTGGAGTTTGGTGTTTAATTCAGTTAATTTGATGAATATGTGAATTTGATTTCTAACCAAAATTCAACTTCTTTTTAACATTGAAGTCACTTGATGTCAACCCAATGTTGGATTTGATAGATATGTGATTTCAAACAAAAATTCAGTTCAGTGTCTTCTGTGTTTATTTGGGTTAATTTAGTGCATCAAAATCCATAAATATGCTGCATCAACATTACTGTCTATATTACACTACTGTAATGCATTTCTGAATCATACCAGAACAACAAAAGTGTACTTAATCATGGTATGTCAGGTTTCATGATGTACTGAATCATTAACTCAAGAACTGTAATCAAATTGAATCATTCAAAAGTCAGAGATTTACACCCCTTAGAGATTAGGCTTCAGTCCCCAAACAGTGGATGGAGTCTTCAAAGGAAAAGGAGCTGGTGTGTTATATCTGAAATGTAGCGCTCCATTGGCTCCTAAATGCTCTCTAATGTGAGGGAACTGGTAGACAGCACCTTCACACACAAAAGCCCCATGGTATCTCCTTTACAATGCCTGCCACAAAAGAGTAGTGTTCTCCAAGCTTAGTGGGCAGTTCCTGCTCTCGCTCTCTTGCGCTGCCCCGGTGTTTCGTTTCATTGTTTCCTCTTACAGACAACGAACGCATTTCCAAAGAGCCAACTTTTGCCTGTCTATATATATATATATATATATATATATATATATGAGAGAGAGAGAGAGAGAGAGAGACAGAGAGAGAGAGAGAGAGAGAAAGAGAGAGAGAGAGAGAGAGGAGTGAGAGAGAGAGAGTATATAATACTGACATGCCAAAAGTAATAAACCTGCTATTGTGTCCCATAAGTTTTGGAAGAATGCTGCACTGACATGCAGGTTATGTGTGTGGGGTCTCCTGCATCGAATGTAGATTCCTGCCAGAGTCGCTTGCTTACCATTATCATTAACACCCACTGCACTGTCCACTGTGGGTGGTAATGACTTCTGTAACATATTCCTGCAGCACACTGACATGTCACACTGTGGATTGAGGAATAAATTCCTGCAACTTCAAGAATGAAATATTCCATCCATTCACACCTACTTTCATGCCTCACTGGCCAGTGTTCAACTCAAAATATACAGATGAGAGACATGCTGGAGAAATTATATCTCTGGTGAGCCAGTTAAGGAACCAGTGGTTCATCTATTGCATCTCTCAAAGAATCATTCAAAGCACCTTAATTTTAAGGGAATACATCCCTACAAAATCTGTCTCTCACATCTCTCTCTCTCTCTAAAGTTTCTCTCTCTGTCTCTCTTTCTCTCTCTCTCTGCCCCCCTTTCCTCCTCTCCCTCATTCATGCTGAAGAACAGGATTAGCTGAAAAAGACAGACAAAAAGAAAGAAAAGAAAGACCTCCCACCATTCCACAGACTCTGACGTTCTTGGGTTGATCAGACTCAAGCTGTACTGGCTTACAAACTGCTGAACAGGTTTCACTCTAATAGAGACATTTTCCTGAAGGCATCTCAGCAGGCTTTGAGAGAGGGGCCTAATCCCTTCCCCTTGCATTAATCACAGCGAACTCTACTCGGAAAAACGTGCGAAAATGAATTGAAACTGTGGGCTACCAAGAACTGTGTATATGTGAAGTAGTTCTGTGAAGTAGTGTGTGTCTCTGATTAAGGCAGAAAAACAAGAGCTTTGAGCTTTATACAGCTTGAGAGTGTGGGAGGGGGGAATGCAAATCATATTTTTACCAGCACACTGACAGAGTGTGTAACAGATTACTGGATTAAACCCCCAACTAATTCCATGTGGGAAACCAGCAGGGGTCAGTGTGCCCAGAGCAGTGAAACAGTCTCTCAGCATTGAGCACAACTCTTTAATGCATTTACTAGGAACCATTCACACAAATGAGAATTACAGCTGCTAACTATAACCCCAAATAACCAATAATAAAAGAGAACATTCTCATTTATGTGCTTTTAAACTCTGCCATGAGAAACAACCAAACACAACTTAATTTTCTGAGGATTTAAGAGTGTCTGATATTCACAAAGAAAGATTGAACTTTCAAGGAAAATTATAAGTGTTATAACCAAATTATAACCAATTATTATAACCAAAATTATAAGTGTTACTAATGGGACAGAAATCGTTATTTTTAAAAATATATCATAGTACTTTGATTTGGGCATATCATGTAATCAGTACTTGAACAATGGTTTCTATAATTAAAACACACACACACACACACACACACACACACACACACACACACACACACACACACACACACACACACACACACATATATTATATTTTTTATAAATATCCATGTCAAAATAATTGCATTCTCAGCTTAAAAACACTCTGGGTGATCAATTTCCAACAACATATCCGACATGAAAACTGTTACTATTTACATCTCAAATCCTCAAATGAAGTCAAATTTTGAGTAGCCTAGTATTTCCTGAAAATAATATCTGGCATCTGTTACTCTCCTATAAATACTTTTCAATTTGTTGAATAAAGTTCAATTTCCTGAATAAAGTAAGTAAAATTACAACACCTTGGTTTATAGTTGCTACAACAAAATGACCCACTTCTATGTTTAACAAGAGAGAAAATTCTCAAATGGTATTTCAGCTTGAAAGTTAATTCACTTTAACGTGACTCAAAATTCGAAAAAGTAAAACAATGCCTTTGTTCATAATTTCTCCAGTTGTACACTAGCAGGGCAGCCTGGTCATTTCTGACCCTGGTCAAGGGGGTATATAGACTGGTCTACTGGTTTATTACATCTCATTGTTAATGCTCAACACAAGTTCATAATTTACCTTCAACTAATAACGCCACTGACCACCAGTTCCGCTACATTTTCAGCCCATACATGGTCATTTCCAGGACTACAGTGAAAAGCACCTTTTCCCAGCAGACGTCAAAAGCCCACTGCCCCCCAACTCCCTACCACGGGAAAAAGCCCATAAGCAGGGAAGCTGCCTTCCTGTTTTCAAAGACGACTCCTATGGCATGCCGAGCTACTTCCTGTGCTCACTCTCGCTCTCTCCTCTCTTTCTCTCTAGTTTCACCAACATCTGGCTCTCTTCCAAGTGTGCAGCTGTGTCCTATAGTCAGATTTAAATCAAAAGCACAGTCCAAAGTTGTAAGACAGTGAAAATACACACCACATACACTCTCAGTTCCCAGCCTTGGGGTTCTAATCCTTGACTGGTCATGTTTTATCTATTTATCAATGTCAGATTTGGCTTTAGAGTTCACACAGCAAGCCTTTACTGATCTATCCATGCTCCGTTAACTAATGCATTCTTTTGTGAATTGTTGGTCAAAGAAAATCCAGTTCAATTCTAGAGAGAAACTCTGATATACACACTGCATTGGTAATTAATTCCAAATGATGTTTGTCCTTGTATGTTTTCAAAGGTAATCATATATGATATGATGTAAAATATATCTGATCATAAGTCACATTGGATTATGTGATTGTGTGGCATCTTGTGAATTTAGCCAATTGTCACTAGAATAAATATTTCCATATTATGTGATGTCACATTGTGTAATTCATTTAATAGTCTGTTATCATGTAAATATTGAGTGATTAAATGACATCACAATGTGATATTATGTGAATAATATTATCATGTCATCATATCAATTATGTGACATTATGGTGAATAATGTAACTTGTGATATTGTGACATCCTGTGAACCACATTTGATATATTTGAATAATGCTATCATATGTGACATTGTAATATGGCATGTGGTGTCACCATGATCACGTTATCATCGATATTATGTGACCATGTGACATTATATGAAATATGTAACCACGCATGAGGTCAGTTACATGATTACATGATATAGTGAATTGAGTTTGACCAGGACATGAACAGTGTGACTATTATCACGCAAATTATGTGATCACATGACACTGTGTGAATTAAGTGACCACGTGACACGAATAAAGTGATCACATGATATCGTAAAAAATATTGCCATATGTGACATCCTGTGAATTAAGAAAAGTTTGTGTGAGGTCATCTAAATGTGACCCTGTCAACAAGCCATTTTCATTATGTCATCATCATGTAAATTACTGTGATCATGTTTAGACATGCACAGACAATACAACATTATTAAATGTTGTCATGTGAGTCCCTGTGAATGTATTCACCTGATATTATGTAAATAACGTTATTATGCAACATGAAGAATTATGTGACACTATGAACTTACAAATGTGAAAAGTGTTTATGAATGATTCATGATCTGAGAAAATCACCAAAAAGGACAGAATCTGCATTGTGCATCAAATTAATGAATGGTTAAAGTTGTTTAAAAAATATATGAATGGTTATTCACATGTGAATGCTGTACTTCATCGTTAAGGGTATAGTAGCACTGGAAAATGGAAAATGGTATTTAGCAGACTGACTTAAATAATTTGCATGTTTCGGCAAACACTGAATGGGATCACCAAACTTGTCCGCGTGGCATATCCCAACCTGGCAACAGTTGCTAGGAATGAACACATTTGTGGGTGGAGCATGAATAGATTTATTTCCGGGAACCTCATTACATCTCAAGCCTAGCCCAATCTAAATAAAAAATACGTCACTCTATAACTCGTTTGAGTGCTCTACAATGAGACTGTCATTTAGTACAGCAATGAAAAACATCCGCCCAGAATGTAACTAAATAGTGTGTTACTTGCTAATGCTGACATTGGCAGCCCCAGAGACTACAGTTGCTATGATGTTATGGGATATGAGAATGTTTTCCCGATACATTTGGTCCCATTTCAATCGCTAAGGTGATTTCACTAATGTGCCTGTAATTGCACACTTGCTGTAATGCTCCGTGCAAATCCGTGTGCGGTTTGTCTCCTGTGGGAACAGCACTCATGGGGGTTAATACTTGGCTCAGACACTGTTGTTTATGTCTTGAGAGCTCCCAAAACTTGTTTTGACAAAAAAAGAAAAGAAAAAAAGACACTAAGAACTGCAGGGGAGAGACAAGCATTCGAGTCTGGTCTGCATGTTTTATGTATAAATTTAAAGAGAAAGCTTTTATGATTGTAATGCAATCCAGACACTTATACACATGAGTCCTTGTGAGTTACCCTGAGCAATTTTTCAGCCAGAAACTCTCTCTCCAAGCTTGTTCTCAGTACTGGTAAAAATGCTTACTCTCATAATATGCAAGTTTACAGTGGAGTCAGCTCTCAGCTCCCCTTTGGCTTCTTTCCCAACACAGCAATGACTAAATCCAATTCACTGACTTCAGGAGAGCCACAACAATGCCTACAATACATGCTATATGGGCTAATTCTGAATAGGACACAGCATTAACAAAGGAAAGCATTATGAGATGATTTCACAATGAGGAGAAAGCAAGGGAGCAGTAGGAATTGAACACCAATCAACTCCCACACACTTCTTACATTCCGAATAAGGGCTGTAGACCAATATTGGCAGCCACATCCACAGGCTGCGGTGGAGGTCCCACCGACTCCAGCCAAGAACATGGGAAAATAAGAGACGCACTCACAAAACAACTCCTAACCCCATCATCCATCAACCTGCTGACATTTACCAGCATTAAGCAAGCTTAGCAACTGAGAACGATATTGGGTTTAGAGTGGTTCAGTGTTTATGACCTGTCGTCACTGTGGCACACAGGATTGTTGGTTTATTTTTCTTCCGCAAATCCAAATGACTCTGTGGGCCTCAATAGGCTTCACATGTGGAGAAATCATGAAAGAAATATGATGAAATACTGTACAGCATGTGGCCTAATGACTGTTATAGCAGGCAATCCCACAGTAAAGATAAGCTGAAAATATTGGATTTCTAAACTCTTATCAGTCTATTAGTGAACCCTAACTATTAACAGTGCTTGTCGGTTTTGTACAGCTGTGTTTACACTGTGCCAAGGGAGGTTCTGACAGTGGCACCAATAGTTCAAGGTTGCAGCAGTTTATCAGAGCATGTTTGTGCATGTGGCACTGCCCTCCCCCTTCCCCGGCAGGCGGACGGGTGGTTGCGTGTGGGCTTCATGTGAACCAGTGTGACAGAGAGAGAAAGAGAGGGGGGGGGCAGTGTTCATTATTGCAGTTTTGTCCACAACTATCCATAAAACTTATTTTATTTCTTTTATAGTTTCTGAAAATGAGAACATTGCTTAACCCTTAAAGATGACACCATAACACAGCTTCCTTGGGTCTTAATAAAATATAAAATACCTGGGAAATGCCAGGTCAAAATGTCTCTACACAAAATGTACTACAGCACTGCTTTCACCTGCAAGTGTCTTTTCCTTTAAATCAAGGGTTCTCAACCTTTTCACCTCACGGCCCATCTGTTAATATGTAGAAAGCACAACGGCCCACATGAAAACACAACTTAACTTCATGTAAAATAGCTTTTTTTTGTTGTATTCTTTTGTTTCTGTTTTTTTAAAGTGATGATGCAGAAAATGTGTGAATTAAGGCCTGAACATGAATCTCATGAAAAGGTTTGTCAAAGAAAACAAACTACGATACATCTAGTTACAAAAAGTCCTTCTTTAATATACAAAAATCGACAGTGTACACTAAAAACTGGTAAACAGAACTGAACTACAGGAGAGTGTAAGCTGCTGGCATAAATTCTGTGTAAAGCCAGAAACATGTAGGCAACAGGTTGCTGTGCTAAGCATCCTCCGTGCCATTAGTAAGAGCCACAGAACCATCACGGTCCTTTTGTTTACAAGTCCTTTTGTTGAACTTCTGTTACACTTGTTAGCACACAGGTTTTTGCCAACAAAAGCTGACAGATTGAACTAAAAATAAACTTTATCCTCACCGCTCATCTGTGCTCTGAGGCTGGATCACAAGAAATAGATTTACAATATCAAAAGTAATGGTGCACTCATTTACTTCTGCAATTTAGGGGGAGATTCTTAGATGGATGTAATATAATTTTATGAGAGACTTGTGATTTAGGAAGGGAAGACAAATCTGACCATCCTGTTTTCTGACCAAGGCACACCACCAAAAACCGTACAGGATTGTCTTATTTCACTCTATGCGGTTTTGGAGGCACTGCAGAAATAAAACATTTGTGCATAAGCATTAAAAATGTATTGTTTTTGATATGTCCCACTTTAAAAGTCACAGTTACACTCTTCACCATAAAGAGTTTTTATGATTTGAAAAACAAATATACTAGTGCATCTCAATAAATAGAACATTGTAATAAAGTTTTTGTTCATCGTTTAACTAAAAAATTATACATTTTGATACTGATTTGAAATATAGTAAATCCTGAGTTTTATATATATATATATATATATATATATATATATATATATATATATATATAAAATGTGAGATTTTCAATTTCTGATTCTAATAAGCCATCCTGATCAACAATAAAAAAGAAGTATAAAATAACTCACTTTACAATACAAAATCTGAACTTTTTGTATGAAATTATGAACACAAATGTACATTTTCACCATTTATTAATCTTTTAGATGTAGTAATACATAATGAAAATAATAATGATATGACACTACCCATAATTCTCTACAGTAGACAATAGATCTAACTTCTTAAGGTGGAAGTCAGAGTCAAGTTTCAAATCTTTAAGGTGGAATTTGCTATGTACCACACATAAGGTATGTCTATGGTCAAGGAGGTAAACTCGAGGATTTTTGGGCTGAAGTTCTGGGTGTCATTTACATAATGGTGGTGAGGATTAGGTGTAGTACTTTCCAAATTTTTAGTTATATATATATATAGTATATATAGAGATATATATATATATATAGTAAGCTTATAATTGTTTTAACCTCCATATTAATAGTGTCATTTCAGGCACAAAGGCCAGAGCTGTCCAAATACTGCTACAAATGATTATGCTCAACATTTGAATTTAAATTACTTAAAGAAAGAGGACTTAAGAAAAGTTGGTACAGTTTCAACATATTGGTGCACTTTATCAGGAACCATATATTAATTTTGAGCAGGGATATGTTGACAGATTAGACATATTTAACAATATGTCGGAAACATTCCCTTACAGTTTTGACTCAATGTTGGCTAGATTTCATGTGATTCCTGTGAATTTTTTCAGGAGAACTCTGATGCTGTGTAGCCCCCTTTCTGTTATATTCTAGAAGAGTCCTTTTAGATTCAGATGTGGTAACTGAACGCCTAAAGAACCCAGCTCATCATCAGGTTCATGAAACCATTTGAAGTGCCTTGTTTTGCATGGTGGCATTATCATGATGGAATGGCTGTTAGAAGGAGGGTAAATATGGATATGAAGGATTTGCATGGCCGCAAAATACTTTCGAGAAATAGTCTGTGACATGGAAACAATGGCAGGCCATTGAGTCCAATGTTGCCAAAAAAACTTGCTCATCATTACACACACACACACACACACACACACACACACACACACACACACACACACACATGCGTCACGTCACGCACACACACACACACACAGAAACACACCAGCCTGGACTGTTGACACAAGGCAGGTAGCATGGATCCATGCTGTTGATGTAAAATTCTTACTCTACAGTCTGTAATAAAGATTCAGCAGAAATAAAGATTCATCACACCAGTTGATGCTTTTCCAGTCTTCAACTGTCTAGTTGCACACACTGCTTTCACCTGCACTTTGATCCTGCCAGCCTTCTGGACTTTGCCAGAAGGGGAAAGAATATATCTTCGTTTCATGCACTTCGTTCAATGTATTATGCATCTGAGATGCTTTTCTTCTCACCACAATTATACAGATGTTAACCGATATAAAGACTACGGTAGCTCAGATATGTTAAAAAGAAGACTTGCAGTCTGCCTGTTCTTTGCAAAGTGAACATTAAATATTTACAAATCCTGGCCTATACCAATCTCCGACTATCAAATATTAATGAACTAATGGCTGACTCTGACCACAGGGTTTAAAGGCCTTTATCACTTAAAAACACCAAATACTGCAAAGATAAAACATTAAAGACACTGTTAACTGGAGAAAACTTATTATGATAAGACAACACCAAGGGTATACCCTGTACAGAGTGTCTCTTCATTCTGCGCTAACAGCATAGATATAGAGTGAGAGAGGCAAGCAGAGGAACATTCAGCTGTTTTATGAAAATATTTGATCATGCCCCTGCAGCCTTGCCACGGAAGAGCATGTAGTTAGGATATGGCACAAGCCTCTCTTTGTTGCCGGATGTGGGGAAAAAAACATCCAACAGATGCTAAAATAAGAACAGGAAGGAAACAGGGGGTGGGGTGGCAGCAACGAGCTGAGGGGGAGAACTGGAGTGGGAGTGAGAAAGGAATGTTCCCTTTTCACTCGTTCACACTCATGCAAACACATACACACACACACACACACACACACACACACACACACACACACACACACACACACACACACACACACACAAACACACACACAATCCCGCATAACAAAGCAGTGAAAGGAATGCAACATCACAATTATTCAATGGCTTGTTTGGAGCAGCAGATGATTGTAGCGCACAGAGCGGTTCTTAAAGTACTGCTTTTGTTGAAGTTTCAAAATATACGATTTCATTCATAAATACTGTAGAAACTAAGCTAAAATAGTTTTCTTGTGATGCTTGTGATGTCAAAAGCAAATTTCATATACCCACCTGTTCAGCCTACAGCAGGGGTCTCCAACCATGCTCCTGGACTCAACTCTAATTCAACCCACTTTATTCAACCATCAACCAATTACTGCCTTCAGAAGTTCTTGATTGGCTGAATGTGATTTGAGTTGGAGTTTAAACCTGCAGGAAGGTAGCTCTCCAGGAGCAGGGATGATGAGCCCTGGCCTACAGAATTGTAGTTCCACCCCTTTATATTCAGTCCAGAATGAGTCAGAACAGACATTAACCAATTAGAATGGATATTTACATACACCATGTCCAAATGTTTGTGGATATCCCTTCTAATAAATGCATTCAGCTACTAAGTTGCACCCATTGCTGACAGATGTGTGCAAATGCACACAGCTTGTCTAGTCCCAGAAGAGAAGTAATTGGTAATAGAATAGGACACTTGGAGCAGTTAACTACACTTGCTACCATATCTAATGCCAGCATGTGCTTTTGAACTGTAAAATTGAAAACTAGGGCTGGATAATATGGTAAAATATGATTTCACAATATTTAAATACATTTTCACAACAATCAAATTTATAGTGGTATTTTCAACCTTAAAAATTCTATTCAAATTTCTTATTTTTGTTTGACTCAGAATGTGCTGTACTTAACCTAACAAGCAGTACTAACATGCTGTAAAAAGTACACATAGACAGTCTGTGTGGAAAGCTTAAGAAAGGAAAAGGGCAGATTATGTTCTCTTTAAATTCATAACAATGTTATTATGAGTTGCGTGGTACTGCCAGTTTCCCTGTAACTGAAGACAAATTATTTGTTTTCAAATGTAGTTCATGCCTGATTGAGATTATAGTCATTTAGCCAACATTCAGCTTGCTGAGGGGGGACATTCACACCAGTGCAGGCAAACCGCAGCAGTACAGTCTCACTGGGCTGCCTGCAGACTCCTGGCTCCAGCCCCCCATCCGTTACAGGTCTGACAACTACTAAACAGAACAAGTTCTTTTTTTGATGAGTCAACACAAACTGATGCTGGGGCTTGCGCTGAGGGTGCAGGACGAACACACTCGTTTATCACAAAATGCACTGGCTGCTCCAGTTGGCTCCCAGGCAAGCCACTGTGCTGCTACTGATACACTGTGTACCTGAACAAACAGAGTGTGGGGTGACTTGGATGACATGTGCAGGCCTTATGCATTCTGCTGCGGAGGCAGTAAATTAAAAAAAAAATCTAGTTCACAAATCCTTTTCACCCCTAAGTCACCTTTGTAAATACGTTCTCTCTCTATTTCAGTCTTGTGCTTACAACTAGCCCACAAAAAGGTAATACAATATGGTTTACCAAGATTCACACTGGTTTGACACAGAAATCACACCAATTTCAGTATAACATGATGTAAATATCTCAAAGTGAGAGATAGCAGGACTGAAGTATAGCCTCCACACCAGGGAGTTAGTTGTAACCAGAGATGGGCAGCAATGGAATATGTGTCAGTTGCGCCCATTATTCACACATTTTGTCTTGTAGAGAAGTACTGCCAATAGAATAGGACATTTCTTGACCACCAAAGCTTATCCACTGTCTTATGATTGGAGGTTTGTTCCAGTGACTTACTAAATCTATGTCTACTGTCTCCATTAATTGTTTAATCATAAATTATTGACTACCATCTGCTTTGGAATGTCTCAACAATAACTAATCAGAACTAATCACTGATCATGTGAAATTCAACCATTTTCAACTGAATATGCTTAAGAAATTTAAATGTTACCTCTTGGAAAATGTACCTAACAAGAAGCAAGAAGCTCTGTCTGATGAGATTACATCAGGCAATGCTGACTAAACAATTTCTAAATTGATTAGAAGGTCAATTTCAACCTCAGCAAATTATTTCTGTCCACTCCTTTTTGCAGGGAGATGTCAGGTTGAAACAGAAAGGAGTCGTTTCCAACTGCTTCCACAAAACGGAAGCATACAATTCTGAATGTCATTCTGTGCATTGAACCCGAATGTTTTGGTGAAGGCTCAATCAATTAAACCTGACCAGATTATTATTCCTACTCTACCAAACTCTACTAACATGGTTAGAAGGTAGTGTTCTCCTAAATCAGCCGAATCTAGATTTTGCCAGATGGTGAAACATGATTCATCACTGTAGAGTTAACATAGTGTGGTAATGTGGGTTACATAACTCCAGCCGACATTTCCATGTGGCAAGATAGAAATGCCAAGTGATCTTCTTGTGGCTGTTTGCAATGAAACCAAAATCCATGAAGCTCTTTGACAAGTTCTTGTGTTGACATTTCTACCGGAGTCAGTTGGAAACTCAGTAGTGAATGGTTTATGATCTGAGAACAGTTGATTTTAATGTACCAGAGCCTTAGTACATAATGATCATGTACTGTGTTTGTGTTGCTTACTGATGGTCGCGGTGCTGTTTACTAAGGTGTTGTTGATGTTAAGACTTTTCCACTTACCATGACCACACTACAGCTGACTGGGGTAGCTTTAGCAGAGCAGATATATGATGAGCTGACATTGGAAAGTTCAGTATGATAAATCTTTCTGACAATGTTTCTATATGACTGATTTTATGCACTAGTTACCATGGGTGGCCTTGAATCATGTGCTGCTCAGTGATGTACTGTATGGGAGGAGTTTTATTTGTACTCTGATACTGAGTTTTGCACCAATGCATCCAGTGTTTACACTCCTATGGCGTGTGTGTTAAATGTCTCAGACCCACCTCCTGAAGTGGTTTGAGGATCGGATTTGTATCTAACTGACATAAGTTTAAATACTTTTACTTAATGGATTAGTTCTGGTTTCCAAAATTAAACATTTGAGTTAACTTGTTGTATTTAAGTTGACATATACACTTCTTGTTCTCACAATTTCTTTTAATACACTTCTTTGAGTAAATAATATGTTGTAATAAATTCAATCCAGTGCTCTAGTTTGATACATCATCTTGCAGGTCAGCATGAACCTAAAGCAACATTAGTTCAGTTCATCGTAGAGAGTGACAGATAGAAGAGTGTGGGAGGAGGGGGGAGAGGTAGAACAGCAGAGGGTCTGTGAGGGCAGCAGGCGCCAAAGCTCAGGCCTGCCAGGAGCCAACACAGTCACCTCACACACGTGCATTAAAACACACACACACACACACACACACACACACACACACACACACACACACACACACACACACACACACACACACACACACACACACACACACACACACACAGAATATTCCAGCTCCTAGTCCTTGGCCATCTTTTATCATCTTTTCATTTTAACCCCTCAAGTCTTAGAAGTCACACTTGCTGCAATAACAGAAGCATGTGCAGGTAATTCAAGTAGACTTAAACCTATCCATACAGAATGTTAACTGAATGTAAATTATATCCATCACATAACTTTCTATACAACTAAAATGCAATTATGTAAATACATTAGGAAACTACAGTAAAATATTTTTTTTAAATATATTATATTAATTATATGGTTTTCATTAGAATAACATGCATGAATTGTCTAGTAACTAATATGTACATATTACACTAAATTGTACATAATAGAGTGTAACATTCATAAAATTCAACATTTGATATAAAATATGGAAATGCTGTGATTTGATACTCAATTTGTAATATTTGATAGTAAATATAAATGGCTGGAAAATGTTACATTAATATTTGTGTACACCCTTCTAATGAACAAATTCTGCTTTTTAAAGCTGCACTAATTGCACAGACGGTAAATGCACAAAATCAGCTTGTTCTGTTCATATAGTACTGTCTGGCGGACTCTGAGCATATAAACATGTGAACCCATCGGCATCATGTCTAATGCCAGGGACGGCTAGAGGTATAAATTCGCCATTAATGAGCCAGGAGCAGTGGAACTGTCCATCCCATACTTTTGGGGTGAGCTGGAGAGTTGGGGATCATCCAACACTTTGACCTTCATTCATCCTGACCTTACGTTTTTGTTACTGATTGCAATCAAATGCTCACATCAATTCTCAAAGTCTTTTCTGGACAACAGAGATAGTTACTCCAACAAAATCAGACAAACTCTTTCTTCTAATATCCTCGATTTTGCTGAAATAATGAACACCAGGTGTCCAGCAGGCATGTCATGATCCCCGGTTTCATCCACTGTGATTATTTCAGCTACAAACAGAAAAAGTAACATACAAGCCAAAAAGTAATGTAGTAGTCACATTACAGTGTGATACAATCAGAAAACTGAACAGTTAGAATGTGTTATCCTCCCATAAGCTATGTACTTATGAGTACTAGGTTCATTGTAGTGTTGGTAAAAGCACACCAACAATAAATAACAAAACTAGGGTAGATCGCTCATCATGTTTAAACTAATAAATTGTCTCCTTCTGTTAATGCCAATATAAGCTGTAACTGAAGAATGCCTGTAAATCCCCACCTCCCGCCCAATTTCCTCCTTCACTCACTTACTTCATCCTTTCTTCCACCATCTCCAACCCTGAATGAGACCACTTCTGTGTTCACAGGCCTGTGCTGAAAAAGTGTATTCTCGCTTGAACTAGTGAGGCATCAGATTGGCTCTGTGACAAGACGTGACGAAGTGGTCTGAAGTGGTTGGGGATGTGGTCAGATGATGAACACTGATGAATGTGGTTTTAAGCAAGAAAAAGTCGTGACAACATCAGTGTGTCTTTTCTATACACTACTCTGCAAAGCTTTCGCTGCTCTCTTTAATTAGATCATATAAAAGTCTTGTAGAGGAGTTGTGAGGTGAATGAAGTCCATAGGAAAATGCAGTATACAGATTTAGAGCTTACTGCAAAGCCACTGCATGAGCCTAGGCAACCCGTATATGTATGTGAGAGAGAGAGAAAGAGTATATATATATATATATATATATATATATATATATATATATATATATATATATATATATATATATGAAAGTATTCAACCCTTTCCCGGGTATTTTTCTGTTCTACTACAACATGAAATAGTTGGGTCAGATTATTTGAGTGTTTGCATCATTTCATTTACACAAGTCTACAAATTTAAACATTAGATTTTTTGTGAAGCAAACAACAAATATATGCCAACAGTGCATAACTATTCACCCCCCTAAAGTCAGTACTTTGTCTCCTTTTGTGCCAATTACAGCTGCAGGTTGTCTTGGATCAGAATCACAATTACTTTATTAATCCCATAAATGTAAATAAGTACTAACAGCTTACACATCTTACACTGGGATTTTTTGCCCATTCCTGCAAAATGTTCCAGCTCCTTCAAGTTAGATGGTTTCACAGAACAGCAATCTTCAAATCTGACCACAGATTCTCAGCTGGATTACTGTCTGGCTGACTTTAGGCCATTCCAATACATTTACACGTTTCCCCTTAAACCTTCCCATGTAACCCATATTGAAATCCTCTGTGTATGGGAAATTGTAACAAAAATTAAGAAATTAGGCAGCCATATCTGCCTCAATTGGGATATATCATGGGAAATGAGAATTGTCTGCTTTCCTTTTATATCAAGAAAGATGTAATATGGCATGTATGGTTTAATTTGTATTAGGTGACATTGCACATCATATTGACAGACAATGCTAAGTATGTAGTTGTAATTTTGTGGATTCTTGAGTTAGTTAGGCTTTACTATTATAGCATTATAATTTCCAGCATCACTTCACACTCCACGAAGAATACTACATGTTTAGTTTCATTTTGGTAGTAAACACACATTAAAACAACCTGTCAGTCAAAATTACAAAGTGCATAATCGCAACTGTTAAATGTTTAGTATACACAGTCATGCTACAGTTTAATGACTTTAAAATGATATAAAGAGCTGATATTCTTCTTCTTCTTCTTTCGGCTGCTCCCTTTAGGGGTCACCACAGCGGATTATCTACCTGATGACCACATTACCACATTATAGTTTTGCACAGCTTTAACGCCACCATTTATCCGGCTTAACCGCACCAGTAGTATAAAGAGCTGATATTCACGTCAGTCAATTTGAAGAGTGATCTGTTGTAAATTTACTCGTGATGCCAGTTTTTCAGATCTTCTGAGACTCATTTTCTTGTCAATACTGCTTTATCACTGTGTGGCATCATGTTTACACCTGAGCTAAACACATCTCAAATCTCCATCCTAATGGTTTAACACCATTAACTTCTCCCTGGTTCTGAAAGTAATAGTAGTACTACTGTGATGGATTTAATGGTTTGTTATTTTGCCAAAGGGGCCGACTGTAGCTAAGTGTGTCTCTGTCCAAGCTAGCTATAATTTCTCGTCCTACCAGGGGTGTTTCCTCTTTGTTTTTTTCTTAGGGCAGAGTTCACAGTGGCCTTGTGAGGTACCCAGACTTAAATACAAGCATGTGTTCAAAGTATGTAACTTACATTAACATGGCCAGTTTCACACTGAAATATTCCATTAGAAAAGGAAATATTACACAGAGTTTAGATTTAATGCTCACACTATGTGCTCACATCCGAAAAAGACTTCAAGCCAGTGGCCCAGGAATGAAAGAATTGTTCATAAATTCATGTATAAACCATTAAACATGCTGTAAAATCTGGTTTGTTGTCTTCACCTAAAAGATTTGTGGAGAGCTCTTAACTTTTCTCATTGAAGCTGATTTTTCTTAGTTCAGATGTTGATTAGTTGTGTTAAATTTATATATATATATATATATATATATATATATATATATGTTATATATATATATATATATATATATATATATATATATATATATTCCACAGTGAATTATACAATGACAATTTCCTCAATAGTATAAAAGCACTTTTCTGAAGATACATGTATTAAATTACTATAATATGATTGTAGTAATCTACACCAGTATAAGAAACAAATATTTGATGTAAACAGATCTGAAGATAATTCTAAAATTATTAAAATGTTTAAAAATTGGTTATTATTCAATTAATAATATCTTGTTCTTTTTAACCTTCATAAAAAGTTGTATGAAACATCTAAAGTACATTTATTGTCTAGTAATTTTACTGAAAGTAGATTTGTAAACATGTAGATATTATTGTTTCATATTATTTATATTTTAATCATTCCAAACTCTTGCCCAATAGTGTGTAGATACCAATAACTGTTATGCACTCAAAG
The DNA here is from genome assembly GCA_034509495.1 of Acestrorhynchus altus. Classification (NCBI taxonomy): domain Eukaryota; kingdom Metazoa; phylum Chordata; class Actinopteri; order Characiformes; family Acestrorhynchidae; genus Acestrorhynchus; species Acestrorhynchus altus. The sequence goes on along the minus strand of CM067517.1, from coordinate 11,825,864 downwards.
AAGAATTGAAAAAATGGCAATGGGAGTTACTGTCAGACATAATTCAGCTGTTTATGAAGTATACCATCTTGTAAAAAAGACAATGGACAGAAATGACTGGAAACTGGTCAGGTTCAGAATAAAGGTTAGGTGATGTTTAGGTATATATTAAGGTGTAGGCCAAGATTAGGTTAAGGTACATTATGGTAATCAGTGCTTAGTCACAGTAAAGTTTGGTTTGACGAGTTGACTCTCAGTTTTGAAGCAATCCTTTTGAGTCAACTCTAAGAGGACTAGTCTTTAGTTCTTACTTTATTGCTAGAGGTTGCATTTCCTCTGAACATAGCAGTGAGACATGGATGTTATTGGACCACTGCCTTCTGTTCTATATAAATTAAACCAGAATTGTCTGCTGTGTTGGGCACAGTAGAGACCAGAAGTGGCAAAAGACACTGATGCATATTTGGTTAAACCCGCTCCGTCCACCTGACCAAGGGCCTTGGACCACCAACACTGAGCTTCCAGTCATTAATAAACACTTTAAAGGTGCTACAGATATTTAAAGAAGTATCTTTGGTTCTGTAAACAGACAGGCTTGAATGCACTTGAACTTTTGAGGGTTTTTGAGCTTTACTTAATGTAAAGGTTGTTTAGCCATTTCTCTACAAGCATCACTATGTGAGTATTGTTTTGCAGAGCATAATTTGCTTTTACACCACTGCCAAAAATACAAATCACAGCTTTGAAGGTTTAAAGATCCTTCACTTCATATAAAGTTTTTTTTTTGCCAAGTTAAATGTTTTCATACTCACATCTTTTTTACAAATAAGTTTTCTCAGGGAAACAAAGTGGTTCATTACTTTCAGTTTCAGTAAGCTACTATTGGGAAATCATCTCATTTACACTATGTTTTGTTATTGCCAACAATAACTGTGACTTCTAAATGTTACAGTAATTGCAGAGCACAAAAACACAATCAGAATGAAGCAAGCCATTTTACCTCAACAAGGCCTGTTTACAGTGCACTGTAACAGGAAGGAATATAATAGATAGAAAGCAAGATATACAAATTGGTGTCCAGATATAAACTGTGATGGAAGATTGATTCAGTGGAACTGTGGCTTCCAAAAGGAGCAAAAAACTGCATACAGTGAAGTGTAAAAACAACTCCCTCTGCGTCTTCTCATCCCACATTGGAGTGCAGTGAAACACACAGAGCTGACTGCTTTGATAGGGTATCCAGATAGAGAGAAATGTCTGTCATAACAAACTTGACCTCACAGTCACCCCTTTCCTCTACAAGAAAGCATCAGCTTCCCTCTCTGTCATGAAATAAATAAATATCAACCCAATATGCAAAAAAAAAAGCTCTCTGTTCAAAAGCACAGGAGGCCCAATCCTTTTACCAGTCCTGTCCTAATTCTTAGATTGACTTGGTAAACACACCAGTAGACTTGTGCACATCTCAGTGCACATAACCTCTTCCCTCAGTGATGCATGAATTTACTTAAAATGCAAAAATATTATTAGAAATCAGTCCCACTGAGATCAGAGTGGAGAAACTACTCGAACCAGGAAACAGGATTACTGCACAGTTACAAGATGTGCTAATGAGAAACATTGTATTTAGGTCTTACAGAAGATATGGATACAATTAGATATATAATATTTCCATTCATGTAAATTCCATTGCATTGGCAAAAAATACTAATTTTATTAACAATCACTTGACAATGAAAGTATATTATATGGAGAAATGTATATTTGCTCATTTGTCATGTTTTTCTGAAATCAATGGTATTAAAAAAGTTCATCTTGCTTCTGTTGGAGTAACTGTCTCTCTCATGAATCATGCTTGAAGACCCCTGCCCTTCACATTTTAGTGGATTCTCTGTTTTAACACAACCAATGCACCTATGAATGAGCTGAATAGTCCAATCAGGTGTTTTTGGAGCACAAAAAGCACTAAAGTGTGCAGGTCAGTGGGTTTCTATGACCAGGGTTGAGAAACTTTTCTAAACTATGTTAATCGAGTTGTCTAGAAACATTTGTTTAAACACTGCAAACAAGTATAAATGTGTGACTTCTTTTCTTAACAGCAAGAACAACAACACAGAACAAAGAGAGGTCAATCCTGGACAGCAGAGCAGCAAACTGGGGTCAAATGACACAGACTCACTGCTGAGAAACTCAATAGCTGGACCAAAGAACAGCAGCCTGTGTGACTGATGGCCAAACAATATAAACAAGGGAAAGCACGGTCTAGAGGTCTGTAACAGAGAATGGAGAGCATGTTGCCATTTTCTACAGTGCTAAACAGGAAAGCTTGTAACCTGATAACCCACACTCAAAAAACTTTGTTTACACTATCATATTTGTAAACAGTGGAGTCAAAAACATTCATGTAATTCCTTATGTATATGTCACATCATCCTCTGATACAGAAGCATCAACAAGGGATGAGCAGTAATGCCTGCTTACAAGCAATAAAAGTGAAAAACACTGAAAAATGTAATGCTGTCATACAGGATACCCTGAAACGTTCAGTCATTTTCATAAATTTATTAAAAAAACTAAACTGTCATATTTTATATTTATTACAGGTAAGTGCCATATTTTAAGCATTTTTTTTTTAACTTTTGTTCAAAAATCATGAATAATTAGATATTATTAACATTAAATTTGGCATTTTAAATGCAACAAATATAAAGTTTAGCTTCCTAAATTTAATTCCAAACTAAATTTTTCCACATTGCACTAGAGTAATTAATTACCAATTATTTAGGTTATTATTCTTTTATGAAAACTGGGTTTTAAAAAAGATATAAAAATGATGACTTTTGCTGAACAATAACAACATTTTACTAATTACACATTCTCTTCAAAGGTGCTTCAAATGATTTTTGAGTGATGCCATAGAAGAACCACTTTTGGATCCATAAAGAACCATGTTTGTGAGTGGTGAAGAGTGTGAAGAATCATTAATAGGTCTAAAGAAGCTTCAATTGATGTAAAGGTTCTTTACCAATCAAACCTGGTTCTTTATGGAACCACAGTGGTTCTCCTATGCCATCACTCAAAACTCATTTGCGCATTTATATTGTATTCTAGTCTACAGATATTTAAAATATTTTTGGGATAAAGTAGCATTCAAGACCTAAATTAAATTAAGCAAATAAACAATAATTGTGCAATTAAAATGTGAAACTATATGGACAAAAGTACTGGGTCTCACCGCTTAATCACTGAATTCAGGTGTTTCATTCAATCCCACAGGGATATATAATCAAGCACCAAGACATGCAGTCCTCCTTAACAGACATTATAGCATAGTGCTGTAATAGGACAACCCAAATTCAAAATGTCAGTTTGTGAAATGGCATCCCTCCCAGATAATCCATGATCAAGTCCATATTAATGCCTATGGAATCAGAAGTCATAAAATCTATCCCAATACTCTTCTCTATATGTGAAATCAACACAACTAAATTTGAGAAGGGGTTCCCAAACATTTTACAAATTTGTGAGAGACTAGAGAGGGAATGTATAGTTGCATTATCATCAAACAAACCACCATCCATTACACACTTATTCATCATGAACTTAAAGTTTAATTGCTTACTTCGATGAAGTGACCGAGTTTAATCAAGTAATCATGACAGCCCTAACAGGAAGCCTGTTGCAACTGCTGAAATGTCAACATGAACCAGGCTCCTTTAGCAACTCATGTAAATTTATGGACCTCCATGATGTCTGGACTGATAAAGTCCATACTATGGTTTTGAAACAGCCCAAATTTGAAACTAGTTATTAAACCCACCTCACACACACTGACACTCTTCTGTTTCTGGACAAAAAAAGAGAAATGTTTTCTCTGTGTAGAAACAGAATCAGAATGTTTGATTGTAGTTTCTTGAGTGTACAATTAATAACTTCTTACTCCCAAAGCTGCATGCACTAAAAGAGGAAAATCACTACAACACAAATGACTTTGACCCCAGAGGAGAGGGGGAGGGAGAGAGCGAGGGAAGGAGAGAGAGGGAGGGAGGCAGGGGAACAAGAGAAGAGGGAAAAAGAGAAAAAGAGAGTGCTTGTGCTCCTTTTCAGGACTCTGCGAGGCTGAGAGTTGCAGAGCCTGGGAACGGCGAGCCGTTTGGCCAGGCTGCGAGAAATATCCTGAGTTGTAGTGTAAACAGCGCTGAACTCTGATCTAACCAGAAAGCCCCCGATGTGACCCAGCATTCCCACTCAGGGGTCCGCCATTGACATCAGGAGCCCACTTTCTCATTTCCTGGCAAAGGATCGTGACCCATAGGTCATGCTTGAAGTCCCCCAAATTATCCACTTTCCGCTAAGTCCCCCAGTTCATGTCTATTGTCACCCAACATTTTCAAAAGCCAACATTGTCCAAGCTTCCTAAATCGTCTTGTTATAGGGAATGTACTGGTACCTGGATGCAACCATAGTAAATGGGTTTGCTTTACCAGTGCTTTACCTTTTATATGTGTGAGTAAGAGGCCATCAGTATATTACGGAATCAAAAGTGTTGATCTCATCATTATCTCTAACAATAGCAGGATAAACTTTTTATAATACACATGATTTCATAAGACATAGTGAGTGAACAGGTGTCCCAGTACTTTTGTCCATATAGTGTATCTGCTTCCAGTACTGAGCATGTTAAATCATAGTTTAACAGGATTTGCAGTAAAATATTTTCCCATCACTAAGGGTTGAACTATGATAAGTCAAATAAAAACATCATTCATTTACCTTGTTGATGAATCAGCAGTTCTTATTTTGCAATTTGAATGGTGATGATGGTTCATACTCCTAGTTGATCTTTTCCCAGTATAGGATAATGGAGTCTTCTAAACTTGATGCTTGGACTGTTAAGTGGAGTTATATAAGCTAATTTTGGGAGATGATCCATGCCCCAATCTCCTCCCACTCAGCCTATATAACCCTTCACTTCCACCACACCATTGCATTGAAAAGTTTCGGAAGCTTCCATCTCCCTTTTGCCACCCCCTTTATCTCTTTCTTTGCACCTCACCAGGGTGGGTGGGTGATCTTTGGCTTCACAAACCTACCCAGATACACCCTCCACACCCCACCCCCTACCCCCCAATACAGTCCCTGGGGGCATCGGACAAATAACATATTTCTATTTACGTCCCCATTTCTTGTCAGACCTTGATTTTTACTGGTTTGAGCTCTTCAAAATCAACATCGTACTCCATTTCCAACAGCTGATACAAGCTTGTAACAAGTTCTTGAGTAACTCAAGATTAAAGAAGGCGACAGCTATTATCAAGAGTTCATTAAAGCACGATTACCCAGATTTACTGCCGTTTATTTGTTTGTGTTTATATGAAGATAAATTAGAGATTGACACCAGTTCTCCTGAACCGAGATTCAGAGATTCTATCAGGCATGCGTGAACACATACACACCTGAAGGTTCCCACAGGGGTCGGATTTCTGTTAAGTCCGACAAAGCACCCTGCTTGTCGAAGGACACACTGAGCCAAGCCCTCTTTTCCTGCTCTTCATCCCTTTTTTTGCACTCCTTCCCCCAATCCATCCTATTTAGTCAAGCAGGAAAAACCTGATGGAGCTCAGAGCACTCTCTGTGCTTCAGATATCACATCAGGCATGAATGGATAGCTTTGCAGCCCCCTTCCTTAGGCTGACATACTGAAACATTCAGTGAAGTCGTTTTCCCCTTTACATTCACAGCTTCACATGAATATTACAGTGCTGTCCTAAAACAAGTGGGGCTATGTTCCTAAACTAAGCTGATTCAATGGTTTCAAAGGTTTTTCGGCATTTCAAATTCCATGCACTTTGAAATTGGTTGCAGAACACAAGAGATGAGAAGTTCACTTGCGATGAAATTCACATGGTCCCTAAACCATCTGTATCAGTAGAGCAGTGTTTTAGGAATCCAGTTTAATTGTTCAAAGACTCTCCAGCTTAATGTTCTAATCAGGCCTCAGCACATTCCTGCTGCTGTCCACAGCTCTGGCCACCTGTCAACCATAGTCCTAGCAGATTTTCCATCACTTAAACAACTAAATGTCCTGTATGTTGCTTCATTCAAAATGCAGTCTGGAGTAAAACATTTGTTATCTTATTTTGAGTTTGTGTCTTCCACTTTCGTGTACTTCCAACGCAACAGCAGGTCCTTTGATATAGATTGCAAACACAGTGATTATAAACATACAACATGAGCATTAATCTGTAATGTGCTCAGCTGGAGCAAACATGCTCCTATTGTTTACTCCAGGAATCAGCTGTTAGCGCTTAGCAATGCAGCTGTGTTGCCGCACGAGACGCACAACATTCCCCAGGAGCTGCAGGAAAGGAGACAGGGCAGCCGGGATGGATCACTGCGAAACACAGTGTTTTATGCCAACATAAAGGAGGCATATAACTTCTCACCACTCCTTCTGCTTAGAAAATCTGGTCACAATCTAATTCATCATCTGCCTGTTTACGAAACCCTTTTACACAGAAAACTAGCAGTGACCCACACAGCGAAGAAATGGTCTAAGGAATCTGAAGATGCTCTGCAGGATTGTTTTGAAACCACAGAGTGGGAGGAATTGTGTAAAGTGTCCTAATGGGGAGGACATTGACAATTTCACTGCATTACGGACTATGTCAATGTCTATGTGGAGAACACTGTCCCCACTGTTCAGGGTTTCTCCAACAACACCATGGATGAATCCTGACATAAAGACTCTCCTAAAAGAAAAGAAAGGGGCCTTCAGGTCTGGTGACAAGGATGAGCATCTTGTGTGGTATCTGTACTACAAATGCAGCACCCAAAGGACCTCAACAACTACAGGCCGGTGCCTCTGATTTCTCATCTGATCACTGGAGAGGCTGGTCCTTATCCATCTCTGTCCTCTAGTCAGTGCATCCATGGACCCTCTTCAGTTTGCCTACAAGCCTGCCTTTGGGGTGGATGATGCTGTCATTTATCTTCTATACAGAGCTCTTTTTCACCTGGCAAAGCCTAGGAGCACAGTGAAAATCACCTTCTTAAACGTCTCCAGTGTGTTTAACACTATACAGCCTGGGCTGCTGAAGGACAAGCTGGAACATGTTGTTGTGGACAGTCATCTGTCAAACTGGATACTGGACTACCTTACCAACTGGCCACAATATGTCTGGAATGTCTCTCTGACAAGGTTGTCAGCAGCACAGCACTTCAGAAGTTCTCTGATGACTCTGCAGTCATCTGTCTCATAAATAATGAGGAGGACAGTGAGTCCAGAGAACTGATACAGAACTTTGTGGACTGGTGCCTGCTGAACCACCTCCAGATAAATGCGAGAAAGACAAAAGAACTGGTGGTGGATTTCTGCAGGTGCAGACACACCCCTCCACCAGTGAACATCCAGGGAATGGACACTGAGAGAGTGGACGTTTACAGTACACCACTGCACTTTACAAAAGAGGCCAGAGCAGACTCCATCTACTGAGAAAACTGATATCATTTGGAGTGCATGGAGCACTCTTGAGGGCCTTTTTTTACACAATGTTGACATCTACCATCTTTTATGATGTGATCTGCTTGGGCAGTAGTATTTTGATTGCACACAGGAAGAGACTAAACAAACTCATAAAGAGGACCAGTTCCATCCTGGGAAGCCCCTTAGACCCTGTGCAGGTGGTGGGAGACAGAAGTATGTTAGCCAAGCTGGCATCTATGCTGGATAATGACTCCCATCCCATACATGAGAATCTGGCAGCAATGAGCAGCTCCTTCAGTGACAGGCTGCTTCACTCTAAGTGTGTGAAGGAGCGGTATCACAGGTCCTTCCTCTCTGCTGCTGTTAGACTGTACAACACAAACACACACACTTAACTCCACACACTATTAAAGTTTTCCAATACAACATAATGTGCAATACTTCTTTCATCTCCCCATGTGCAATTATCTGTAATTTATCTGTACATTTTTTTTATAATGTTGTAGATAATATACTATGTATACTATACTTTATCTTTTCTTGTATTGAGTATCTTGCTATCCCTTTGCTCATGCAATGTTGTGAATTTCCCCACTTCGCCCTAATAAAAGATGATCTTATATTAGCTGTGTAAAAAGTAACTTTTGGAGGTTGTTCAATCTGAAATTGTGAGGAATCTCTTAGAATGCTTCCAAGAACCTTTAATAAAAGAATAAAAGGTTTCTTCAAGATTACTTGAAGTTCCTCAAGGATCCTCAATGTCTGCTCTTACTGTTTAGTGGAAGATGATGTTCCAAAACTCCAGTCTGAAACTCCTCTTTCAACCACAGGTGAACATGTGTCTATACAGTGTTCCACAACACTCTCCACAATCTTTTTGTCTTGTGTTCGTAACAATGTTTTCCAAAATTCTGCTCTTCTTTTTACCCACTGAGCATATTATTCTGCTCATTTTGCATGTTTATTATCATTATGCTTGTAGTCAATATCAGTGAATTTGCTGTCGTACCAGAACTTCTACACAAAATAAACAAAGATGGCCCTCCATTGCTGACATAGAAAATAAGGTGGATAACTTCTGAATAGATAAGGTGGCTGCACTTCTGTACTGAATATATTGTTGTGTGTTAATGTGTTTATGCTTGAAAGATAAAAAAATAGATTGTATTGGCTGTAAAGTTAATGGAATTCTTCAAAATGGACACTTTTAAAGGGCAATGTATTTGCAAGAACTGGGAATACAACACACATGATGATACAGGGGTTATGATGCAATATATTGCTATATATTGCAATACTGCAAGATGGTGAACCAAATTTTAGGAAAATGGTCTTATAATGGTCCTATAAAAAGCATACCGTCATAATTTCACTGTCCAATGAAAACCATGTATCTCCAAAATGGTGACTTTACAGGAGAAGGAAAGTAAATAAATGGACAAAAATGGAGACGGTTTTCACTGGACAACAGTGATATGCATTAAATCTGAGTAAAAGAACAGTGGGAGCTGAAGACAAAGTGCTACATTATCTAGAAGTTGAGGTTTAAACACATAAAATGAACCAATGTCTGTGACCAATTTGTACATGTAAACTATTAATTAATAATTATAACTTTGTTTTTCAGAGTTGATACAGTATCACAATACTTTTATATAATTATATTGTCTTGTACCCCTACTCGTTAAAAATCTGAAAATCTTAAACTCTGAAAATTCAGGTATCCATTAAATAATCCTTTCAATAACATGATGACCCAATGGTAAGGAAAGCATATTGATTCTTATATGCTTCTTATCAATATATATATATATATATATATATATATATATATGGTTCTGATTCTGCTCATGATAATTCATTTTACTGCAGCCAGTCTAGAGTTAGACAGCCACAGGCCAAGGTGTTTAAAGGTGACAAACCAATGACTTGACAAACATATTGACAATGACTGTACTATTGAATTTTCTAGAAACAAAACATAAACTATGCATTATTGGTATAACGCATAAATAAAGCATCAGGAATTACATGCATAACCATGTAAGCTTCAAAGGTCAAAGTCATTTTCCCTTTTTGCATTCTCAATAAGCTGGACCAAAGGTAACTATGGCACAGTTAAAACTGTTGGACCTGAATCAAGGATAGCTACCAGATGTCCATGGGATAAATCTAAGCCCTTAAAACACGACTGGTATTCAAGTCGAGCCACATGCTGTTGAACGCAGTGGACAACAGTGTCGCTCTAGCCCATATGAGACGGCCAGTCTGTGCTTCTGAGAGCTTGCTTCCCATTGATTGCTTTCCATTGTGTGTGGAGCTGGAAGGAATTGGCCTTTAATTCTTATCTGGCTCCGGTTTTATCATTCCTCTCGTAACAACCGAGGTTCGGATTTTGCAGGGAGAGCTGGTCCTGAATCAGACTGAGTTAGGGAATCTCGACCTGGAGCCATTATGCTGTGCAAATGGAAGCAAGGGATGTATATGCTGAACAGTTTCAGTGCTCTTCAAAGCCTCAGCCATCTCACAGACTGTGAATAAAACATGAGGCGTACACAGGGGGTGCCTCACAAAGATGCCGCTAGGAGAGCTAGCACAGATGAGACCGGAATGCCTTTGATTTCGGCAGCGCGAACAATCCTGCTGGAGTTTTCCACCAAACTCCCCTTATGAACGTTCTCATTCCTTAGCTAACTTTTTTCCACCACTTTTTTTCAGCTTTATTCTTGTTTCCCGAATAAAATCTTTTTTATGGCTCAATTTGTACCTTTCTTGGGTATGTTTGGAGGAGAAGCACTAGAAGGTGGTGTTAAGTGAGGCAAATGAGACGGAAACATGTGCCGTATGGTTTTTTGCAGGCAGCTGACAGGTTTCCTGGAGCAAAGGAAAAATGAACTTTAGTCAGAGTGATAGAGACTCCTCTGCTCTGGGTTACGAATGGAATAGGAAGTCAGGCATTCTTCCAAGGCTGAATGGTGCTCCATTTAAGACTGATGTTATTCCATGTTGAGATGAAAGTCAACTGTGAGAGCGTTCTTGGGATCCAGAGAACCCTAGCTTGGTTCTGGGTTGAGGACAGCCTCTTAGGACTTGGACTGATTGCTTCACACCACAGGAGATTTTATCCAGGGTCGGGCTGAGCTCCAGCTTGTTCTCGTGGAGCTCAAAAGCCGAGAAATGCCACCAAGCAGTTAGGTATTTCCTCCTTCCTCATATTATGTTCATGCTTGCCATGTTAGGCTTAATTATAGCCAGCCTTTATGTAATATTTTACACATCTCCAAGAAGGTTTCAGCATTTTGCAAAAGCATTGACTGACTACTCACTTTCATGTTTACACAGGAGAAAGGCTTAAAAGTTTTCAAAAGCTTTGTACAACCAAACACTAATGGGTCTACACTGTAAGACAGATGTGTCTGAAATGCCAGACATGTTGAGGCATCGTTTCTAGTAGCTAATCCAAAGGGACTGCTGAATGCAGTTAAAGTGTCTGAAGCCTCCTATCTGAACCATATCTGCTTATCAGGTTTTGGATGAGCAAACACAAACTGTTCACAGCACTGCCGGTCTCCTTCCGTGAGAGCATGCTCCATATGCCCCTCCCTCTGTTCCCAGATCTATCACTACCCTGAAATTAGGAAAAAACAAAATCGTCACGATGCCCAGGGTGCTTAATCACTGGGAGCCCCCCCTCCCCCCCCCCCCCCCCCCGCTTTCAAGGCCTGTTTGACTTGAGTCAGGCACAGTAAACACAGCCAGGAAATGTGTTCAATGGCTCTAAACGTGCATGCACAGGGACGCGTGCTTCAAACAGTTTTATGGGCAGACCATCATTCAATAAGGTGCTTTGAGAGCAGTTTGGTCAAGCGCTGATAATAGACCATGACAATGGATGGCACAGGACAAGGCCATTTAGTCTTGTGTTTGCTGAACTGCAACATCCTGAGGTCACTTCTTATGGCTTTTATAAGGGCGGTGTAAGTCCTTTTTCAACACAGAACTTTAAAAATGGTGTCTAAGTTACATGAACACCTCTGTGGAACACACTGTATAATGTGTCTAACCATCCAGTGAACCGCTATGTGACTGATGTACCAGTTTGGAGAGGTGTCAGCAGTGAAAGTGGTGTGGGACATATAAGCACAATGAACAAAACCCCAGTGGTACCCTATTGACCTCAAGTTTCCTCAAATTCTTGAGGCAACAGAAATTAGCTTCTACTTATATATGCAAACTCTCCATTTTTGCTCTATTATACTTTTAGACATAATCTGGCAGTTGTTCTTTTCATCATAAGAAACTTCATGAAAAATGGACCAGTAGCAACTACTGTGAAATTGAACCCTCCACCTCTCCATCACCTCCCATTTTACTCATTTCTTTGTACCTCACTTCAGCTTCTCCTGCTTTCCCTAAAGCTGCTCCACACTCCCAGTGCAGGGACAATTAGGGAAGTTGTTGTTTTGGAGATACAATTTTTTGCATAACAGTGACAGTAAGCACCTACAGTCATGTGAAGAAGTAAGGACACCCCATGAACACCTCTGACTTTTTAACATATCGACATTTGATCTTCATTGTAACTATATTGAGAGATGGAGGTTACATAACTACACACATAACATTGTCCATATGTTTAAATATGTTAAAAAGGTATTTCTGCTGTGCTTTAGGACAGCTCTTAATCTTTACAGTGTTAACATAGTTCATGACAAATGGACCAATAAACAGTTTATCAATTCATTTAGGTAACATAGGATTTTGCCACATTAACTTACATAGAGAATTTAAAATGTTTTGGCATCAAACCAAAGCTCACTCACTCTCTTGCTCACTCACTCTCTCAGTTGTGTACTTTGCAGATTATAGGGACACCCATCATTGGCAGGTCAAAAAGGTTCCCAGTTTTGGCCACTTGGGAGTAATTCTTAGTCCCCTCGTTTCCTTAGCCAATTGAATTGACTAAATTCTTTGATAATTCCTCCAGTCGATTGCTGAAGGGAGAGAGAGGAACTGAACAAGACCCTGAAGTGGCCGATATTTGGACCAGCCAATGATAGGAGTAGCCTAGGGGTAGTACCAGTTGATGGACAGTGTATATTAAGTATTGTAGATTGCTCAATTTGACAGGTGGTCTTTAACTTCAAACAAGATAAAATTGTTTCCGGTTAAATTAGAATTAATATTGAATTTGAGAACAGCAGGAGTGGTACAAATACACTGTTATAATAAAGCTCTTTATCTCTCTCTGTCTCTCTCTCTCTCTCTCTCTCTCTCTCTCTCTCTCACACACACACACACACACACACACAGACACACACTGAATGATCTGTTTGTTTATGTGCACTGGGTACAACTTTTAGTACCAACACACCCAGTTCAGCTCGTTAATGGGCTGAGTGACTTGTGTGTTAGAGCTGATTAAAGACCATGCACACATCAGACCAACCCTGTAAACCCAGTGATGTGTGTGTGTGTGTGTGTGTATGTGTGTGTGTGTGTGTGAGAGAGAGAGAGAGAGAGAGAGAGAGAGAGAGAGTGTGTGTGTGTGTGTGTGTGTGAGAGTGTTTGTGTTTGAGTGTGTGTGTGAGTGTGTGAATGCATGTGTGTGTGTGTGTGTGTGTCTGATTGCGTGTGTATGTGCATGTGTGTGTGTGTGTGTGTGAGTGTGTGTGTGTGTGTGTGAGAGAGAGAGAGAGTGAGAGAGAGTGTGTGTGTGAGTGTGTGTGCGTGAGAGAGAGAGAGCAAGAGAGTGTGTGTGTGTGTGTGTGTGTGTGTGTGTGTGTGAATGTGTGTGTGTGTGTGTGTGTGTGTGTGTGTGTGTGTGTGTGTGTGAGAGAGAGAGAGAGAGAAAGAGAGTGAGAATGAATGTGTCAGTGTGTGTGTGTGTGTGTGTGTGAGAGAGAGAGAGAGAGAGAGAGTGTCAGTGTGTGTGTGTGTGTGTGTGTGTGTGTGTGTGTGTGTGTGAGAGAGAGAGTGTGAGAGAGTGTGTGTGTGTGTGTGTGTGTGTGTGTGTGTGTGTGTGTGTGTGTAATACTCACCGCTATTCTGGTGTTGACTTTACTCTCCTCTGCTGAGCTGTTCAGGTTCTTGTGCTCGTTGTTGGTTCTGTGCTCCTGCGCGCGGCCGCTCTTGCCCCTCCTGGCCGCGCCGCCCTGCTGCACGAGGCTGAGGAGCTGCAGGGTGTTCTGGCGCTCGCGCTCTGAGCTCTCCGCGCGGCCGCGCTCGTAGCGGGTCTCGCAGGTGGAGTGGTGCCTCCGGCACAGCTCGATGCGCGCGCGCAGCCGCTCCACGATGGCACTGTGCAGCGGAGGAACCGCCGCCGCCCTGCCCGCGGCTCCGGGGGGCCCGGGGCCAACCACACCGGTGCCCAGCAGCGGGAACGCAGCGGGCCTTGCGGCGGCGTGACCCGGAGCCGCCTCACCCATCCCGGACAGCAGCTCTGAAGTTCAGGCGCTCAGACCGCCGGCGTTACGCGCCTCCATCCCTGCGCTCTGAGAGGCGTTACAGCAGTGACTGCGGTCAGACTGAGCTCAGCATCCCCCCCGCCCCGTTACCCCGCGTTACAGTCCCGGTCCAGTCCAGCTGGGTCCACAACGAGCCGCACATCCTGCCCAAACCTGCAGCATCGTCTCCGCTCCACAACACAAAGCCTCAAAGCCCGCCCTGCTCCGCCGCTGCTGCCGCCGCTCGCGGGACTCTCTGGCACTCACGCGCGCCAGTCCTAGGCTTGTCCGCGCGAGCAACTCCACCAGTGCCGGAGAGCAGGAGCGCGCGAGCGCGTGCGCTTCACATTCCTCCACCTCCAGCTGCTGCGGTCGCGTCGCGCGCTCCAGCGGTGCTGAGAGGTACTGAACCCCTCCAGCCTCCAGCGAACTTCACGGGAAACTCGGCCCACGTGTGCGGCTCCCCTCATCGAGGACCCTTTCTAATGAATGCATTCGGCTACTTTACGTTTGCACCCATTGTTCACACAGACGTGCACATACACACACAGCTGGTACATATAGAGAAACACTGCCAACAGAGTACCAGAGCATCTCAAAACATTAGAATATCGACTTCACTCAAAAGGTAACTCATATTGTACATTCATTACAGGTAAAGTGACATTTCAAGCCGTCTGTTTGTTTGTTTGTTTGTTTTTTGTTTTTTGTTTTTTTGTTTTTTGTTTTACTGTTGATCAGTTTGGTTTCAAAACCAGAAACAGATTCAGAATTACTTTATTAATCCCAGCGGGAAATGGCAAATTAATACCAATCAATAATAATAATAATAATAATAATAATAATAATAATAATAATAATAATAATAATAATAATAATAATAACAACAATAATATATATATATATATATATATATATATAATAAGCAGAATAAACTGGCTATGATCATAAATAAATATGAACATCTTGTGTATTTTAGGTATTTTGCACCTCAGAGTTATTGCACAAAATGAAAATTGCACACGTGAACTATAGTGGTTTGATGTCACCCATTAATGGAAGAGTAATAGGGTCTAATTTTGTGAGAGCAGATAAACATGGACCTGTTGGAACTGTGCCTAATGCCATGCCTGGGTAGAAAGCCCACCCAGCATTGAGCTTTAGGGGTTCTCTGGAATGATGGTGCTCCATCCAGTACTTTAGGGGTGAGATGGAATGCTGAGGTGCGGTGGTGATCATCCAATATCTCAACACTCCTCTTGCTGAATGCAATCAAATCAAATCCTGTAGACTAATATGGACAGTATTTATTGAGCCACATGTCCAGAAGCAGTGTCTCCTAGTACGGCGTCTGGGATAACACAGACCTGTAATGGAGATCTGGTGATCTGGCATCAAAAGAAATTGAACCCCACACCATGACACCAGGCCTTCTGTACAAGTGACATATGAATACTTGCACTGACCACGGTGCCTCCACATACTGATTCATTGGCCGCCCCTGCTAAGACAAAAGCTCATCACTGAAGGTGACCCCAAAAAATGGTCGATTCCTTATGGGAGCAACTACTTTTTTTTACATATATATATTTACAGGAACACAAAATCACATACATATACTCAAAGCAAAAAGGGTCTTGACCAAAGAGTCAGACCAATAGCAGATCTGTCTTAACTAAAGACGTCGTTTTTAAGGATGTACTGTACATCAAGGGCCACTCATCGCATTCCCGGAGTGCCGATGTAGCTGAAGGTTTTCATTCCAATCAAGCGGGAACTTATCTAACTAATCACCTGTTTGAAGAGTGAGGGCAACTGATTAAGCAGGTGGAATGAAGTGTGTTTCTGCTTGACTGGAATTAAAACCTGCAGCCAAGCTGACCCTTTGAGGGTAACACTGTTGACCCCGGCATTAATAGACTACAGTAATGAGTGCATTTGTGGTGGTGCTGTACTAATCACACATGGGTTAGTATTGTAGGCTGTTGTAGATGCACATCAGACATTGTAGGAAAGTGGGTAACTTGTTAGTAATTGTTATGTTTTCTGATAGTCAGCATAATAGGTTCTCAAGCTTTAATATGAACAGTGCTCCAGTGCAGTGCTCCAATAAAGACCACGTTTGAGGTGTTTGGATCACAAAGAAAAACGTTTGTGAGACGCAGAACAAATGAAAAGATGCTGGAAGAATGCCTGACGCCATCTGTTAAGCATGGTGGAGGTAATGTGGTGGTCTGGGGTTGCTTTGGTGCTGGTAAGGTGGGAGATTTGTACAGGGTAAAAGGGATTCTGAATAAGGAAGGCTATCACTCCATTTTGCAATGCCATGCCATACCCAGTGGACAGCGCTTGATTGGAGCCAATTTCATCCTACAAAAGGACAATGACCCTAAACACACCTCCAAATTGTGCAAGAACTATGTACAGCAGAAGCAGGCAGCTGGTATTCTATCGGTAATGGAGTGGCCAGCGCAGTCACCAGATCTGAACCCCATTGAGCTGTTGTGGGAGCAGCTTGAAGTGCCCATCCAACCAATCCAACTTGTGCACGCCAGAAGTGCCCATCCAACCAATCCAACTTGTGGGAGCTGCTTCTAGAAGCGTGGGGTGCAATTTCTCCAGCTTACCTCAACAAATTAACAGCTAGAATGCCAAAGGTGTGCAATGCTGTAATTGCTGCAAATGGAGGATTCTTTGATGAAAGCAAAGTTTGATGTAAAAACAATGTTATTTCAAATACAAATCATTATTTCTAACCTTGTCAATGTCTTGACTCTATTTTCTGTTCATTTCACAATGTATGGTGGTGAATAAGTGTGACTTTTCATGGAAAACACAGTTGACCCCAAACTTTTGAACGGTAGTGTATATAAGACGTATAGGGACTGGGTTTGTTATAATCATCTAAACACAAATATGATATTTAAATGTTAGAGTTGATCTTTCAAAGATTCTTTCTTACAAAGCTCACACTACAACACAAGTTAAAAGTAATCACAGTTACCCAGCGCCACCTGCTGGCACCAAAAAGCACAAGCACCGTGTTTGCAAGGAAGAGTAGGGGACCACCTTGAGGCCTTCTGCAAATCTGCAAAGCCTGCAGAGCTCACAGTTTTCTTTTATACACAGCACTAATCTGATACCAGTATCCGTGTCATGCTGAAGTCAGCAGAAAATACCGTGCTGGATACCAGGGGGTGGGTGGTTGGGGGTGAGGGGATTAATCTGATCTGAATCTCTAACACATAGTCTGTATTATCACACAACCACACTGAGATATTATTTTAATATTTCATCTACTAGGGTGAATGAAGGGTGATTGGGAGAGTTTTTGGAACATTTCTGCTGTAATGGAGATGTTACCTCTCTGTTTGAGGAAAAAAATGAGGTTGCATTTCTCTCCAAGGAGGCATGGAATACCCTTTAGATTTAGACAAGTGTAAGCAAGCATATTGCACAGTTCATACTTTAACATAATTTCATTTTTCATTTATTTAGTTAAGAATGAACACTTTATTCATTTCTGTGAAATTTTTATACTAAGGGATTACAAATCTGTGCAGAATTCATACCATATAAAGCTGTCTTTCTTCACATTCACAGCCACCCCTCTCTCTTACTATCTCCTGTAATTCTCAACCCCAACATTTCATTGAAGTAAAAGAAAGTGATTCAGGTCCAAAACACATTACAAACTGTCCCTCCCACAAACTGTTTAAGAAACACATCGTTTGACTCGGGTATAATTCATCACATATCCATCCAATTAGGGTGGACTAGTTTCCCATCCTGCCATGGACTAGCTGCTCACCCACCATCACCAACTATGTAGAAATCTACTGTTACTATTATGTCCACCAGCGAACTAACATTACTTCAGTATACCCGAGTATGAGAACAGAGGTGGAGGGGTCCAGTGTCCCCTCACTGTGTATAAGAAGTTTGACCAGAGGAGGATGGGTCCCCCTGGTGAGCCTGGTTCCTCCCAAGGTTTCTTCCTTGCCACTGTCGTCCTTTGGCTTGCTCACATGGGGATCACTCTTATCCTGTGTTCATCTGTTGTTAACCTTTTTATTTCTTGATTTCTGTAAAGCTGCTCTGTGACAACTTCAGTTGTGAAGAGCACTGTACAAATAAAAAAAAAGCCTTGGGTGCATTAGGACCTCCCTGTACTCTTCAGTGGCTTCCTTCATCCTGTCCTCACTCCACTTGTATTTTAGTGGTTGATTAGAGGTTCAAACTGGTGAAAGGTTTGGAAATTACTAATGAAGAGCATACGGAACAAATGGGGATTTTCATAATTAGCAAATATGTTTATTTATTTATTTATTTATTTATGTAATATACAGGGTTAACATCCTGTTTGATGCTGTTTGATGCTTACTCCTTATTTTTGTATTTGTCCTTTTGACCCAGTTTGACCTTATGTCCCAGTTACCCTTAATTCACCCTACATCAGGGGTTCTCAACCTTTTCCACCTCACAGCCCACCTGTTTATAACTGGAAAGCATGTTGGCGCACAAAAACAAAAGTGTTTATGTAAGATTGTTTGTGTTTTATTTCTCAAGTGCTGACACTGAAAATGTATGAATTGGGGTCTGAACAACAGCTTCAAAAATATGATGTCATAGTCAAATCCGGAGTTCTTAATGTACCTCACAAAAACAAGCAGTAAATGTGTTACTAGGATCAGATGCTGGGTGTGTTTGCAAAATGTCAACTTTTTTTCATTCTGTCTCAAAGCTGTCTGTGTGTCAACAATCGATTTATCTTATTCCATCATATTTATGAATATTTTAATGTTTGTAATTTCCATTCATTCTTATATAACGTTGAAAGTTTGAACATGATTGATCTCTCGATTGTTTACATTTTTTGCATGTAGACTTTTGTGATTTAAAGTTGCCCACTTTGGACTACTGTCTCCTCCTGGAGATGGGCCTAACACAGCAATATTACATAGCAATGATAGCTTTCACAGCCAAACACAAGCTCTGGCCTCCATCTGAGCTGTGTTAAATCATGTTCTTGTAAAAATCAATTCAAAATCAAAGATTTACTTTAAGCAGGACGTAACGAAACTGTTTATTGTATTTTTTTTTTGTCTCTTCATATCTCACTGCAGACCCAACATATTCCACTGACTGGGTTCCATTCAGTCATACAGTATTTGTTTTGTATCTGAAATCAATAGCTAATTGATCTGTGTGTGTGCTCATACTATGGGTCGACCACATTCTAAGGCAGTGTTCTTGTACAAATATCAGCTGAGCATATCAATAAACAGAGTAACAGCTTCGTCAGTGCTGACCGGCAGAAGTGAACAAAAGCATATTCTGGTGAAAACATGTTGACACGATGAAGGTCTGAGTCAGAGAACAGGGAGATGTTTTGTAGGACAGATTGAGTCATGGCTCTGGCTGCCAGAAGAGGTCAGTGGGGGCCCAGTGATCTTATTCAGACAGGGAGTGGCCCACCGCTATCTGCTCCATCATGGAGGAGTGTGTTTACACCAGATTCAGTATCTCAAGCTACATGACAAGTAGGATTACTGGTGAATAAATTCCAAATATAAATGTGTTTCTCCTTTCAATAATAAGTCACAATTCCATAAGGATCTGCAGTGATATTGTTTTTAAAGGAGAATTCCATTTTTCCACAGTCGTTACATTGGAGTCTTAAATGGGAAATCATTCAAATTGATTGTAACCAGGCATCACAATGTCACAAACAAATGTAGCACCATCTACAACAGGTTTTCCATTAGTGTGAAGAACCCTGGAAACATCCACAGAACATTTTAAGCATCAAGTGGTTTGATATAACCTTCACTTTTACTAAAGAAATCTGCTTTACATTCTATCCAAAATAAGCATTCTATGATGTTTGCATGGAATATAATATAATATAATATAATATAATATAATATAATATAATATAATATAATATAATATAATATAATATAATATAATATAAAATTGTTTTTGAATACTGCTTTGCCTACCAGAACTTCTCTAAAATTAGTCATGGTTTGTGTTTGTCTGCTGTAGAGAGTCCTATTCAATTGGCACTACCTCTCTACAGGGACTAGTCAAGCTGTGTGTCAGGAACAGTGAACTTAACAGATGTAGGATGAAGCGGAAGTACACGCAGGGGTTTAATGACTGATAGACCAAATAACAAGAATACATGACTTTGTGTGTGTGTGTGTGTGTGTGTGTGTGTGTGTGTGTGTGTGCGCGTATGAACTCGCATTTGCACATCGGTGTCAGCAAGACTAAAGCTTAAAATAGCTCAAAGCATTCATTGTCCACAAACATTTAGACACATAGTGTGTTACATGTAACAGTTTTCCGAGATGTTAAAAACTTTGGAAGTCTGTTTCCATTTATCAACACTATGTACAAGTCTGATGTGTCTCTAAAACAGAACATTTCACATTAAACAAATCTGAAGGACCTTGTTTACAGTACAATAACTGAATATGTATAAACTCTCTTTCAGTTTTTCACCCTGATTTAAATGAAAAAGGAATGCAATCGTTCAAGTCACAAATGGCAGCTTTGCAGGGAGAGGAGGAAAACTTAACGTATAATGGATGTGAGTGTAAAGATTTTATGCCAAGACATTTTGGAGCTCTATTGGTCCATTTATCATAACATTTTGAAATAATGTAAAGTGTGGGTGTTAAATGTAGCAGATGTGGTGATACAAGGAAACAAGGAAGAGTAAACCAGTATGAATCTTTCATAAAGTGTTAATGTGCGTCAGCTGATCTATAATTAACACTTAGGTAAAATCTTATTTCCCTTCACAAGACAATCTCTGAAGGTGTTGGTTTTGCACTGCAGTTTATTTCTGTCAACATTTTTGAGTAGATAATATCATGGAATAACAAAAATGTATTTGTGTATCCCAAAAGTACCACATTTGACCATTTTACTGGCTTTACTTGGCATATTGCTTCACAAAATCCAGACATGTAGCATAAATTAATGTTAGTAGAGCCACAAACTGTCATTCTTACAGGTTTCCTTCCTGTGAACACATAATAAATTAATAAATTAATTCACAAGCGGTCAGAAATAGAAATGCTTTACAGTAGTAGTAGAAATAAGACAAAATGTACATTACTCAAAAGTGAATTCAGTATATGAATCCTTTTTTTTTTGTTTGTTTTCTATCATTTTTCAAACAACAGGTCTTTCAACACACAACAGCACACACTCTACCACAACACAGATATTCAGTTCACTTACAAATACTCTCCTAGCACAGCACATTACATTTCATCATATACGTATCATAGACAAAGGCATGGAAAGAACCCATTTCAGTCATTTAGCTGTTCAGCAGAATCACAGTTCAATGAGGGCAATGCCAGTGCAACGTTACCACAAAAGTTCATCCTCCAAAGTCCAAAACGTAAGTGATCTGTAAATCCACACTGACATACACATGAGCTAAGGGAGGACCTGCATCACAGGACGACTGCGGATCAGACACCACCTCCCTCCTTCACACAAAGTGTTCAATAATCAAAAGCCAACAAATAATAAATAGAACATGGCTATGATGTCTATGAACATTGGTAGCATTTAATGGCATCTTTTAAAGGCATAAATAATGTCTTAAGACAGAAACCGGTCTCAAAACATAATAGAAATTAATATTTTGGAGGTCCCAGCCTACCATTTAAAAAAGTCAACCTGAAACAACAGTATTTTTCTTTTTCTTTCTCTCTTTCCTCATTAAAAATGAAAGTGACCTTTATTGTGTGTCATTTGATTGTAGCAACCCATGTCCATCTCACTCCAGCCTGAGCTCAAGCAGTGGATTTTTAAGACCGCAGTTTTAATATAGGAGCTTTTTCGACACAATGTCTCTAAAGAGAAGGTAAATGCATTGCTAATGCAGGAATTACAATAATTAGTGCTGCTCTCTGCCTTCTCTTGGTTAAAGAAAGACATTAAATTGACCATAAGGTTCTGACATGTGACCCTGACTTCAGCCTTGCTGTAAATATACAGATTTCAGGTGTTTTTAATGGGTATTGAGCCTCCAGAGGCATTACAAACACAGAGCAACCTGATATAACAGGTCTGATTCTTCTCATTTTGGACATTTTAAGAGTGAGCCAACAATACTTGCAGCCACACTTCATCTCCAAATCATCTGGTTAGTCATAAAGCTTTAGAGTTTATACAGAGCTGCACCTAAAGTGATTGATTGGAATGGCAAGTAGGTCAGTATGGCTTTACTTTCGGTCCACTACAGTTACTATGCAGGAGGAACCAACAGACTGGAAGCTGAAAATGCTAGAATTGAAAATGCGTTTGAACTTGTGAATTCCAGTGAAAACTTGTATTTTGTAAGTAAATGTGTATATATTACAAAAATGTGAAAAACAGTTGTTTTGTAGATGAATGACTGTTTCTGCATGAATTAATGTTTTCGTTTTCCATTCAGTCCTGTTAGAACCTTTCTTTATACAGTGGCATGGGATTACCAGTATGGCCTAGCATCCAGTTTAGTAAATGGCCCATTTACGTGAGAGGAAATATGCATGATCTGGGCACCACATGCTCACAAACCACTTCAATATTAGGTGTATCTCTTCTATATTATATTCCAAAATCATTTTATCTATAAGCAAACCTCTTGGCGAGGACAAGAAACATTCCAATTTATTGCTGAACCGTTAAAGAGGGAATGTTTCAGCTCTAATCTCTTTATAGTCTTCCCCACCAAACATGCACAGCTAAGCTAAATCTGCATGGGCATCTGCATGGAGGGGCAACTGTTAATGCGCAAGCTCAGCTGAAAAGCTTAACTATAGACGAATGAATGAAAAAAACCCTTGTTCTTTACCTTAAACACAAATGGGTTGGAGTCTCATGTCTGGTGAACCAATGCTAATCTTATTCTTTCCTCTCATAATCAATACAAGTCAGACTGCAACTCAGCGTGACTGGCAAGTTGTCATTGAGAGCTCTCTCAAGCCTGAAAAGAACACGGCCCTTTAAATCTGCTGCAACGCCTGTTTGTCAATTTTAACGGCGCTGCTCCGAAGAGGACTTTCCACGAGTAATCTTAGAGACATGTCCTGCACTCTGAAATAAAGCTATTCTCATGCAACGGCACTAATTAAGAGTCATCATTTTGTGTTTTTTACTTTCAAATATGAGGAAATCAGCTCACAGAGAGATTCTGCAGAAATGAAATCACATGAACACATTAATGTGGACGTGCCAGTTATCAGGCAAGGCAAGTTTATGATGATTAATGGCTGTTTCTTTTTCCTCAAAAGACTGAGTGTTTCTTATGGCTTTGGGTTCCATCGTGTAATGCTGTTCCTTAGAAATATTCAGCTGTTTCTTCAGTCCTTCAATCAGAATCAGTGAATCAGCAACATGAGTCAGTCAGTTCCTAAATATCACACAGCACACCATCTAGGAAAGGAGGTGATGAGGTCCACATGCAGTGAGTGTCGTTTTGCTGCCAGCATTAGCACACGAGCTCGCCGTCGTTCTGTCAGGACTTGATGGCCTTAGTGGGCTCAGTGGACTGCCGTACGTCCGTCCACTCCTGCATGGTGTTCTGAAGGGCCTGTGTCTTCTCCTTGTCCACCTGGACATAGTCCACCTTCTCATCTGATGTTGCTGAAGAGGTGGAGGGCTGTGGGAACATTTAGGAGAGATTAACAATGATGTAGACTAATGTGGCAATAGACATGTCTGAAATCTGTGACTGTGTCAAAACTGCAGACCAAAAAAAGAGTGAACACTATTGAGATTAGCTAACATTTCATTCCTCACGCATTTCTGATGGGAAGATTTCATTTGAACTACCTTTCTGTGTGGACCAGGGGAACCAGGTTGGAAGTCCAGAGCCAAATAGTCAACGTTACCACATTTTCTAGGAGCAGGGCTGCTGGTACCACTCACTGCCGGCGAGGTAGATGCTGGAGTTTTCTACAGATAGACACAAGCAAAAACTCATTTAAACAAAGGACAAAAATTCTAACTAGAAATACATATTATAGTATGAACATTCAATCTCATTATTTATTCAGGAAAAAATTTGATAAGAGACGCTGTTAAAAAAATTCAGACAGATTGCAGTATGAACACCGATCATGGCTATTACCCAAGATTCATGAATACATATTTTGGGACTGGATAACTTTATAATGGGGACGTCTGTAATGGAACAAATAAATGATAAAACCATTGCAATAAGGTCACCACTGGACAAGCAAGTTTCAGGTATTCAAATGTTTGCATCATATCATCACATGATAACATTCACTGCATCTGCATCCAAACGCATGGAGCAAAATTAGTTTGAGGTGTTTTCTTTATGCAATTCAGACACTTTTTGGTTCAGAAAGTTTTCATCTGTGATGTAGAAAGTGTTTAATAGCTCCCAGATGGTCTCTAAAGAAAATGTGCAAGAAAAATATTTTTTTTCCAGTGTGAAGAAACAGCTGGTTGGAAAAACACAAAGTGTGAATCAGAATCAGAATTACAATATTAATCCCAGAGAAAAATTGCAATTCCAAAATGATCAGACCACCCTGAATTCAGCAAAAAAGCAGACGATAATTCAGCCTGTAAATCTCTTAGAAATGGGGTGGGAAAATACATACATGGGCTTTTTAGATCTAAAAAACAGTTTCTGTAAAAAGAGATAATCAGAACTAGAATCCCCATTTACATTTAATAACATTCATGTAAGACAGCATTTCTCATCTTATCGATATTACGGTGACAAACTAAAAAGGTCAGTCTGCACAGGAAATAACTACTGTGGGAAAACCTCTACAATAGCAAGCAAAAAAATAAAGCAAGTTAAAGCTTTTTTCTTATGAGCAACATTAGTTATTTCTCAGCTACAGTATTCCTCACCATTGCCACATAGTTCTCCTCGCTATCTGCAGAATCAGTGCTGGTGATGCTCTGAGTGGAGATGGGTCGACAGTGTTGTGAGGAGATGGAGTTCATAACAGGCCTGCACATGAATACAAAATAGCAAATCACTCTCTTCTAAGTGTTTTCTTTAACGAAACGTCAGAGCAAAGGGTCCATGAACAGATGTCTTACTAAATACAGGCATACACATTGAATCACTGTAGAAGAAAAATACAGGGTTGACTACAAGCGGTCAATCCTGTATATATTATACACATATTGTCATCTCAGAAATACTGTTGGTATGATAACTGCAAAAAACATTTCATTTTTAAACTTAGAAATGCAGAGGAAGAGAACTGCACAAGAAGAACTAGAAACTCATCTACAATAAATGGAAGGTACATTTTAAAACTCACATGGGTCTGGTCCAGGACAAGGTAACAGGGCTTTTGAAAGGAAGTTCATCAATGATACCATTGTTCCTCAGGTCCAGGGGTGTTGGCTTTGCTGTGGATAATTACATTTTGATTTAGAATAGAATTTGAATATTTAATTGAATTTACTTCAACTGGATCATGAGAAAAACTGACAGCATTCCATTAAAACTGGACAGTATGAGAAAGTGGGGCACAAGCTGTGTGTAAATGTTACTCCATTGGTAGGGATAACTATAACAGGTTGAGGACGTAGTTGTAACAGTAAATCTAATACATTTATACCAGCAAAAGTAATTCAATACAACTTGATACTGTTAGAGACACATAAAAATAACTGCTTCCAAATAAAGATGACTAGTGAAAATAGCTTGCTTTCACTGTGCCTTTATACTTCCTGCCTATATACCTTTTCTGTTGGGCTTAAGGTTGCGGTTGATTGGTGGTGGCGTGACGTCACTCAAGCGGCCAGGTCGGTGGCAGAGTGATGCTGTGCTGCCTTTTCGAGCTGGCAGCGTGGCAGAGAATCCTGGGAAGTCAAAATGATGAGGGCCAGGACTCATAGGAATGTAGTTGTTCTTGGGACTGTCGGCCAGGGCAGCATTGAGAGGTGAGGAGGAGGAGCCGGGGTTCATAGGTACGTAGTTATCGTCAGAATTACCACTGTCTGAGCGGGTCAACGGCGCTTTCGCTCTCTGCCAAAACAGTCATGAGAGGTTATACTGTAGATGTTCGTGTACAGTGGAGGGGAAATTACTGTCACGGTATGTTTGTTAAGAAGTAAATTAATAACATTACTAATAAAAAATGCTTTACCAGGTAGGAGCTGAAGCCATCATTGACCGACTCTACCGACTGACCAGAGTTATTGAAATAGATGGGACGTTGATGACTGCTGGTTTCGAATGATGATCCTGAAAGTGGGAAAGTAAAGGAATGTATATCAAGTAGACATTTTTCAAAGCAGATACAAATAAAACTGAAAATTTCAGGTAGATTAAACAGAACACGTTCTGCAAGTTGTACAATGGGAGTGTGACTCCTGGGCTGCAGCATTTGAAGGGCACTCATTCCTGCATAAATTTCCAAACACAGCTAAAGCTTTCTAGGAGCAGGCAAATACATGCAACTATTCCATCATACACTCCACTGCTTTCCGATGAACTTTTCTGGGAATATGGCTGCCAAGCACAGGTGCACGAACAGACTGTGACTGAGCCAGCAGGGTCAAAAGGTCACTTCCTGTTACTCCAGACATGCTGGCCTGGTCTGACTGAGTACAGAGCCACCATGGAGGCCCAGAATTGAGCCTGCTCATCTGTTTTTTTTCACTGCTTATCAGGCCGGAACGAGCCACTCTGGGACTGCCTGCATGGTTTGAATTTCATTAGCCTCCCAGCAGATCAGAGCAGGGCATGCCAGATTGCCTCTTTGTTTCAAATCTGATGTAAGCATTCAAGAGAGGAGGGTTAGAAACAGAGAGAGGGAGGGAGAGAGAGCTGTGAAAGGAGCAGAACCAGTCTATGACAGAACAATGCAAGCTTCAATGAAAGTCTGAGATAATGAGATGTAAATGGTTTAATGGAATAAGGTGAAAAAATCAGTGGTTTTCCACAGGAATTTGGAGGAAAAACCATCACAAGGAATTCAGTATTCCAAAAGTTTATTACCTCTATGAAGCCTGATGTTCTCCACAGCTGGAAGTGTATTCCTCCTTGGTATGACAGACACATTGGCCACTTCACCATTCTGACCTCCGAGGGACTGAGGGCTGCCCCAGCGTGTTTCTGAGCCCTGGCTTGGCTTAGGTGGTCTCGGCGGTGGGCCACCAGTTGAATCTGCACTGGATGGTGTCAAGGCATTGTGGTTCCCATCGAAAGCACGAGGGATCTGGTAGAAAGATCCAGGCGTTGTGGGCAGATCATAGTTGTCCGGAGCACGCTGCTCATTGAAGTGTGAGGTGGCCAGAGCGTTACAAGGTGTCTTGTAAGTGTAGACTTCATCAGATTCTAGCTCAGAAGCCCCCTCTGAGCTGTAGCCGCGAGGCAGAACATAGCAGCCATCCCGGGGGGAGCCTAGCTGCTGGTGCTTGCTGGATTTGGGCAAACTGTAGGAGCCATGCAGCTGAGTGCCTGTCCCATTCAGACAGTGTGAGAGACCATGAGTGAGGCGCTGAACACCTGAGTCACTGCCCACCAGCAGGCTAGCACGCGAGGCCTGGGAGAAGCTGGCACTCCTGATGGAGAAAATACAGAGTATGTGATTGTTGAAAAGAGAATTGAAGAGCTATTGAAAAGAGAATCCGTGGTTTCCTGAAGTTATGAAGACATCTAACCATTTATGTATCCAGACTGCACCAGTACAGGGTGTGCAGTGAACACATTTTACAGGCTCTATGTTCAGAAAACAATGTATGTACATAATTTCCTGGAAAAAATGATAGCATAATTATATATTGCTACATCACGTTGATATAGAGCATTTAAACTACCTTTTAAAATTGTTTCTTACGAGCCACAAGGGGCAGTGTTTCACTTTCATGCTCACTGAGATGAAAACTGAGGTGGAAAATGTACTTCCTCCAACATTTCTTCCATTCACACATGACATTAATAATATAATACATAATGATATAAATCTGAATGACATTCAGCACCAGCCAGGCAGTCTGGTGGTTGTGATATATGGCTGACTGACAGAAAAGGGAGTTTAAGCCTGCATCCATGCTAAAGAGTGGGTGCATGAAGTTTCCCACAGTAAAATGGGCAGTGCCTGCCCCCAAGGGACCTGACTGAGTCAGTTTGCTTACACTCCTCTGTAGGACCTCAACAACAAGCTGTACTGTCAAGATTGTACATTTCAGTTTCATTTTGCAGAATTTAAATGGAAAAGATTACTTCACCTAAAAATTAAAGTGTCAGCTCAGTCAGCATTAACATCACACGCAGGGAGGTCTGAGGTTTTGAGGCATTTCCTTAAAGACACTTGTTTACTACTTTAAACTCTAAAGGCCTGTAATTTAACAAATAACTGGGCGTTACTAAAATGGATAGTAGTTTAATTTTTTAGTATATACAAATAAATAGCAGTATAGTAGCAATAGTAGCAGATATTAAAATATATTGAACAATTTATTGTAGATAATTTATAGTATTTAACAAATAATTAGCAGTTAGTAAAAAAAATGTATAGCAGACACTAAATAGTAATAAATTGTGGATAGTGATTCTCAAATAGTAGTTATCGTATAATTTGCATTACTGAAAATATTGAAATAGTTTCTGAATGATGTATAGTAGATAATCATTGATTATAGTAATTACCCAATAATTACTGGATAATGTATAATTCCTGAACAATTTATAGTAGTTACTACATCATATACAGTGGTTACTAAATAATGAACAATTCTTTAATAATTTATAATCATTTCCGAATAATTTATTGTAGTTACTTCATCATGCGTTATACTTTATAGCAGTCTTGAATCATTTATAGTAGTTCAAAAACAAGGCATAATACAACAAGCCAATGAGTACAGAATTCATTTGTGTATAACAGTCCTAAAGACACTGTAATACAAACAGTCTGCTTAATTAAAAGTTATACGGAAAGGCTGGAAAACAGCCTGCACTTCTGGAAAAACACAATAACCTATGAGAAAAAGTAGGATATGGGCCCTTTAATGGAGTTTTGAGAAGTGAATATGGGACAATAGGATGAATGAGATCAAATACGGATGGGTGCTGCACACATCCTGTATGTGGATCCCTCTGCAAATATCACTCTACATCACTGCTCATGCCAGGATGTTCAAAAAGCTTTCTTAGGAGTTTGTTTAAGGAAACATATTTTACCTGAAAGGGCTATCTATATAAGGAATCAGAAGTTATTATCCGTACACTCCACGGAGTATCCTCAGTGCAGCAGTGGAATGTCTTAACTATTTTAAGCCAAGAGTGCCATTTTTTTTTACACACCATACAATAGTTTTCACAAAGCTCAAGCTCTATCTTTGAGTAAGATCAATGCCTTTCATATGCTGCCTACAGTTTGCTGTGCTCACACAAAAGTGTCTGCCCTAAACTCAGCTGCGTCAGCAAATCCTTCACAGGGTAATGATGAATCGATTTGTCAAACAATATTCATTATGCACCCCTGATCCATGCACTGCTCTCTGAAGATCATTTGTCAATCCATGATAAATCTTCAGTCTCACTTTGACTTGATGGATGATGCGTCAGTAAGCAATGTGGATGAAAATGTGGGCAGCACAGTTGGTGGCTGAAATATCTAGGTCTGCATCAGCTGAGATGTCCAAAAGGGTTATGTTTTGTAAGGCTTGACAGTGCAGTCAGAGTAAACTGCTATATTCAGAACTGCTGATATAGCTTTTGCTGGTTCTAGCAGAAAACTCTATGGAGGACATTGTCTGAAGCTCATTTTCTGTCCTCTCCCATCGACTGAAAAGCCTGAAAATCATGTTTTAAGTAGATAAAAATCTATTAAGTGCAGGAACAGGGCAGAGAGAGAGAGAGAGAGAGAGAGAGAGAGAGAGAGAGAGAGAGAGAGAGGGAGAGAGAGAGAGAGCTGTGTGTGGAGTACACGAGTCAGTTGCACACAACCCAGTTCTTTATCACATGCCTTAATGATGAGTGTGGTTTTGTTCTACAAGGTTATGACTGCAGATCCTGAAGGGGCAGACGTGTGCACAGTTAACAGAACCAGGTGGGGTTTCATTCAAACAAAGGCCTTCAGTGAGTGATGCTACAGAAAAAAAAAAGCAATTTTGGTACCTTAAAGAACCATGTTTTCTATAGAAAACTTGAAGGTTCTTTAGACCTTGAAGAATGTTTTTCAGACATCCCTATCACAATCAAACTAAAAGTGGTTCTTCTTTGACATCGCTCAGAGAACCTCTCGAGCACCTCTATTTTTAAGAGTGTAGATAAGTCATGAGACTTTACATCACACTCAATATGCAGAAAACATCAAAACAACAAAAGCAGGAAGGAATTTTCCAGACAGCATGTTGACAGTTTATGTGCTGCAGTTTATTATTCTGCATCACTCAGTTATGCAGTTAATTACTTTGGAACACTTTCTGTTGTCAAGGATGTTGGATTCTATATTGAAGATGTTATGATTTTTACATAACATTTACATAAATAAATCTGGGGAAAAAATGTTGTATGGTTTTCCAATCAATGTGTCCTGAATAGTGTTTAATGAAAAACTCCAATCAGTCCTTTAAATTATAGAGATTTAAACATTTGGTTCTCAACTATACAAAACATTGGGTAGAACGATGGGTGTTCAACTGAATTTGCCAAACCAGAATTTTGGCAGAGATGCCGCAGATGGTGACAAAAATCACTCCACGGTTGGAGAACATGTTGGACCTCTGTGGACATATGACCAACTGACTCTTAGCCTGTATTTCACTGACCCAGTAAAACATGGAGCAGTTTATGTTCTAAATGGATATGAAACTTTGATAAGAAAGAAGGTAAACAGTAAAAGGCTGTGGATCATTGTATGGAAGTATTTATCATCATTGTCAGACAAAAAACTCTCCAAAATGAAACGTCGCAGCGCTGGGTCAGTATTGGACAGATACAGCAGTGGGTTGTTTTGACCCGGCAGTGTGGGTAACTATTCGGACCCAGCATTTTGATTCAAGCATCAAAGTATGGGTTGTGTTTTGTTTATGTTTGTGCTTTGGAAATGTACTTGCTTACCTTAGTAACTACCTCAAAACCAGTCTATACTAACATAACAACCACTAAGCAACAGCAGAGTAGTCACCTGGGACACCATGGTAACCACTTAGCATAGCCAAGGGGTTGATGGGTGCTTTCTGTGGTATTGCTAAGTGGTTGTTATGTGATTGCTGGGGGTTGCTATGGTATTCAAGGTTGTTGCTATGCTGTTGCCAAGTGGTTGCTAGGTGACTGCTATAATATCCCAGATAGCTGGTACTCTATTCACAAGTGGTTGTGAGATTGCTGTGGTGTCACTAGGTGGTTGTTATGGAATCCATGTTGATTGTGATCAATGCACAACCATAATCAAAACAAACCCCAAGCTTTGGTGCTGTTAAATCAGTATTGTGGTTAAAATTACATAGCACTTAGATTAACTACTGGACCCAATATGTTGGAGCAGAACAGTAACTCAATCTACAGGATCAAAAACAACCCACTGCTGTGTTTGTCCAGTGCTGCCCAGTGATGGGTTGTTTCAACACAGAAAACATGACTGTCGTAACATAACTGTACGATATCATACATTGTATGATAAGGTGATAACGTAATTATCCAGACAAGCCTGTCTGTCTGTCTGTCTGTCTGTCTGTCTGTCTGTCTGTCTGTCTATCTATCTATCTATCTATCTATCTATCTATCTATCTATCTATCTATCTATCTATCTATCTCAAGTCAATATATATGTTGTATAAAACCCCTTGTACCCGAGTCTGGTTTTTGAGTACATTTCAATACCTACTATTGAGAACAAACTAATTGTTCAGTTTCTAATAATTATTCAATAAGTAGCAATTATTCAGTATCTACTAAATATTCAATATGTACTAATTATTAACTAATTAAAAACTAATTATTAAACCAATATGTCATTTTAATTCCATGTGAAGTATGTGCCCACATGCAGGCCTTCAGATCTGAACGGATTAATTTGAATTGGATGGCGGTAGAACCTTCCAATCTCGATATGCATGAACTACCTTTCAGTAGTTACAAATTTAAAAAGCATGGGTCACATGTTCACTGTTTACACATAACAGATAGAAAACCCTTCAATTCATTAAAGGTCAGTAAAATGGTGTATTATTAAAATTAGTAAAATTAAATTATTTTCCCAGAATTTACACCAAAAACTTGATGCCAAGGTCTAACAGCATTACTGTTGTGTACCCTACAGCCTCTGAAAGGGGGTGTTTGAAGACCACAGGAAGCCCACCATGGGCGCCTCCAGGGGTTGTGACCCTTACCGAGCGCTCTCGCTTTTCCGGCTCATGCACTGGTGTAGAAGGAGGTAGTCCTGGGGGGCGCTGTTGGACAGGGGACCATGGGGGTGGCGTAAAGGCATATCGAAGGTGAATAGCATTGGCTGGCTGGAATGGGAAGGCGCAGAAGATTTGCGTTCACCAATCAGAGGAGCCAGAGAGCCGCTGAGGTCCCCGGCTATGGAGCGCAGCATGTGGGTAGTGGACGGTCTCTCGTCTGTATTATTGGGAAAAAGAAGAAAAAAGATGGAAGGCTTTGAGAGATAGTGCAAACAAACAAAGTCATCTGATGGAACACACACAACTTTCATTTTCACTATGAGGGAGTCCCCGGACTTGACTGGCAAGTTGATGCAAAGCCAAAGCCAACACAAATCAAAAACATCACGAGGTAGCAGCATGTCCTGAACACTATAGAAAGCAATTCACTTCAGTGACCTCACCATTTTGGATTTTTTGACCTTAAGTCATACAGCCCCCTTTTTGAATGTCTGCGTAAACAAAGCCGGAGAACAGCAGCCAACTTGTCTTTTCCCGCCGTGATCAATGAAGTCAAAGGACAGGGAAAATTCAATTGAGCACTTTAAGCCGTAACATCCATGTCGGCGGCTTGTATTCAATAGCTTTCAGTGTGTGCTCCAAACTCAATCACTGGAGATGGCCCATCCGTCTTTGGGGCTGGGAGGGGGATAACAAAAGAAGGAATCTTTAGAGCTCTTTGTCTCCAGTCAAAGGTCATTTTTAACAGCACTCTCTCACCGCCACTTTAACAACGAGCGTAAAAATTGCAGAGCTTCTGCATCAAGCTGCCTAACTCTTAACTCAATCTGTCTTAACACAGAGCTGTGTGAACATCCTGGCCTTTGCTTTGGACTGTTTCTCTGTGACATCTCCGATTCCTGCAGCATGGGTCTGCCGAGTGGATGCAAATCTCAGGCCATGGAACTCAAAATAGACTGGGCAGGGAGCCAAACACCAGGAAGTGCATATGACCCCTTTTTCCCACCACCCATCATCCTCCTCATGCTCAACAAGCTTGGCAGAAAGAGAGAGAGAGAGCGAGACAGAGTGAGAGAAAGTGAGTGAGTGAGAGAGTGGGCGGAGAGTAATAGGTTTACTATTCTACTCCACCAGATCTAAACGTCTGCCTTTTGTTTTCAGCAAACTACAGTCAGTTAGAGTCTCTATATAGGAAGAGTTCAACAAAGCTCCCTATTGAAGTAATGCAAAATAAACAAGGGATAATAAACAAGCTGCCCACCTTCTCAAAAGGTTTAAACAAAATGCTGAATCCAGAAAATGAGAAGTTTGGGATTACTAGTGTAATTCCTGGTCTGTTTAACAATTGTAAGTTAAACAAAAGAAACAACAAATTATAGCAAATTATACCAGAGCTCTCTGCAAAACATAAAACATTTAAAGTTTCCAAATGGTGCTCAGTAGACGTCTGCATTCCCGTGGGACTGGATCCCTTTAAAATCCCTTTAAGATCCCTTTTTGTGCGGTAGGATTAAATTTCAATGTGAATCACAGGAGCAGGCAGTTAACCAATCCAGTGTGTTAGTAATTGTGCTACAAAAATTGCAGAACCTCTAGTGTGTTCAAGCAGGAAAGCAGTAGATGACTAAATAATACTAGTCTTATCCATCTTATCCTGGATAGAGTCACAGTGGATCCCACCTGGAATAATCAGGGAGGCAGGAGGACATGGAAAAATCGGCCACTGAAGGGAATAAATAAATGAATACCATCATTTCTATTCGGCTTACACTGCACTTTGGGTCATTTCAAAAACCTAAACCTGTAGCTACAGATGACATCATGTCCGTAGGGGATTTCCTTCCCTTTTCTGTTGTTTTACTGTGTTTTGCATATCAGGCATGATGTCATGTTTTCAAAAGGTATTAAACTAGTAGTGGTAGAAGACGTTCTCAAGTGTATCCGCCTGATACAGAGAATGAACGGTGATTTCAAATGACTTATTTGAACCTGTGAAAAGGTTCCATGGTTTTTCCATGTCTGATCTACTGCTGTTCAAACAGTTCAAACAGATGTGCTGACCGGCGTGGATGAGTAAAGGGATACCGTTCAAAAGTGGCACTTCTGACCATTTCCAGAACAATGTTGGTTCATCCCTAATGATGAGATAAAGTGATGACTGTTACGCCTGAATGATGAGCATTACAATCATTACAGGGAGTGGGGGGCGGGGGGTTGTATGAGGTCATATACATTGCCTCAGGCAGAGGAAAAACGAGAGAGAGAGAGAGAGAGAGAGAGAGAGTGCACAAAACAGAGATATTCCTCACTTTTTCTGGACAGCAGTAACTGCCCATGTCACAGAGTCAAGGGGTTCAGTCCTGGCCTTCAATTAGTCCATTGTTCTGAAGATGCACTACCTCTCCTAAGGCTAGTTAAGCAAGCACTCTGGCAGCAGCCTCTGAGCACTGTGCGAATGCTCTCAGCCATGCCTGTGAACTGCGAGCCCACTAACAGGCACACGTATTGATTCACGGAGGGAGCAGCAAGCTCCTCCCCCACACAGGACAGAAGATACACTACTATAAAGCTGAACACTAGTAAGATTTCACATCTGTTACTGCCCTCAAAGTACAGAGGTAAAAAAAAAAAAAGCCTCCAAGCGTTGAGGTGGTTCTATATCTGAACAGTAACATCACTCCACAGCACTGTGGAGGACTGACTGTCTTTCAAAATAACAGAAGCCATGACATGGCAACGATGAGGCGACCCAGCCTAGGGAGCAGCCGTGATGGCTCATCATTGACACTAATGGGATGTGCGATCAATAGGCCTACTACAGTAAAGTGATTTGTACAGGGCAGAGAAACCAATGGTTATTAAAAAAGGCAAGCACTTGACAATCCAAATAAAGGATTGATTTGACTGCAGATTAATGGAAATCTCTATAATCTTCTGGACTGTGCGTAGATCTTAGATGAAATGCTAATCCATAAATGGAAGAGCTGGACCAAACATGCCAACATGGATAACAGTAAATGGAAGCTAATAGTCACTAATTAGTATGAGGTCATTTGCATTATGGTAACTGGTGGTTGTTTGTTTTCATTTATTTTCAGTGACAACATATACACTGATCAACCGTAACATGATAACCACCACCTTTCTACTTTCTACAGACCTTAACGCAGCTGTATCTCTGCATAGTTTGTTGGCCTCCTTTCACCCTGTTCTTCAATGGTCAGACACCACAGGAAAACCACAGAGTGGGTATTATATAGGTGGCTGATCTTTCTTAGCACTGTAGAGACACTGACATGGTGGTGGTGGATTGGTGTGTGCTGCGCTGGCAGGCGTGGATCAGATACAGCACTGCTGCTGGAGTGTTTAAACACTGTGTCTACTAATTGGAAACTCTCTTGTCTCTATTGGATGTTCCTACCTAGTTGTAGCACCTTGTAGATGTAAAGAGAGAGGCAGGGCACTGCTTATAGGATGCTGTTGGCTGGATATTTCTGGTTGGTGAACTATTCTCAGTCCAACAGTGACACTGAGGCATTTAAACACTCCAGCAGCTTTGCTGTGTCTGATCCACTTGTACCAGCACAACACACAGCAGACCCACTGTAAACTGTGGGCACAGTGCAGCCAAGAGGAACATGAGCACCTTCATATGGATACGATGAAGAAGAAACTCAAGCAAAAAAAACTTTCCTCTTTTTTTGTAGAAAGTACATAATACATTTTATATATTGGTTTATTGATTTTTACCTCCTTATCTCACAATTTAGTAAAGCCAATCAACCCACCCACCCAGAAGGACTCCCAAAACTACCCAATACAATACCAATGCAATGCTCCAGAACATGCTTCCTATGATACATGTAAAGTCAGCCACCGACTCCTTAAGCTGCCTCCAATACAGCATCAGTGGGCGCTCAGAGGAATCACATGGCCCTCACAATCCCCAGGCCATGGTGCCAGAACCTTAGTCTATTAAGCCCCATATTCATTTTTATATGCAGTATAAATGTCTTAACAGTGATAAAAATAATAATAAAAACAAAAATATTAAAAAAATAAAATAAAATAACATTAAAAATATCTACAGCTTGCCATATGAGTATTTGATGAAGCATTCCCAGGAGTTGCCACAGAAATACCCAAATGTTCTTGTACAGGAAAGTAGTCAATAAAGTTGTTATTGTTGGAAGAAACTCTTCCTCTCCTCTCCCATACCATAAGGTATACTACTTAAATAGCTGGGACTTGCCAGTACTGTAACACATGCAGGTGCGAGGTCAAAGAGCATCTCAGTCCATGTCGTAATATTCCTATTACAGCCAGTGATGCATTACCTGCTGTCTCCCTGGCAAGGCTGCTATCATCTAATAAAATTAGAGTCTTGGGTCTCAGGAGTCCAAAATTAGTAAGCCCGGTGTGGAGAAGGGGATAAGGAGGTCTTTTATCAAGACCTCATTTCCTCCCTACGTTGGGAAAGTCATCCAAGGACAAGGGATAATATGATTTATATATTACGCTAAAATAGGAATATAGCATTAACTGATGCTTAAATCAGATTAGAGTGTATAGAAGAAAAAAAAAGGAAAAGGAAATACAGTAATATTCTATACATGCTACAGAATTCTTCAGAATATAGAACAGAACCTGTTTCCCCCCAACATTCATTAACAGCACATTTCTGTGGGAAAATCCCTCTCATATCAGAACCACTGATATCAGAACACCTTGAAAAGGACCTGCTCGTAAAGGTCCTTTGGCTGGTTTTCATAGCTGGCTAGTTTAAAGTAATTTTCTTAACAGTATCATGAAAAAAAGAAGAGGCAGAGCTTTGGAAGAGTGCCTTCAGGCTCTGAGAAATTGACTTCGCTACAGCCTCTCTCATAGCACACTCCGCCAGACAGGACAAACTGCTTTTGTCTCCTGGGTCCCCATGCTCCTACAGCTAACACCCACACAAAGATAATGGTGTATCCCAAATGGCATGCCAGAAGGCATTTGCGTTCCTGCAGTTGGGAGACTCCATTTGTCTCAATGAGGCTGACGTCAGTAGATAATAACATCTCTGGTCATTCCAGGGCTACTCTGGAGGCTAGTTAGAGGATGACAATAGTATGGGTGTTAGGAGGAGGTCTGTCATTGTGTATTTTGTTTTTGGGTCTGCTTGTCTTTATTATAACAGACATCGGTGATGTAGGCTACGATAGAGTATGTGTGGCACCCGGCAATGAACTGGTACCAGCCCAGGGGGTATGCCTGCCGTGTGCCCATTGATCCCGGGTAGGCTACGAACTCACCCTGACCCTAACCAGAACAATGGTATAGGACTAGAACAGAACAGCAGATAAACATGAACCTGTTGGCACCATGCCTAATTCCAGGCACTGGCTATAGGGATAAAAAGCCCACCAACATTGAGCTGTGGAGGAGTGGAATTGTGTTCTTTGGAATGATGGTCCTCCATCCAATACTTTTGGGATAAGGTGGGGTGTGATCATCCAACAGTCTGACCTCACTAAAGCTCTTGTCACTGAATGCAATCAAATTCTAACAGTAATGCTCCAAAATCTAGTAGAACGCCAGTTCTAGACACACAAAACATTTGTCCGTTTTGTGCATTTGGGGTCAATTTCCATGAAATTTGGAACAGAAGGCTTAGTTTCCCACACGCATCTTAGTATTAAGATAATCTTAACCAATAGAGAGAGAGTGTATTCAGAGGGATGCTTCTCTAACCATACAAGAACCTTCTTGGTTTCTAAGATGTTTCAGGAACTCCACCCTCAAAGATTTGTGTAAGCTGAATAAAAAAGCCTCTGAGTTGGGATGGTCAAAGAGGCAAGGTCTGAATACTAAGTAATTAGCAGAGTGACACAGCATGATGAGGGCCATGTCCCTGGAGCCGCCCTCTGATCACATTACGCACAACGCCCTTCTCCACAGCCTACATCATATGAGCACTGCCTGTGACCACACAGCAACATCAATTAGCCTCAGCAGCTTGGACTGATCAATCTGCGAGAAAGCCCCGCTCTGTCAGGACCAATGAATCACCCTGTTTTGGTTCATTATATTTGTTCGGAAGGGAAAGGAAGGGAAGGGTAGCAAAGCTCCTGCAGTCTACATCCAGGATCCCAGAGATGTTACAAAAAGCAGACAGTGCAACAAAGCTGTACATCCATAATCAGGGAGGAGTAAACAATCAAAGAATAAAAGAGAGGGAGATGGGTTCACTGTGGTGGATCAGAGGATCACCTTTCACTTTGTCAGTGGAAAAAGTGAGAGGAATACCTGGAATAGAGTACATCAGCTCCTTCAGCCAAGGGTGTGGAAGAGAGAAATCTTGTAGAGCAGCTGATAGAAAAGGTTGAAATACTGAGGTCATGCTCCTTCAGAGAGCAATCATACATTCTTACAAAAGAAGGATAGTATAGAAGGTTCTCTGGAGCAAGGCCATAAAAGAATCACTTTAAGTTCTAAAGAAGTGGTTCTCAAACCGGTCCTCAGGGACCCCAGATGGTCCATGTTTTTGCTCTATCCCTACTGAAGCAAATTTCTGGTGTCCCCGAGGACTAATTTAAGA
Organism: Acestrorhynchus altus; assembly: GCA_034509495.1. Classification (NCBI taxonomy): domain Eukaryota; kingdom Metazoa; phylum Chordata; class Actinopteri; order Characiformes; family Acestrorhynchidae; genus Acestrorhynchus; species Acestrorhynchus altus. The sequence goes on along the minus strand of CM067517.1, from coordinate 11,786,992 downwards.
AGCACCACCCTAAAAAAAACTTTCAGAGGACAGTTCTTCTGTGAAGAGCCATTAAAATGTTTAAGAAGCCTCACACAATGAGGTTTTAAAAGCAGGCTTTTAGTCCATAGAACCATACAGCAAGGCCAAGAGACAGAAACGTTGACCTAAAGAATGAAATCCAGAGAACGTAATGGCGTGTCCTTAACAGTCCGAAAACTATGGGCTGCTAAATCCAAAGAGCTATTGGTTGGAAGCCAGTTAAGCCATGGTGGAGTCAGCATTGTGGAACTGTTCTACAGAGGAACATCATAATATATATGGTTATATTGCTTTGACTGCATTCGAGACACTTTTACACCAGAGGTTTGTCTATATTGTGCCAGTTTGCTCATGTCACCTGAACCAGTACACCCACATCTTTTAATTAATTTACTTTTTGTTTCTGTATATAATTAAACAGCCCTACAACATGCCCTAAAATGTGCTGATGATCAACAGTAATGTAAAATCACCATTTTAGTGAACAGTTTATATAATGAGAAATTCTAAACCAATAAACTTTGGTAGCAATGTTTTGCAAATGACTTTCAAATATTATGATGTGTTTAAAAGCTTACATTCCAGTCTGACTGACCTACCTGACCAATCAACTTCCAATTCCTTTAAAATACATCATTTTATGTGTGTGTGTATGTGTGTGTGTGTGTGTGTGTGTGTGTGTGTGTACAGTGGAACACACTCTCAAAAGATACTTGGTTTGGTGAACTGCAGAGGTGAACAAAATCTTAGTATCTTAGAATCTGTTAATGGCACCCAGAGGGTTCTCCACTTCAACAAAGGATCATAACTACAGATTGGACTGGGATCGAAAAACCAAGTGATTAAGCAGATAATACTTGTGCTGCATTTTGTTTTTCTGTTTTTACCTATATTGGAAATGTGTCATATTCCTTGCTTTGATGATTTTGAGAAAGAAAAACCTAAAAGAAACTATCAAAAGAAGGCTATTCAAAGGTGAAGTAAATCAACAGTATTAAAACAGACATACAGCCTTGAAGAACATAGTACAAGCAGTCATATGACATACTGAAACATTTAAAATGTGGTAGGAGAACATTAAAATGGAGAAAAATGGAGGCCTGTTCTTCTACAGAAAGGCATTCCAGCTAGTAATATGACAAGCCCCACATTATTATCCAGACTTTGATTGGCTACATCAGCTGTGTTAGATTAGGATTGGTACTAATATCTGTAGGCACATTTCCAAGAGGGGGTTAGACATCCCTGGTCTACTGGGACTTGATACAAACTAGTCTCAATTTCAGCCTAGATGATTCGCACTCAGGTCTGGGTTAGATGAAATTCGAGCATTGGGGGTGTGTGGAATCAAATCTGATCATTCAGGCTCCACATAGAGATGAAAAACACCCATCAGCCCACTCTAATTTGAGTTTACTCTTTGCATGAAAACAGAAAACTTCTGTGTGAAACAGAATCCTGATTTGAGTCCAGGCACAAGCTATCGATGTATCTATGCAGAATATTTATGTTAATCATACACTAAAATATCTCTTGATGGAGATAATACCCATTAGGATATACCTTTAAGTCCTTATTTTTAATTTGAACTTACAAAAATTCCTCTAATTCATGCCACAACAAAAGTTATGGAAATAAACCAAAACACACCTTTCTGATGGAAAAGAATCTGAAACTAGAAAATGAATTTAGATTTGTTGTGATGTTATTGGTTGATGTGTCATTATATATGCTTAAAATGTTATGCTTAAATCAAAAATAGGAAATGAAAAATCTAAAACCAAACTGGCCTTGGATCAGTTCTAATTTATTCAGTTTGGTTGGTGTGGCCCAAAAGTTGCTGTCTTATGTTTTGCTGAGCTAAATGTGTTGCTGTCGTGGAAGATTGCATGAAAAATGAAGGAATCAGCAGGGTCTTTCAACTATTGCTGCTTAGTAAAAATTCGTAAGTAAAAATATTATCCTGTAAAATTGCACAGACATCCATTATTTTATTAATTCTGTGATGAACCCCCTTAACTGTTTACATTTTAAAAGTTTGTGGTCCCACTCTGTCACTGATTGCAGCAATGTAGACATATTTGTACATTTTAGCCCTTTAGAGCTCATAGAACGGGGATTTATGAGGTACATGTTGTCTGTAAAAAATACAGTACTGCCCATGTTCAGCACTTTAAGAAGACAGAAACGTCTGGGTCACATAAACAAATCAAATAAATATGAAAATCTAATTCAGCATCTGGTTTATTTGTCCACTTCCATTTTTCACTTCAGCATAATGGTTTTTTTTAATTCATTAAGGAATAATGAAACTGTAATTTTTATTGTAATTTTCAGATTTCAGATTCTTGAAAAAAGGAGGTGATACACTGATGATACAGGCATTATCTACAGTTATATTATCATTATCTACAGTTATATTATCATTATCTCCAGTTATATTATCATTATCTCCAGTTTATAGTGAGACATTGTTTTAGACATCAGCATTCTTATGTTTCAATTTTGAATTCTCAGTTAAATAAAGAACAAAAAAAATGAACGGCACACTGATTTCTCTGTTGCCAAAGAAACACCATCCTCTTCCCATCCTCCATCCACCATCCTCTCAACTCAGCCTGCAGGATCGTGGTGGTAAAAGCATGGGAACATGCGAAGATGAATGCTAATCAATTAGTCCAATAACACTTTCTTTTCATTCCATCTGTGTCAGGAATGTGATATCGGGGTTATTTTTTTTATAAACAAATGCTCCAATAGAGTATAGTTAATGTCTCAGTAAGGTTCAGCACCCTATTTAATCCCTGATCACGCTGGAAACAGCAGGGAAAAAGCTTTAGAAAAGGTCTTTCAGAACAGACTAACATCTGAACTAACATTAAACACATCCGAAAATGGCCTTTTATTAAGGTTGCAATTCAATAAAGGCAGTGTATCTAAGGGTGTGAGATAAGAAAAGGCAATATGAGTTTACTGGCCCAGTGCTGCAGGGTGCACGCTGCCACAGGGATACGTTCAGATATTCTGGGATGTTTTAGCAGCAACAGTCCGAGGCAGACAGCTGAGTGGCATCAGCAATTTGACCCCCCAGCACCATGGCGTCTCGTTATTTCAACAAAAATCGATGGATGTGAAGGGCACTTTGCGTGTGTGTGTGAGCGAGTGTGTGTGTATGTGCATTTGGAATGGGTACTAGGGGGTTTGTCTAGGCTGCCCTTGCATAACCTTGGTGTTTGTCCCAGGAGTAGCTCGCCCCCTCCCTCCCTGATGCAGCCTAACCTTGCACTGTGAGTCTAACAGACAGATCAGAGCATCGATACCAGCCTGGTGCTGCTACTGCAATACACCATCCCCCACCGTGCTTCTATTACACACCACAAACACACATGCTTTCCCTGAAAACGAAGTCCAAAGAAGCCCCCTCCTTCTCTCACACAACTCACACTCACAGAGCAAGTGTGCAGTGGAGTACTGTGAGCATAGATATGCAAAACATAGATAATGTGCACTCTTTTTGCTGCATTCCGAGAAAGAAGTGTCCGATTCAATGTGTAGACGTAGGGCTGGTAGCTCAGACAGACGAGAGGCCAGTCAGACTTTCAAAACCCTTGCTGTGAATCATTGTTTTGACTATGCTTGACGCACAGTGGTGTTCTCCATCTGAACTGTCTGGGCCCTCAAAAATAAAATCTAAATCATCTACATGCTCCGTCATCCCTGGAATCCCCCCACAGCTGTGAGACTGGTGGGGCCAAAATTCTTTTCTGTACTATGTAGAGTCACTGGAGCTAAACCAAGCCCCCCCAAAACAGGTGCATCTAACACAAACTAATGTTGTTGTTTGCCGTCCCAACAGATGCCTGACTATCCTTATGTCATTGTCTAGACAAAACATCTTTGTTTACTTAGAATCACACGTCTACGGACTAAACTAGACTAAAAGACAACAGTGACTTTAAACAAAACTAGACTGTAATGTTTTTTTAATGAGTTTCATTCCAAAGATTTTCACATTCACAATCACACTCACACTCCCACTCCCACTCACATCCACATTCCTCATGTGAATTATGCTTACAGGCTTTGCATGTACAATACATTTCTATTTGTATCTGATATAATTATATATGTTATAATATGCTATATTATTACATATCATTGCTACAGTATATCACACATCTTTTAATATTTATTATTATTTTTATGCACATATACAGGGTCATAACAACATAACAGTATGGTGAAAAAGAGGAAGCTCCAATAAAGACAAATTAGCAACATACACTGAGACAAGACAACAGACAAAGGTATATTAATGTAATTTTTTCAAATATACTTATATGCCAAACAGTTTCTTGAAAATTGTAAGAAGATTTGACCAAGAATTATATTTGTTGTACCAGTAACTCACATCTAGGCTACAGTGACCACATGGAAATGTTATTTCTGCAACTACCGTTCAAGCAGACTGTGTGCAAATGATACAAGGTGGGGTTATGTGTAACATATTAAAGGAGTTAGTTGTAACAGTTAGTCATATCAAAAATAATAATTACTTGAAAGAGTTCAAATTTAATCAAATTTAATTTCCCTGAGGGATCAGTAAACGGCTCAATAAAGTTCTAAATAAAATTATTTGGGTAATAAATATTATTAAGGTTATTTTTGTTTAGGTAAATGAGTAATGTTTATGACTTAATATTCATGTACATAGCTGCATGATCTTAGACGTATTTAACTCCTCCCTACAGTCTAACTCTCTCACACACACACACACACACACACACTTGAAGACCATCAGCCACAATATTGATGAGTGAGGTCAGTGTTGTGATTTAGTCTAGTTTAGTCTGTAGACTGTAGTGTGATTCTAAGTAAACAAAGATGTTTTGTCTGGACAATGATATAAGGATATATATATATATTGGGGGATTGAACTGTTGAGTTGTGGATAAGAGGGAGGGAGCTGAGGGAGCTGCTCTGATCTACACTGCTCTCCTGCTCATACATGTTTGTATGTGCAGGGGAAAAAGCAAGCAAATGGCCTCTTATAGCTCTTTCAGTAAAAGGATGCAGTAAAAACTCACTCAAGTCATTGAAGTGCTATAAAACTGTGAATAACAACACAACATGGACAATATCTCATACATCTCATACATATTTTGAATGTATTAGATACAAAATACAGTATGATAATGCAATGTGGTATAATTAAGACAGGGTTGGGCATTTTTTAAAATTAAATTACACACTTTTATTAGACCAAGTAAACGTTTTCATATGCCTGAGTGCTCATAAAACATCTGTGCTGTCCTCTTTAGAGCTCTCATTAGAATTGTTATGCTATCTGTTTGTATATTCCAGATATAATGGAATATACAATAATGATTAATAATACACTGTATGGATAAAAGTATTGGGAAGTGTTGGGGGCACTGGCTTACTCAATTTTTCATAAATTAAAAGTATTAAAAAGAGTTTGAAATACTATCTAATATCCAGGGAAGGCTAAAGATTTTGGGAGTATTGCTGTGAGGATTTGACTGCACTCAACCATAAAAGTGAGGTCATGTTGGATCTTCATCCCCAACTTCCCAACTCATCTCCAAACTGATGGAGCACCATCACTCCAGAGAACTCAGTTTCACTGCTCCACACCCCAGTGCTCAGAGGATTTATACCCCTCTAGCCCATGCCTGTCACATCCTATTCGCAGTACTTCTCTACAGGGACTACACAAGCTGTGTGTGCCTTTGCACATCTGTATCGACAATGCGTGCAATGGGGTCTAATGAATGCATTCATTAGAAGGGGTGTCCACAAACACCTGGACATACAATAAAAAGGTGCATAGAAAAAAGTGGGTCCTGGTCTGTTGGTCCTGACTAATTCCACAGACCCACAGTGTCCAGTTCTTCTCAGAGTGGAGGGATGGGTCTTACAATACAATGCACCATATTGTGGCTTGGAGCTAACTTGTTGGCTGGATAAATAGAAAAGGATGCTGTAAAGCACAGGTTTTGTTTCTAAAAGTGGAATCACACAAGGCCACAGTCAGCCACTTCCATTCTGTAAGATTCAAAATGGGGGTAAAATTAATATCGGGACTAAACCTAAAAAAATAATCTAAAGAAAGGAAGATGGAAATGCAAATGCATCTACAATAGTTAAAACATTCATCACACCTGAGGCCTATAGATCCCACTCATATATAGCTCTAGGTGAAGCTGTTTGATCGATTCACAGCAACATTGATTCAAAGCAACATTAGAAGTGTGATGTTCATGCTTTGTGTGATTTATACATCCATCAGCTCATGTGTTGTAAGGATATCTCAACAGCAACCTGGGACTTCTTTAATAATAATAATAATAATAATAATAATAATAATAATAATAATAATAATAATAATAATAATAATAATAATAATAATAAAGAGGACAACTGTTAAACTACTGTTATGAAAGCTGTTAAGGAAGTAAACTTCACTTGAAAGGCCACCCATGATTTAATGTGTGATCAAAGTGCAAAATACATCTGTTACTCAAACTTTTTATTTCCACTCACAAAACAGTCAACTCCACAAACCATACAAGAGATAACAACCTAGTCCGGACATTAGGCAATGCAGCAAAAATAGACAAATCATCCAGCCTCCATTTAAAGGCAAAATGAAGCAACACAGTGGCAGTTTTTTACTGTGTGTGTTCTGAAAACATCTGGATTTGCTATATCCTACTCATGTATTAAATCTCACATTATCAGTTGCCATCAAAAACACTCAGGGCTTTCCCAAAGTCAGGGGAAAAACTTGCTAAAGCAAATTTGCACCTTATTTATTTGCATTTCTACAAGCAAATCATCTGTAAGAACAAAAATAATCTGTTATATTTTCACTTTTTGACATACAGTGGTAGTTGTTCTTTGCATTGTGTAAAAATGGATGAATAGACCAACTGAAAGGACCAACTGGGCCAAAATGACTTGGAATAAAATCTTTTCAGATTAATTTACCCTTCATATATTTTTTCCTTCTGCTGTTAAGTTTTGTTGTACTTTTTTTAAAGCATTAACAGCTTTGTTTAGTTTAACTCTTTGAACCTGAGATTTGCATTTTGGCGACCTCATAATTCAGGATCAGAGTAAGCTACTGACATGATACACATATCAAAACTTACTATCTAACCACTGTGGGCTCATCATTCTGGGACGAAATATTTGCAAGTACTCCATCCCAGAAAACAGCTAAAATTCACACATTTCACACAAATCCCAGTTTAAATGCCAAAAGAGCCTGTTTAAATGCATGTTTACTGTCTACATGGGACAGGGTAAATTAGGAGGAAGAGGCTGTTTGCTCTCTTTCTTTGTTTGCAAACTATGAAAATATCCTTCAAATTTACCCTAGGGTTTTAAGGTTCTTTATTTTTGTACAGCAAAATAAACAGGTTTAATAAAAACCATCTGTTTTTTAGGTTGGTAATATGATGATATTTATCATAATGCATCCTGTGATAGTATGCACTTTTGCAGTACTAAAGAACACCAACTGAATGTTTGAAAGGACCATAATGAAGAGTACTAGTGGAGTGTATTTTATGTAAAGGTGCCAAAGAAAGTCATTATTGTCATAGCTTTTAGCCCAGCACCTGCTCACTTACCCATGTTCAGCTTTTTATGGTCAAAATTGTGGTGCTTTCCCTTCTGATGTGTGTTTAGCTCTAGTTCCTTAGCTAGCTGAAGTAATCTAGTTTGTTTTTGGGCAGTGAATACTGGAAAGAAGTGATTGTAAAAGCCACTAAGCGTTAATTTAAGCCAAGCATAGATACCTACTTGCTTTTTGGACTTTCACTTCATTTTGTGCAACTCTTTCATGAAAGTTTTCAGGGGAAAACTCACATCATTGTGGTTATCTAGTACCTCCACCAAGAAAATGCCCTGTCTTGACATGACCGTAAAACACAGACCACTCAGGATCTTCGCTCAGATACATGCTGTTCGTTCTGCATCTGAAAGTGCAGGCTGAAATATGCAAGCTGTCACAACGCTCCAACACAAAGTTCTCTTTATGCCTCCCAGAGGCAGCGTTAAAGACTGTCTTCCATATAAGCCCTGCCATTGTGCTGGCCATGATGGGCAGCAATCACTCCCTTTCTTTAACAAAACAAAAGAGAGAGAGGGAAAAAAATCAATAAACCTTTCAGATGCTGCATCCATTTAGTACGCTCTTTCCAGCCTAACTTTCTCAAATAACAGAGATGAGAAGCATTGGGGGGAATAATAAACGCAATAAGGCATGATATCATGTTGCCTTCCAGTGCATTCTATCTGACTTTTTCATCAATTCAGAGAGGACATTAGCATGAGCCTCTATACCAGGGAATGTCCCTATTAAACCCCAAAATACATGCAAATGTCTCACTATTTTAATATTTCAACATATCTAACCATTAGATGTGACTAAGAAAACAACCATGTAATTGAGGGCTCGTCTTTCTAACAAACAGTAATATAAAATGTGTCTTTCTATAGTCCTGAATAGTGCTCTAACTTACTGAATTCAAAAGGGTTCCATTTGAAGGGTTTGATCTTTGATATTTTATGTCTTAAGTATGGAAAAAGATAAAGATAAATTGCTATTTTTTAAAAAGATCTTCTTAGGAATTTTCTCTTTTTATTCTTAATTCTAAGAAGATTCTAAAAGTACTCTGTGTTCACATTAGGAAAAATTAGTTTCAGGTTTCATACTAGTTTTCAAATATTATATATACAAATAAGAGGGATTTGTTTTTGTTGTCAATTTTTGATCTGAACTTTTTTGTACACAGTTTGTTCTCCTTAATTTTATCAAATTAACTGAATAATGGAAGATAAAAATGTCTTCTTGTTCAATAAACTCTAAAATACAGTATAACAGGCTCGCTTACAATTCACACAAACTGCATAAGAAAACAACCAAGAAAATCTTATGAAACCTTATGATCAAACCAGATGAAACATTATGAGCCAAGAAATATCCGAACCTTTTTGTCAACTGCATGTAACTGCATTCTTATGAACTGCTTAGTGTTTATCTTGAGAGGTTTTTTCTTCAGAATGCTTGTGTGAACGTAGTCCCAGGTGTGTGAAAGCAGACAGTAAACAACACTGAACTGAGTAGTACTGTGGATCTCTGATCTAGTAACGAGAAATCCTGCTGTGTACTGATAATCTTCAGACAGAGAAATGTAATATTCGTGTAATGTACAAGTCATTTGAAGAGAATTAAAGTTGTCCCTATTGATTGTATTAATAATTAAGTGATCTACAGAACATTTGATGATTAATCAATAAATCTGACATTGTAAATAAGGTCAAACAACAAAAACGGACGTAACCACACACAGGCTTTTGAAGTCTCCAAAACGCACAATACAACCTCCTCCTTCACTGGTGTATCTATACATATTTCTGTTCCACAATACACAAATATATGCATCCCTGTCCACTGGAGGTGCTGTTTTGCCAAACACATAACCTAGCTATTCATGTAAATGAAGAGGAATTGAGGAAACATGCTGCTTTTCACTGTTATGGAGCTTAAAAAATAGGAATTAATGAACAGAAATTCATTGAGATACGGTAAGAATTTTATCTTTTACTAAGGTTAAGGATAACTTTGTCTGTTTAAATCAATACATTTCTGGATTGTCTGTAGTTGCACAAGGGTCAACGTACCTCTACTACTCATTCCTGATTCCTGAAATGCTCTTTTTTCACATACATACAAATTCCTCTGGCCTGGAAAAGCTTTCCATGTGCACATACAAAACTGCTTTTAGAATTTAACAAGCTGTTTTTGTGACTGCATTCAAGTTTGATATGTTAATGATCTCTGTTCTGATTGGCTACTTTAAAATGGGTCATCTTAGTTGCCATATAAGAATTGAATAAACATTCTTTGAAAATTCTTACATATATTGCCACAGTGTTTATATAGAACAAAAACATTCTGACTTCTGAATCTGTGATAACAATAAATGCTTATGATCAGGTATCGACCAACCTCGGTTTCTTATCATATGAAGAAAAAAGTATATGACTTAACTAAAACTAAAATCCATCAAACCACAAAATAACCCATCCAGACATTGTCCGAAAACATGCCAGTGGTATTAATGGTTTGTGAAAAGGAGATTTTGCCTCAGCATAAATTTCTTCTGACCTTGTAGCCAGTACACAGAAGAACAGTTCCAGTCTACTAGTCAGTTTATGTTCCAGTCATGAGCAATCATTAGATTCAAAATTACCATAAAAACATTCCATGAAAAATCTGCAGCAGTTCATATACACACACAAAGAAATCTTTGTAGTATTTCGGAAAGGAACTAATTATCTCTACAGAAAAATTATTCATTTCTCAATCCCAAATTAATGCTCAATAACAGATAATCTAATAGAACAGTGAGGTTAAGAATAGAATCTATAAGAGTTCTAATGAGTTACATAATCTATGGAACAGAAAATTAGGTCATCTTTGAAGTTTTATTGGTTATAAAAGACTATTTGATTGGTCACTCTAGTCCAGGGGCATAATGAAGAGGTCAGTGAAGACACATGATCTAAGGTTAATCCAGAAAATGCATTGGGGGTTGGCCTTTGATCTAGAAATCACTGACAGCCTCAACTTCATGTTTGAATGGTATTTTGAAAAATAAAACAGGAATGTTTTATTACACTTGATCCTGGTTTCTCTGTTTAACAACAAAAGAACAAACAGAAGACAGAAACAATGCTATTTTTGTTCAAATAGCAAAGCCTTTATTAAATTATGCCGTTTAACCGAGATACCATTTACCGCTTGTGCTGTATTTGCTGACTGCAATATCATGCTGCTTATATGTGACTATAAAATAACACTAATACCCCCATTTACACCTGGCTGCTTCATCCATCTTGAGTTTCAGGATCAGATCTGGGTAAGGCCAACATAAAAAATCACGTATAAACACACAAGACGCATTTAAAACACGTGCATACAAATATGAATTCGATCGTTCACACCACTTATGGAGGTGGTCTGAGACGTATTTGAGCCATGTTATAGCAGTGGATTAAACAAACATACATTGGCAAAATTCCTGCCCATACGTTACACCACTGGACTGCCGAAGCTGTTGCCTTCCCCTAAGTTTGAAGAAATTCACGATACCATGTATAATTGAGAATTTCAAGGCAGCAACCATCTTTATCACAGCACAGGAAGAGCCTGAACAGGTAAACTGTAACGAGTGGAATCCGATTTCACTCTGACCAAGTCTAAATGCACTTAATCTTATCACAACACATTGCAGATACAGGGTCTACGAAAAGATCTCAAGCATGGCTTTCTTACCATTGTTGTCCTCAGACTGGTTGAAACCACAGAGCTGACAGATAGAACGAACCCAACGATTCATCTCCTCCTCTGTCTCTGCCACCAGGTAGAAGGTTCTTTCAGCTGTTTTGATATCAAACACAAAGCTGTCCTGAAACTCTTTACGTTTAAAGGTAAGGCCAGCATCCACCTGCTCGCAGCAGTGCAGATCTATGATGCGGATGGGCTTTTTGGCATGGTCACTCTTGTAGTACTCCAGCACATCTGGGTCTCCACTCATGCGTCCACTGCGGAGGATGAACCAGCGCTTCTTCCAGGCCTGAGGAACGAAAGGACATCAGATTAGAGGGGAACATCAGTGTTGTTGTAATGTCTTGTTCTAAACTAATGACACAAAAATCAGATACACTATGTGGGCAAAGGTTTTGGGACACCTGCTCCTCCATTGTTTCTTCAGAAATCCAGGGTATTACAAAAATGAAATCCTGTTTTGGCTGGACTGTCTCTACTGTCCAGAGAAAACTCTATGATTCTATGGAATATTAGAGAACTGCTCTACAGCACAATGCTGGGGGGATTTATACCCCTCTAGCCCATGTCTGGTATTAGGGATGCTGCCAACATGTTCATATGTATCCAATTCTATTGTCATTCCATTTCTACAGGGACTAGACAATCTGTGTTAGCAATGGGAACAACTTACAATAGCTGAATGCATTCATTATAAAGGGTGTCCACAAACATTTGGACAGTGTTTCAAGCACATCTCGACTGCATATCATAACTGTAAATGAGGTTAATCTGAACTTCTCGTCTAATTTTCCTAACATGTCGCAGTCAAATGTTTGGGACATGAAGACATTCAATTCATTTATCATCACTTTAATCATGATTTTTAATGAAATAATCAATCCTAAGAGCTAAATCATATAAAATATTCTTGTTTACACGTTTCTTTTCTGAACTTTTTCCTTTCTTTCAGGATCAAACAGTAACGAAGCACAAACTGAAGCTGCTTTTCAGCAAAGTGAAAAATGACTCCGGACATAAAAATAAACTTCAGTTAGTGTGTAGATCTCACTGATGGAAACCTAGATTAAGTTCTAAGGAAATGTGTAGAGTGCATGTATGTGTGTTACACACTGTATGTGGCTTATCTGAGACAGGTGCTACTCCCCCATAATGTTTCCTGTTCAGATGTAGCTGAAGAGGAGGTATACACACACTACAAATAGACACACACACACACACACACACACGCCACACCGCCATGGCAACTGCGTCTCTGGTAAACACACCTGCAAAATTATAGTCTGACTATGAGCCAATCAGCTTGTGTTTGTAGTAATCGTGTGCACAGCAACACAGACACATATCTTAGATTTGGCCTAATAATGGTGAGGCGAAGAAGGAGGGGTGTGTGTGTGTGTGGGGAGGGGATTAGTTCTAATGTAAATAAACAAATGCACCCACCACATCTGACAAATTCACAGCTTACTATCAAAGAGCAAGACACCTGTATAATTATAAACGATAATAATGATCATTATAATGATCAGAAACCACTGTTGCTTAATAAGCTTCAGTTAAGACAAATCAACGGACCGATCCAAGCCCAGCCACGAATCCTTTCATGCAATATATGGTCAAAAGTATTGGGACACCTGCTCATTCACTGTTTGCGCCAGAAGATGTTTTCTACTAGATTTTGGTGCATTGCTGTGAGGATTTGATTGCATTCAGCAACAAGTGTTTGTGCGATCAGGATGTTGGATGATCACCATCCCACCATCATCCTCTCCATCCTCAAGTTTTGGATGGAGAGAACACAGTTGTACTATACAGCTTACTATACTGTACAGCTTTATAAACCTCTAGCCAACGCCTGGTATGATCTGCTACAGAGAGTCCTATGCAATACTTCTCTACAGGGACTAGACAAGCTGTGTGTGCATTTGCACATCTGTCTCAGCAACAACTACTACTTGTTAGTGTGTAGTGTACACATTTATCTTAATCAGGTTACATTGGTTAGGTTGTCTTGAGCTATGCTACCAAACTGGACTGTGTTTTTGCACTTTATCAAGCAGGGCTGGGTTTCCTGAAAGCATCAGCACAAAGATGACTTTTAAATGCAAGGGAAGCTTTCGGGAAAGCAGGGGCAGGTTGAAAACAGCCTATAAAATATATATATATATGTGTGTATGTGTGTGTGTGTAAAAATCATGTAAATTACAATTTTTGCTAAATTGTACCTTTAACTTCACTACACAACTTTTTTTCTAATCTATCTAATCAAAGTACGTTATTTTATCTCTAATGTCTTGCCAATAAGTATGTCTATCCTTTTTAAAACTTAAGATTACATTAGAACAGACAATGGAACACGTTATCTTTTATTTTGGATTTAGAAGTGCCAGTTACACAAACCCATTAGGGCTCTCCTCCTATCACATATGATGCTGCTGTCAGTAGGAGGGTGAAGACAAGCACATGCTTCCTCCAATACACGTGAAGCCAACCACCACCTCTTTTCAAACTGCTGCCATTGCATCAGTGCTGGGCAGCCAAGACGCTTGGAAGATGTGCCAGTCAGCATCACACTGAGTGTGATGTGGGGAAGGAGGTCCTTCTACCCACCCTGAAGGAGCAAGCATAAGACCAGTTTTGCTCCCTCAGATTCCAGCTGTCGAATGCAAGCAGCATGACCTAGGATACAAGGAAAAACTTGTGATTCCAGGTATTTTTTGGACACACTCACTAGATTTAATGTGAGGGTATTAAAGAGTTTATCCTGTTTTTGCTGGAGTAGCTGTCTCTACTGTCCAGGCTTTCTACTAGATTTTGGAACATTGGAACATTGCTGCGAGGATTAGACTGCATTCAGTGACAAGAGCTTTAGTGAAGTCAGGCTGTTGAATGATCAACTGGTCACCTCGTCCCCAAATCTCCAACTCATCTAACAATGCTGGGCTTTTTACCCTCCTAGACCACACATGGCATCGAGCATGTTGGCAACAGGCTCATGTTTATCTGCACCAAAGGGTCCTATATGCTATTGGCAATACTTCTCTACAGGGACTACAGATGTGAGTGCATGTTCTGCACATCTGTGTTAGCAATGTGTGCAACATTAATGAGCACAGTGATGTAAAACTACTATGTCTGTATTTATTCTCATAGTAGTGCATTAGTGAGCACAAACACACTTACTGCACAATGAGGATTTAAAATATCTACAATTTCTCTTTGGGACGTTTGCCAGCATTCTGTAAAGCATGTCTGACAGTCCCACAACAGTTGCTGTGAAAGAATGTATTTGAGCAGATTATAAATCCATTTATTTCCAAGATCATAGGCAAGCTAATCTTACATTAACAACATTTTTTGGGAAGCAGAAAAGGCTGGCAAGTCTGAAGGTTAAAAAAGCTTTTTTTCACAGACTTAAATATTTAAATGTTTGAGATGCCTGGTGTGGGGAGTAGTGTCTGAGACTGGGCGAGGGAGGAATGTTTTCTGCAGTGGAGAGAGGGAGGGAGAGACAAATGGCTAGATGATGGAGAGACACTATCTGGCCCACTGCCAGCAATCCACTTCCGTCCAGTCTCTCTCTCTCTCTCTCTCTCTCTCTCTCTCTCTCTCTCTCTCTCTCTCTGTTACACACACACACACACACACACACACACACACACACATATATATATATATGAGCCTCTATCAACACACACATACACACTCACAGGGACCTCAGTCACCAAAACAGGGAACCAAGGACACTCTTTCCACTGACCCCCACCACCCCCCACCCCACCCTCGGCCCACACATACACATGGACGCCTCCTCTCTTCCCCTTCCTCCATTCAGTCCCACTGTCCGGCCGGCAGGAAGCGGAAAAACGGATCCCGCTGCACATCCTGTGTTTTCTCAAGCCTGCTGTTGACCTCCCCTTCAGTTGCTGTTCTCACACCATGCTCCTGCCCGCACTGTCACAATAAGTCCATTATCAAGTGATTCTGCACAGCAAAGATGAGTTATCAGTCTCACCGAGTTAAACAAGAACTAAAATCTACACAATAGATTGCCTGTGTTCCATTGTCTTGACACCACTCTTCACTACACTGATATCCCGGGAATGATGCAATACGTAAATTAGGTTATAACTAATCACTACATGCTTTATTGTTTGCTGCAACTGTCCTGACCAGTCACTGATGTTTCGGCAGAGGTTTGGGTTAATCCATGTATTCACATTGATGCCATTTGTTTGCTGGAGTGTCCATCCAAACCACAGTCCAAACCTGACCAGTTATAAGTGTGTATTATTAATATTTGATCGTATTCAACTTTGACTTTTGTATCCATGGTACATACTACATATTCCAAAACTAGTTAGTATTAGTGATTAGAATGCATTTGGGACAAAGCCATGGTTCTTTATGCAACCAAAAGTTGTTCTCCTATAGCATCATTCAAACGACCCATACCTTTTATTAGCACTTTTATTTTCAAGAGTGAAGCATCCCCAATTCACCTATAGATGTTTAACGGAGCAGTGCTAGTTTCCTTTAGGAAGGATTTTATAGTTCATTTGGTCTGAATTAATAATTGACAACAATTGACACAGCTACCTGAAGACAACATTTGCGGGCATCGATTATTTGAAATGTCAGGGCACTAGACAGCTGCTTAGAGTTTATGGCTGCTGATTGTTAGGACAAGCTTTGAGAAGTCACAATTTTGAGAGCTATTCACCCGATCCTCACTTAACTATTAACAAATATTTTAAGGCTGAACTGCCGTAACTGATCAACATTATCTCATATCATTCACCTACAAGTTTTCTGATAATAAATGATTTTGGCCATTTACAGAAGGTGGTGTTACACAGACTGACCCAGATTTTTAGACCTGGCTGACTAAATGACTAACAGTGTATTTATCAGGTCAATCAATAAAACACCAACAGATATAAAAACACCTAAAAGGGGCTTTTTCTTTGGCCAAGCAGTGTCTTATACACACACACGTGCGCGCGCGCACACACACATATCTATATCTATTTATATATCTATTTATATATATATATTTATATATATATGTGTGTGTGTGTATATATATATATATATATTTTTTTTTTTTTTTTTTTTTCATAGTGTACCTGAGAGTGCAAATGGGGTCAGAGGGGAGCAGAGTAGAGGAGGAGCTGAGAGCAGGGGGTGAATCTTTACAACACAACATAAACTGTTTATATCCCGATACTGATACAAATATGGACAAAATTGCCCAACCCTAATTTTGCAGTTCTTTCTGTTTATATGGATTAATAATCTAAAACAAATCATGCCATTTCATCCACATGAAAATGATATCCTCCTCCTGCTTTCAAGTATTTTATTTGTATTAAATTCAAAAGTGCTAGGCAGCTGCTTAGAGAAGCCAATGACTGCCGACTGCTGTCTCCTCTAAACAGTAGCTTTAAAACATTTTGAGGAGATTAACTGAAAAAGCATCTTTACTAGATGCAGCATTTCCTTCTCTATCAGCTGCCAAATAGCCAGAGCAGAAGACTTGAAGCAATAGCATCTATGTGCTCGTACAGCAGCCTGCCAGGATGTTTTTCATTTTAGTTTCTGCCCGACTGATAAATGACGGCTACTGGAGGCTGTGCACGCTGCTGATGGACCGAGGACGGGGAGTGAAGCAACAGTTTATCACTGCTGACAAAACCAACCTCACTGTTCCCTTTAGCACTACAGTAGCAATGACAGCAAATTTCTCTCAGTAATTAAACAGCAGTCTGAGCTTAAAAGCCTTTCAGATTCAGGCCAGGCTTCACTTTGCCTTTGAATAACTTCACAGCATTCCTAATGAAATACACACTAAACCCATAATTACCATCGCCGTTACAGAGTTACTGTAATTTGCCATGCTGTGTATTGCGAGATATGAATTTGTGAAACTCAGGTGAAGCCTAAGCCTGGATTAAGCCTGGATGTTGCCATTTAGTCCAAGACCAAGCGTAATCCCGTTCCACTTCAGATCAGGAAGGGAGTGTAATCAGGTGACATTAGAGCAAGAAAACAAGGCTTTTAAGGTGTATGGGTCAAATTGTGATGTTAGCACAACTGACCAGCTCGAAAATGGCAGGTTTCCTGGTATGCAGTGGACAGTACCTATCAACCCAGATACTGGACACATCTGAGCCAAATCTGGGCCGCTTTTGGCACTCATGGCTCAGAAATGGTCCAAGGAAGGACAAGGGTAATCTCTGAAGGCTCCCAATAAGGTCTCACCCCTTACCTAAAGGATCTGCTGCTAACAACTTGGTGCCAGATATCACAGGATGCTTTAGAGACCTTTTGAAGTCCATGGCTCCAGAGCTGTTTTGGTGGCATGAAGAGACCTAGGCAGGTAGTTCCAATGTAATGGGTGACTGGTGTAGATACTATGTATATACTACACATTTTATATACTGTATATGTATATATATATATATATATATATATATATATATATATATATATATATATATATATATATATATATGTAGTTGTCTAAACATATCTGTAGAGGTGCTACATTTGCACTGGGCTTTGTGGCCCACCGGTTTCCGAAGCCCCACCTCAGAAAGCACCTCACACTAACATCCACTCCCATTCTAAACCGCCACACTGTGTGCACTGCAAACAGACAGACATGATAAGACCCTCACACAAACACACACTCACACTCTCACACACACACACACACACACACACACACACACACACACACACACACACACACACACACACACACACACACACACAGCCTTAGCCAACAGGCACACAAGCAGCTTTGCTTTGATCTAGGTCTTCACTATAAAACAAGGAAATGAAAGAGGGAGCGAGAGAGATAGAGAGCGACAGGGGGAGAGGGGGGAGAGGCAATCACTTTACTGTTCCCATCTCCCATTGAAATTGTATACGGCAGTCTCACAGCTGGAACATGACTTAATGAGACTTGGAGCTGTGCCCAGTCCAGTGGAGGGAGGTCACCATGACCCATGTTGGCTCATTCCTGCTGCACTAACCACTACCATCACCACCCAGCCAACATCAGAGCAACCCTGGATACTTTAGATTAGGCTTGGAAAGAAAGCAGGAAAGAAAGCTTTACCTTAACATGTTACATTCCAGAAACCCCAGCCTTGGAGGAAATGGACACATTTCATATGAATGCTGTTTGGGTTGCAGACATTTCTTTTCGGTACTGCAGCTTGGCAAGCAAGGTGCTTCAAGTGGTTTTTTGGCAATGCCACAGAAGAACACTTTTGGTTCCTTAAAGCACAAGGTTTGTACTATGGTACAAAAGAGAGAGAGAGAGAGAGAGAGAGAGAGAGAGAGAGAGAGAGAGAGAGAGAGAGCGAGAGCGAGAGAGAGAGAGAGAGAGATGGCATTGCTCAAAGACTCAAAGAGCCCATACAGAAACCTGTACTTTCAGTGATGTATTAAGTTAGAAAACGTTGGTGTTGATAAAAATTACAAATGAATCAAAATGTGTAAATTAAGCTGTTTTATCAACATCTTTCTATATTCAGTCCCATGTTAACCCTTTCTGCAGTACCCCAAGTAGCTGCCATATACTTTTCTCCACTAACAATACAATGCCTCACTGATATTATGAAATTCACTTCATATTTAATGAATGTGCTCTAACATCCCTATATCTTTATTTTGCTAGCTACCAAAATCATTTAGTAGATGAAAACACAAGAATAGCAATAAGATACAACTTTTTATTGATACTTTTGACAAAATAATAGGTATTACAGACCCAAACTGTGCTATAACTTAGCTTAAGCACTTGTTAAAAAAAAACACACAAAAACATTGTGTATCCAACAAGAATGAAAACCTCACACATCTTTTACACATCACACAAAATCACTGAAGCTTTATGCTGAACCATTTTACTGTAGCACCTCTACGGTGCATTGAATCTGAACCGTCACGGTCATTATAGGTTAGGGCATACAGTCATACACAGGATACATGTTAGCCTATCTGTGAAGATTGATGAACATAATGCAGAAATGCAGAAAATCAGTTTTTTAGGTGTATGGGCCAAATTGTGACGGGCAGAAAACTGGACAAGTCCATAACGGCAGGTCTTGTGGGGTGTTCCCAGTATGCAATGGTCAGTACCTACGAACCTGGATAGCAGACACATTTGGGACAAATCTGGGACAGATGTGGCTTAAATTTGGTCCAAGGAAGGACAATGATAATGGGCTAAGCTCACTGATGCGACTTAGGTGCCTTCACTCTGAACTCTCATGGTAGTTATAGGTTAGGGCATGCATTCATCCAGTGAATACATGGTAACCTATGTGGTAATAAAGTGATTGGTTTAATCAGTTCTGCTTGGAGACGTTAATCCTGTGAATATGTAAATCAGGGGGCAAGAAAACGCAGCCCCAATGCATTCATTTTTTTAACTTGACCTGTTGTCATTTGCTTTCTTTCCTACCTTTAAAAAAAGCTATGTCTAATCTTTCCTTCATAGTATTGTTTGTTGTCAAGTACTGTGATACAAATTTTGCTGTTATTGCAAAACCTTGTACCTACATAAATTCACCACTTCAAAGGCCGAAGGTGTTGGTAGGGCACTGTCTTCCCCTATCTCACATACGTTCTAAATGCACGTGTCCTTTAAAACCACAGTTCTTAGGCAGATGTTGTGTTGTGCTGTGCTTGACTGACCAATCAAGTTCACTCAGACCTGAGCTCTATGTATGCCTTTGTTCACTCACTCCCTCTAAAGCCCTTGTGAGACCCAGGTCTGGTTCAACAAAACGGACAACAAACAAGCTAATCCTCCTCTTCACCCCCAGATTCATCTATCAAAGTCAGCCAGGCAGAAAGAAGAGAGAAGTAAGGGTATGAAATAGAGCTTTGACTGCCCCCGCATGTCCTTGGGCTCTGCTCGCCGCCCATGGGAGTTCCTGGGCACTGGGGGCAAGAAACCTGATGAGAGGACATTCAACGTTTGTCAAGGTAGCAATGCTCTGAGGGACAAAGCATTCCAAAGGGCTCCAAAGTCTTCCAAAGAGACAGAACATCGCATGCAAGCTTCTATTCTATTGCTGTTATTTTTTTCCTTTGAGATAAGCTGGGGTCAGATTTGTCTTTCTCTTTTCATTTTGGCTTAAAGGCAATCACTCAGCCAACGCGTTGATCTTCATGAGCAAAGGCTAAGTGGGAGAATTTAGTTAGAATGCAGATCCAATCCTAATGATTCATTTACTAAATGCATATTTTCACAAAAACATAAAATTTACATCACAACAGATTCCACTAAACAATTACTCAATTCTAACAATCCCAACTGTTGATCACGGGCCTAAAAAAGCACGTCCCTTTCACTCCCTGCTTGAGCCTCTAACTGATCGCCCCTATAAGTTCTATAAAACACAGTTGTTATCAGCATTTTGAAATATAACTTTCCTTACAACTCATCCATCTTCCAGCCCTTCGGTGAAACATACTCCCACCACAAAGTCGTCCATAATCCTTAAACAGACATAATATTCAGGACAACGGTGCAAAACTCTGTGAAATTGAATTACATGTATTCTAGTCCTTGGTGTCTGATAAAGCACTCCTCCTCAAAGCGATATAGGAGGAATGGATGAACTGTCAGCTGATGCCAAACCTGAAACTAATGAGCTTAGGAGAGGTAAGACCATGCATTCTCATCACTGGTTAGGAGCACGTACTCACAAATCCCCATTCCTTATCCTTGCTTTGTTGTTTACCTACGAAATCCTTTGGCTCAAGCTGTTCACACAGCCAAGTGGCAAAACCTGGTCAGCAATTCTGTTATTTTGAATAGATGAGTGAGAAGAAGATGAACTGATCTACAAAAAAAAACCCATAAACTTAAAGGTACAGAACAAACGGAACCTGTATACCTCCATGCCCAGCCGTATCTTATATTGTGTCTAGGCCCAACAGGGTACTAGAACCGAGGGCTGGGCCATATGGACCAAAATAATATCACAATATATTTTATATATGAAGCGACGATTTGAAAAATGCAATGTGAACAATTAAGAACACCCAATGAAACTCTCTAATTATATTTAAACATATTGAAATTTGACCTTCATTTCTTCTTTCTATACACCAAGTTGTCTTCGCACCAGAGTTCCATCTTATTCCCCTTTATGGTGAGTGTGAGAATGGGAAGCAGAGTAGAGGATGAGCTGAGCGCAGAGTGGAGAGCAGAGCAAGGAGCAGAAAAAAGGTTTTCTGAAACGGAAAGATATAGTCCATATCTTACCCTTTTAATATACCAATATAAATATCAATATATATCACCCAGCCCTACTAGATCCTCCATTCAACTGTACAATTTCCCCCCAATGAACTTATCCTATCATTCTAACATTGTACTCACAATCACAGCCTCATTACATTCACACATAATGCTTCATTCCATTCTAGCAACTCCTTCATGGTGAGAGTGCGAGTGCAAGCCACTGTGAACTAATATGATGTCATGTGATTGTTAGAATATTTGATGATGTATTCACTTGAACCCGGTTTAACACTAGCAACCAAACCAAAACTGACAACAAAAACAACGTCTATTTCAGAGGAGGAAACCGTGTGAAGACAAAGGAGACTAAAAGTGTTTTGAAAGGAATCGACTACTATAATTAGTCGTTGTTGCTCTTTCTCTGGTCAAAGCCTTTTGACTCTCTTATGTTGATAAAGTCAACACAAGTCCTATTCTTAGAAAGCACCAACAATGATGGAAGAGCAACAAACAAAGAGATGCACTCCTTCAGGGCATCTGAAGAGGAGGAAGGAGTACAGAGCAGCTCTTCTGCAAACCATAGGGCCCAGATCACAAGCAGATCTCTCGCTATACAGGGGAGATAAATGCAGGCTGCGGCTCTTTATGCAGAGGAAGTACTTGGAATTAATAGTGGAACACTTCTACTACTGCAGTCGTTTGTCTTCTCCCTTTTTCCTCTGAAATGAAAACTTTTCCTAAATGTGGCCCACAGAAAAATGCTGGCCTTCATTACATTCATACTTTCCTTTAAATTGGTCTTTGATGGAGCTTGGTAGTAAAATGTATGTTAATGTTATAAACTGGAGCAAAATTGGTTCTACATGCACTGAAAACATCTCCCAATACATTTAAATAACATTAAACTATATTTGGCATCTCAGAAAACTAGAAGAACCTTACAGGAACTCTCCCAACCTCACTGGGTTCCAATAGGTCAGTATATTGGTTTGGCTTTTGGCGTTAATCCATCATTAACACCACTTTAAAATGCCACACGTCAACCTTTAAGTGGCAACAACAACCAAAAAAATCTCACCGGGCCAAAACAGGTTTGTTATCTAAGGTTTCATCTACAGTGTAGAATAGGAAATGCAAGGCCAGCTAACCAACACTAGACTGTCTGCAATCTTGTGACTATAAATACACATCTCAACATGCTCAGAACGAATGCAGACAAATCAATGTGCTTTAGAATATGATATGATTTCTTTAGCCTATAAAAGCATAAACTCCTCTCTATGGCTGAATGGTGGGGCAATAAACAAGGGTCGTGACTGAAGCAGCTCCATATTTACCATATTTTATGGCACTGATGAGTAGATCGACCATTTACTTCTAAGTGCTCGAATCCTAAAGTTTGACTAGAAAACCCCACACAAAGCTGGCCGGCACAGGTGCCTGTTGTTTACTCCGTGTTAGCTGGTGTTTTCCTCCGAGTGCACTGGCTGCACAGCAATGACGCAGTGGTGGCAGTTTGAAAAGAGGCAGTGGCTGATTCACATGTATTGGTGGAAGCATGTGCTCATCTTCACTCTCCTAGTGTCAAGAGCATTGTACGTAATAGGGGGAGAGAACTAATGGGGTTGGATAACTGGCACTACTATTTACAGTTAACTTAGGTGGTCCAAAATGCATTTTTAATCTTGTTACTAAGCAACTGATGCTGTATGCTTGTATAAGCAAACGTTGTTGGAGCAGCCGTGGCCTGGTGGTGAGGGAACCGCTGGTTCGAATCCCTGAACTGGCAGGACATGACTAAAGTGCCCTTGAGCAAGGCACTGAACTCCCCAGCTGCTCCCTGGGTGCTGAGGATAGGGCTGCCCACTGCTCCGGGCATGTGTGCTCACTGCCCCCTGGTGTGTGAATTCACTAGTGTGTATGTGTGTATCACTGTGTGTGGATGGGTAAAATGTGCACACACGGGAATGAACCCTCCACAACATAGTGGGTCAAATCAGTATAATTACTATTTCACATACATTGAAAACCAAAAAAGTCCTGAGACTTTAGACTTATCATGTCCAAAGACTTTTGCCAACGTCTAAAGAACGCTGCCCAGACCTGTGTGTGTGGGGCCTCCTGCATTGAAGGTGGGTATGATAGCTGCCAGAGTTGCAAGACAACTTTATCCAGATGCATTTCCAGCACACATGACAGTGTGGGTTGAGGAAAGTTAGATGCCTCTACAACTTTGGAAATAGGATGTCCCATCAATCTGGCACCAACCATCACACCTCGCTTGAATTCTAATAATTCATGAAACCTTGCCATGAGTACGTTTACTGACTTTAATTCAGAATTCAGTCTGTTTGTGTATGCAGATTTAAACACTCACGTGCTTGTTTATGCAACCGGTACTGAGGCATGTTGATGATGAGGAAGAGGTTAGTCTAAAGGTTATGCGTCTGAAGTAGTCTATAGGCGTACTTCAGCCAAAACATTAGTACCTACCAAATACTCAGTCAAATCCTATCAAATCTATTTGTATAGAGCTTTTTACAACTGATGCGTCTCGTCATTGTTGTTGTCTTTCCCCCCATATGTTTCTGAGCACATGTCTTGTTTGGGTCCTGTCTCCACTCTTGCTCCGCCCACTCCCTCTTATTCATTATCAGGTCCAGGTGTGGGTAATGCTGTCTTGTTATTTAAGACCCTCTGTTTCAGTCTGTCCTTGTCAGTCCTTTGTTGTATTGCTGTGCGATTGTGTCGGTGTGTTTACACGTGGTTCGTTTGCATATCTAATTCCGGGAGTTTATGTCATTCTGTCCCGTTTGTTGTCTCTATTATTAAATCTGCACATACATCTGCACATACATCTACCCCCCTTGTCTGCTTAGCACACACAATCGTTACATGATGTCACAAAGCAGCTTTACAGAATAAAAATGTAAACACAGTAACACTAGATAGGAAAAACAACCTCAGAGCTGGAGGAACCAGGCTTATGAAGGGGTTACGCATCCTCCTCTGGTCAAACTACACGTACATTATTGGTCAGGGGACGCTGGACCATCGTATGTGCTGTAATGCTCAGGTGTATTAGAGAAATGATGATGGATGTTGGTGGTCATAATAGTAAGAGTAACAGATAATTCACTGAAATGAGGTTTGGGTGGGTCTCAATTTTAAGTAGATGCCACCACAACAGATCGGACTCATTAAGGCACGGATTCCACATCAGCAGCCCGTGACCTTGTTGTTGGAGTTTTTTCCTGGTTTGAAACAAACCATCTTCAAGAACTGACTGTTCACTTGCTGCCCAACTCTTGAGAGATGCCACTACAGATGAATGATAATCAATGATTTTTACTTCCCCGGTCAGTGGTACCAATGTAAAGCCCAATTGGCGTACCGCGATAACCATTACAGTTCTCCAGCAATGGAAAGATTGTAGATTATGAGATCAAAAGGGTTCTTGATCTATGGATGGTTTGAATGTTCAGTCATCATTCTTGCCTTTTCTAGTGTGTGGCTCTTCCTGAACGTTGAGAAGTGTTTGTATAGCAGAGAAGCTTAAGAGAAACACGAAGAAAAACCTTCACCCTTCACCTTCATTTGGTTTGAATTAGTCAACGGCAGTTATAGCCTGCAACAAAATGGAGAAGTGTGCTGGTGTGCGCTGTAAACAGCAGGGAGATACGTATCAGTCAGCATGTTTTTGCATGCAGATTGAACAAATACGTTAACCAAACAGCACTGTGAATGTCTTAAAGAGCACAGTCTGCACAGACATAAACGACACTGCCACTCTCAGGGAAGCAGCATGACCCACACACACACACACACACACACACACACACACACACACACACACACTCTACCTGCTTTGTACAAACATATACGTTCATACAGCTGAGCAAACACAATTGCAAGCTGAGGTTAAGATGGGTGGCCAGACCCCTCCTATTGATCTACCTGCTCTGTCCTTTAACAAAGCCTGTTGTATGTAGATTAGGCCTCACTACAGTATGCAGAGGGTTTGAGGGCTTGGGTTTGGATCTCAGAATGGATTATAGTCCAAGTAGTTGCCGTTACACTGATTAAAGGTACTGCTTTTTATCTCTGCACACAACGCCTCCAGGCGGTAACGAACATCTAACTTGAGTGCTCAATCAGGAAAAGCAATAAAACAGCGTATTCAGAATTTGCATTGGACTCCAAATCATTTAATGCTAGATGAAAAGTACCTTAAAGGAACAATCTGGCCAAAAACAAATCCCTTTAAGATGATTTATCACTCAAACCAGTACAGCCGATCTGGGGGAGATACCTGGCCAATGCAGCTAGACTGTCACTGATCTTATCTCCGTAAAAACACACCCAATAACATCTCCTAACCCTCTTAAAGTGCATCCAGATCCTCATTTGTTTTGTGAAGGCAAATCAGTGTGGTTTTGAATACAGTGTACTCTGTTTAGTCCAGTGGTTCATAGTCCTGGGCCTGGAGTACCAGAGCCCCAAAGGTTTAGAGTTCCGTAATTCCAGCACACCTGATGCAACTAAAGAACTAGTTACTAACTGTCGAGCCCTTGCTGAGATGAACTGATGTGTTATAGATGGATTGAGAACCCTGGAGAAGGATAAGGTTTTTTTTAATGATATGGAGATTTGATATACTGCTGCATCTAAAAAAATATATATTTTTTTGTTCATAATTTAATTAAAAAAAGAAAAACATTTAAAGTGATTCATTTCAAGCATTTCAAGATTTTGTTTAAATTTTGATACTGATTTGTAATTTAGTCAATCCTGAATTTAAATATTATTTGAATCTGAGATTCTGTTTTTCTGATTTTCATGAGCTAGAAGCCTTCCTGATCAACAGTAAAACAAATAAGGTATGAAATGACACTTTACATGTAATGAATACAAAGCCTTTCTATATGAAATTATGAACATGAATGAACTTTTTCATAATATTCAAATTTGGAGATGCACTAGTACCGTATTTTCCGGACTATAAGCCGCACCGGAATATAAGCCACACCTGCAAAGTTTTTAAAAAAACCTGGAAAATAACATATATAAGAAGAAATACCCGCACCTCATTATAAGCCATATGGTTTAAAGTGTGGAAAAAAAGTGGCGGCTTATAGTCCGGAAAATACGGTAAATCGGCAAAGAGTTGTGTACGAATATAACATACGAATATAACACTTTTTATAACATTCAAATGGCATAATGTACAGTATTACATATATTTTAAATAAGACACACTGGCCTTCATTTCTTGTTCAACAAACACAAATTTTAATTCAGCTTACTAAGCTTGCCTTTAAACTATGACTGATTATGACAAGCAGGTCACTGCATTTTCTGGGTTAAATATGTAAAAGAGAAATGCTGTGTTTAAATGGAGTTCCTGTTAATGATGACAGCCTGGGCTTCTCTGTTGGAGGACAAAGTGAGCTGATCTTGCTGATACGATAAGCAGAAGAGCTCATCCACAGACAGTCACAGACATGAGGGATAAATATAGTAATATCTATAAAACAACTCAAAAGTCACTTAGCCACTTGCTGTGGCAGTTTCTTCAGCTCCCACAGTGGTTATATCATCTGCAAACCTGAAAGATTAGAAACAGATGTGGGTTTATCTTATTGACAGTCTATTTTTAGCTTTCCTGTTCAAGAAATTGTGAAGCAAAACAAGTGTTGATTGGGTTAATCAGGCAAGATAGGAACCATACAAACTCTCCAGAAATGTATAAACAAGAGTGGGCTCACACTCATAAAAATAAAACCTAAGAAAAAATTATGAAAACTATATAAAATATGTTCTTCTATGTTATTACTCGTCTTTATTTTTACCTTATTTTTACTTATTCTTCCACATTTATCTGTAACTGTATGTATTAATATTTCACTTGAGTATATTGCATAAAGTGGTTTTTATCGAACACATTCACAACTTGACAGTATATGCTGTCACATGGCAGTCATGATCTTTTTATTTAGAAGTAATAAGTGTTTATCTGCACAGAATGTGACCGGCGTCAAACTCACATCTAAAATCACAATGCACTGAATTAATGTTCTGTATTAATTTTAATACCAATAACATTAATACAGTAAGTCAGGGATGTCAAACTGCAGGTTTTCATTCCAGCCGAACAGAAGCTTATGTGATCACTTGTTTGAAGTAATTGATTAAGTCAGTGGAATCGGGTGTTGCTGCTGGATATTTAGACTGAAACCCTACAAAGTACAAAATAGAGAACAGCCTTTCTGAAAGCAAGAACGTCTTGTTATTTGTTTAACTAGTGTTATGTAAGGATTTTCCCATAAAATGAATATGTAGTCTAGCACTAGACTAAGTGCACTGGACTCCCTGCCCGGGAATCTGTCTCATACTAGTGCATCTCAAAAATTGGAATATTGTGAAAAGGTGTTTTTCTTCATAATTTAATTCAAAAGTTTTTCTTTTGTTTTAATTTTGATACTGTCTGATTAGTCATTTAGTCAAACTTGAAATGATATATTCTTATAATCTGTCATATTATACATATATTATACAGTGAATCTGGAAAGTATTCAATTCAAATTTTCACTTTTTGCACATTTTGTTATGTTACAGCCTTATTTCAAACTGGATTCAATTCATTTTTCTACTCAACATTCTACACAGAACACCTAACAATAACAAGTTCTTTTGAAAAGTTCATTTGAAACCTTTGTAAATGTATAAAAAAATACAACAAAAATATAACGTACATTCACAGCCTTTGCTCAATAATTTGTTGAAGTTCCTTTGACAGCAATTAGAGCCTAAAGTCTTTTTGAGGATGATGCTACAAGCTTGACACCTGTTTTTGGTAGGTTTCTCCCATTCTTCTTTGAAGAACCTCTGAACCACCATAAACTGGATCAGGAGTGTCATCTAAAGGAGAAATTATCTAAAGAGCGCTGTGGACCTCAAACCGAGACCAAGGTCATCTTCCATTTGACCCTGACTAGTCTTCACAGCATGATGTTGCCACCACCATGCTTCACTGTAAGAATGGTATTAGCTAGGTGATGAGCAGTGCCTGGTTTCCTCCAGACATGATGCTTTCAGTCCAAAAAGTCTTTTTCAATCAGTTTCTCAGGACCTGACAGTCCAACAGGGGCCTTTTTGTAAACGGGCTGTCATGTTTTACTGTGGAGTGGCCACTGGACACTCTACCATATATGCCTGATAGGTGGAGTGCTACAGAAATTGTTGTCCTTCTGGAAGGTTGTCCTCGCGCCGCAGAGCAACTTTGGAGGAGCTGTCAAGCGTGGCTTTTGGGTTCTCTGTCACCTCCCTGACTAAGGCGCTCCAACCATAATCACACAGTTTGGCTGGGCAGCCAGCTCTATGAAAAGTCCTGGTGGTTCCAAATTTCTTCCTTTTATGGATGATGGAGTGTGCTCATTGGGACCTTCAGTGTAGCAGAAACATTTCTGTACCCTTCTGTGTCTCAATACAATCCTGTCTCTGAGGTCTACAGACAATTCCTTAGACTTCATGGCTTGGTCTACTTTGGGACCTTATATAAACATGTGAGTGCATTTCCAAATAATATATATTCTGGATGCAGTGTGTGTGTGTGTGTGTGTGTGTGTATGTGTGTGTGTGTGTGTATATCTCACAAACACACACACACACACACACACACACAGCTGTGTAGATCTGATCCAGACAGTCTGCTGGGCTGGTTCCTGCATACAGAGATACGGAGCAGGTGTCACCTATCTGTGTTTACATAGGTGACATGAGTTTATGCCATCAGGAGGTTAAATAAACTCTGTACCTATTGGATGGGAGTGTGTTCAGCCTAAAGAGAGCAAAAGGTTTACATATATAATCCAGACAGACAATGGTGTGTGTGGCTCAGCAGACAGCCCTTAGAGAGGTGTTGTATGACACACACACACACACACACACACACACACACACACACACACACACACACACACCACACACACTATGTCCAAATGTTTCAGGACATTATCTCAGAACATCAGCATTGCCAACAGAACAGGACCCAGATAAACGTGAAACTATTGGCAACATGTCTAATTCCAGGCATGGGCTTCAGGGGTATAAAGGGGGTATTTGTGTTCTCTGGAATTGTGTTCTCTAACCAATACTTTGGGATTAATTGGGGAAGTTGAGAGGAGGTAGGGTGATTGCAATCAAATCTCACAGTAATGCTTCAAAAATCTTGAAGGCCTTCTTAGTGTGCTTTTTTCAAGAAACCATTTAACGAAAGCAGGTGTCCTAATACATTTAACCATGCCGTATATAAACACATACATATACATATGCGCCCTGATGAATTAACACCCTTGCAATGTTATCTCTCTCAGGACAAACACTGGTTCAATCCACAGCTCGTGTAATCCTCCTGCTGGCTTTGAAAAAGATCCAGAGCTGCTCTGGTTGGAAAATGGCATGTCTCCATCTCACGTAGCCCAGGACATAAACAGGAGAAGAGATTACACAGAGGGTGACGGGAGCAGGGACAGAGACTTTTCGCAGGGCGGATGAATAGGAGTCCCACTGCATTCTATTAAACCCCACTGCTTTCCCCAATAGTCAAAAACAGAGCTTGGGGAAGAGGAGCAGCTGTGTGTTGTTTGGACGAGGATATAAAGTGCTAACTGCCCCCACACACACACACACCCACCCACACACACACACACATACACAAGCACATGGTCAGCATACACTACAGCCTCTCACACATTACTGCCTTTACATGGTAAGGCAATCAAGGCTTTTTACAAGGATGCCAGTCAGCATAGGGAGCCTGTTGTTCAGGCATGAAGCAGACAGAGTGTGCACTGCAGTCCAGGGTCCTGGTTAAGATACAGGCTTGTGAAGCAGACTGTAGTGAGGTTTCATGTGAGCACAGACCAGCCTCACAAAATGGGGAGAGACAGGAACTGTGCTGTGGAAAGAGGTGGAGGCAATTCCACCAGAAAATATATAATCTGCTATCAATCATTTCTACATTAATAATAATATTTCATTAGGATAAATATTACACTGACGTACAAATCATGAGAAATTAACTATATCTTGTCCACGACTTTTGCTATGTCCCATGGAAGCATGAACAATGCACTCCTGCACTGGAATGGAGATGGATTTCTTTCCGGAGTTGCTTATCTGTCTGGCGATTACCTCTTGGCAAAACCACCCACTGGTGGTCTAAAACGCCAGCACTATGATCCGAGATCACAGGATTCCTCTCTCCACATCTCGCCACCCAGCAGTGCAATGCTGTATTAGGTGTTAACTGACCAGTAATAATGTAACAGAGGTGGTGGCTGGAGGAAGAGACATGTGCTTGTCTTCACACTCCTAGTGTGGGGTGAATCCTAGGGGAAGAGTCCTAACAGGCTTAGGTAATTGGAACTTCCTAACTGGGAGGGTAAAACTGGGATGAAATTCTTCAAAACTATATAAATCAAAACATTTATTTAGATATATTAATTAAGATTTTAGTCATATAATAAAGTGTAATAAAGGATCGTCAGACAGGCTCCAGGTTATTTCAAAAGGCCCTGAGTTCTCTTGGTGCTGTAGCATTTCTAAGCTGGGTTATGCAAAGAGAAGGGTTCCATTGTACTGTACTAGTATAAATGACAGTACTAGCGCGTGCGCACACACGCACACACACACACACACACACACACACAATCATTAGTCTAGTCTTTAACACAACTTTGTACACAACATCAGGATAATATGGGCATATAATCATAACTATTCCTTCAATGCTGTTGATGCTGATCATTGGATGATCAGTTTGCAATAGTGATCACATATATCACCATACAGCCACCACACATTACTGGGGATCACCCAAACACAACTGTTTGGTGCGGCAAGGCCATTATGTATTTTTTTATAAGGATGTCAGCTGTATGTAGTGGAATTTGAGAATGAAGTATGCCGGCTACGCAGAATATGAGCTCTTTTGTGGCACCTTTTGTTATTAAGAGTAGAACATGTTCCATGGTTCCATTTGTTCTCAGTACATGTGAATACTCTTTTATATGCATGTGTGTGTGTGTGTGTGTGAGTGAGTGAGGAGTGAGTGAGGGGAGGAGTGAGTGAGTGAGTGAGTGAGTGAGTGAGTGTGAGAGAGAGAGAGAGAGAGAGAGAGAGAGAGAGAGAGAGAGAGAGAGAGAGAGGGAGAGAAAAAGAAAGAGAAACTGTTGTTTGATCCCATCTCCCATCCATCAAAGTCAGAATCACTGACATTCACTCCCAGTGCCCCCACTGCTCCCAGTACAGTTTTAGAACAAAAACGCAGTGGCAGCACAGATGGCAGGGTGGCATAGGAAGTGGCACAAAGAGTCATGATTAACCAGAATGCCGTGCTGTCACTCATAGCGCCAGCCTGAGCAGCTTTATGAATGAACGCGAGAGCCCATTCACAGCTACGCTCCTTTCCCCTTTATGGAAGCCTCTGCCTGCAAAATAGGTCTGATTGGACTCAACTCTCAGCATTTGGCTGCATCATTCAAAGCCATTCATCAAGCCAGGAGAACTGGTGCATTTAATCCAGCCTTTCACTCTGTCTCTCTCCCTTTCTCCCCTCTTCCTTCTCAGAACATTCACTCACCCTGGATTGCCTATGCCTTGCCCACATCCTCTCATTCTCCCTCACCTCCCGTAGTTTGACCCAAAAGCCAGTTTCGTAAGGTCTTCACTACAGTGTGTCACTATTTGGAGTTATTTGACAAATGGCATAGAACAGTGGTCCTCAAACTGTGGTACTTGTACCACTGGGGGAACATGAAGCATCCCAAGGTGGCACATGAGACGGTCTCAGAAAACCTGCATTCACACAACTACATTACAAAAATGATTGACATCAGGTTCAAAGGCCTTACAACAGAACCCTGTGGAACTCCACAACATATAAAAAACAACCAGGAAGTGCACTACACTGTACTCTGTTTTCCTCTGTCTCAAGCTTTCTGACACGTCAAAGACCCTACCATGCCAGCATTGTCTCACGTACTCACTATGGATGTTTATAAAGAAAAAATTAAAAAAATTCAACAGTGTCCTAAATTTTTCACTATTCAGCTAAAGTATATTGGGATATGATTTTGTGTGTGTATTACCCAGCCCTACATGAAACCAGAATGTTTTCTCTACAGCGTCACTCAAATAATTAGCACCTCTATTATTAGGTGTGTACAAGGTTCCCAATTGCAATGTTCTGCTGTAAGGTAATGGCCAGAGAACCTAAACCTATTTTCTTGTTAGGTCCTTCTCGTTATGCTAATCTTGCTCTTTGGGGTGCACAACATACTGTACAAAGTGCAAGCATACTGGACAATTAAAACATAGTAAAGTTGCAATCAGACACAAAACTTGTTTCCCCATTTTGGTTTCACTTTTTGACATTTTTGAAATCTGTTAATTATTCTTTACATTGTGTTAAAAATTTGTGATGAACGGGCCAATAGAAATGTTCCAAAATGACTTGGACAGTCATTGGACATCCACTGAATTGAGCAGTTGCACTTTGAGCCACCACTAAAGGACCCACTTTACACGTGCATTTCTGGACAAGCTGAGAGTTATACAAATATGCCTTGAGTAGCTCAGTTACTGCCCACTTCAGCAAAAGTCATTTTTTTGTGTGCAGATGATAGAATCAATGATAGAAACCCCATTTATATGTTAGTGGAGCATTAAAATATGAGTTTATTAGGAGGTAGAAAAACATTACTTTAAGGCCCAATGAAAGAAAAGCTGTTATTGTAGCGAGAGAACACAGTGGGCTCTACAGCAGCACTGACATACAGTACGTAGAGGTGGTTTCACTTTCACAATTTCTCACCACTTCGCTTGCACTCTTGTATTTGGTTCTGTATAAGTATCATAGTGAGCTGCGAGTATTGGACAGAGGAATGTCTACCAAACATCCTCATTAGAATATTAGGATTCACCCAGAAAGTTCCCAGAAATGTAATTTTAACAGGATTTTATCTTTTTTTTTTTTCGTCTTGTCTTTTTTCAATGGTAAACATAACCCTCATTATTACCCCCATCTGACAGGGCCTTGGGGTATGAAATTTACCAGTCATAAAAGACCTCACGACTTTACAACAAGAGTCACAACCTGCCTCTTTATGTAACAACATCACGAGTCTACCATCCATATCAGCGCCATGCTTTACACACTCACCTACCGTCTCGCTGCCAAGTTTGACATGCCGAGTTATTCAATTACCCTGGAAATGTGTTTACAACATTCCCAACCACAAAGCCCCCTTTTTGCTCAGGTCTCCTACATGCTGTGCCTACTGGAAATTTTATTTTTAATGATTTGCAAATATAATGCAATACAAAAGCAAACAATATGACTGTCTTAATTCACTATAGATTATATTTTAAATGAAATTATGTACATTGCTGCATGAAATGGATTTTTTTTAGATGTACTAATATACACATGAAAAGATGAGGCACAAATGCATGCAACTGACTGTGTCCATCATACTGTGTTTATTATATGGGACCAGTCAGAGACAAACGATGCATTCTCACACAAATTGGCAATTAATCACTGCAGCTTCACGGAGAGAGGGGGTTAATCAGCATCAGCCCTACTATGCATGGATTGAAATATAATGCTTGAGCACAAAATACAAAAAAGACGTATCGCTGTATAACTGACAGTTCCTACTGAAATCTAGAACATCCCATCAGCCACTCTTGAGTGCACAGGATTCCTCCTGCTGTGTTTCCACTTCCAGACACGTGCACACACTAAGATCAGCCTCCATCGTTGTGTATTGTCCTTTAATGGCTTTAATACGAGAGAGCACAAGTCCAGTCCTCACCAAACACACACTCGCCTCACACACAGACAACACGGCCTGCAATGGAGAAACAGCAGCTTCGTGTGAAAAATCCTTCAGAACTACGTGAGAATTATTCCCAAAGACACAGGTCCAGGTTGGGACTTTGTAGCATGAGAAGCTGCACATTCATACATGTGGTTTGATGCTTGTGATATAATGTGTTTTGCTCCATTACTGAGAAAGTCCTCATGGTTATAATGACCATCCTCACTAGCAAACCATTCCCTGGATTGTTCACACCCTTTTAATGTTGTGGTTGGGCTGAAGTCATTTGCTTGGGAAGGTAATATTTCACACCAGCCTGAGATAAGTGCCTGCAGGAAGATGGGGCTTTGTCTTGGACGTTAGGCTCGGGGAGGGATGGAGCAAAGCCAAGGAGGCTCTGCCTCTCATCATGAAGAAGCAGCATGAAGCACTTTTAATCAAGCAAGGTCCTCCTGCTTAACAATCTGTCTACCATGTGACCTCAGTCATCTGCTTCGCATGTATTTGTGCGCAGGCGCCTGCTCACGCACACATGCACAAACATCTGGGCTCGTCCAATACCATATAATAGCCTCAAGATGACATCACCTGTAATGGAGCCCTTGGCTGTCAAAACAGGCCAACAAATCTTATGCTGGTCGCCCTCATTATGCGGGTTCTTTAAGAGCAGCAGGGCACCTCCTGGCTTTACTGGCTAATTCACTTCAATGTCCTTCCTGCATAATAATAAAAGAGGAAGAAGATTGGTGGCATTTATTGAACCAGTATTTTAATATTTAAAAGGGAATTCAGCAAAAATAAAAAATGGAATAATATAAACTTTGAATATAAACTTTAAACTCTTGACAAACAGGGCAAATTTCATTTGTTCAATGTAAGTAAAAATAACCAGAAGTGACTGTATTAAACACTGTAACCATAAACATGCACATTTTTTCTTACCGTATTTTCCGGACTATAAGCCGCTAATTTTTTCCCACGCTTTAAACCATGTGGCTTATAATGAGGTGCAGCTTTTTCTTCTTATATATGTTATTTTGCAGGGTTTTTTTTTTTTTTTTACTTTGCAGGTGCGTCTTATATTCCAGTGCAGCTTATAGTCTGGGAAATACGGTAATTTTCTTTTTGAGTTTTTTTTTCCATCAGCATATTTACAATTTATTCACTGTTAAATCAACACCACAGTCATGGATGAATCAATGCTGAACTGAAAAGTGTTTAGGGTGTTTGTTCTTCCATTAGTCTGTAACATTTATGTAACATGACGCTCTGAACGTTTGAATACACCTAGAAGCCAAAACATTAGAACCACTGACAGCTGAAGTGGATAACTGTGGGTTAACCCATTGTGGGTCAGAACATCTCCAAAACACAGGAGGCAGGTCCTGTAAGGTGTTGATAATACATAATGGTCCATACCTGCCAAACGTTCTCCACGGAAGGACAACCTGTGAACCTGTGACGGGGACAATGATGCTCATAGAGGCCCCACCTCACAACTTAAGCATGACTTAAAGGATCTTCTGCTAATGTCTTGGTGCCACATGCCACAGGACAGTCCAAACGGAACACACTGAAGCAGTCCTGCTCCTAATGCCTGTTTTACTGCTTAACACCAGCAACCTCAGTGAGGGTTACACACTACTATGGGGAACTAACAGTAACCTACACAATTGTTCAAAATGCATCAAATTAAACCGCCTGCAGTCACATATGTACCAAACATGGTGGTCAAATTATGGTGTGAACTAAACCAGAATGTCAATATACTATTATTGTGTATCATCATCGCAAAATGAATCACAATAACCATAACAATCACCATATTGCCCAGCTTTATCTGGAATGCAATTTAACAACCTGGTCTACAAATTATCATGACTGTGTGAACCTACCAAAACCATTCTGTTAACACGAACAAAAACCATTGAATTACAGTTTGTTGTGTTTTGAGAATTCTGCCGTCTGATAGAAGGTTAGTGACCCAAAACATGCACTTAACAATTAACAGATGATGGCGTTTTAATGCACGTCAAGCTTGAACAGAACATTTCAACGTGATATGCCACAGCATTTTTTATTCAGAAGACACCCTCTGCTCCCAGGAAGTTCAGGGAGTACAACACTGTATGTGGTTGAGGAGGAAAAAGGTATGACTTGTGAAACATTCCAAACTTTCCACATAACCATTTCCAAGTAATCTCCCTTGACTACTTTTATGACACAAACAGCCAATGAAGCATGAGCTCAGATCTCGAGACCCATGCTTCAATGTGATATTTGTTTAGCTATGGGTTGTATAAAAGCGGTCACTGTGATGTGACGTCACAAGGATGATGTGCACCGTTGCTGTGAATTACAAGTGATCCCATAACCCGGTGCCAGATGATCCTTTTCAAAGAAATATTTCCCTCAAAAATGTAGCCGACAAAGAAAGGAAGCTCTTGAGGGCTAGTTCTTGTATGCATTCCTTTAAGTATCCTGCCCTGCTTCCACCATCTTACTGACAGATTTTGATCTAGTGTGCAAAGAGCTGAGGGCATCTGAGGTCATGACCTAATTTAGATGAGTGTCATGAGCTCAATGTAGTGAAACATCCACCAAATATCCATGTGCTCCTGCGTAATCAAATGTTCCGCCTGCCATTTATAGAAGCATGGAACAGATATTGTTTTGTATCAATTTGCTCCAAACCTGGAAGCCTAATAATAAAATACCTAGTGCACTTAATTTAGCTCAATCGTTCCATAATAAGTCAGCATACCTCACAAATTTGGAGACATTCTCTGGAGACCTTCCCATGTGTTAAATGAACGCCACCCAGTTGTAAATTAGACAGCGCTAGGACAGCGTAAAGCAACACTGTGCCACTTTTCTGTGCAACAACAACCTGTTTCCATGTTCACACTGCTGGGGCACAAAGAAGAACGACCTTTCAATTAGCATTTTCAATTAAGATCGGACGCTCCTTCTTGAAGGCAGGTTTCCGCCTTGCTAATGCGAATGTGATGACAGGAGATCAAACCAGGCCACAGTTTTCTTTTCCGAATCACAAGAGCAGCCATCAATGAGCTGCTCATTTCCTACAATTAAAAGCCCTCAGCTTGATTCAAAGCTTCCAAATAACAAATGGCGAGAACAAAAACTGTGGCTGGTTGGACGGCTGAGCCTGTTTTCACTTGTTTCCCTCCGTCTGAAGGCTCTGTGGCGCAGTGTTTCCTGTAGGTGCCATCCAGAGGAAGTCTGGAGCCTGCTACCGCTGCAGTTCGGCTTCAGGCAGACACACAAACAGGTACGGCCGCAGGACGCGCTGAAGGACAGGCTCCATACTATATAAAGATCAAACATGTCTGCTGTCACATCCTGGTTCGAGTGGGGTCAGGGAGAAACTGTGTCAGGTCAGAGGCCCAGCTGAGGAGGCTTATTTCCTTTTTTTATATTTTTATATATATATATTTATATGCTTGTTTTTTTTGTTGTTGTTCCATTTGAGCTGACTGCACTGTATGAAAGGTACCCCACGAATAGATATCAGTATTTCTAAACATTTCTACACGTTCTAAATTCCCAGAAACTGCAGTGTTGATCGCTGAAGTGTGCTCAGAAAAGATGTAAGAGGAATCAGAACGCTTTGATTTTTGCACGGTGCCCACGAACACAGCACTGTGTCTGTGTAGCCTCAGGAACTGGAGCAAATCCTTGGCTCCTCTGATGAAGCAGAACAAGGAAAATGTCTGTGTTAGTGCAATGTTGTCTGTCAAAGCAGGAACTGGGAGGTGTTCATTGCTGACCTCCAGGGGTAAGACCTTCCCAGCGACCCTCAGCAAAACAAGAGCGCGGGCGGCAGCTGCCACGGACAGCCCTGCTTCTGCTCACTGTAGGAACTCAATGACACATTAATACAGGGCAGCAGTCCATCGCAGGGTACCACACACACACACACACACACACACACTCTCCAAGGGGCAATTTAGCATGGCCAATTTACCTATCATAGGCATTTTTGGAAGATGGGAGAAAAACAAAGTGCCCAGATGAGATCCACACCAACTCCTCACAGACAGCGACCTGAGTGGAGATCGAACCCACAAACCCAGTCCACTGTCCAGCTTTATTGAAAATTTCAACATCAATATTTCATTTGTGTGTGAAAATTCATGCCTTTTGGTAAAGTGGTCAGTACTGGGTTGGCAAATGTTACACACAATTCCAAACTTTTGGCAGCAACAAATGCAAAAGAAATCATTTCCATCCAATCCATTCATGCAAAGAAACTTTAGATGAACTTTGGATTTGCAAAATGGCTGTACTGTTTGCAGTTCAGAGGCGCTGAGCAGGATGAGCACCGTCCCCCCGAATGAGAGCTGAAATCTCTGTGCCACCCTAAAGAAATCCACCATGTATCTGAAGTGCAATGATAATGCACCAGATAATTTTGGAACAGCGTAGTGTTTTTTCAGAGCAGCTTTTTACTCTGCATTTCAGAATTTCGAAAGGAACCTGTGGTATTCTATCTGCTATGATCTGATCTTCCATAGGGTCGGTTGTTTCTGGTCACTGGCTACCTGTGCTACCAAATTACAGATCATTTTTCATCGTTCAGGCATTTCACGCATGTTGAAAATTCAAAAACAAACTGGGCGGATGGTAATCCCGCCAGTGCTGACTAAGATAGTCAACCTGAGACAGTCCAGTTGTTTCGAGGAAGTGGGCAGTGGATCTGTGATAGGTTAGAAGCAAGTACAAGGGAACTTTGTTGTGGTGTGGACAGTTTGAGCTCCATTTCTGTGGACAAATGCACAGGAAAAGCCATGTTCAGCACCCTGTACTGCCATACCTAGCAGAATGGTGGTGATGCACTGCTCTCCACAACACCATATTCTCCCACCAACTACTGCTATGAAAGCATTTGTTTGCAGAGTGAGGCGTGGCTATTTGATCAAAATCTGTTTTTTACTAAGCAGGCAATATTCTACAAATCCCACTGATCACTTTTCATTATGTGCTCAAGCATACTGAGCTAAAACATCATCCCAGTGTCCACCTTTATGTGCTGAAACACAACCCTAAGCACAAAAGCAGCCCTGGATACGAGTAGGCCTGCACTCAAACATAACATCCTCTACACACTCACCCCAGCCTCACTCACACTCACACACACACACACACACACACACACACACACACACACACACTATATATGCTTCACCAGCACTTTGAAGGAGAAGCTTATACTATAAAGCAGAGAGAAGATGGGCTGCATTCACCTTGCCCCCCGATATGATCAGTCTGGAATGCAGTGATGAATTACGCAAACACACATGTTTGTGAAGTGATGTCAGTAGAAGAACCAGGAGAGTGGGCGGCAGCCTCTAACACCAGTGCTGCTGCTGGATACTCAGGTTACACTTTCACTGCTAGTACTGCAGAAACGCATTAGAGACTTCTTTTAGAGACCATCAGGAACGGCTGATCAGATAACCATCATCACAGATGAATCCCATATTGCATCCATTCCAGGTTATATTTTTCACACTTCAACATCAATTTCTCAACATTTTGAGGGTCCATGTTTGTGTTTGTCAACAGCTCAAGTACTTTCTCAGTGGACAGGGCAGGGGGTAAAGCGACAACGGTGTTGGGAAGAGGAAATGGAGAGCTGTTGTTGTGGGAAATGCCAGAACTGTCCCTCCACTTCCGATCTCTGGTTTTATTATAGCTAGTGTGGCAGCGGTGCTGTCCATGGCACAGCTTCACAGAGCCAACCTCGGAGCGAGGGGAATCAACAGATACGGTTTAAAGGGGCCCTAGAATGGAAAACTGTATTTACCTTGGCATAGATGAACAATGAGAGTCTGGTACATGGAAGTTACAAACTGTGAACCTCAAACACTGACGTGTCCTCTTTCAAAAGCAAAACCCTCTAAAACAGGGCTCTAAAAAAAGCTAAATCCAAAACCTGTTAAGAAACAAACTCGATTTAACTTGGTTTTTATTTACACCCTTAGATTTGACATAAAATTAGAGTAAACGCACCAGCTGCATTGAGAGAATAGGGAAGCAAGGCAGAAAAAAAATCGAAGACTTGTTGAAGGTGAAGGTCTTCTCTGAAAATGAACAACCAGAGGAAGTGCTGCAAGCACCTGTACGATGAGCACAAGAGAACCAGGGAAGTGAGGTTACAAGCAAACTGCTCAGAGAAGAGCTGACCAGTGGATGAACTTGCCATGTGCTAGATTAAAGCTTACCCTTCCAGACTCTACTATAACCTGTTCTTCCAGCCAACCACATTGTCCTGGACACTGAGAGGACCCACAGGGGACAGCACTGTGGAATAATTAGAAAACAATATCCCAATTCTTGGTACAGGTCTAAAACAATGCTAGGTAAGGCTGGCGAGGTGGTGGGGTGACATCCCGCAGCCATCCTGGCCATGGCTTCAATGCACACCTGGGACCAATCAGGGCAATGAGCCCCAGGTGTCACCATAAATGGAGCTCCAGCCTCACACAAAGGACAGAGCTGAGGACTGGGGAGGAGGCTGGGGAGAGAACTGTGAGCACGGGTTTAAAAGGGTAAATGCTCATGGCTAAACAGCCCTTTTGTTTAGGCAGTTAAGTGCCTGAAGCCGCCCAGTTGGGCGTAGATATTATTTTTGATTGTTTACGTTGGAGTTGTGTGTGCACATGTTTAAATAAAGCCCATGTGAATCACTCCACTCCTCATTTTCAGCGTGCCTTCCCTTTATCCAGGTCTTGTGGCCACACCCCCATTCCCTGGGCACTGGTCCACACTCGTCTATGGGCCGTCATGGTACCATAAACCAGCCAATAAGAGCAGAGCTCATCTTTCCAGCTTTCGAGTCCAACATAAAAAAGAAAATCAAATAATGTGCTTGTTAAACTGCATATTACTATTTATTTACACATCAAAAACATGCGTAGTACTATTTACACATCAAAAACCACTTAAAATACTTAAATGGATTCAGCTTTAGGACATGTTGAACAACATGGAGCAGATGACGTCATGTTTGTACCTGTTGACAACACCCTTTTTGATTACTAACAGCTTGTGGTTAGTAATGTCTAATCTGTGGCAGTAGTGTGATATGACTGGATTAGTGATGGTGATGGTGATGGTTAGTAACTAGGGAAACAAACGCATCACATTTGTGATGTCAGGCATGTATGTGGGAGTGAGAAATCTGATTTCATTCAAGTGCAATGTGGCAATAAATAATCCTACGAACACGTTGTCTCTGAAATCTCAAACCACAAACTAGTGTTTTCTCCCAGACAATATGGCATGTTCCTTCTAATAAACCCAATGGGGTTGCTGCTGCTGCTCACAGGCCTTTGAGGAATGATTCCAGACCCATCACTGATGAGTAAATTCCTCTGATGCCATTGAATGGGATGCCACAAGATTAGTCATCTATTTTCAAGTTTCCACAGATCGCTGCTGATGCTGATGCCAATACTCAACATTTCCCCGTCTGACAGCAAGCATTTACAAATGGTTCCCCAAAATACATCACCTTCGTACATCATCATCTTCTAAAGTTACAAGGGATTACAAGGGACGTCCTGTGTCTTAATAAAAACCCGGCATGGCTTATATTGAACAGCTTGAATGACAGCCATCCACAAATAAGGCAAGTGAGGTCATGCTAACTGAGATGTGCCTCTCCGTGAAATGTCATTCTCTGTTAGCATATTTAAGTGAAGTGTTCCTTTAGCAAACAGTCTTGCAACTCAAGACAGCACATTCCTCCATTTTTCCAACCAGTAGCTACAGGGCACTAACTGACAAAAGTGTTTGTGCTGGAGATTTGCATGCCTTTGCATGGCATGGCATGGCTTCAGGTGATACCTTGTGATGTGACATAGACTTGCTTCATGTACGGCTATCAGAAAAAGCATGCTATGGACTGCTGGAGAAGAAAACGTGCTCTTCTGGTGGAATTACAAACGTGGATTGTAAGTCAAAGCATACAGCATAAAGAAGGTGAAGGCTAGAGGAACAGATTTTCTGCACAAGCCAAAAAAGGCAGTTTCTAGACTCATTATAAAATACAAGAGCTCATATTGATCGTACCCAGTAGACCAAAATGAAGCGTGACAATGGCCTAAAAGAATACTTCAAGTACACGCAGAGGGTGCTAATGAACAAGCCA
The DNA here is from genome assembly GCA_034509495.1 of Acestrorhynchus altus. Lineage (NCBI taxonomy): Eukaryota > Metazoa > Chordata > Actinopteri > Characiformes > Acestrorhynchidae > Acestrorhynchus > Acestrorhynchus altus. The sequence continues at coordinate 11,744,240 of CM067517.1, read as the reverse complement.
GAGGAAGCCAGTTAATGGAGTTTTTGCATTGGTGGTGCACTAAGACACATTTCTGTACAATCTCTAAAATATAACATGCATGCAATGCAACTCTAACATAACCTGCAATGTAAATATGGTTAACAATGTCAGTTGTAGTTTAAATGTTGAAAAAACTTTGAAACAATGTTTAATGTTAAACGGTTGTGGAAAGTTTAACATAACTTAAAAATCAATAGTGAAAACTGAAATATAAAATGGATAATAATGTTAAAATTAGTATGAATCCTCATGAATTACCATGTAGCCCTGATGTAGTCGATCAGCTAAGGCATGTTTCGTATCTGATGCTAGGCTACAGTTGGTAACAAACACTGGACCTATCGCTAATGTCATCTCCATAAATACATGCCCAAAATGTCCCCCATTCAAAACAGATCCAGATCCAGATTAGAATGGTATGGCTTACTTTAGTCCATAAAAACAAAAATAAACGTCTGCACACTGCTGGACGATGGGGACAGGCCTGTAAAGTAATCTCCAGTTTTGCAGTGTACACTGATCAGCTATAACGTTACCACCGCCTGCCTAGTACTGAGGAGGTCCACCTTGTATTGCCACAACAGATCTGACCATTGGAGGCCGGCACTCCACAACACCTCCAAATGTGGACCTTCACAAGACATTAGCTGAACCGAGGGTGACCAAGACCATGTCTCCATTTCTTGGACCACTACATACTTAGAACTCCTCGCAAGGCATGCCTGACGTTTTGGAGAGGCTCTTACCAAGTGCTCTAAAATCAAAGTTTGGTTCTTGTCACAGTTTCTTACAGTTACCCGTTTTTTTTTGTTTCTAGTACATCAACTTAAAGAACTGACTGGTCATTTGCTGCCTAATATACACCTCCTCTTGACAGATGCTACTGTAGATGAAGATAATCAATGTTTTTCACTTCAACAATCAGTGGTACTAATGTTATGGCTTGCCGGTATAGGTGAACTATGGAAACAAATCAAGTCCCCCTTTATGCCATTACAACCTCACGAGCTTGCAGTTGTGATGTAAAGAGATTTACTGCACATCACGGAACATCAGCTCAAAGTCTGTGTGACTGGGTGCCATGTGGATGGAGCCTTGGGATACAGATTTAACAAATGTGCAGCATCATCCCCTGCACTGTTGAATAATATTGCAAAGCAGGACATTATAAAGATAACGTCAGACACTAAACAGGTCTACACTGATTGTCTACATCATGCTGATTTGAGTTTTCACAATGTTTACGATTATATCTGATTTTTCGAATAGCATACATAGCCATACACAGTTGCAGCTGTGCGTACAGAACCTGGGCAAAAGTAATGGGACTTCCACTGTTTAAAATATGTTTATCCTGGTTTATCTTGTTGGAGTAACTGTCTCTAATATTAAGGGAATACTTTCTATTCTACGAGATTTTGTAGCACTGCTGTGATGATTTGATTTCATTCAGCAACAAGAGCCTTAGTGAGGTCAGGGTGTTGGATGACCAACACCCCACCTCAATGACCCCTCTAGTCCTGGCTTTAGGTGCCTACGGGCTCATCCTTTTCTGCTCCAGAGAGTCCTATTCTATTGGCAGTACTTCACTACCGGTTCTAGACAGGCTGTTTGTGCATATGCACATCTGTGTCAGCAATTTGGATTAAATCTAATTGTATTAAATGAATGAAATCAGCTGCTCTCGAAAAATCCATCATCAAATATCTGTCTGATAGCAATATGGTCCAGCTTCATTGTGCATCTCTATTTAAAGAGACACTGGAAGTAAGTGAGATGTTACCTAAATGACCTTAAAATCTTTACATCGCACTAAAATCACCAGATGAGGGTGACTCATACATTTCTTTATAGTGTCCGAACAATGTAGGCGATATGGAGCCTGTTTCAGCTGACAGGCCGATACCTCAGCGATGGAACGCTGAAGTCCACAGCTGCTTAAAATATCTCTCTACATTAGGATGTGAGCAATGTCAGATGACAGCAATCCCGTGTGCTAAATGGCCTACATTGTCCACTACTGGCCATCCAAGCCCATTTAAGTGGAAGGAATTTCGAGATGGGACAATTAGTGCTGTTGATGTTGCCAGGCTCTGTCTCCATGTCTGCTTTCTGCTCTGCTGTTATCCTTTGCTAAGTGGATGAGAAGCTTTTCCTGGGCTTTTTACGAGTGTACTGCACCTCTGCTGTCCTGAAGCTTTGGAGAAGCTCTGGGGGGACCGGCAGTGCTGGCATTCAGCTCAATGGCGTTGTGATAGAGCTTTCCTCTTGACTGCAGCTGGCCTGTTTGTTTTGACATGAGCAGTTCCTGAGCAGACAAGGAAGCTTTATATGGAAGACAATGAGGAAATGACCTAGTATCGGTGAAGACTTGAAGATCTTCCAAATGAGACCAAGAAAGAGGAAGAATGAAAAGAGAGAGAGTGAGAGAGAGAGAAAGAGAGAGGGACGGATGACATCATGGCAAAGTTAGGCAGGAGGATGGAGAGGTTCTGTAATGTAACCCTGTAGATAAACAGTGGACAGCTGTATTTATGAGAGCAGGAGCTGCAGGCCTTTCCTCACTTTTGCACAAAAGAAGAAAAAAAATTGGGGACAATAGGGGAAGACATCATCTGCAGTGAAACACCGGAAAGCACTAACAGTTAGTCCCCAATGTCCAGTCACCATGGCAGGATGGACAGCAGAACGGTCCACAGGCTGCATGCACCTTACAGCCATGAATAACTGCAATAGATCCTGCTTCCTTCATAGGAACAGTTGTGAGGCCAGCTGTCCCAGACAGAATTAGGGGACAGACGGTGGCTCCACGGCAAGCCTTGCACACCCAGTTACAGACACAGTTAAATCCAGATAATAACAGAAGTTATCCGTACTGGACTGTCCATCCCATGGTCCTGGAGGCACCCATACCCTGCATGTTTTAGAGCTTGAGTCAACTAATCAGCTCATTAATCAGGCATGGCGGGGGAGGGAGGGGTGTGCCTCCAGGACCAGGGTGGAGAAACACCAGCAGTTCGTTCATGGGACTGGGAGTAAGCGCAAGGGGAGATGGGAGGACAGGAGGGCGCACCTGCTAGTGCTGAACCCGAGAGGACACTTTGGTAGGACAGCAGATCATCTCCACCACATGTTCAGAAGGTAACAGAACAGCAGACAGTAAGCAGCGGCTCACACTTCCTCGCTTAGGCTGATCCAGAAATGTGTAAAAGTGAGGACGACAGGATGCACTGACTTTAAAAAAGGAAAGGGACAGTGTCTTACATATCGGCGGAGTTTCTTCTCCGGAGGAGACTTCCTCAGCCAGCCCTGGCAGATGATTTCTCCGCCGCTCATGTTCCCTGTGTGAAGACTACGGCTCAGTCTCAGGCTGCGCTGTCCTCATCAGACGATCCGATCAGGCAGAGCCATCTGCCGCCGCGCTCACTGACGGTGCCAGGCGGGCAGGACCGAGGGCCATGTGTCCGCGCTCCCCTGTGACGGGCGCAGGGGTCGGCGGTGCGCGAGCCGTATTTTTGTTTTTCCTTTCACGCCGAACTCCGCCCCGCCTCCTTCCCGCGCTGCCATTGGCTAATAGTTCCAACTCGGACGCGCTCCAACTTCTTATTCATGAACTACTGGCCAATCACAGCACGTGGAGGCGGGGCTATGCAGAAAACGGGCGTGAAACAAAGCGCACGTTGCTTTCCCTCCGGCAGACCACGCCCAGTCATTAAAGAGGCGTGGCTTCACGAGTTTAAAAGGGAATTAAATACTCAAATTAATACTCAACTCTTCCAAAAGCCGCAACCCTGGGCTTTGTACATCATAGGCTGCCATATGGTGTCTGTTTTCCCTTAGAAAACAAAATAAATTAAATTATTATATATAAATACAATAATAAAATGTAATAAAATAATGTTTCATTCTTAAAATAAAAAAAAACAAGTCTGCATTTAAATGATACTGATTTTATTCATATTTACCTTGGATGTGATACTTCTCACAATCTACTGTTTGCACAGGAGTTCATGAACAAAACAGCGGCTTCTGCAAACCACTAATTAGCAACAAGAACTGGAAGAGCAGAAAGAAAGCATCTGCTCATGATCCTAAAATTAAAGTTCACCTATGACACACAGTGGAGGTAGTGTCATAGCTTGGGCTAGCATGGCTTCTTCTAGGGCGGGATCATTAATCTTCGTTGATGTGACGCATGATGGCAGCAGTGCAAGGACTCTGACGTCTACAGAACAATACTATCAATTTAAAGGAAGATGCAACCAAACTGATTAAGAGATCTTTCATTATGTAGCAAGATAATGACCCAAAACACACTACAGAAGAGTTAATCAGGGACAAGAAGTGGATATTCACATGATGGCCTAGTCAGTCTCCAGATTTAAACCCTATAGAGCTGCATTGTAACTGTAACTTCTGTTCCTTTCTATATATGACAATAAATATTGAAGAAAGTAGGCTCTTACAGTTAGAATAGCCTTAGTTTTAATAGTTAGCTATTTTTTAAATGAAAAAAATTGCCTTATAAGCTTTGCACTGCTTGTTTCAATCCTCAGATCCTTACTGGGTGAAATCAGTGCAGAATATTTATATTTTGAGTGTATCAAGCAAATGAGATAAGCCATGTGAGAATTTAGTATTAAAATGAATGTAGTATACAAATAAGCTTCCAATCAGCTGTAACCAAAACCCACAGATCAGTTGAGTTAGAAAAAGCCACCATCTAGTGGTCAACTACAGTATTGTGCCCTGTTTTTTGTGCCAAATCATCACAGACAAGTTGTTGACAAAATGTTAACAATGTTTAGCTATGAAGAAACCGAAGCCCATTGTACTAGCTATAATGCATGTTCCTACACTACATCCCAAAATTTAGACATCTGCTCATCCAGTGTTCCTTACAAAATCAAGGGTATTTTGTCCAATGGGCTGCAGAGGGTTCTATATAGAACCTTTTAAAATGGGGTCTATATACCACCAAAAAAGGTTCTTCCATTTTTACAAGCTATAGTGTAGAACACCTTTGGTGCTATATATAACCCTTTATAATGCGTTCTCCAACCTAAAAAATAACCTAAACGGTTCTTTGAGTGTTCATGGTTCTATATAGAACCCTCCTTTTTAAGTATCACAACATTCCAGTGTGGATTGCAGTGCATTCAGACACAAGAACCTCAGTGAGGTCAGATACCGTTGTTGGACTATTAATTCTTGATCACAAACCTCATTCCAACTTATCCCAAAAATATTGGATGGCGCTCAATCACTCCAAAGAATGTGGTTTTGCTGCACAACCCAACATTTTGGGCCTTTATATCCTTCTAGCTGATGCTTGTCCCAAGGGTTGGTGACCTCAGTCTCTTTTGTAGGATGCAGACCATCCTGTTCAATTGAAAATGCTTTTCTACGGAAACTGATTTATAAACTCAAAGCCAGGGTCAGGAGTGGGTGCGCCTTAAAGCAGCCGAAGTCACTAATGGACTTGTGCTCTAATACCGCATATGCTTGTGTGCAGTAGTTCACATTATGTATCGCAAACAGTACAAAACAGCTTTTAAGAATTCACCTCCTGCTTCACAAACAAAAACAGATCTACACCTTTTGACTGTGCCATAAACAGTGCGCTGGGAAATCCACTTTCTGGAGCTTATGCTCTCTTCCTCTTGCCGCCAGAGATGTTCGGTTACAAATTCAATATGACTGGAAGGTTGAATGGGAAAACTGATATCTGTAGAAATAATTAAATGATCATCTGCAAAGCTGAACAGAACATTTGGACTACAATTAAGTGTACTTCGTCCATCTGACCTTTGATGATAAAAAAAATAAAAAATAAAAAATAAAGGCCATGAAGGGTGTTAAGATTAAAAAAAAAAACTCATAAAACAAAATGCAGCTAACCAGCACTCATATTAGGTTTAATTTGTAAAAGTGTAAAGGATCTTCATAGCTTGTGAAAATGTTTATCTTGTCTTGATTGCACACCGCTGAATTATGACATATGGTTTGTGATGGAGATCTTGATGCTTCAGTCCCATAGATTTGCATATTCTGACTCGTATTATAGAGGGTGTTTATTGCATATTAAAAGATTTGTCAAGGAGCTTGAATTTTCTCATTAAAATAAAGCACCGCAAAATTCTTAATGAAATCTGAAATAATTTACTATCTCTCGCCATCTGCTTCTGTGCATTAAGAAGCAATTATTCAAAACATGCGATTCTGCCTCACCATTTGGCCACATTAGTCACAGTATTAGGACATATGCAACAATAAAAAATCCGTTCCATCACTTTATTACAATTTTCTTTTAGACTCCTTCATAGAAGGCAGGAGCGTGAAGAGCGTGCAAATGGAATAGTGTCTTTGATGTTGTCAATTCCTAAAACGCACTGCAGGTACCTCTCGAATCCCATCCCAAAGCCACCATGAGGGACTGAACCGAACTGTCGCAGCTGCAAATACCTGAAAAATTGGAGAGACAATGGGTGTAGCACCACATTTTGGTTCACAGAGCTGACTAATGTGATCTGAACTCACTGTGACCCTACCATGCATAGGTGTCCTCCAGTCCAGCCCTGAAGAAACACAGAAGAGCAAATATTGAGCAGTGTAAAAATAGTTCACCCATAAATGTACTTGATACATTTTTGTACTATTCCACTGTAATAATTCATTACATTGTCAATGAATAAACTGTACGTTCCTGCAACTGTGTGCTTTGATAAATGTAATGCTGATTTGATTAATGAACTGTAAATACTATGCACATCAAAGTAGCTTTTAATAAATAGCTTTTGTAACTGAAAAAAAAAATCCATAAGCTATCCATACTAGTGCAGGGGTTCGTTTCTACCTCACAGCTTTCATAACTAAGAGGCATAACACCCCACAAGAAATCAAACTGAAAGTTTATGTAAAATTGTTTTATATGGCCATATATTCCTCTCAAAATGAAACCATTAGGAATTAGGGCCTGAATAATGGCTTAAAGAACAGCCCGTCTTCATGAAAGACCTCTATATGTCAGACCCCATGTCAACAATCCATTCGGTCACATCCTATTGTTAGGGGCCATTATTTCTTTGTTTAAAAAACTTTTACGACTCTTGTTTACCAAATTAACTCTGAACTTGATTAGAGCAACGCCATACGATGGCATGGTGCTGCAAACCATCACAGACTGCGGAAACTTCCCACTGGACATGTATTCTGCCTGGTTTCTGTGCCACTCCGTGTGATGAACTAGACACTATTTATTTTCATGAGCTATAAGCTATACTGATCATAAGGAAAACAAAAGAGCTTGACATATTTGTCTCTTTACATGTAATGAATATAATAAATAAGTATTTTTTTTATTACATTTTGAAGAAAATAAAAAAAAACTTTTTCCACAATAAGGAGAAACTTTTTATGGGTTTTAGTACCGTATGTCCACGGTTCTTTATGGAACCATGATGACACAAAGAACCACATAAATGCTTAAATGGCTTTTTGCCAGGAAAAATGGTTTTTCACATTGGTCTTTTGTAGATGGTTCTATATAGCATCCAACCCATTTTGTGCACTGGCACTACAATTATGTGATAGCAAACAGCTATACCTCTCCTTCTGAATCATTACACAACAGCCTGCATCCTCTTACCGAGCTAGTCGAGTCTTTAAAAGCTCAGGTCTTTCCTCTCTAAGAGAACCACCACACAGCTCTCCCACATTGGGCACCAAGAGGTCTACAGCAGCTGCCTGTGAAGAAAATCATCAGAAATAGCTGCTTGAATGAAATGGTCAGGTACTCTGACAATGAAAAAAAGAGTATTAGTCCTTTGAGTGTTTCAGGAGATTATTTATAGCACAGTTTAAATCATCCTTTAAATCAAATAAACCCAAGAAGGTTCTCACACACACGGTGAACACGATGATATTCACTTTAATTGACTGGGTACAGATGGAATAAAGTGTGCATTGTAATCAGACCTTTAGCTCTTGAAATATTTTTTCTCCTGAACTGGCAACCCCTGGCTATGAGACAAGTCTTTGGGCTGTTTAAAGAGCTGAGTGATTCTAAAGATGGCATAGTCATAGGACTACACTTTTGTCACAAGTCAGTTCATGAAATTTCTGGCCTATTACATCAGCCCCAGTGAACTGAAAGTGCTATTACTGTGAAATGGAAGCATTTCCACTGACATTTTCAACAAATCACTGGAACTTTGCTCAGCTCCCACGTTTCAAGTCATGAACTTTCATTCCGGTGCCCAAAAATTGAACATTATAGAAGTAAATGACTAAAGGCTGGTTGCTTCTCTACCTCTATAGTCATGAAAGTCTTTGAACGCTTGGTTCAACCACACCTGAAAGCAATTACCGACCCTCTGCTGGACCCCCTGCAGTTTGCATACAGAGCAAACAGGTCTGTCAGTGATGCAGTAAACTTGTTCCTGCACTTCATGCTAAACCACCTACACATTCCAGGGAAATGCGTCTGAAATTCAACTATGCTTTGAACACTGTTGTGCCAGAGCTTTTACAGGTTAAATGGCTAGGAAAGGTGCAGCTAGATAAACACGTGTCCCTACTGGAGCACCAAAAAATCCATCTGAGAAGATCCTGAAGTTGGTTATCTACAATAAACCTGAACAGTCCTGATCCTAGTGCAGCAGCACCCCTCTCTTGCTGATCACACACAATACTGTGGAGATCATTGTGGACCAATGCACCCCCTCCACTCAATAGTACAATTGTTTCTACTGTGGAGTTCCTGGGTACTACCATGTCCAGGAATATGAAGTGTGAGCGTATCATTCTTCATAACCAAAAGAGAGCAGCTGAGGATGATGTTCTTGAAGTATCTGAAGAAGAAAAAAATTCAATATGTCTCAGGCCCTAATGATACAGTTCTATAAAGTGATCATTAGGTCTATCCTCACAACATCCCAAAACATCAGCACCTGAGCCAGTCCAGTGCATAATCAGGGCAGCAGAGAGGATCATTCAGTGTACTCTGCCAGCGCTTTAGGTCATACAGGGCCAAGTGCATTGGCAAGACTACAGCTCTCATCTTGGCCATCACTTCTTTGAACCACTGCCCTCTGTTAGAAGGCTTAGGACTATCAAAGCAGACAACTACACACACTAACAGCCTTTCCCCCGAGCTGTGGTCCTTATTAACCACAGTGGACACCTTGAACTTTCAATAGAACTTTACAACCCCACACCCTCATAACTGTGACCAAGAACTCCACTCTACTTCACAAGATCTTTTGCATAACTGTGCAAATCAGTACAAGTCACCTATTCCTTTTCGCATCGCTAAATTGCAAACTGCCTCTGGAAGCAACATCCATGCAAGAACTGTGCACCAGGATCTTCATAAAATGTATTTCCATGGATGAGAAGCTGCATACAAGCCTATGATCAATATGCACAACAAGCAATGGCTGGAGTGGTGTAAAGCATGCACCGCTGGACTCTAGTGTAGTGGAAACGAAGATGAATCTACTTTACTATCTGGTAATTTGATGGACTTAATCTAGGTGTAGAGGACACAAGGAACACATTACCTACCAGACAATATGAAAGCATGGTGGAGGGGGGGGCTAATGGTCTAGAACTGTTTTTCAGGGTTTGGGCTCAGTCACATAGTTCAAGTGAAGGGTAAATGTTAATGCTTCAGCACACAACGACTTTTCAGCCAATTATATGCATTCAATATCAGTCCAGGGAAGGCTTTTTCCTCTTCCAGCAGGACTGCGGTTCATAAAGAGTTTAGTGTGGAGGAAATCCAAGAACCTGCAGAGGCCAGACCTCAACCACACTGAACACCTTTGGGATGAATTAGAACATTGACTGCAAGCCACATTTTCTCATCCGACATCTTTGCTTGACCTCAGTAAAGTTGGTTTGAGTGAATGGGCATACACTCCCACAGACAAATTCTAACATTTGTGGAAAGCCTTCCTACAAGAGTGGAAGTTATTAGCCACAAAAATGTCCAGTATTTTTGTGTCCAAGGTGTGAGAGTCATTTTTAGTCAATCGCCTTTGCACAGACAATACACACTTTTCAGGATAAATGTAGTTCTGTGGCCGGTGTTACCGTGTGCCGAGGCTGGTCCTGGTTGTCTCTTGCATAAAAAGGCTTCAGGTCATATGGGTAATCAGTTACAAAGACTGGAACATCTCCGCAGTGCTTAACAAGGAACTTCTCATGCTCGGTTTGAAGATCACAGCCCCACTATTCAACAGAAATGGTGGATAAAGAGAGACAGAAAGAGAGCATTAGATATGCACTTTATTGTGTAAGAAGCAGTAAGAAAAGAGCTTTCAGTAAAAGGAAATAGTTGATTTGGTGTACATTTACTTGCCTCTGGTTTGAAGAGAAATTCCTGGGAACTGTGCTTTAGAATGTCAATTGCCTCTGTATATGAAATGCTAAGGAAAATAAAGCAGATATTAAACCTTAACATCAATTAGCATATACACCGTGTAATCAATGTCATCATTGTCATGTTTTCTACATTTCATTGGACAATAAATATCCATAATCTTGCCAAATAAAATATATTGTGAACCACGACTGAAGAATGTGGGCATGGCTCCAAGCAGCACCAAGGACGAACAAAGGACAGGAGCAAATTAAACGAGCTTTATTTATACACTTGGAGCACCAACATCAATATGTAAACGGCAAATTAAATGTCTGATCTCCACCGGGCTGCTAGGGACACTTCTAAGTCCTATGAAGGGGCTTATGTCTGTAGGTTAATGTACTGTAATTCATTTACAGTTACACAAATGCCATAATACACACCTATGAATTACAAATGATCACCATACAATTATGTCCTTCAACCAAGAGTTCACAGCAAAAAGCTTTAATCTAAAGAAATATTCTGATGAAGATTTCAGTGTTTTATTGAATGAAGTTTGCTCAAATCATGACCTTTAATTTTCCCTCTATATGCTGCTTTCTCACTATAGGTGAACTTGATATAGCAAGAAATTTGAGTGATTATGGCATGTTAAACTCCCACTATAATGTTCCAGTTTCCAAAGAGCCAGGTATGGACAGCACCTGAATAAGAAGTGTGGACTCTCAAATCTGGCTCTAAAATGCAGCATTAATATAAAAGAATGGCCACTACAGGCCCCAGACGTGTCCATAGTGAAATAATACATTACTGAAGTGACCAAAAAACGGAGTAATTTTTTGTTAATTGCTCTGTACAGGCTAATGGACGTTGCCTTCTAATTTAAATAATAACATGTGTTAGGAAATATTTTGCTTGCTTGTTGAGTATAATGTAATTTGTTTTTATTTTAAGTATTATTTAATTATTTACTTTAAACTTTAATGCACTTACATGTCCAATAACAGTCTTGGTGTCTTTGTGATGTAGTAAGGTGCAGGTGTAAATTTTGATCATACTTAGGAACATTTTGAGACGAAAAACATTCTATAAACTATTTTTTACAAACAATCTACTTCATTTTGGTCATATTTCATAACTGAGATTGAGTTTACGGACACTTGATGGGGGAACAAATGTCTAGAGTTCTCCAAAATCAGGAATGCAATCACTCTTCAAATATACAAATCACAAAAGGCCTTAAAAGCTGAAGAAGTGAAAGGGCAACAATGAAAAACCTCTTGACTTGACATGTAATTAATGTGATTAAGCGTAACGAGAACTATACATACACATTAAAGTTTCTTTTCAGAATGAGATCCACTTTTTCCTGCAGAAAAGAGACAGAGTTAAAACCCACTTCTTATATCTCAAAACCACTGCATCTCATCTCAAGAGCATGTCTTACCCTGTGACCAGGTGAGATGTATTTGTGAAATAACGCCACATCCTCAGTACAGTGAGAAAGCAGATGTTCTGTGCTCTTCTTGAACAGATCCTCCATGAGCTAAGAAACGGAACAGCCATTTAAAACCCACAGCTCATTTACAGCACTGCATATTTCAACTACATAACAGCAACCACAAACCAAACATTAAATGAGCATTTGCAAGGATTTTCCAAGAGAATGTAAAAAGAAAATGAACAGCAGCAAATGAATTGTAAATTTCCCCACTGTGGGACTAATAAAGGACTCTCTCATCTTATTTTAATGCTTAAAAAAGGTCAACACTGCTAACAATGGATGAAAGGTACCAGAGGCCAGTTAGTATTATGCAAATGAAATGCTAACTAGTCCTTTAGTCATTCATGTTTAGCCTTTTAATATTTAATGTTCTTAAACACTCGTAAAGTTCACACCAAAGTCTTGTAATGTTGTTTATTCACCAAGTCTTCAGTAAGGCTCACATGCTGACCTTTATAAGGTCCTCCAGGGACTCCGTGAAGGAGATTTCTGCTTCCACCATATAAAACTCGGCCAGGTGCCTCCTGGTCTGGGAATTCTCTGCTCGAAACGTTGGGCCAAATGTGTAGACAGCAGGAAAAGCTCTACGGTATTCAAGATTGAAATGAACAGAAACAATAATGAGAAAAGAAAAGTATGAAACCATAGAAACTACTGAATCTCTGCTCTTAAGATTTTTAGAAAGGTGTAGTTAAGAGATACACTCATACTTCTGAATACAAAACAAGCATTCTGTTTGTAACTTCTTGAGTTATCATATTTAGCTGAACCTTCTCAGATTGTTCATCAGAAAGTGAACAAAGAGCAAACATTTCTTTCAATTGTGTTTCTTTGGTTTTCACACTTAGTGTTTTGAGATGACTGGTAAGTAAGGTCATCTACCAGAAGTCAAAAATCTAATTCTACTACAATATCCTTAAAAGCTATACCTTCAGCACCAACAGAAAACCAGATAGATCAATGAGCATCCATGCTCAATAAATAATGTCCATGCTAGACTTATGTACTTATTTATATGTGCTATGGCTGCTTTTCCACTGCAGGGCCAAATGTTTCTGAGCACAGAACGTAACCAACGGCTTTTGCCGACAGAAAGGTTAAGGGATCCACCGTTTGGCTTCATGTGTTTGTGACTTCATGGTTCTTTATGTTTCCAGTGGCGGACAACTACGAGGCAAATGTGGCTATCAGAGCTGTAGTTAAGTCATATCACTAACTGCATGTCGAACACACACTCAGTTCAAAAAACAAAAATAAAAACTTCACAATATTTTTACCCAACACCCATGATTTCAGACAAAACAATGAATAATCTGTAGTCCCAATATTTTTGTCCATATAATATACTGTAGTTTGTGTGGTGGTCACTAAGGCTGGGCGATAAATCAATATTTATATTGATATTGGGATATAAACAAAGCAAGATATGGGTTGAGGTGATATCGCTTATATCGAGTTTTAACGTTTTTAAATAATGTTCTGCTTCAGTCTAGTAGAAAACCTTTTTCTGCCGCCGCCCCCTCCTCTACTCTACTCTACTCTACTCCAGCCCCATTCATGCTCTCACATACAAACTCTGGATGTGGCATAACCGTATGTATAAGGAACAAATTTCAATGTTTAAATATAGCAAAAAACATAGAAGAATTTCATTGGGTGTCAATTTTTTCACATCATATATTACATATCATATATTTCTATTCAGCTAATATATACTGGGTTAGGATATCATGTTCATATTGCCCAGCCCTAGTGGTCACTAGATTGAACAGCCAAGGGCATCCAATCATTTTATTGTTATGGTCTTTTTCAGTTTTCACCTGCTCTATTCTTCTTCCACTGATATAAAGTTTTCCTTAGAATTGTGTCTTAATAATCCTTACCCTGCCATTACTTCCAGGTGCAGCTGCCCTGAGACAGTGAGATAAGAGGGCACAGAGAAAAAATGAGGATTTTCTTTATCCAAGCTGTGTTCGTTGCCTGCAGGCTTCCAAGAGAACAGATAAAATGTTCAACTAAGAGTGAGTAGAGAACAGCTAAAGAACAGATAACATCACAGAAATAGCAGGCAATATACAGAATCAGGAAAGATAAATGGTTCTATCTATTAGCAAAAAGGACTGCATGCTGTCCATATAGCAGTTTCAAGGGTTCTAGGAAGGAAAGCTCTACACCTTCTAAATCATTCCTTGAAAGAAATTGGGCCATTCATCAAGGACGACAGGCTCACTGTCATGCTGGACAGATAGAGCAAAAGAAAAATTCATCCAGGGCCTAAAATCATAAAGAACCCTGGTGGTGATCTTGGATCACAAAGCCTTTATGAAGCCTTTCAGTCTGTTCCTTTACATCAGCATTAAATGGTAACTGGGTACATGATCCTTTACACTTTATTTACAAGTTTGGTAATGTTATTACTGGCAAAAACTATGTAACAGCATTACATTTTGAGTTCTGGTGCAAAATGAATGAAGTAGTATCAGACTTCTAACAGGACCAGCACTGCAGCAGAAGACTTACTTCAAGCTGGAAAAGTTCTCCTGCTCCTTCACAGTCGTTTGAAGTGATTATAGGTGTGTGGATTTGCACAAAGCCTTTATCCTGCAACAACGAGCATGATCATATTCAATATAGAAGGGAAGGTGAAGCCTTTGAAAGCTGTTTATACATAGTGTTTTGCTGTTCAAGGAATAACATACATCTCCAAATGGTGAATTTACAGGAGATGAAAGTGTACTCATTTTGAATGGATGTTATTGTAACACAAGAGTAATTCAAGTAATTATAGAGCATTATTACTATTAAATAACATAAATCTGGCAGTTTTTCTTTTTTATATCAATATTATCAATGTTAGATAAAGCTTGCAGATCCAGAGGTTTGTGGACTTGTGGTAATTGGGAATTGTGGTAAACTGAGATGCGGCTAAACTGAGGTGCGGTCATACAGCCACTTGCACAAGTTCACGCAGGTTTGTGGACAATGTGGAGAGAAAGGGTACCAGTGTTCCACGGTGGTCTGATGTCTATACAACCTGGTGGTCTCCTTTTAGTTAGACTAATATTATAAGATCTGCCAAAGTCCATCACCACACTCCAGTAAGATTCACATTCTGTGTGCTTCATAAACCCAAACACAACTAATTCCATTTTATTACTGTTCCTAAGAAATGACCGTCTACTTGGCTGGCCTGACCATGGGCTCTCCTGTTACCCAATTCAGACCTGCTACTGCTACCTGCCATGGACTGGATGTCCGCCCACCATCTATGCACAAATTTACATGGACCTTAAATATCTGCTTTTGCTACTACTATTATTATTATTATTATTATTATTATTATTATTATTAATATTATTAATATTATTATTAGTAGTAGTAGTACTTCAGTACAATAATGCACACCTTCTTCTCATCAAACAAGGTCCTATTTTGGAGATACCAGGTTTTTGTGTAACAGTGACAATATGGGAAATGAATTAATTATACTTTACCCTGAAGTAAGAGTGGATGGCAGCAGTGGCCTCGCTGCGTATCCTGAGCAGAGAGCTGAAGGCATTGGTTCTGCATCTCAGATGAGGGAACTGTCTGACGTACTCCAGGGAATGCCTTTCCTTAATCTTAAAGGGAAAGTCCTGTAAAAGAAACCGTGTTAGTCCCTGTCTTCTTAAACTTGACCAGACAATTTCATGTGCAAAAAGTAACATGACTAAAAATGTGATATATTCTATATATTTGGAATCTGCTGATACCACATGTAACAAGCTGATCAACATGAGCAGCATAACTATAAAAAAATAAAAAATAAATAGGGCCCACAGGGTTGGGTGACATATGGATACTTATATCTGGAATATAAACACAGCAAGATATGGGCTGGGTAGATATGTTAAGTTTTTTTATTGATTTATTTTTTAATATGTAGTTTTAAAACAACATTTGTTGTTATATATCGCTCTGCTCTACCCCCTGCTCCTCCTCTACTCTGCTCCCTCTGTTCTCATACATACATGAACCTGACATATACGAGTGCATAAAGCCAATGTTCTTGCACGCACTCTGCATTTAACCCATCCATACAGTGAAACACACCCTCGGGGGCAGCTGGGGAGTGAAGTGCTTTGCTCAAGGGCACTTTAGTCATGTCCTGCCAGTTCAGGGAATTGAACCACTCACAAAACTGGTCCCCAAACCATCAGGCCGCGGCTGCCTCCACACACCATGTAGGAGGCATTAGAGAGTTTACAACATTATTCAGTGCTTTCTCAACCAAGGTCTCAACCAAGGTCACAACCCCCCCCACCCCCACCAACACGATCTCTCTTTTGACTACTTAAGAAAAGGCTTAAGTAGACAAAACCAATTGTTATCGATCACGGTTAGTGTGCGTCACTCTACATGAGGAGTCCCAATGGAGTCCAGCAGAAGACACTGCAGACAAACAAACTAAGTAACTTGCCACAGGATTGCACTCCCCAATCACTTCAACATGACTGGCTTGTAACTCCACATTCTGTCTCTGGCTGGGGCTCTTTTCCAAGCTTCCAGTAATGTCCACAGCACAGCCAAAGGTAAGTCCTCTTGACATGGGGAGACACAACAGTCAGTTAAATCACAGCAGATGAGAAAATGCACAGAGAATGAATGGGACCTTGTTCACCTGGTATTTAGGTCTGAGCTTGCTACCACTTGCAGAGGTTGCATGGAGCTCCCATCACTCACGTGGAGAAAGAGGTGGTTCTTCTGTGATCTAATAGATCTGACCCAGCCCTGAGGAAACCAACCAATCAGTGGATGGGAACAGTGATCAGCAGATCTCATCCACCTCACCTGCGCGCTCTCACCTGTACTCTGATGATGGATCCTGTTTGCAGGCTGCTGATTGCTTCTCGGATCCTAATTCTCCTGGCAGAGCTGCAGAAGAGCTGTTTACCTCCCCTCTCAAACAGACCCCATCCAGAGGCTGCTCTCCGCAGTAACAACATTGCAGCGCTGAGTGACACTACAGTCATCAGCTGCTTATGAAAATAAACGTAAACAAACTCCACTGATCCCCTGCTTTGAGGACACGCACGCGCCTCCCTGAAAACAACTTCCTGATCCCGCTCCGTCCTATTGGCTGGCTGTTGTCACGGGCTCAAGATTAGCCAATCAGAAAGAGACAGGTTTTCTGGGAAATGTAGTTCACGCGTATCGAGTCCGTTGACAAGGTTAAACCGCGGTTTAAAGTCATTAAACAATGTGATTTTGTTAATCTGGGATTAAATAGGTGTGTTTTATTCGCAAAAACAGACACACCTTCCTGATGTTGTTATTTTCAGGAGGTCCTAACCTCCTCAAAGGTGTCTTTGAAACAATATGTATGCATATATGTAAATGTTAAAAGAATTTAAATATTTGAATAAATTAAAATTAAAAATGTACTTGCATCTATAATATTCAGTACGAAAAATTACTTTTTCAACTTGAGTCTGCTGTGATGGGGCACATCTTGTAGTTTGTTATGCATGTGTGTCATGTCTGTAGGTTACTCTGATCCTGAGTTATGATGCCTAGAAAACAGTGCGTATCTCCTACCTAATTTTGTGGGATGTTTTCATAGTTTGGTGTTTTTATTCACCAAAATATTTGAAAAGTGTTAATTTCATGATAGTCACACATGCCAGATTTTGTGATTTTCAGGAGATCCTAGGCTCCTCAAATTTGTGTTCATTTGAGATGTAAATATTAACAGGATATTTTAAAAATGTCTAAGAATTGAGATATCAAACATGTCTTTGTACCTATGATTTTCTGTGATTTTTTTTTTACTTATAGGCTCTTAGAAACACTTTATTTTTCAGAAATCCTGTTGGAAATTGATCATCCAATATAACAACATTTTTTGTAAATAATTTATTTTCATTTTCATTATTTTATTTTAGTGTTGTGCACTGTTTTATTTGCTTAGTTATTCATTCAGTATTTCATTAACTCTTAATTTGCTTATCACTGCTCAGCTTTATTCCTATTGTAAGTGAGAGGCATTTTTGAATTTATTATATTTACCTGTTTATATTTTTTTGTAAAAGTCAAAACCCCATATGACTGCCACAAACTAGCAGCTGATTCCACTGTGTAGTGTTGCATGCAGAAACATCGTCTTCACAGAACATTGTTTGGAAAGAAGAACGCTAAGATAAAATAGAATTCTAGAGGATTAATTAATTCATTCATTTTTTTTAATCCACTTTGTCCTGGTCAGTGTCATGGTGCAGCCTACCTAGAATCACTGGATGCAAAGCAGGAACACCTTGTGGACAGGGCACCAGTCAACACCTAGGGGCACATTTACATACAGACAATGCACTACCTGCATTTCCACTATGCTACAATTTCTGGAGGATTCAGCAAAGAATAAAAGAGGATAAAAGAAACTGAATTTCATGAAAAGAATACATTGCCAACTGTAATGCATGGGGTTGGATGCATCATGCTTTACACCTTTGATATTTGCTATATTGCATTGATGGAGGGAATAATGGTTTCCACAAAATACCAGCAAATGCTGGAGGCAAATGTTCATCCACCGTTAAAAGAATAACCTGAGAAAGCTTTTGGGCTGACTCTCCCAGTCTCCGATCTAAACATAAAAAAGTCCAACTAGACCTTAAACAAGCTCTGTATGCAAGGCCATCTGGAACTACAGGCAAAAAGGAGGAAAAATTAATGAATAAATGAAGACTGAATAAATAAATGAAGCCTTTGTCTAATATAAGTGTGTATTCCAGTGGCCTTGCCATGTATTCAGAGCAGAGGAGCTGCTGTTGTTATTGTTACTGCATGCCTCAGAGGTCTGCAATACATGCATATAGATGTATATTTGACAAATGAAGCTAAAACAGACCTTTAAAAACAAACTCATTTTCATTAGGTTTTTATAACATTCTCATGTTCAGAGTCTGAATTGTCCTGATCTGTTTGTGTTCACTCAATGAGGAGCCTTATGTAGTCAACATTTTCAAAAACAACTGGCTTATAACCTATAGTAACACAGCTGACAATATGGTCACACAACAGGACATTTACACCATTATGGCTATTTTGCCATATAACTGCCCTTGAGCATTTTCCTAACTAATATATTTTTTTATTCTTATTTTAATTTTCTCAAAGTAGACCCATCACACCACACGACTGACAAAAACGGATACTTGAATGTTTGATAGAAATTATGAAATTAGGAACTTTAATAGGAGATTCAAACCTACAATCCAAACACACCATTGTTACATGTCTAAGGGACTTTCTGGTTCAAGTTTAAAAAAAAACTGACCATCCATGTCACACACCAGGACATTTTCATTAAAACACTTATATTGGTAAATAAATGTGATCCTTGGTAACTTCCAGATGATACTGATTATTTTATTTATATCACCGTCACACAATAGGACATTTTGTGTTAATCTTGCAGTAAAACCAAGAAAAAGCATATCTTCAGAGTTTCGTTAAACATATTATTTTGCTTAGTTGATGCACATTTTTCAGAAATAATTTGTAATTTACATTAGTACTTGATTATGTTAAAATTAGATGTCATGTCACCCAACCAAATATATGTATACATGAATGCAGTTTTTGTCCACCCTGGTCATGGAGGCACCCCTGCCCTACATATTTTAGTTCCAGCACAGCCCTTGTAACTGGAAACTTAATTCCCCTTTCTTGTCATACACACCACCCCAGTTTTTTTGACCAGATTGGGAGAAGGCTCCATTTGATCTGTTTCATTTTGTTGTCTGGGCTGGGGAACAACGTGACTTTTCCCAGTTCTCTCAATGGCTGGTCCATCCCTTCCTGCAAGTCTGAATGGCTTGTCCATCACTAGATTGTTGAATCAGGTTTGTTTAGAGCACCAATTGCTGTAAAATATAGATGCTGTCAAATGAATCTACATTGTTCTCATTATTTGGGATGAACAGACCAATAGAAATGCTCTAAAATTACATTTAATTATTGTTTTTTATAGTAACTTCAATTCAAAATTAACATGTTTGTCTTCTCATGTAAAGTCACCGTTTTTCACTAGACAGTGACAATATGCAGGGTTGGGGTGCCTCTAAGAAACACTGCATGAATAGTCAATCAATCAATCAATCAATCAACTGAACAAATAAAAAATAGTATATGTATTGTTAGTCAATTATTTGTTTACTTAATTGCATAATTTGGGTATCATGAAAATGTATATTTATTAGATTATATATTTTTCACCTTAGAGAAAGACAAGCTACCAGCAGATCCAGGAGCCTAAGAGTCTAGAAGTCTTTTCCCTGGCCAGCTGAAATTTGCTGAGATTTGTTAACAGTGGCCAGTTCTACTGGAGTCAGCACAATGCTTTGTGTGTTTATCACACTATTATAGGTTCAGGGTGAATTTGATGAGAGCAGCATTAAACCCAGAGTCCCAGGACGGAGGGTCCGGCAGCTCCTGTTGGACTCCAGTCGAAGACTTATTTCTCACTGTCGCCTCATAAAGCAGGGGTGTGTTGCTGTAGTGACATCTTCATTTGGCCGCAACAATGTGTCCTTCATACTCCTGTGCATTTCTATTAAAAGTCCTTTGGAATAGATTAAGCAGCCCATCGACTGTTCATCTATACATATATCAACTTAAATGCTTGTCTTTAAATAAATGATTATTTATGGAAGAACACAAGCTTTTAAACAAGGGGCAGTGTGGGCGGAAACTAACCCGCAGTAACATGTGGAGTCACTGGGTGGCACAGTGGCTCCATCTGAGCTGAGTGGTACCCCAGTGCTGCATCAGCCACCAGACAAATCTATTTAATTACTTATTTATCAGCTGAGCATCTTTACGAATGTTTTATTAATGTAGGAACAGCGTCTCCATGGGCTTGGTCTCACCACTGGCAATGCCAATGTTATTCTTTCCACTGAGTAATTTGAGTGTATTTATCCCTGTTTTTTTTTCTGTGATATGCCGGTGTCACCACTTGAGGAATAATTGTTGATTACAAATTCTCTTATTAAGCCATTTTCACAATAATTGTCATTTTTCAGCCAAATAAAATCCAGCTGTTGTGGAAAGTATTTTTATAGGACAATTATTATGTACATTAAAGGACTCTTGAAGTGTTAACACTAATCAGATCTACTAAATAAAAGCTGGCCCAGAAAGGATTTGGAGCAAAAGTAGTAATAAAAAGCTCTACACATGTTTTCAAGTTTGATTATATAGACCTTTGACCTGCATTATGTGGATTTCTGTGTAGCAATGATGGAGGTTTTTGCAAATCTCTGGTTTTGCACCCAGTGGTTATCAAAAATATTTTCTGTAGGTCCATTTTTCTCTGGAATTCCACAGTGTCCTATGAATTATGAAGTTGTTTTCAAGTCGGAATAAGAATATTGCTAGTGTAGACACCTGTGATCCAAAAACTTTCCCAATTTCGGCCACATGGAAGTAACGCATAGTTCCCATTCTTTCCCAAGCCAATTGATTTGAGTAAATTGGGAATTTCTGAGCATTTCCTCCAATCAATTGATGAAATTGAACAAGACCCCAAAGTTAGCCAGTGATGGAGGACCTGCCGCCAGATCCATGTTAACAGCAGACCAATACTCAGTGTTGCTGGTGTAGCATAGTGGATAACAGCACCATGTTACCAGTAAGAGTTACTGGTGAAGACCAACACATTAGCCACACTTGATTCATGTATGTTGTTCTAGATAGGACCATCAGCCAAATGCCACAAATCTAAAATGATGTTGCATGAAAGACTACATTTTAAACATAACAGCTTCTTAAAACATCAGCTTCTTAAATGTACTCAACCTAAGTCAAAGCAATAATCTAATCTGACCAGACCACTACTGGCCCACTGATGGCCAGAAGGTTGCAGTTGACTGGCCTTTGGCCTTATGCTTAGCAACCAGCAAACCATGAAGTATTCATTTTCTTATTCCTTACTTTTGTGTGCTTTATAAATTAGTTTAGTAAATATTTTTTAAATTTTAAACTAAATAATTTCACGTTAGACCTTGTGATTAATTATTATCTCAGTTGTTTGTAATATTTGTTTTAGCTCATTTTCTAAAATAAAAGTCTTTATGCATTTAAAATTTGTTTCAGAAGATTTTGTTTCAAAATATTGATGTGGGGCAGTCATCTGAGTGCTCCATGGGTGACATTCACAACTTTGGTTGTCTTTGTTTAAGGACAAAATGTTTCCATTTTCACATTTGTTCCTAAGTAACAGGCCAGACAAAGTATGATCCACTTACCTTTACTTCTCATGAACAGCCAGAACAGGACTTGGCCAGAACAGCATCACCGGGCCTCACTCTGGAGTCATGCCTGGGTGAGGAGCTCTTTGGCAAGCACCTGGTGGCTGGATCTTCACCCATGGGGCTGGCCAGGCTTAGCCTAAAGGAACATCATGGATCCCACTTCACATGGGTGCAAAACCAGAGGCAGGGGTATTAATGGGGCTCCAATGCAGTGTGGTTCGGGGTAGTGGCCAAAGGCGTGGGCATTGGTGTTCTGATCCTCGGCTATTGAAACTGGTTCTTTTGATATGGAATATTATTTTTCTGGTGGGAAAGGAGCCCAAACTATTGCACGAGGTTGAGCAGTACCAACAAGATATAGTTAGTCTCACCTCCACTCACAGTGTGGCAGTAAGGCAGGAGATACAAGGAGAACATCAGATGCAAGAGTTATAATGCAGGTTTTGTGCTTTCTGTGGAACACTGGACCTGATCTTTATGGTTGCAAGGATTCTTGAGGGGGCATGGGAGTTTGCTCAGCCAATCCACAGTTTTGTGATCCTGGAGAAGGCATTTGACCATGTCCCTTGGGGCATCATTCTGTGGGGGGTGCTCCAGGAGTATGGGTTACTGGGCTCACTGCTGTGTGCAATCCAGTCCCAGTACAAACAGAGCAGGAGCTTGGCAGGCAGTAAGTCAGAGTGGTTCCCAGTTGGAGTTGGACTCCATCAGGGCTGCCCTTTGTCACCGAATCTGTTCATAATATTTATGGACAGAATTTCTCTATGTGGCCAAATGGCTGAAGGTGTCTGATTTGGTGGCCTTAGGAATACACATCTGCTTTTTGCGGATGATGTTGCTCTGTTGGCTTTATCGAGCTGGGACCTTCAGCTCTCGCTGGATCAGTTTGCAGCCAAGTGTGAAGCAGCTCAGATGAGAATCAGCACCTCAAAATCTGAGCTCATGGTACTCAGTCAGAAAAGGGTGGAATGCTCCCCTGAGAATGAGTTCCTGCCTGAAGTGGACGAGTTCAAGTACTTCAGTTTTGTTCGGACGAACGGATTATATCTTTCGGCTGGCCTGGGAGGGCCTTGGAATGCATCCCAGAAGAGCTGGAAGAGGTGGCTGGGGAAAAAGAGGTCTGGGCCTCTTTGCTTAGACTGCTGCCCCTGTGAACTGGACACCGGATAAGTGCCAGATAATGGATGGATGGATAGATTTTTATATGTTAAAGATTGGTTTAAAGATTTCAACTCTTAACAATATGATTGATTTTAAAAATAAAGTAACGAGAGTCCAAGTGGCCTTTTTTCAGAATTTAAATGAGTGCAAATTAATACAAAGTACACACAGTACATAAAGGTGGCTCCTTTTGCTTATTGACGACAGTAGCTTGTGAAGGTTGATTAATTGGTTGATAAAGACACTCAGCAGAGATCAAAGGGTTTATTGACAATAAATATACCACAAATAAACAATAAATAAGACCCACCCTCCATAGCCAGAGGGATATATAAGCTATATTTTTAATCATTGTATGCATTGTATTGAATACAACAATAAAAAGGCATTATTGGTTAAAAAACACGATTACTATTAAAAGCCATGCCATGTAACCCTGGTGTAGAGTTCACACATGTGAGGCTATGTTCTGTGTATCTGATTTATTGTATAAAAGTGTGCTGTTCAGAGGACCTTAGTGGCTACTTTACCGTGCAACCCATCTCTTAGCATCTACATGTATTAGTTGGGTTGGACAGAGCTTTTGGAAGTCCTTATTTGCCTTTCTTGCTTCGCCTCAGTCAATACATGATTAGCCAACACAAACAAGGATCTTGTTTTAAAAGACCTGAGCTCAGCGGGGGCCAGCAGACCCCTTATCTTAGGGCAGGAGGGCCCTCACCTTCTGTCTGTCCAACGATACAAGATGTATTGATCCTTTATTCATGGGGACTATCATCAATTCCTCTGCAGTACACCATCTCGGGAGGGGCATCGATCTTGGCCAGCATGCCTCGTTTAGCTCTGATGAGGCCAATAAAGTGATGTAATTTCAGGAGATGAGTTCAGGGAGCCCAACCCAAAACCAGCCGACTCCAAACGGACTGCTTTGTGTATAATCTGGACTGTCAGGGGACGCCAGACTATGCTCCATACAAAGCTGTTTTAAAGCATTCTAGAGCTGCTCCTCTATTTACAGAATAGAAGTGTTACTTTATGGTGTGGCGATGATGACTATTATTCCTTGGGGTGAGAAAATGTACACACGATATGTACCATATGCTGCATAAGCAAATGCTATATAGGCGTACAGTAATGCATTTGGAGAGTCTATGTGAGACTGTACACTGCATATTTTTTTTGCTTGAACACAGCACTGACACACCTGAGTCAATAAATCAGCTTCTGATCTGTCGAATCAGGTGCATCTGCGCTATCTTAGAACAGAAAATAAATGTGAGCGGAAGATGCAGAAGACAGTATTGTTTATCAGGATTGTAACTGTAAAATAAAGGACTATATGGACAAAAATATTTGGGACATCCTTGTTCATTATTTTTGAAATTGGGAGCATTAAAAAGTTTATCCTACTTTTGTTGGAGTAATTGTCTCTACTGTCCAGGGAAGGCTTTCTACTAGATTATGGAGCATAGCTGTGATGTTGGATAATAAGCACTCCACGTCAGCTACAACTCCCCAAATCATCCCAAAAGTATTGAATGGAGCACCATCAATCAGGAGAACTCGGTTCCACCACTCCACAGATCAATGCGGAGAGGCTTTATAGCCCACTCTCCCACACCTGGCACTGAGCATGGTGCCAATTGGTTCATATTTATCTGCTCCAGAGAGTCCTACTCTACTGGCAGTAGTTCTGTACAGGGAATATAGACTGTATGTACATTTGCCCATCTGTGTCAACAACGTTGTGTCCACACCAATATTTGAATATATAGGGTAACTTCTCCTGCTGCACTGTATTATATGCAAGCTAGTGTTTTTTTCTTATACTAATAGAATAGAACTTTATTGGGAGGGTTCCTTCAGAGCATCAGTATGGTACAGTAAGTAGAAAGATATATAAAAATAATTTAGTAAGAAGCATAATATAAACATATAATATAGAGAGTATATTACAATATACAATATAGATAATAGTGCATGAGAAAAGAGGGTCCTGTAGGAGGGGGTATTGCCCATTATTATTGCACTTGAAAACTGTTTATTGCCCAGAGAGTCCAGTTGTGTTGTGGTGGTCGGGTTGCAGGTTACTGTTAACTGTTGGTTCGGTTCCAACTCATTCCCATCCTTTATCCTCCTGTTATCACCCCCCCCCCAGAGAGGAGTTGTACAGTCCGATGGCGTGCGGGACAAGAGATTTTAAGTCTATTGATCCTGGATTTGTAAATTGCAATGTAAATAATAATACCTCTTTATGTGACTCAGCTGTGATGAAGTAAGGTACTTTAACCGAAGGTGTTGAATCCACCTCGCGGGCAAGTAGTCCGAGGTCCCGACAAATGGAGCAGGCAGAAGGAAATTTTCGGTAGGCCACCAGTTTATTTAGCAGAACAACTATTTACATATGTACAACTACACAAGAAAATAAGAAAGGAAAAGAATAATGAAGTCTCCAATAACTACAGTGGTATCAACCAACGACTATAACGTTACAAATAGGTCACTGCTACACTGCTACACTGCTACACTGCTACACTGCTACACTGCTACACTGCTACACTGCTACACTGCTACTCAATGTCTCTAACACTCTCCCCACTACTCTACCTCAGAGCAGGTTTTATACAGGTAGCCCCTCCCCCGGGTTCTACCAATATTAACACAGGTAATGTTCTTAATACAACATACAGTGATTGTTGACACACAATCACATTCAATACTCATCATTCATAAGAAACATTCACCAAAACAGATTCATCATGTCATTTCTATCAAACAAGGACTATAGGTTTTCAACACAATTCATTTTTAGCCCTTCACAAGTCCAATCTCCCCTCTCCTAATTCCAGAGGTGGACTCACCCAGGTAAGTAAAAACTCAGAGTTCAAGCTCTGTACTCTTTTGCCTCTGGGTAGCTGTGGAAGTCATACAGGTATGAACAGGTGAACAAACGCAGGCACACACGCACACAGAGAGAGCGTGAGCCCACCTTGGGAAAAACAGCAATGAACGAGATTCAGCTGTAATTGCTACAACCGGAGGTGCGTAGAGTAGCCTACACTCACACTCCAGCAGGTCTTAAATCTACTTAAGCACTTAGTAACTTACAGAGCTGCAGTGCTAATCTGCTTCTTCATGCATTCAGCATCTATCAGCACAGGAATTGAAGTTTGAAGTTAGGCCCTATCCTTCTCTTTTTTGGAGCTCTTGGTCTCTTGAGTCTCAAAGAAACCTGAGAGTCAGAGATGAGATATAGTCACTTACAGAAAGCGTATGCAAAATCACTACTCCAAAATAGTTCTGTGGGCAGCTCTACCCCTGAGGCAGAACAAACGCAAATGGTTCAAATGATATCCAGTTCAATTAACCAGTAGGAAGAGGATCCTGTTCTTCAAAGCTGTTGCTCTTGTTGCTTTTAAGAAATTATATTACTATAATATATACATAGGGCGAGTCAAAAGGCACAGGCATTTCATTTCTGAAATTAAAGGGAAAATAATGGGTGAGGGGCCTATCTTAGGTGCCGGCCATGTTCCATACACAGCCTTAAAGATAGGCTCCCTCACCCATTCATATTCAGATATGTCATTTTCCATTTGTTTCCTTAAAAGGGTGTTCTGGGACCATATACATATGCTAAAAATGGCAATATATGATCAGGCTGTATTTGTGAGAACATGTCTGAATCACTGTCGGTGAGGAAAGAATGTTCAGAGTGTCAGTGTTTGTGCTCACTATTGATCTTATGAATCTGTCATTGCTTAAAGTTTCATGAGCTTAGCTAGACGAATCCTTCAGGAGAAGGCCCATATCTCTGCAGCAACACCTAAGCACCCACATATCAGTTCCATGCCTTTTGTTTGTGGAGGACTGATAAGAGAAAGCAGGACTTCAATGCACCCATTATACAGATTTTCCCTCTGTGATGTCTCGCACTTTTCCCTGCAAGCTAGAGCCATCTCTTTTACAGTTTATCTTTTTCTCTAAACCCTTGGGAGGTCATGTTTCTGTGAATAATGACGTGGTAATGGTAATGTTAATAGAATGTTAAATGTAGCATATGGAATAGCATGAAAATAGAAGCAGCACATTAATAATATGTTAACAGTATTGTATTAATAGTAGCAGTTTAATGTCATGTCAATAGCATTGGCATGTTAAAAGAAGCTCATTAATAGCAGCATGTTGATTGTGGAATGCTAATATCATGAAAATAGTAGCATCTTAAAAGAAGCGCATCAATAGTATTTTATTTGATTGAATCTGAAGCAGTAGTTTAATTATGGTGACATATAGGCTACATATTTCAAACAGGAGGACACTGGAGACACAGGTACCTGTCGTGGTTGTGAATAGATCCCTTATAAACAGTTTGTGGTGTTTGTATGGCTTGGCTCACTGATTATTTGGAGTTCTGGCTACTATGCTTGTGCAGATCTCCACATCCCCACTAGTGCCAAAATACAGTTGACCCTACTTCACTCATGCCATAAACAGAAAACTGACTGGCTCTTTTTATTAAAGGGCAGGACTTTATCTGTAAAGATACCATGACTTTATCCGTAACAGTGCCATGTTGAGTATTACAAGAAGTCCCAGTCATAAATCTGCTGACCGGTCTCCTCATATAACATTTTTGATTTTGCCCTGTGGTGGGAGGCAACGTTTGACCAATGGTTGATGTAGAGGCAGGTACATGTAAACCAACAGTAGTGGTGGGAAGGTGGAACTTAGATGTTTTTGAAGCTCTTGAAACTCAAAAGATTGAGTGGCAAAAGTAGAAGCAAACGCTGATGTAAACAATGTTAACAATGATGCAGTTGAATTCTATAAATAGTGGTGTTATTAGAAGTTAGAGACAGCATGCTAAAAGCAGCACATTAATAGTAGTGGTTTAATACCATGTAAAAAGTATCATGTTAATATCACAAAACAGCACACACTGTAACGTATTATTGAATGTTATTGAGTGCGATAGGTGTTACATTTTAAGCAAGTATTTCTTATGATAAAGGTCCCCGGACAACATCATTATTTATTTGCTGTAAATACCGTCTATATGTCAGATTTATACTTCTGTTTTATTTGACATAAATTTTACGTTAAATTAAAATAGTTATTGTTATTGCTTGTAAATGGGACTAGTAAATCTTCGCTGCTTTCATTACCATCACTTCACTATCACTATACTTTTGCAGGTATAAGGCCAAGCAGTGAGGACTGAATTAGTATTCAGTGTTGAACTGCAGAAAGCACAGGTCATTCAGTGCACCATATCATTAGCAGCATGAAAACAGCCTTTCCATAAGCACAAGGTAAGATCCTCCCAATTCCAGAACACTCTGTAATATAGTGATCTTTTGTATTATATATAAACATACAAGGGTGAGTTTGATCTGAATGGAAAATGATGGGCTTTTTTTATGGGCATCAAGAAAGTGAAGTCTGCAAGACAACAGAAGGAATATATGTAATTATTAGCAGAGCTCTTACAAAGCATTGTCACACCACAGCATAGTAACAGCTCTTTTTTTTCCACTATTGCCACATTACTACTGTAGCCTTCTGCTTAAACCTTAATTAACGTACATGAAATTGGTCCCTTGGCAATGGGAAACTTGGCTGTGAAGGTGAGAATCAGACAGCGCGCAGCTTCTAGATAAACAAAAGGCAAGGTTAGTCAGAAACAGCTGAGGGATTTATCATTCCGACAGAGCCAAAACGCATCCTGATGCAGTTGAAAGCTGTGGATATATAGCCTGGGCAGAAAAACAGGGCAACATACAGTGTTTCGCTTGGTAGCCCAGATCCGAGTGCTGTGTAATGACAAAACGACAGCAAGTGGTGTCCAAAAGCAGATTGAGAAGTTTACATTGTGTGGAGCCTAATTCATCTCTGATAGATGTTTAGCAGCTGCTCTCTCAGTGGACATCTCCACACAAATTCATGAGTAATTACCTCTGTTTATGGAGACAAGACCCACTACTCACTAATTAGCCTTACTATAAATTACAGTGCTTAGGCCCTCCACAAGGGCTTATTTTGAGAACTACCCTCTGTGCGCATATGTCTCTAAGAGAAATGTTAGCCAGAGTCTGAACTGTGATGAGTCTGTAATGCAGGGACATTAACAACTTTTTCACCTTTTTTTTTCTTTAGGTGGACAGTGGTCAGAGCAGGTTTAAAAGTAGCCTAGGAATTTAACAAGCATGTTTTGGTAGACAGTGACTGGCCTCCATTTAAAACATAAAACCATGCTGTAAAAAATGGTTCGTTACTTCAGGCTAAACAATGTAGGAAGTGCATTGAAACAGTAAGATTTAATTTGACTCAAATTAATGCACTGAATTAAGTACCAGGCTAAGTTATGTTAGATGAACATCAAAGTTTTATATGAAAACAATTCAACCCTTATAAATACGGCAAATAAATGTCTGCTCTATACCACATTTTGCTAATATATCCTCAGAAAATGTATACATACAGTATATGCCTAAAATGTACCCCAAGAATTTCAGAACATTTGTGCACCTACATATATTACATATGATTCACAACAAGCTTCTATCCACTGGCACCGCTGATTTGCCAAATGCAGCCTCCAATATACATGGAGGAGGAATCCAGTGTCTGAGCATGAAGCTTAAAGAAACAGGAATTTCAAATCCTACTATGGTTATGGTCAAGGTTACGGTTAGGGTAAGGGTTAGGGTAAGGGTTAGGTTCAGTTTAAGTTCAATTTACATTATGGATATGTTTAGAGCTTGGGTAAGGTTTCTTACATGTTCAATTTGGGAGAATCCATATATTTTTTCAACCTATTTAAATTTTTCTTTTGTTTATACATTTTGCTAATAAATCTAATTTGCAAAGGGAGTTGAATAATTTAGTTTGCTGCCGTATGATATATAGTTTATGAAAATGAGCACTACCTTTTACTCCCTCTTTACAACAGGGTTTTTTTTTTTCCTGTTATCATAATTAAAACAATCTATTCACAGGCACAGGCGGGTTTGTAATGTCCCTGGTGTGTGTGTGTGTCTTTGTTTGAAGAAGGCTTCATCGAACCTGTCAGTTGTTTTCTTGTGGATTGGGGCATAATTACTTGTTTCACTCGACACATTCTCTAGCTTGTATAATCATCAGCACACGCCACAGTGTGTACACTCAAATAACAATCGGCCTCTCCCGAGACTGTGTCCACATGCATGGCCATGCGTGTTTGTGACCCCTCCCCCCCCGATTCAAAGGATGTCTCTCTACATCTAAGCATTGACAATGGATAAAACAAACAAAGCATGCACTCTGAACAGGGAGTCTAATCAGAGGCATCTGTGCAGGGGATACCGCAGCGGCCTGCGTCTCAGCGATTCAGCATGTTTCACCTCAGTCCAACCAGGTCTTCTTCTAATTTAATACTTCATGTGACTCAAACAGATTTGTGTGAATGTTTTGAGTAGAAATCTGATTTAAGTGACTTGACTCTAGAGCCAGTTCTGTTTCTATTGTCTCTCTGATTTGGGTTTTCGTCTCTAAAAGAATTTCTGATATAACCTACACTGAATCAGATCACTGGTCCATTAGCTTCACCAGTGGTCGGTCTCTGATTTCTCTTATTCTATACATTGTGTGTGTGTGAATCCATTGTAGTGTTGTATGAATCTCCACAATATACAGAATATATAATCATGATCCAGTTTACCAGTTTGCAATCTGTTATTTTGAGACCCCCAATATGAGGAAATCGACTGTAATTGTAGTTACTGATAGTAACTTGAAATTAACTTTATAGTAAGCAAATAGAATTCTGGTAAAATGGTGCCATTTGAAAATTATGAATTGCAAAATTACCATTGGGTCCCAATGACTATGATCAAGTTCAAAATCATTATTTTTTCCATATTATTCTTTCCTCTATTTTAATGTTTTGGGTTTTTTTTTTATAAGAAACATTCAGAATTATTTTAGGTGAAGTAACACCACCTTAAATATCATGAACACAATCATTTCTACAATGCTCTCTGCCAAAAAGAGAAAAGCCAACTTCTTGCCACCTCTTAATTTTGTGGGATATTTTTTTCCTGTTTCCTTAACTGTAATTGCAAAACATTATGCAGGTAACAGTAGTAACAATCAGTACACATGATTGTTGTCTTGTGTACATGTGTCTGTGTCTGTGCAAAGATATGAACAGATCTCAATTTTGTCTGTCCAGAAAGATGTAGATAGACAAGTAGTAATGACCAGCCATTCAGTGAGTCTGTCAGTTATGTACATGTGGAGATAAAGTGTCAGTGCAGTGATTGAATAGGAGCAATAATGTCCAGCTATATTCAGTGAGCCTGTTGTTAGTGTGTAATAATGACCTGACACAGTGAAGAGGGGTTGTACAGTGTGATCAGTGTTGGTACAAACGATCTCCTGTTCCGCTCCATGTTTGAGCGGAGCTGAATGAGTCTGTTTCTGAAAGTGCTCCACTGTCTGACCGTTAAGTCATGGAGGGGGTGAGATGTGTTGTCCAGGATAGTGATCATAAGCTGCTGCGCACATTTCAGGTCTAATATGTTGTAAATAAATTTACATTATTATTAAATTAATATTCAAGGTCTTTCCTGATGTTTCCAGAACGGAGTAGTCCTTCCCCTTCCTGCCCCCTAAACAGCAGCAGAATGAAAATAGAAAATCAGGCTCTCTCATAAATTTTTGTCTACATTAAAAGAATACTTAATGGGAACTGATGGCAGACTACCACTTGTGAACGGGATATGAAAATGCTATCTGTATTAATAGTGTCATATTTTAATCGGACTGAAGTGCTGAACTTTAGAAATATCCAGCTTTTGTGCCCAGCCACTGCAGTAAGTAGGCCACATCGCTGAGTTTCTCCTTAAATGTAAAACGTAGTGATGTATGCCACGTATAATCCCCCAGCTTTGATGTAATGCGCTCTTGATCTTAAATCGGGAAATCCACCAAGAAAACTATATCCCTGAAAGAAGATGTCGAAAATAATTAATGGCAATATTAATTCATGCAGAAAATACTTTATGTTTTATATATTTTCAATTTGGCCAGCCGCCAAGCTCTCTGCGGCAGCCCGTGCTTATGAAAAATGCATGTGACTTGTTTTAACCCTGACAACCGAACATCTCTGCAGAGGACAAATTTGACCTTTATTGGTTGTTTAATGCCCCCCGGGGGCCTTCCAGCCCAGTATATCACACAAAGAGAAACACTGGCTATCCTGGGTCCACTACACCCAGAGTTTCAATTTAAAAAATGTCAATATTCAGTTTACAAAATTCATGTGCAACTGGTATCCATTCATACTGATCCAAGTTCATTCTTTTAGGCTTTCATTGGTCTTGGAGAAACTTTTAGGGAATATGTCACACGGATACTGCTACATAACCCCCTACCTTCATTTTGTCTCTGACCACCTATTAGATAGAACTCCCCATATGGCACAACACCATCGCCAGCACTACAGCGTGGGTGAAGTCTGACACATGCCTCTTTCACTACGCTGTTCATGATTTGAATTGCTGGAGACCCAATATCACTGATCCAAGCATGGGCTAGAGGGGTATAAAGCCCCCCAAGCCATGAGCTGTGGAGCAATGGAACTGCGTTCTTTTGGGAGGAGTTCAGGTATCAGGGCCAGGGGCATAGCACTAAATCTTGGTTGGCCAGGCTGTAACGGTTTGCCCTATTTTCACTAGAGATCTCCCCCCCAAAAACAGGACCCTGGATTCGCAGGTCCATCATTCCCTACCCTCTGTCAAGCCTAGTTGGGGGTGAGGTTGGGTGGTACTGAGGTTTCAGTTTGCACCATAAAACACATAGTAAATGCTGATGGTCTCCATGACTGTTAACCTACTGATCCAAAAGCACAAGAAAAGTTGGTTCCAGTATTCTTACAGCAATACAAATTGGGCTCTAATACACTGGCACTTTGATCTGAGGGTTGCAGGTTCAATTCCCACGTCGTGCTACTTGCCATCAGCAGCCAGGATTTGAGAGAGGATTCCTTTGAGTGCATTGGCTGCCCAGCAGTGATGCAATGGCTGCAGTTCAAGGAGACGTGCTTGTCTTCACCCTCCAACTGTCAGGAGCATCCTATGTAATGGGGAAGAATCCTAACAGGGTTGGAAAATTGGCACTTCCAAATCGGAGGGAAAATAGGGATACATTTTTTTAAGAAGTTTTAATAAATCCTTGATTCTATGTCTTCAGTCTTCGCAGCTTCATTTTTTTTCATTAGAACAGCATTAGCGCCTCTATTAGACTGGTAACAGACTTTTTGGGTGTAGGTGAGAAACAGTGAGTAATGCTAAATTAATGAAAATGCCTGACTCATTTGGTTTCTGGAAATACGTTGGTGCTCCAGAAAAACCTTAACACAAAGAGTAAGCACTCAGCAACTGTCATTTGCTCCATTTTTGAATGGCCTAATTCAGTCACATTATAATTACAGTCCTGCACTTAAATTACCGCCAGGCTCTGACAAAAAGCCAAACAAACTGAAAAACAGACTCATAAATACAGTAATAGCGCTGCTCTGTAGGTGGTGTAGCTTTGCTGTGATGGGTAGAATTAAATGTGGAGATAATACTGGACAGCTGTTCCAAAGAATGGCTCGCTCCAAGAAGCAAACTATCTACCAGGAATCATCACGTGGTTGACCTACCTCTATAATCTACCCTTAGTGGGGTGATACAGGTGTGGAAGAGTGTTATAGACTACAGATTTCTGGGATCACTGGGTCTACAGTTGTCAAGCTCCACTCATATTTACATACCTTTTATACAGTAGCAACTTTTGTTAGAATGAACAAGCGTAAGAAAACAATGGCAAACCCAGCTTAATGAGAGTGTTTAAATTATTCACACTGTACCACCACGTTATTTATACACTTACTACATACTGCGCTTTGAGATTAATACTGAGGTGGTTTTAAACCTGGATCCAGAATGTTAAAACCTACTGGTTCTCATTCATGTCATGTGTCTGAAAAAAAAAAAAGATTAGAACAGCTATAACAGTGTGGATAAGGGAATGACAAGACAATGAGAATTAATCAGGAGAACATTTTAGAATGGCACATATGGAATGAAAATACTCTAGAACAACTTAAAAGAGGGAAATCCTAAAACAATGAGAACATGAGTGTGAACATTCTACTATGAACTTTGGAAAACACCCAAGAACAATGTGAATGAAGGGAAGACATTGTAGAACAATATGAATGATGAGGGAACAGTCTAGAACAATTTAAAATAGGAGGGAACATTGTAGAACAAGAGGAATGTGGAGAGAACATTGTAGAACAATATAAGAGGGAACATTACATATTGTAAATGAGGAGGGAACATTGTAGAACAATGTAAATAAGGTGGGAACATTCTAAGACAATGTACAAGAGGAGGGAACATTGTAGAACAATAAGAATGAGGAGGATACATTCTAGAACAATGTAAATGAGGAGGCAACATTGTAGAATGGGAACGAGTTATGTACTTGTCTTCATTTCACTCATCTCTGAAGCCGGAAGCCTTGCTGGCATAGCCGCCTGTTCCTCCCTCTGAGTAGTTCGGTTACAAATATGTCTACGCTTCCAAGTGACACGGGCACGTGGCTATTGTCCTGCTTTTGCTCCACTGTGTCTAGTCTTGGCACCAGATGTTCCCTCAGGGACAATTTCTCTAATAAAAGCATTAGCCATGCTGTCAATATGAATGAACGCGTGAAGGCAGTCTGGGTGGTGAATGTTGGCCTGCACCACTCTTTCCCTGTTGATGGCTTTGTTGACATTTCTCGGGGCCCTACAATTGTTTGCACCTGTCACAAGGAATGTGTCGGGGTGTCGCAAAGGCACAGCTGTGACCCTCCCTGTGTCTGGCCAGCTAGATCGCCTCCATCTCCTGGAAATTAGTATCCGTGCTTCCTTCCAAGAGCCTTAGCATGTTAAAGAAGCCTTATCCACTACCGGCGTTCCGTTGTTTATTTGCGATGAATAGCCGGCAGCAGAATAAACAAGGAGGCTTAGTTCCGTGGAGCATGTGCCTCTGAAGCTTATCAACACAAGCCAATAATATTTACACCCACATCCTGTCTCAGAATGGTGCAATGATTTGAACATCCAGGCTGGTTAAATAACAATTTCGACACAGATTCAGTGATTGGTGCTGGAGCTCGCAGCAGAATATATCCCATGGATTCTGAGCATTCAGACCCAGGATGGCTTTTACAGTGTAGGCAGAGCATAAAGGATGCTGGTAGTCTAATGATTGAAGAAGGTAGGTGGGACTGTTGCAACATGAGCTCTCCCAGTAATGGAGTCACTAAAACTCACTTTTCCAGGATAAAATAATTTGACCTCTCAAACACAACTTGTGTTTGTACTCTTACAACACAGCTGGTTTGACACAGCTAACTGGAATCATGTCTTGCTTTGACCTGTTCCTCGACTAGTTTCAACTCTGCTGGGACTAATTCTTATGGAAGTCCAGTACCTCCAGCAAAGTATTCCTTTTTTTTTATTAAGTGAATTGCTGTGGTGTTGTTTTTGAGATATTAAGTCATTATTCAGAGCTACTTAATCATTATTTTGAAATTGTATCTCATTGTTCTGACATTTTGAGACACTAAGCCATTATTTTGAGATATCTCATTATTTTGTTATTTTAAGTCATTATTTTGAGACAGGAAGTCATTATATTCTCAGTAGACCTGAGTATTGCAACAGACATGCGTGGTGGTCCAGTGTCCCCTAAGTTTAAGTAGTTGATCAGAGAAGGATGGGTCCCCACCTTGTGACCGTGGTTCCTCCCTAGGTTTCTTCCTTCAGCTCTGAGGGAATTTATTTTGAGATTTTAACTCATTATTTTGAGAGAGTATCTCAGTATCTCATAATAATGACTTAAAATCTCAAAATAATCAGTTATTAATTTGATATAAGTCATTATTTTGAGATACTAACTCAGAATTATATAGTATCTCATTAGTTTGAGTCTGTATTTAAAGATACTATTTTTTTCTGAGACACCAATTCATATTGAGTCAAATCTAATTTTAATAAGACTTAATAGATTCTTTCTCAGTGTTTACATAATTCTCATCATATTGTTATCCTTTTTTTCATTTTATTTTATGTATTTTGATTTTATTTGGATCATAGTGCTTGCTCGTTATCTTGAGATATCTTATGTTCAGTATGTGGTGGGAAAGGGCTTTCATAAATTCTGTTTTACTTGTTTATCTTCTAAATGAGTAGAGTGATGACAACCTAAGTTTTAAAGGGCAAAGAGTGTCATGAGCCAAAACAAACATCTTTACACATCTAGTAAAAATGAACACCAATTTTTGTTGAAAAATGAAGATGCATTTTGAGACACATCAGATAGTCCTCTGCTGTCTCAGCTGAAGCTGCTGCTCACGCCACTTCAGTGCGATTGGAGGGCCTCAAATCAGGTGGTCACTTTGAGAGTGGGCAGGAGGACCAGGTGTTTGATTACAAACAATTCCAATGTCTATAGACAGAGAAAACAGTAGCACCCCCCCCCCCCCCCACCCCCCAGTGAATGAATAACAGTGTAAGACATTAGGCTCAGCAGGTAACAGCCCCTCACTGATTTTAATAACACACACCTTTTTGTCAGTGTGTTCTCAGAACACGATTCTCAAAGCTCAAATCACTAGTCAGCCTTGAGTTCTGTCTTAACCCCTTGACAAGGCCTGCCTTCAAAAGCCATGCTTTTGCAGCATGTTGGTTTGCAGAATGTAGACTAAAAGTGACTGTCAGTCAGAAGCGCCACTAGAGATTTATGGATAGGGGGCTAAACCTTTACTTGGGGGGTCTGGGGAAGGCTTCTCTCAGCATGATTTTTTTTTTAGAGTAGCAAGAAACAAAGTCAGTCAAAAAATGTGGCTATTTGGTGAAGTTCAGACACAGTAGATATATCTATTCATAGTTAGTATTACAGAGAAGCCTTAAATGCTCTCCATCAACATCCAGCAGACACTGAAGTAAAGAAATACTCTCTGAAGGTTATTCAAATACACAGACCTGCAGTGTCACTGTCCCTCATGCTGATGTTCCATTAACTTGCAAAATGAACACTGGCATCTCCTTGCCATTCTGAGCTGGAATACTGCACTCTGTAACTTTAGTGAAGCAATTGGCACTATTCTCATGAAAACTACAAAATATATTTGTGTAAAACCTGCTATTATTACTCTACTGCCTCAGTCCACATGCTTCTCTCACTTTCATTGACAGTTCTGTATGTTTCACATTGTCCAAAAATGCATGTGTAAATTAGGTCCTTTAGGGGTGGCTTAAAGTGTGAATTACACTACCCAAATGTGGGACAGCTTGGGAGCAAGAAAAGCCAATTCTGGTATAATGTGAATGCATTCTTCTACTTTAAGTTGCATTCATTGCTGACACAAATATGCAAATGCATCTAGAACAGATAAACATGAACCTATTGGGACCATGCCTAATGCCAGTTTTGGCCTAGAGTGGTATAAAGTCCCCCAGCATTTAGTTGTGAAGCAATGGAGCTGTGTTCTTTGGAACATTGGCGTTCTATCCAGTACTTTGGGATCCTATTGTTCTTGTTTTGGAATGCAATCAAATACAGTGCTCCAGAATGTAGTCGAAAGCCTCACCTGGGCAATAGGGACTTTAAGTGTATTGGTCAGATTTTTGTATTCTTTTGTACGTGGTCACATGGACAGTTTACTCCAATTTTTAGATCAGATTAAGGCCTAGAAATCTGATGAAGAATTCTGATACTGATTACTGTTATATCAGTAATCAGATATCTGATTTCTTTGTTTCTCTCTCCTTTCCTCTTGCGTCCTTCCCTTTCTTCTGTGAGATTATTGTCTGGCTGTAGAAATCTGATTGTCTGACTTGTGTAAACCCAGACTTTTCTCATGATCTGGTTACATTCATTGGATCACTGACAAAATCTGATTTTCTGCAGTTTTCAAATTATTGTGTGCATGTAAAGATACTCAGTTACTCAAGCAACATCAGGATATACTTCTTTAACACCCTTGATTTTTGATGAAACAGCGAATGAGCAGTCTGGAGTCATTTCATTACTGCTTCCAACCTCCTGCACACCAATATTTTCTCTGTTGATGAATGTTATATTCAATGATGTAGTTTTTTTTTCAAGACTAATTCATATATTGCTATTTTGCATTCTGCAGCTAGCTACCTTTCCTACGTGCCACAATTATCATTCTTCTACCTGGATATTTCATTATTATCATTCGTGCTTAACTTCAGCTAATTGTAAACACTCCATTACCCAGAGAACAATTAGTTGCCAAACCCACTTAATGTCAAATCTCACATTAAAGGACCTGGGCTGTAATTAATGGTTTGAGGGAAAGTGATTCGAAATTGATCAAGGTGGGATAACTTCCTCCACACGAGGTAGTGTTTATGAGGTTGGACTCACATTAAAATGAGTTCGCCCTCTGCATGCAGAAGAGAAACAGGTCAGTTTAGAACACCTGCCTGCTATTAGCTGCATTTGTGCATCTGGGAGAAGCCTCGCCTTGACCTGTGGGAGCCTCATTTGATGACTGCAGATGATGACACACACACACACACACACACGAGCGAGAGCTGGAGCAAGAGCCCAGCCCTTACAGATTTGTCCAGCAGGGAGGTTTTTCAGTGCTGCTGAACAGTGGCTGTAAGCAGAATGCAAGCAGCCTCTCAGCAGTAAAGGAAGGCTGGGTTTACTGACCCAGCAGCACCTCTGCCTAGAAGATACATAGCTTGGGACAAAAACACGTCCACGCATTAATATCAGCAAATTGGAGTTGAATTATTATTACGGGTGACTTGCGTCGGCCTGAATGCTACAGCATTCTTGTAGGAGTCACAAGGTCATGGAGAAGAAAACAAAATACTTCTGTCAGAAACTGGTCAAAGCAGTTAATGTGAGCGAGGGTTACTATAAATAATATCCAGCCATATTAAGGTCCAAACTGGAATCAACTATATTGCACTCACTGGAGACTAGCTGGAAACCTACTTCGTAGCTCCAACTTGGAGAAGTTAGTTAGAGATGATGGCTTTAATGTTGGATTTGATATCTTCTAATACAATGTTTCCCAACCCTGGTCCTGGGGCACCCCTGCCCGACACGTTCTAGCTTTAACATACCCCATGTAACTCTGAAGGGTTTGTTAATGAGCTGCCTAGTTGAATCAGGTGAGGAGGGAGTAGGGAAAACTCTAAAATATGCAGGGGTTGGGGTGCCTCCAGGACCAAGGTTGAGAAACACTGCTCTAACTGTTTAATGATGGTAAAATTCTGACAAAGGAGCAATTCTTGGCCAGACATTTTTGCAGGGTGAACCACATCCTACAAGTGACCATGAAGTGACACTACATGTCCAAATGTGTGTGGACACCTGTGTCTAATGTATGCTTTCAGTTTCATTCTGTATTTGTCACATAGACACATGTATATCTCTAAAATATTAACTTAACTGGAGAAAACAAAAACCTTAACTTTCAATAGAAATCAGTGTAAAAAGAGTCTTTTTATTGGTCCATTTATTATATAATATGCAATATCCAGATTCATATTATGTTCAGAAGTGAACATTTTGGTCCACCTTGCCCCTTTGCTAGGGATCCTATGATTTGACATCATCTAAACTTCACTGTTTATGATACATTTAGAAAACTTAAACTGAAGTTAGTTCTGATTATCTTAATCAAATTACACAATTTGTGGGGTTTACAATATAATTATAGATTGAATTCTTATAAACCCGTATGACCGCTAGATTACAGTATCTGGGCAGCAAAAGTATACCTGACTAATTTCATACTTTTGCTTGCAAGCTCGTGTGTGTGTGGGTGGCTGGTTGGGGGGGGAGTGGTCTCTCTGGACCATGCCTATGTGTATAAGTATGGGCAGTCAGTGTGGTAAGCTGATAAATTTTATATTCAGGACGCATGAAGTAAAAATATTTTGGTCCTACATTTGATAAGAACTGAATTAGAATTTAATTAGTATCTAAAATTATTAGAATATTTTATTTTCAGTTTGAATAAACAACTATTCAAACAATAACAACATCAAAAAAGCTTCAAATACACATGAATTTAAAATAGAGGCATGGAAATATTAAGAGACCACTCCAATCGTTTTATTTCTTAAATCAGCTTTTCTACATGTGACAGCTTTCCCTCAGACAAAACTAAGCTACTTATATTTCTGCACCAAACAAATGGCAGAAAGTCACCTAACAGCAGCTGGTGGAGAGCATGCCAAGACATATGAAAGCTGTGATTGACCATCAATAATTTCATCATATAGTGATTTCTGTTTAAGGTTTTTGTTTAGATATGAATATGAACAGGATTTCTTTGCGTTGTTTGATGTTTACAGCTCTGGAAAGAAAGCCACCACTCCACACTTACTATTTACAGGCCTGTGTTATATTTGTGTTATATACACTATGAAGCAATAACCAGATTTCCACAAAATGTCAATTAAAATCTAGGTATTTAGAACATACATAGAAATGATAACTGTGCAAATTAATACACTGAAAAATATTCAGGTGGTGTTTTAGATCTTTATAATGCAGAGAAATCCAGTTAGTCATGTCAAAAAAAAAAAATTACTAATACTTTAACTCAGAAATCACTATTTGGTGAAAATTGATTGCCAGTCACAGATTTTGTCTTGGTGTGTTTTCCAGACTGTTGTAGGGTGATTTGAAGCAGCTTAGCTTTGTATGATTGAAT
Organism: Acestrorhynchus altus; assembly: GCA_034509495.1. NCBI lineage: Eukaryota > Metazoa > Chordata > Actinopteri > Characiformes > Acestrorhynchidae > Acestrorhynchus > Acestrorhynchus altus. Next base: position 11,703,088 of record CM067517.1, on the reverse strand, counting down.
GTTTTTTTTTTTTTTTTTTTTCGCAATAGTCAAAAAATTTTATTCCATGAGATGCACTAGAGCAGGGTTGCTGTCCCGTCCTGGAGGGCCGGTCTCAATCCAAAAGTTGTAGATCACCTATTCCTACACACCCATTTTGCCTGGATAACTAAAATGTTGCTTTTTGAACACTTTTTAGTCCATTTTGGGTATTTTGAGCTACTTTATCAATTTTTACATTTACAGTTTGTCTGTTTTATTTATTTCAAACAGGTTCAAACAAGTCAATGTCATTTGCTGTTCCAATGATATGACTGGAACAGAAAGATCATATCACTGTTACTTTTGTGTAAACAATATCTCTGATTTCTCAGCTAAAAATAAGAAATCCACCAAATACCCAAATCTGCCTTCAGCAATGGGACCAGTGCCACGCGATGACACACTTCCTGTGCCAACGCCACCAGAATCATGGTGCCTTGAGTTAGCAGCAGATGAAAATGCTGCAGTCCATGGGTCAGAAATTGAGCGCCATTGATTTAGACTTTAAACCATGTATGTCTGGTGAGCCTCATCTAAGAGACTTGGGGTTTGTCAAAGGAAAATGCTGAGTTCAGGACTTCAAGGATGCTGCAAAGATTTCAAAATGCCCCCCCCCATGAAGACAATCTGTGCGTCAGCACTGATATTGATGGCTTGCTTCTGCAATCACACATGGAAAATCAGTGGCAAACTAGGTGAAAGATTTCACCAAGTCATTCTCAAGATGGAAAAGCATTCTGGGTTTCTGGAACCCTTCAATGACTACCACAATCACCACAAATTTAAGGAAGCAAAAATATTTGGAAACATTGGTTGTGTAGAAACTGATGGTTTAAAGCTGGTGTGTTTGAGGAGGGCAACCACAAAACTTTGCTGGAGGCCATCCCGTCCAGGACTGGAGTTGTGCAGCCCTGCATTAGAGTATCCCAACTTTTGGATATTTTCTGTGTAAAACGCACTTGGAATTTCTGATGAAAATCACAGTCAAATTAAATAAATGTAAACACAAAATATTCTTTATTTTTTCGTCTTTCCCTAAAGACTACACAGATTCACTGCTGTAGCTCTAAAAGGTATCTACATTTGCATTTTATTTACAGCCCATTTCTTGCCCTCTTATTTACAGGTTCAAAGAGAAGCGTTAGAAACACAGTGTTGAGAACAAACAAAAAAAAGAAAAGAGAAAACAAAATGAGTCCAAAATTTTAGAAAAAAATTACAGCCTCACAACGCAGTCGTCAGTGCAGTCACCACAATGCATGTTTAATCCTTCAGCCATTTTTTTTCTTTTTTGTTTTATTTTTTTAATACAGCAATATTGTCCAACGCAGTGTCACTGTATCCAACATCCAATTGACATCCAAATAAACAAAAATATGCTTGACAGTATTTTACAGCTTGAGACACTTGATCACCAAACTACTTGTCTCCTCAAACCGTCCCCAGTCCCAGAAAGAGGCAACAGCGTCAGTAAAGAGACGGACGTCCATGGCAGAGGTGCTGGCGTGACATCATGTCCGACATATTAACACCATTTCGTTCCACCTCTGACATTTCAATCCAGAGAGAGGCTCTGCTGGACGTTCTCTGAAGTTCAGCGGGTAGATGAGCTATAGGACACATATAAGAAGCAGCAAGTTATATCCAGATGGCGGGTTGCCAGATTGGCATGCACGTAAACCCCTCAGCTTGTAGACAGTAACCTACACACCTGCAGACCCTTAATGCATCTCAGGCAGCTGTGGGACTCAGCGGGGTCTCGTCTTTCACATCCAGGGCACTTAAGATTCTGACCCTCAGGCGTCCCACAGGGTTTTAAATCTGTCCTTAGCCCAGTGTTCAAGGCTAGCACTCCAAGCCTCGAGAATGGCTAAGGGCATGTTTTAGCAATAGGCTGCTTTTCTTTCCCTTTTTTGAAAGCAATCACATCTCTTGCACATTGGAAACATGAGGAGCCATATTGCTTTAAAAAAAAGCATGTTACTAAAATAAATACTGTTATCCTTTAAAGGAACGGCTTAGCATATTAAAATCATTCTTTTCTTTAACATTTAAAGCAAAATAAAAAATTAACTTAACCAATTGACATTCCCAAACATATATATACTTTATTCCGTGTCAGAACACTAGGCGTCGTTCAAATACAACAATTAGCAGTAAAAGGGACAACAGTTCACATTTTTTTCTGTAAAGTATTCACATCAGTTATACTGTACTTTCATATATGTAGCTATGAAATAAAATTTGGAGTGATTTTTGAACTATTTTAGTAAAATATTCATTTTTAATATGGAAACCATCTTTTTGCTAGCTTTTCAAACAGTGCCATTGTTTCATTTACATAGGAATCTTTAAAGATCATGGGGAACTTGTTTTCTGCTTTGTCGCTCAGGCAAAGGTGTGTTTTTTTTTTTTTGTTTTTTTTTGTCACATTGTTTTGTTCAGACTTACTTTCTTTGACTTTTCTTTTTTATCCATTTGGTCAAATTTCAATATTAAAAAAATACTAGGCAACCAGTCAACCAGTCTCAGAACGGCACGTGACACCATGACAGGAGTCGAGGATGATAAGGGGGCAGTTTGGAGCCTGAAAAGCAGACACTAAAGTCCTTGTTCGAGTGTAGTGCCATCAGGCTTTCAAGTATAAAAAGAAGTGATTAAAAAAACAAAACAAAACAATGTCTCTCCTTGGCTGTGGTGTGGAGGGGTGGGGGGTGGTGGGGTGTTATAGGAGGCAGGATGGAAGTGAAGCTGAAGGCCAACCTGCTCCACCTGACAGTAGGACCAATGAATAGGCATAATGCATTTGCAGCCGACTTCCAGGATTTCCTTTGAGCAGATCTATGGACAGGGAGGCTGAGCAGACTGATCAATGTCGCCGTATTCCATTCCTCTAGCCACCAGAATTCAAAGGACAAGGCTGTTAAGAATTCCCCCACCCCAAAAAAAGAGCACTCGAATGTTAATGCAGTGCAACTGCTTCGCAACCATGTAGGTCTTTAAAAAAACAAAAGTCATGAGACGTTTTAAAGGAGAAAACAAACAAAATTAAAGAGTGGTCACGTAAGCAACTTGTCTTTGGCAAGAAGTCCTGGATGCTCAGTCCAAGCAGCACTGTCATGTCACCTGCGGCCCATCTCGCTCTGTCGCAGGAAATGGACATTGCTGACGCTGTCGGCCAGTTCAGGGAACTGGTCCACGGAAACAACGTAGTAGCCCTCGTAGCCCTGCACGCGGCCCGAGGTCAGTAGCTGTTGCCTCTCGCCATCTGTCCACGTGCGGGTACCGTCCTCGCCCTGACGCAGTCTTAGCCGCTCTCGGGCCCAGGCCGCATCCACCACCCTCTGCTTGGCCAACTCCAGCACTCGTACCTTTTCCTCCTCCACACTGCTGCCATAGCGCACGTTCAAGCTCAGTGCACCGTGCTGCAGCCGCACATCCGTGATGCGACGTGTCCGGCCTCCCAGCACAGCGTTCACCTGTGATACCGACACGTTAACGCCTGTCTCCAGTGTCCGCCGGCCCACTGTCATTCCCAGTAGTGCCAGATCCCCCTCCACTGACCCCGATTTAACAAAGTAGTGGGTGTCGATGCCCGCAATAGTGAAGTGAAGGTCTTGCAGGTAAATGGCCTGGTCCAAAACAGCAGCCAGTCTTCTGCCATCCTCGTTGGCCAGGCTGATGATGTCAGCACTCACTCGACCCTCGCGGATGGCCAGTTTCACTCCCTTTCCAAACATGGAGACTCCAGATGCGAAGGATGTCCGGCCAGGGGACTGCTGACAGCCAGCAGCACTTGCTCTGTAGATCTGGTCGAAGCGCTCCAGCCGGACGAAGGACTTGAGTTGTCTCTGCACCTCACACTGGACACCAAGTATAGACTGTGAACACAGAAAAAATATATATTTATATATTCACATATTTACACAATAATCTAATCCTTAACTCTGGGTTTCTTGTGGCTTCAGTGTTACCCAGTACTACCATAATGCCATCAAACTGGCTTCATTGGCTAGAAAACCCATCATGAGTTGCACCAAGTAGGCCAGTTTAACTCTTAATGCCAGCTTTAGAGCAAATCCCTTTATTTTCCTGACATGTAGGTACTACATGTACTAATTTGAACTGCACAGATTCACAAAGATTTGGCTTTATCTCAAGGAAGACTCTTGGTACTACTTCTGTCATGACTCTGTCTCAATGGGTTTCTGGCTGAAATCCTAAACATCATGATATGGTTGAACCCAGACTGGAAGTGTAGGAGAACAGAAATATCTGCATTTGGTTTTCACACCCTTTCTGCCAGGCCCTGCAGCAGAAGGCTTGATTGCACCTTCCGCCTCCACTACTGCTATTTCCTGAGAGTAACTAACGTCTTCTGATGGTTGGTGCAGGATGGGTGATCTCAGCGGGAAGCCACCCTGCTCTCCCCCACATTCTCTCGTTCTCTCTCCCTCTCTCTCTATTTCCCTCTACCTCCCTCCCAGTCCAGAAGCAGGCTGCTTCATTACCACTTCAAAACATCTTTCATTTCCAGACTCTGACTCTATTTCGTGCTAAGGTGCGCGAACGCATGCAGATCAAGCACTGCAAATGTTATTGTGTTTATATATATATATATAATTTTTTTTTTACTTTCTTTGGGGGCTTCATACAGCTGGTTTAATTCTTCAGTTTGTTTTGTCAAAAAGGAGTCTACTTATTTGATCTCAGCGGTGACCACCCATGTTCTTGATGTTCTATTCTGACAGTTATCTATGCACAGTTTTCTCAGCAGGCCTTAACTGGCTATAGAATAAACCAGATCACATTAAAGACATTTTTCATCTTGCCAGCGATGGTCATCTGCAGCGATTTCGCTGAAGAGAAATAATGAAAAAAAAAAAAGGCAGGGGGTTGAAAATGGTGTCCACTCCTGAAGCTAACATGGATGTTATGTGGAAAGTGCTTCCTCGGGGCTGAACACTGACCCTTTCCTCTAATATCACTTGACAAGAGATCCTTGCCCCAGAGAACACAGATCTGAACAACATGGGGAGATGTATGGGATGGGGGGGTTGCCAGACGCTGGCCATGGGCAGATCCTGCTGAGCGGCCCTGTACCAAACAGCCACTGGCTGGGAGGAGAGAGACACTGAAAGCACTGCTAGCACTAAAGCACTGAAACCCAGACTACTGCCAACAGCTGATGCATCTGCCTCTTTTACTTTCTCTCTCTGTCTCTGTCTCGCTCTCTCTCTCCTGCACTCTTTCTCTGCCCTACTATCTATTTCTCCTCCCACTGCAGGGTCCCCACAGACCTCAGCCTGGCCTTGTCCATCTTACTATGTAGGAGGATGGCTGGGTTAGAGGGGTTCAGCTGTTTGCATCTGCCAAGATGCAAACCCTGAAGAACACTTCACAGCGCCACACACTCTGTTCTGTGCTTCGGCCTACAATCAAATTGACCCTATTTCTCTGTTGGCCCAGATATAGTCATTTAAAAGACCAAGGTTTTGCATTGGAGCTATTAGACTAATGTAGCGAACATTCAATGGAAGCTTATATTTAGCCAATAGCATTGTACAAAGAAAATGTGCCAAACTGCAACATTAAATGCCCCAAACCTTGGCAGACTACAGTTGACCAGCTGGTCATGACCAGTATAACAATATAACACCTTTAGTCACTGAACACCGGTATAAAGATGGTAATAACTGGGCAATGGTCCGTCCCCATGACATTGCATCGGAAAAACAGGCGTCATTTAAAAAGTATAGGGGTGGTCTGGCTGCACTCAGGCCAATCAATCCAAGGCAGGGATCAAAGTCAGGAGCTACAGTGGACACAGCCAGGAGCATCAGTCCACATGCCCTGCTCATTTTGCAATCTAGCAGCTCCTCAAGGTGCCTGTTGAGCCTAAAATGGCACCAAGCAGAAGAGAGATTATAAGCAAATGCTCGCTTCCCTGCCGTTTTTGGAGGGTTTCTGGTGTGTGGCATCCATCATATTCAATTTATGAGGTAGCCGAAGCCACGCATCAAAGAACTATCAGTTTAATTACAAGAGGTCAGGGTTTTGGAGAAGAGACCAATATAGTAATAACACAAGCCTGAGCACGGTATCTGCAATGTTCTGGAGGTTCAGCTGAGAACTGTTAGATGTGAATATGGGACTTACTAATGTTACACTCTTGTAATTGGAAATCATTTATAGGTAGAAATTAAAGAATGTATTCCTGGTTTGTGTTCATTGATATTATGAATTGATTTAAGGTTCATGGAGAACACTGTTTCTAACTTAAACCAGAAACTAGAATCTTATTCATATGCTCTTCTTCCTCTTCGAGACTTGCTTTTATGTGATTGCTCACTGATATAAACATTGCAAAGGAAATAATAGTAACCCTGTTGTGAGGCAACCCTGTTGATTCTTAAGTCAGGTTCAAAGAAGGTATCTCTCCAGGAGAAGGGCTGTTGACCCAAAACATCAGGCATTTCTTGTATGGTGTTCCAGATATGCAGAGGACCTACCAAAAGTGCTCCGAAGAAGGACAAGACTAATATTGCTGCATAAGTTAATGCTGCCTACGTATTGTGGAGTGCCTGCTGCAACTGGTCAGAGCTGTTTAGGATGTACGACGGACACCTGCCCAATATTAGGCAAGTGTTAATGTTCTGGCTGATCATCAGTATGTCTCATCATTGTTATTCCTGAAGCCTATAAATCTACCTGAATGCAAATGGAGGAGCTGTTGCCCCACAGTCAAGGAGTGGCCCTTTCCTCCTCCCTCTTCATCTCTGCAGATGCTTTGAATGAAACATGGGCATTATGGAGAAAACAAACTACTCCAGCCTCTCATAAGAGCAGTGCTACTGTTGCAGAGGCCATTAGTGGATTTTTAAATGCGGCTGCTTTAAAAGCCCATAAATGACCCCATAATTATATGGCCAAAAAGCAATTTGGCCAGCAATTAGAATCATTTACTTCCTCCCAATAAAAAAGGAAATAATGGTTGTCAGTGCAGTAGTGCTGATTTATGGGTGACCAAGGAGCTATTCCTTTGCTAAAATTCAAGGGCTTAGGCCTTTCTTTCTGCTTCCAATATCTCCTCACTCCCAGAACTTTGGCAAGAGTACAGAAAGTAGTTTTCCTCAGTGTTTTTCAGTGTTATTTTTTATTTTTGGTAGAGCATATGGAATGCTGTTTGGAATGAGAAAATTCAAAAGAGGTGTCTCGGAATTGAATTTAGTGTGTTCCTCTTTTGATAGCGGCCTTGAAAGAGGCACAAGAGTGAAGTTGCAAGACACCCTCTGGAGTGGAAATCTGCAGGTTGCAGTTTGAAGGGTGTAGAGCTGCTCCCTGGGGGACGAGATTGGGCCTGGTGGAGACTGAAAGTGCATTGTAGCCAAGTAACTCCCTTGTGACTTGGCTCAGCCCACGCTTCATACAGAGAACAGAACCAACAGATCTGGCAGGTTAGTCATGCTTAACCCACCTTCCAGCCCCCTTGAAACGAAAAGAACCAGTGAGGTTTTCTGACCACCATGTTCTATTCTTAGAACTAACCCAACAGACTGAGAAATTCCTGACCAGTGCTTGGCACAGTTTTGTTCACATACACTCATCAAAAAATAGCTGAACAAATAAAAAGTGTCAGATTGCAGTGCTATTTGGAGGGAAGATGAAGATTCCAGGACATGACAAAAGTAGTGTCTCGGGTGTAACGCAATATGCCAGTTGTCTTGGACATTCCTGTTGGTGACTTGTGATAATCCATCTCATGCATCTTAAATATTCTCACTCAGTTGTCGCTCACGTGTGACAACAAACCATCGAACTTCGTGCTGATCACAGTGCCTCCACACAGATTTGTTGGTTGTCTCCACCAAAACAAAGGTGGGAGATGACCTGTTGCCATTCTGAGTGACTCCACGACAGGCAGTATGACACCACTGCAGTTGTGCCATGCAATAGGTTGATTCCTTCTGAGTGCAACTATTTTAGGAGTGTATATCATGGTATTATGATCTCATTAATATAGATGAGATGACTCCATGCTTGATTTGTTAAACTTGACAGTTAAACTGACACTGTTTTGTATGGAGCAGTTTCTTCTTTAGTTTTTTTAAAATAACATTGTACAGTACTATAAACACTATCTAGACAGAAACCATTTCCACAACAATTTGCATACCAATTTCTGTAGATGCGGATTATTTATTTAGTTTTATTTATTTTCAATTTCAATTGAGCAAAAAAAAAAATATAAAGAAGCTGTGTGGGAGCTGCAAGGCCTTCAATAGATCCTGTAAAAGCCAACATAACTCTGCAAAGGAGAAGGAATTCCACCAAATGCTACTCGCACTATACAACAATATCTCTGGAGGAATATGAGAATCTGGGCTATCGGAAGCTCCAGAATCCCTTTCTTTTTATTTCGCTTGCTTCCTCATTCTCCTTGACTGTGCGTGAGAACTAAGTGAACCTTGTCAGAGTGATTGCTTCAAACATTTCCATCGTGGCACATTTAAAATCTCATACCTCAGAAGCCTGAAACCATGCACACCTCCCCTTCACACGCCTGCCTATTATGGCACATCCATTTGCAATAAAGGCTTTATTGCTTAAATATGGCTGTGAAACCTCAGACATAGTGACACAGAGTGAACACAGAAAGCTGCAGTCCCCTGACACTTTCACATGTCAAATGTCACACGCCCAGCAGACACTGACATTAGGATGGCCCTTTGGTTATTATGAGCCAGATCGACAAGAGAACAGGGTGTCTCTGGGTGCTAAGAAACAACACAGCCATCAATGCGTGCCTAATCCGCGCAACTCTTCGGGGTAACCTGACCTGCGGAGACAACATGCAGCTTCTCAATTATTCAGGTGACTTAAAGGAGACACAAAAGGTTGATAAGCCCCAGAGCTGTTTTCTGTGGCGAGAGAGAGAGAGAGAGAGAGAGAGAGAGAGAGAGAGAGAGAGAGAGGAGAGAGAGAGAGAGGGAGAGAGAGAGAGAGAGAGTGAGAGTGAGAGTGAGAGTGAGAGGAGGATAGAGGAGTGAGAGTGAGAGGAGAGTGAGAGGAGAGAGAGAGAGAGAGAGAGAGAGAGAGTGAGAGTGAGAGGAGAGGAGAGTGAGAGGAGAGAGTGAGAGGAGAGAGAGTGGAGAGAGTGAGAGTGAGAGGAGAGTGAGAGTGAGAGAGGAGAGGAGAGGAGAGGAGAGTGAGAGTGAGAGTGAGAGTGAGTGAGTGAGTGAGTGAGTGAGTGAGTGAGTGAGTGAGTGAGTGAGTGAGTGAGTGAGTGAGTGAGTGAGTGAGTGAGTGAGAGCGCATGAGATGTTAGAAAAGTGAAAGTAGTGGAGAGGAAAAGCATGGGGAGTGAGGGAGAAGGTGTGTAAGACTGAGCTGAAATCGATGGCCAGTGGTGGAGGAAATGTGGAGTGAATTTCCCTAATGGCAGGACTATTACAAGAGCTCTTTATTTTGACCCCATTCCCTCAGCTTGAGGAGCCAGAGCAGAGGGCGGGCTCACTCGCTTGTGATTTGGTCTGATTGCTGTGGGCACCACAGGGAGACTGCACAACTGAAGGGTCTGGTTAATACAAATAAAGTTTGCAGCTGGATCTGAAGGACAGCTGGGTAGGGAGTGAGTGAATACATTCTTAAAAAACAGATTCTTCAGAGGGTCTTTGGCTGTTTTGGCTTCTTTACCTGCATAACTGGCTCTTCAGATAATTGGAAAACTGTTTGTAGATGGTTTTCCAACAATTTGAATAGAATCTTTGAAAAATGGGTCTATGTGCACTATATATCCAAATGTTTGTGGACACTCTGGAATGCAAAGTAGCAAAGTTCCACCAGCATTGAGCCGTGGAATTGTGTTCTTCGGAATGAAAGTGCTCCATCCAATAGTTTGGGGAGTTTGGGGATAAGGTGGGATAGGGTGGTAATCATCCAATACCCTGAACTCGCTCACACTCTTGTCACTGATAATCAAAGCCTCACAGCAATGGACTGTAGAGACAGTTACTGTTACAGTTACAGAAACATGATAAACTATATTAATATCCTTGATTTCAGAGGAAACAATGAATAAGCATGTGTCCTAATACCGTAGACCTTACAGTTGTTGTGAGAGCGAACCAGTTGTGCCACCCTGCATTACAGTAGTCCACCTGGTCCAAAATCTGACCAACCAAAGTCACAGCAAGTTATAGTCTGTTAACATCAGAAGATGGCTCACCTTGGTGCTGTCCCACTCCTGCGTCTTCACTTGGGTATGAATCAGCTCATAAGACGGCTCCATGGCATCGGTGGCTGGTTTCCGATAACCAGGGATGACATTATACAGCTGAAAGCCGAACGTCACCAACCAGCTATTCACATCTGCAAAGACAGAACAGCGATTACAAACCTATGGCAAGCGCCTACATGTGTACATCAGACTCATCAGTACAACTTCCGCAGCTGCTCTCCACCTCTGTGACATTTCAGAGTCTGACTAAACTGCGAAATATGATTCATTAGAAACGAGCACACAGGTCAAGTGATTTTCTCCACGAAATGAGCTCCCCCTGCACTCATTACAACAAAAAGCCTGATTAGTTTGTGACAGCAAGCCAAATGTGATTAATACTCCAGAGGTTGCAGCACCTCTTACAAGAAAGATGATGATTCCCACCAGTGCCAATAAAACTTCTATCAGGCGGTTTGCGAAGTCAAGTAACATTTCAGGTTCACTTCACAGCCTGCGCTTGATTGTAATACACATTTCATGCTTTCTCCTCAGCCAAATGTCTCACCCCTTTCTATAATCAGAAAATTGTGTATTGAGATTTGTTTACGAAGGTTGCAAATGCTTTCAAATTGTGAGATCGAAAGAGAATGAACCTTGACCAGAATCAAATCGACTTCTGAGTGATTTTTCTCCACTGCATCTAAAAGGCATTTGTCATGGACAGTCAAATCATTGGTCCAACAATGAAAAGCACTTGGGCATCTGCTCCTTTCTTTCTGTCTGTTTCAACAGATAGGGCTTGCTGAAATAAGAAAGTGATAAAGGACAATAAATACACCTCGAGCAATTTAACGGGTGCAATATAAATGCCAACACAATCACTCATGTTGAAGATTAGAACCTACCCTTGTATATCTAAATACCCAAGCCTGCGTTAAGCATTTCTCCAGAGCTACCCTTAATGATATAGTTGAAACCATAGTGGGTAGCTGTTTAGCTGAGCGTTAAGTGTAGCTAGCAGGCAATACTGTTGGCATACAAAGAGTCTGCAGTGGGAGGCTTATCCTGAGAGACGTGTGCTGCTTTAATATTCATCCGCATATCCCCTTGTCCTAATGTCCAATTTAAACAAATACACTAAGTAAGCTAAACCCGAGGCCCTGCTCCAATCTAAACAATAGAGCTAATGGACACTACTCTTAATCATTCATTTCCCCTTGGCAGTAAGGACATAAACCAAGGCTTTGAATTCAGTCAGAACAGCCTGTTTAAAGCACTGGCACAGACTACAAACACGCCTATATTTTGTCCTCCTCCAATAAAAGTGTTGTTTGGGTTCCAAGCAGAGAGAAGCTGATACAACCGCCCCTGGCTCTGATTTGTATGACCCCCATTGTGTTCTCCAGCTCCACTGGGGAGCATTCACTGCTATTACCTCCCCTATGTACTGAGGCAACAAAGACTGATGTGATATTTTAGGGGGCAAACCTGAATGCTGAACAGACAGAGAGAGAGCTGTTGCACTGCCATGGTTCCTGGGGAGCTTTTTGAATGCAAAGTCTGAAAAATACCCCAGGCTGAAGCCTGAAGCAGAGGCTGAAAATGACCACGGCACTGCAGGGTGGACTCTCTCAAAAAGCACTGAAGCTCATAACATGGTGCTTCATTGTTTATGTTTCAAGTTGTTGGTCATGCTTATGTGCTGGCCATTAAATTGCCTCTATTCAGCAATGTGAAAGGAACTGCTGGAGTAGGCCAAAATGCCTTTAACAATGCATCAAACAAAGCTAACGGACCCAAAAAACATCAGCAGCAATAAAACAAAGAATCAGACATGGTTACATATTCACCTGTCATGTAGCACTTGGTCTCCTGGTTGTTGCTCAGAGGGTTATTGTTCTTGAACATGTAGAGGTTGAAGGGCACAATGTTGTTGTTATTTAGCTGCTTCCAAATGTCATGTTCGGGTGTGGTCCAGCGGCCAGCTAGGACGTCATAGTCCCTGCGGCCCATGTGCACCAACTTTGTGAGGGGTTCATAAAGGCCACCCTGGTAGCCCACCACCAGTTGAAAGCTAGGGTTTGAGTCCAAGTAGACCTCGCCAAAGGCAGTGTGGAGGATCTGCTTGATCATGAGACCTGAACCACTGAATACAGCCAGGGGTGTGCCGATGTTGTCGCAGGCCACATAGTATTCGTCACCACTGCTTAGTTCCATGGCGAAGAGGTGGCCTTGAAGGTCGTAGTATAGGGATGTGATGTCCGAGCTGGAGTGATTGTACATGTGAGTGACTCTTGTAGGGCTGGACAGGTCCGCATAAAAGAACTGTAGATGGTGGCCTTGGCTGCTCCTGCTGGACACCCTGCGACCCAAACCATCGTAGCGGTACTTTATGCTCCATCCTCCAACCTTGCTGTAGGCTCTGACCAGCAGGCCAGCAGAATTGTACTCAAAGAAGTCATTGCCTCTTTGTCTGAGGAACCCATCTTCATCCAACCTGTACTGGACATCTCCAAGACGAGTGATACGATCCCGTATGTCGTAGCGCAGGGGAGTGAGACGGGCACTGTTACCTGGACTGAGGAGGTGCAGGTTACCATTCAGATCATAGCTGTAGCGCCACAGCGGCTTGTCATTGATGGACACCACCTGGAGCTGGCCATCAGCATCGTATTCATAGGTGTATCGTGTGGTGTTGGCATAAGGCCCTACTTTTAGCTCTTTGGCTACCACTCGGCCCATGTTGTCATACTGTACCATCATCCAGTACATCAACGAGCGAAAGATCTCATATTGTACTTCCTTCACTCGCCCATAGGCATCAAAGTGCTTGGTGTGGGTCATAACAGCTGTTGTAATGATTTGGTTGATGTCGTAGTAGATAACCCCAAACTTGCCAAACTGCTCGGTTTTACCAGACACGTCATCATAGCGGTACAGGTCAATGGGCAGTGGTGTCTCATTGATGACAGCCTGCATGCTAGTGACCCGGAAGCTATTATCATAGTTATAGTCAAATCTGGCATTGACCATGCCTTCCTCACTGAAGCGGAAGATCTGCCGGTCGATGAGTGGCCCAATCTGCCGGTAGCGGATGGTGCAAGTGAAACCCTCACTCTGTAGACTGACGGTTTTCAGCATGCCCGCCGCCTCGTCATACGAGAAGGCAACACGTGTGGTATCGTAAAGAATCTCGAGCAGACGGGAGAGCTTGCCATACTTATAGATGATCCGACGACCCGTGCCCTGGTGAATGGTTTGCAGAAGCAGGCCATCTTCGGTATAATCCTGCAGCACAGTGGCGTTGCCCTCAGGAGGCCTGTATGTGTTTCTATAGTAACCAATTGAGCGAGTGGTCTCTAGGGTCTGCCGGGCTACATTGGGCATGGTGACAGATGAGAGACGGTCGTTCTTGTCAAACTCAAAGATGTACTGTCGTTGGCTGTAGAGCAACAGCACCATGGACTGCCAAGGGGAAAAAAATGACAAAGTGACACTCAGTATGCTTGAGTCAATGAAGCATGGTAATTTGCAGCACATTTCTGAAAACTGCCTGAAAATGTTAAAGCATTAAATGTTAAATTCCCTGCCCAACGGAAGTGAAGGTCAATGCAAGCCCAGGAGTCACATTACACTACGCGACTAACTGCACAACAAACTGTGGGGTGTCACAGATTCACTTCAGGGGGTCTAAAAATTACAAATAGCTTGATGGCGTGCTGCAACACTGGCTGAAAAATGTTGCAGGGCAAATTCTCATTAGCTGGTGATGAAACCATCAGACCCCATGCCCCCGCCCCAGTAATATTACAAACAATATTAGTTAGCATTGAGGTCAAGGGTAGAATGTCCTGGAGTGTATAATTTAATAGGAAGCACTTTCTTCTCGTTTGTACTACAAGCTTTCTACCCAAGCAGCGTATTCCCCTTATCCCACTGTACAAACCGAATCACCAGACATATGTTCAAATGCTTCTGAGTGATAGCTTTAAAACTCTCTGAAGACTACCCCAAAGGTACTGTCAGCATTTGAAAACTGTTCACAGGGTGAGTATTTGCCATTTTCATACCAAACATAAAATCACAGGTTTGCATTCCTGCCTCAAGATCTTCATTCTAATTAGTGAGAAAGTGACATTTTGCTTCTTCTAACAGAGTGCTATTTTGGGCATAACTATGCTGTCAAGCTGTCGGCTGTAACAATGCATAATGTGAGCCGAGTGAATCAGACAGCTTTAACCACGGAAGGCGAAGTTAAAACTTGGTAATACAACACAAAGACCCAGAACACTGAGAGGTTAAGAGGGTCCTGGGTAATTTTACTCACTCTTTCCTTGACGGAAGCAGGAAAATCATTATTAAGCTTTACTCTAAAGGTTTCAAAACATTTTACCTTCTCAAGGTAGGTGTAGCTCCAAGACTTGCCATCTGCAAATATCTGAGACGTGATTCTTCCGTTTTGGTCGTATTCCATTCTCACGGACATGGTTCCTCTTTGGATGCCGGCCACATGCCCACCAGGGGAGTAGGTGACATTGACTCCATTCAGCCGGCTACTTGGAGCCCACAGGGTGGGTCTGCCTGCATGGTCGTAATGGATCCTCAGAGTAAACTTCCTGTGGTCATCATATACTTTCTCTGTTCGGGTGATGCGGTCAAAGTCCATGGACAAAAGGTTCCGGTTATGAACCTGCCAAAAGGAAATGCAACAGAGGGTTAATTCTATAATGGCTGAAGGTGATAAAGAGGAAATTTCCTAATACAGCAAGAGCCAGTTGATCATGAAGGAGCTCTTTTAATTACCACTGTGTTTTGAATTCCAAAAGTGTGCTCCTATCTCTAAAGAGCAGAAGCTATTGAAGTGATGCTATTTAGACTCATTTCCATATTTCTTTGCTCATATGGTGTAAATCAGCAAAGAGAGCGACTTGGTGGGAGTCCATCTGTCCGAGCAAGGAGAATGAGAAACGTTGACTGATCATTAATGTCACTCAGCCCACATTAAAGAAAAGAATTAGTGGAAAGTAGAAGACTTTTCATTTTCCTTTGCCATTGCCTTCTGCTGGAACTTGAGGGAAAACAGCAGTACTCCTGAGAGGTAGATATAGTCAAAGAGTCACTACATGACTCAAATGACACCACACTGAGTTTCAGCTCACTTCTAATTCGGAAGGGCCTTCTAATCCCAGCACATGCTGAGATCAGAGAAGAGAGGCACTCGTATGGAGGTGGTAATCCACAGGGCACATCCGGGTCAATGCAGAAAGAATGAGAGAGGGGCAAAATGACTCACAGTCAGCCTTTGTCTGCTAGCGCCATCCATCCACTTCAATCGAGGTGTGCTCCAGCATCACATTACACCAGCAAGGAAATGCAGTGGAGTAGCTAAACAATGGGGGCTTAGAGAGCTCATTCTAAACACATTTAACCTCAAATCTTGCACAGGCTGATTTCAAGTTTGTCATGCGTGCTCCAGCTCACATTTTCACTTTGCTGCACAGTTTTAGAATCTGACTGGTGTTCATCTTTGCAGTTTTCAACGGGACAGACACTGCTGTCATATCGAGACTATCTATTTTGTCCACTGACTCCTTTTAAGAGTTCTTTTTGATGCCTCCACTCAATTATATTATATGTTCTATTTGGGAATAATTGAATAAATTCTCTATAAAAAGACAATTTATACATATTTGAGTAAAATAACAGAAAACTATAGACATCAATATAATAAACTATAATTGTAGAGTGAATTAACAGTGATTAGGAATGTTTTTGAACTTCTGCTTTTATCAGCTACTGAGACATAAATTAATAGTCCAATTTTGTCCAAAAAATAGTCCATTTTTGTAATAGTAAAAATTATATCTATATATTTGAGGAGCAAATGAGGATGAACTTTCGGGTAAGAAAATGTTTAGCTAAACGGTCCTGTTTGACCTTATGCCCCAATTAACCTTAATTTACACAATATCTGTACAGAGCGTGTCATTAAAATGAATAACATATAACTTGATTAAATGTAATTTATATATCTATAAATTTAGAATTTTGTCATAAAGCACCCAATATAATCCTACATATTTTCTTATGGGCATAGGTCTAGCAATGCAACTGGTCATGACATAGTATCTGTGCTGGCAGCAGTATGTGGACAGCTGTTTTGTTGGAATAGTGCAGTGGAGTGTGTGTTCACAAAAGGTAACCACTGGTTGTAGGACTTCATTAATGTGACATTGGGCTGTCAATGTGCCTGTAATGAAGACCATAGGTGACACTGTACAAAACAGCACTCAACACAAAGACACCAGGACCTGTGATGTGTGATAAACCAAGACAAGACAAAAGTGGGATTCATGACTGAAAATGACCTCCTGCAGTCTGACCACTGCAGTCATGCGTTGCAACTGATTGATTTTGTCTGGCAATGATCAACTATGAGAGTATATTTGAATAATATTATGGGGGATAAATGAGTAAAACAATCAATGCTGATTAATCACATTCTTTAATGTAGTTGATCATGACTGAATGGTTTTGTCATACGAGCACAAATTTGACCTATTTTGTGTTTCCATTTAGAAATCAGTGCAACTGTGTTGGTCAACAGGATTAGCTTGGATTGTTGATCAGTTTACATAAATCTGAACATAACTGGTGTCCAATTAGATCAACACTATCAGGCCTACAGGCCTAAACCATACACAGTCAGTGCCCACAGATTCTTGGTACAGTTGATTGATGCTTAGATTGAATAAAAGCTATGTCATTGTCACATTTTATCATAAGCTTGTCAGCCCTAAAAAAACAAACCCAACCTGAACACATGGCCGTAATTCATTTCTAACCACTGTATATTTAAGTAAGAACCTCCTGCATGCCAGTTCTGAGTTGTTAAGATGTGGGTCTAAATGACAACACCTAAGTGACCATCTGGTATTTTTTCCCTAAAACGCTGTGTAATGAAAGCATCATTTTCCTTTGGCCCTTCTCTCCTCAAAGCCATGTCTCTCTGATTAAAGGGGGCTGATCACTGCAGGTACACCAGCACCCAGCTTGGCATGGCTTAGTGCAGTCTTAAAGTAGCTTTGCGGGCTGTTGTTGGCCGCAATCCAGTGACACTGAAGGATGCTGGGAGGAATGGCTTGAAAGTGCTTTCGCTCCACGCGAGCACACTGGGAACCCTCGTCTGTGAAGGGACAATTATACCAGGGCCAATTAATGTCACTAATACCTAATTGAGAGGATTATTTTACATTAAAAGCAAGGAGCTGGTGAATAGGAGAATTCCCGGCAGGGGTGGCAGAATGAAGGAGAGATATGCTTTCCTTTTTTTCCCTCACATCTCTTCTCCCTACTCTTGATGTGAACATGCCAATGCCCTGCAGTTCTCCTACTCTCCTTTTAGTAAGCTGCTTATCCTCCAACAAAGATGGAGACCTAAGCAAATGATCAAAGAGCCAGATTAAAAAAAAAAACCACAAAATAAAAAGAATGGGCCTTGGAAATTCTCTTATGTAATCTTTGCATCATGTGATCTGCCCAAAAACATACCCGCCGGACTATCATATAGCAGTGAGAGCAGGCTTTCAGGGGAGAAGGTTGATTTTGAGAAAGGTCTGCTTTCAGCAAGGCCCTTCTAAATAGGCTGAACTCATTTTGATGAAAAGGAGGAGGGAGAGAGAGTGAAGGAGGGAGAGATTGAGAAGGCTGTCTGCCCATGCCAGGCTCTGGTTGAGCAGAGGTCCAACAGGCTGGAAAAAAAGCTCTTTTGGCAGAGAGATCCCAGGCCTCTAGAGAAAGGAAACCCACTCAAGGGGAATGCTTTAAATTGGACATTCCTTAAAACAGGCCTGGCTTATGCAAAGAAAAGGGGATATGAGGAGGATTTAGGTTGTGAAACATGGCTCTAAAATGAACTAAAGATTAGAACAGAGGTGGGAACTGGGGAAAACGTGACTCTTGTACGATGATCTGATTCACACTATTCAACAACCATTTCCATAATTAAGAACACAATGCAGTCCTGCAGTCTTCTCAACTAAACATGAAGAGTTCTTGAAGGGGTCTATAGTAAAGGCAATGGTTCTGTAGAGAACAGCAGCAATCAGGAGACATTTGCCTCCAATTAGCATCAGTAATGAAACTTCTTATCCATAGCTCAACACTCCGACCAATCTGTACATGCCTGTCTTTTGTGTTCTCATTAAAAACAAATGCGACTTTTTGTTTTGCAAGTCCAATATTTGCTCACGCCGCTGCCTTTCATTCTAAACATGTCCCCACCGCCGCTCTGATAAGAACTGTAATCTTATTTACTCAGTGCGATTTTTCGCTTCCTCGAGCAAACACGTGTGCTGTTGTGTTTACCGTGTCTGTTTGGAGGCGGTATAGGACACTGTTCTCGTAAATGCACATCAGAATATCCACAGGACTGTCAATATGGGCTTTGTGTGCAAGGCTTGGAGGGCGGTTTTCTGGATGCGAGCATTTTAGGAGCTTCATGTGGTGCACAGCAGAGGGAGAATTTCCCCCATTACTCTCACAAAGCCCCGGGGCTGAGAGGTGGCCCGGTTGCCATGGAGCGCTGCACAACCATCCGGCTTGGCAGCATAAGTCATGAGCTCTGCTAGCATAGCCGAGTCACTGCGGAGATGGGCACGTGGCACAGGAACACACGCACACATACATATGCTTTTTTCACCCCTACAGGTTTAAACCCCTATGGGGTTTATAGTCCTCACAGTGTCTTTTCTTGCATTTTACGGAATTGCTTCTTATTCGCAGCTCACGGAAATAAAACATCCAGTGACAAGAGTCTAAACTTTTAAGTGAAGCTGTGTTTGTGTTCCTGAGTAGAGATGTTTTATTATGTTTTGAATTTGATGAAAAGTTACTGTAGTCTTGTTGGTTGAAAGAACTTTCTGTATAGACTTTCTGTATAGAGTGTACCAAAATGTAGTTTATTACATAATGTAATATATATGTAATAACGCTGTAATAGCAATCAAGCACAATAACAGCGTGTGTGTGTGTGTAAGGATGTATACAGATTTATATTGATTACACAAATTTACACATAGCCCTCCCATTGACTGTCTAGTCCGCATCTCACCCCAACACACTCAGACACTCAGCCCCACCCTCTCAAGCATATACATTAATACACTGTCACCCACCCAGTCATCCATGTAACGTGACACAATGTCAGTTGACAAGTCACTCAAGGTTACCAAAATCCATCTTTTCCTTCCCACCATTAGACTACTCTTGTTTCTGAACAAATACACAATCACCCGAGGGTCTTTACCTACTCTGTGCATTCTCTTTTCTCATTCTAAACAGGAAACAGCACTATCAAACCAGCAAACAGCTTCTAGCAGGCATCTGTCCACCGGACTGGCTGGATTAGCAAAACATTTCTTCCTACAGCCTTAACCCACAGTTCAACATTTCTTACACAGACACCTGAGCAGGAATAAAGAGAACGGAAGGACATGGACTGGATGCACTGCAGAGCAATTTATGCTGAATAAATCCAGAACGTCACTGTGCCACAGTTCACATTACAAATGGGTCGGGTTTCCTCGGAAGCAGTGGCGGGTGGCAGCCAACGCGGTTTTCCCATTACTGCTGGACAGCTCAGTGTTATTACTGTATAAGCCGAGACGCATGGCAACTGGGTCATGCAGACGATTGGTTCTGTCATTACTAGAGCTGCAACAATTAGCTGACAAGGTAAACTACACGGAATACCCTGGATTTCTGTGTCATTTAAAAAAAAACAAAAAACAATATATTCTAACCCCGGTTCTGGATGCCCACTGTCCAACACATTTGAATGTTTCCCCTATTTCCAGCACACCAGATCCAGATAAACAAGCACTGGAGTCAATTTTCTTTGGCTTTGTCTTTTTGAGGCTGTGTTGTAGCATTGAATACATAACCTTTCACACAAGTACGCTCTGAAAGATGAGTGGTTGGAAAGGGACAAGAACCACAGAAGAGGTTCAAAGAGGCCCAAAGTGTGGGAATTCTACCCACAAAGTAGCAGTGTTTATTCTGCACCTTTGGAGCATTTCAGTTACTCGATTTGTCATTAGGTGTTCATACAATGTGACAGAGAGTTGTTACTTAGTGAAAAATTAAAAAATGTAAAGGTTATGATTTTGATGCAGGAGGATGAAATTTAAACCAGAGGTGGTGTTTCCCAGCAGGTCATCATTTAAGCCTGGACATACTTTTCCTTTGCATAGTTGAAAAGGCCAAAAACCCCAAGTTTCCTAACAGCCCACTAGCCAAAGCCTTATTCAAAACTGGTAAAACATGATGGCAAAACATACTGAAGTGCAGCATATCAGCACCAGATGGGCTATTGTGTGAGCCAGGCCTCCTGACCACAGCTTTCGCTGTGTCCGTGAAGGGGCGCTCAAACTCAACAATGCAAAATCTAATGCTGTTCTCTCCAACATGTGATAATTCAAAAAGAATTAGTTGAGACTACCTCAACTGAAGCTTTTTTTTTTTTACTGGTAAGACTTGGGAAGCCAATCCTGGGAAGATTAAAAGGTAACTGGCAACAAACCCGTCAGCTTACTAAAATCACATCATGCTGAGAGGACACAATGAGAGGACAGCATCACTACCTGGAAACAGTGTTTTGGTTTCAGTGTTAAAAGTGTGCTAAATAATGCGGGTCCAGTGCCGAACACCAGACAATAAAAGCGGTGCTCATCAAACCATTCTGAGGCAAAATAACAGGTTTTCAAAATAAGAGTGTTTTTCACCCCCAACCAATGACACATACTCTTTATATATGAAAAACAACCTATACTACACTACAAATGCACCCACTGTCCACTCTATTAGATGCTCCTACCTAGTTGCTTCACCTTGTAGATGTAAAGTCAGGGACATAAGCTTATCTGTTTCTGCACAGCTTTTGTAGTTCATCTAGTCCTTCATCAGTGCTCACATGATTTCTGGTTGGTGGACTAATCTCAGTCCAGCAGTGACACTGAGGGGTGTAAACACTCCAGCAGCACTGCTGTGTCCAATCCACTTGTACCAGTGACACACTTACTAGCACACCACCACCGAGTCGCTGCACTGCTGAGAATGACCCACCACCCACATAATACCTGCTCTGTAGTCTTCCTGTAATTTCTGTAATTATAGAACTACAAAGTGCTCCTATATGGTCAGTAGAGCTGAAAAAAGACAGTGAATGTAGAGGCAAGAAGCTGACTATAGACGTAATCACTAGTTCTCGTTATTCCCTCTCTGAATCCTGGGGCGGACTGACTTGGACCTGAAGTGACACAAGTCACCTCCGCTGCCCCTGCCACTCAAGCTCAATAAGGCCAGAGGCTGAAACATGGCGTGGACTGGCTCTCGGACTCCTGCGGTGAATTCTACACAATCAGAGCTGCGCTACAGTGGGGAGACGGATGGAGATGTCAGAGTGGTACAGTGAGGAAAGCCTCTGGGTTTCATTCATCAGAGTAGTCATCACTGCCCCAGGCGTTGACCTAGCCCTCAGGGTCACAAAGCAGGATGCCACAGTATGATGGATTGACCGCTGAGCAGCAGACACATGCTCGCACACACGCACGTATTACACACAACCCGACCTTGGCAGCCAGCTCCGAGACTGCTGAGGCTGGGTCAGAGCACCATGGTGCAGCCATAAAACGGTTATCATTCTAAAAGACAGGTGCACTGCACAGGCCTCTTCAATAAACATCCGTGAGCGGCGAGATGAGGCTAGAGAGATTATAATCAAGAGGCAATTATGCCCAGAACAGGGACTTGGATGCTTAGATGAGTCACTGAGCCTCCGAGAAAAGGAAGACAGGGCTGTGTGAAGTTAACCACAGCTACAACATGGACACACAATTACTGCTCTCTGTGAAAGCTTGACTGGTGGACTGGGTTTGTGGGGTGTGTGTTTGTGTTTCTGTGTTCGCGAGGCCACTCCAGGAACTTATGTGTGATGGGGTTGTGTGGGCATGTACCATACCTCAGGGATTTACTCTGTGTGTGTGTGTGTGTGTGTGTGTGTGTGTGCATGATTTTGTGGATACAAACAGCCAGTATCTCTCTTTACTGTGTGGGAAGAGGAGAGTATATCTGAACGAGTTATTGTGCTATATATTATACTACCCCTTCTTATCTGTGTAGTAAAGACCTCAGCATGCCTGTGAAACAAATGGGGGAGAGCAGCACGAAGCCAAAAGCATTTTTGCAATCTTACAAGTTTCCATGCTCTCTGCAGTTTCGTTTTCACATTTCGTTATACACTAACTGCAGGTGGCGCTGTGACATTTTATGATTTTAACATATTTAATTAACATGAAAGCCACAGTTCTGGCTATGGTGCAGACAGGACAGAGTACCATGGAGGGATATTGTTGCCACCAGCATCTCCACTTTTTTGTTTTTTCTTTTACGTATATATGTCACAGATGGTTTTCAATATTTCTTCACATTTTCCTTCATGAGTTTAAAAGCAACTGAGTGTGTTTGTAATCCCTGTACCCTGTAAAAATGTACCGGGACATCCCGTCTCATTCAAATTCTTCTGTGAGCTCATTCGCTTTACCATTACCTGATTACTCAAGCTCATGTAAATGCACTGATTGAATTAATGAGAAAATATGATATTTTGGATTATGCACTGACTGTACATTTCAGAATAATATATGTTAATTATCTCCATGTTTTGATTGTTTTTTTCCCAAAGAAAATACAGTCCAGTCTGAAACACTCCTTATAACTTTAGCATAATTGTGTAATTGACTAAACCACTCAAGGCTATCTGGGCATATGTGCCTCAATGAATAAATAAATAAATAATGAAATAAAGGTAATAAATTAAGATATTTTGGACCTCCCAGATATTGGCCCTTTAATACTCAACTATATTTCATTTTAAACCATATGAATGCTCTTGTAAATTGTTCTGTCGACTCCTTTTAGTTCTCAGGGCTCTACTGAACAGCTCTTTAAAGAAGACAAATGCTGTCTATGATGGCATTTTCCCTGTCTCTGACATTCCAGAACTAATCTAAATAAATTCTACACATTACCGCTATAGTACCACACATTCTGTACGCATAACTCCACATCCTAACAAAGTTCTAAAAACTTAAATGTGTGCTTCAGTCTTAGAACTCACCCTCAGTCTGCGTCCATATACCGTGACTTGTCCCCGTGCTTGCTCTTTCCGCTGTCTCCACTCCACTAAGTTGAGACCATTGTCTATGGGCAGTGTGACATTCCTCTTGCTGACCGTTGGGTTGACGGTACCCGACAGCAGGTGGGGTTCTGTATGCAGAGACACTTCCATGCCATTAGCCAGCACCAAGCGCAGAGAGCCATCCAGCCCGATGTAGTAGCTGTTCTTCACTTGCTCTGTAGTGGGCAGAGAGTAAAGTCAGAGAGTTACACTCTGCATGGAGATCACTATGGTCAGCATCGCATCCACTTCATCACATTTGAGCCAATCAAGAATAATTCTGTTCAGACTACTACAACTTCCTGTCCTTCCTGTGTGAGTCATGAGAAGCCAGACTGCCACTGATGCAACATCGTTAGACAGCTGAGCACACTTGGAGGAGAATACTAAGTGTCAATCCTGTTACATCAGCTAACAGATGCTCACACTGGACAGTATCACATTAAGGGAGAGAAGGAAGCAGAGACATAATAACCGAGGAGTCCAGTCACTGGTTGAAAAATGAATGAGTTCTCAAAATGCATACATATAAAGTCCCACTGTTCACCAGAAAGTGCTAGTGGTTATAAATTACTCTCATGTTGCTATGCTAGTGGGGAAAATCCCTTCAACGTGGAGATCTGCTCAAGTAGCCAGAACAAGCTCCAAAAGCACATTTGTTGTGCACTACTGAGCCAAAAGCTACAAACTATTGCTAAGATTCTTGTCAGATTTTATCAGTGACCTTCAGTTGTGAGTATTTTGGTCTCCCCTCCATTCATACAGATAGAAACCTGGTCTTGTGTGACCGGAAATAACTATCTGGTGGCATTTCAAAGATGGTCTCAGAGTGAACAGACTTGCCTATAAGGACACTGAGAGAAGCCCACACAATCCACCCAGAGAGATGGAGGCTCTCTGACCCAGCTGTGCTCACTGACACCCCCAGATGGCTGTGGCATCACCAGGGATTGAACACAGGTCTAACTCTAATGACATAGTTGTACAGCTACAGATAGAGTGGAGTGGCCATAGACTAAATCAGGAGAACTTAGAGAAGTATATTAAAATTAACACACATAAGGATGCACCAGTGACCTAGTCCTTTTAACCCGTTAACATTGCTACAGGAGAACCCGCAGTTTTTTTAAGAGCAGGGCCAATTTTGCTCTCATGCAAAAAACCATTGAAGTAACTATTAAAGCATTGAAATGGTTCTTTGAGTTACGGTTATCTAAACAGGACCACTGAGCATATATAAAGAATGTATATAGGGTGAATATAAAAGGAGCTCCATACAGTCTTTATTGTTGGATTTTCCGAATGGGTGTGTGAAGGGATTCAGAATGCAATTCACATTGCTAAGGGCTTATTATTATTTATTTAATCAGATTTACAATACAAGACAAGTGAAGTGTAAATTATATATTCCTGGTTCAATATTTTGCTTAAGAAGCTGAGCTGTGACACATGTTCAGCTTTGTTTCATCATGCTCTTTACAAATCAAACAAACAGAAGCAGTGAGAAATCATGCAGAAGTAATCTGCTTTTTGAGCAGATCCTAAAGGATTAACGAGCTGTTTTGCTAAACAAGGCCTTGTTACTGAGAAGGACTAAGCAACTGAGTAATGTACGAAAGCCCTGCAGACGCAAATCCTCAGCAACCTCAGTGCTTCAGGAGTGCAAGGACAGAGAGAGAGAGAGAGAGAGAGAGAGGGAGAGAGAGAGAGAGAGAGAGAGAGAGAGAGGAGAGAGAGAGAGAGAGAGAGAGAGAGAGAGAGAGAGCAACAATCAGTGTGGGAGCAGTGTGTCTGTGGCCATGAAGAGTTGCTAAATGAATCTGTGTAGCACAGTTCCAAGTGGTCTTAGTGGCAAATTTCAGAGAGGCATGAAAGAGAAAAGGACAGTAGAAGTGTGGGAGAGAGGAGAGATAGAGAGAGAGGTGAAGAGAACAAAAATATTGAGTAAATGTAGGTAAAACGACAAAGAATGGTTAAAAACAGAAAAAGAGAATGAATGGAAAAAGGTGTGCAGCAAACAAGTAAACGCCAGTCACACTTTAAACAAGGCCCACCATGAATAAAACTTGACATCGCTGCTGAATTAATGACTTGTCGAGAGTCGCAGACCACTACGCATCAGCCAATCTAAAACACACCGAAATGTGTGGCCAGCTTTTCATTCCCTTGTGAAAACACATGTGTTCATGGATGTTATGTCAAGTAAGACCGATAAACTCTTTCAATAGTTACATGATATTAACATTAAAAAAGGAAAGCCTTGTGAAGGGGACAGAGGGTGTGTCGTGAGTTGTCCACTCATAGTCATGCTGACGGCAATGCTGAAGGTCTATTCCTGTGGTACCACAGCACATTACACAACTGGATCCTTGAATTAATAAGACAAACCTGTATGACCTTAGATTTGGAAACGGTTTGAACCTGGTGGCTGCTTTTACTGCAAAACCCAGTGCAGAACTGTGGTAAACATTTACATAAAACATTTCTCTACATGCTGAAATATTTTGTAAGATGCTATGTGTTCCTCCTCTTCAACAAGTGCTTTCCCATTTTGTTGGTCAGATTTGCTCCCATCCCAAGATCTAAGGATCTAGATCCAGATTTATATAGATCTGCCTGAGTTGTTGAAACCTTGAGCTATGTCTCACCTCTCATCCCAAACTTTGCTCCATCCCAAGGTCCAAGGGTCTAGATGTAGATCCATCTAGATCTGAGGCTCTACAGTTTGTTTGGAACCTGACCTAAACCACCCCTTCATCCTTAAGCATCCAAGGATCTAGATCTAGATCCATCTAGATCCGAGGCTCTAGAGATTGTTTGGAACCTGACCGAGACCACCTCCTCTCAAGGGTCTTGGTACGGATGTTTTGTCTCCATATCTAAGTGTGATAACTGTATTCACACCTACCCAAATGAATCACACCAAGGGTGAACACAAACCAGTCTGATTTAACTGGACTATAAAGTGCAGGTGTGAAAATGCCCATAGGCCTCACCTTCCCACACCCACCATCTGACCCACACAGTAGCTTCTCTTGCCAATAAATACCACAAGGTCAGCGCTTTGAGAAATGGCGTATCCAAGTTTTCAGCAGCCATTTACAAAAAAGACAAGAGCAAATTAATTAGCGACAAAGCAGCTGGCTCTGCACCCCCTTTTCACTCTGTCACTTTCTCTCTCTCTTTCTCTCTCTCTCTCTCTGTCTCTGTACAGCAGATGTCAAGTACAAGGTCGTCACTCTGAACTCACCACAACTCAACCCACCAACAGTACCAAAACACACACACACACACACACACACACACACACACACACACACACACACACACACACACACACAGCATCTCAGGTGCAGCTATCCATCAGTGGGGACCACCGAAACACGTGGGGAGGGGAAGGTTCAACCGTTTACCACAGAGCACAGCAAAATTGGCTACAGCTTCTGAGTAAAGCAGAGCAGGGCGGGGAGTTCAAAGCTGAATATTGGGAACGAAGGAGCAGTTGGTCAGCCGCAAAACAGACATCAAATGCCAAAGTATGTAAGAAATCACAGCCCTGGACTCGAGGCCCATGACCTTAGACACGCCCCTCTGTCCTCAGGCCAGACTGATTAAGATTGGATTTCCTACAGCAGACAGAAACAACTGGCCCGGACTCATACCCAAAACCTGCGACAGCCAATCAATAGCTTCTTTTATCTTTCTGAGTGACATGTGTCTCTGAATTAGTGTGTAGAGCAAAGACCGTGGGCATCTGCTTGTGTTGTGATCTGAGGCTCAAGCTCAACCGTAGGCTGAGCTTTCAATTACACAGACAAGGCTGTACTTTGATGTAATAAGAAATTATACCGACGTGCCTCTTTACCTCATAATACTTATATTCACACATTGTGAAAGGCAGCTGGCATTTTAAATACAGAGGGTTACAGGTTTTACACGTCTCCTCTGTGATTAAACTCTCAAATATGGACAGTAATATAACAACTACGCTATTGCTTACCTTATGAACTTGTTTTATAAACATTTTCACATCTCAGTTCAGTTCTAATTTTCAGCTATTCAGCCACTTTAGCTGTTCGTTCTTTAGCTGTTCGGCTCACTCTTTTAGCTGTTCGGTTGACTCTTTCAGCTTTTCGGCTCACTCTTTTAGCTGTTCGGTTTACTCTTTTAGCTGTTCGCTCACTCTTTAGCTGTTCGGTTGACTTCTTTCAGCTGTCCTGCCTACTCTTTAGCTGTTTGGCTCACTCTTTAGCTGTTCGGTTGACTCTTTTAGCGTTCGCTAACTCTTTTTAGCGTACCAAGCACTCTTTTAGCGTCTCGGCTAACCCTTTTAGCTGTTCAGTTCAATCTTTTAGCTGTTTGGTTCACTTTTATCTGTTTTGTTCACTCATTTTGCTTCATTTCACTTGTCTTAGCTTAGCTTGCTCATTTTTGCTGTTTGTCTAAATTGTTTTAGCTGCTTTTTTTGTTCACTTGCTGTTTGGCTCACTAGCTCAGCCCTGTGTCACATACATTAACTGTCTGCCCACTTGAAAGTGGAATTGGACTTTATTTTTTGATGCCTTCCTGGACAGTGCTCTCATAGTGCAGAGAGGAACGAGACAAAGTTCTGCCATGCAGTTAATGCTTCATAATGTTTCATAAACTCTTCCAAAGACTCTTGGTGTTTGGGAAGTGTTCCATGTGCATAGACTCTAAGAGCCTCAACCGTTTTTCCTAACATGGAATGACATCTGCCTGGAAAATTATGGAGATTCAAAGGAACCTAAAATAATCAGACCACTGCCATGTTAAGTGAATCACAGTAAGCCAGCATTTTTCAGGAGGAGAAGGATGAGCACTGTGTTATCCTATACACATCCAACCTGGGAAAGTTAGGATGAGCTGAAATCTGTATTTAAGTAATTTGTGTTTGAGAGATAAAACTGGGATTTTCAGTCATTAGTCTCAGCTCATGCTATTTACTTTTAACGCATTACCTGCAATTTAACCAGTCACAATGCATTTCCATAACTAAATCATATCTCCAAGAGCCTGAAAATGATGGGTGCTACTGAATGGAGTAACCATCATTCCTAAGTTCCACTGTTCCACAGGGTCTTTAGTTCTCTGTAGTTCACGCCTGGCATTAAACATGGTGCCATCTGGTTCATGTTTTCTGCTCAAGAGAGTCCTGATCTATTAGCAGTACTTCTCTGCAGGACTAGACTAGCTGTGTGTGTGCATTGCACACTATGTCAAATAGTTTCAAGCAACTTAAATTAGTTTCATTAGAAGAGGTGTCCACAAACATTTGGACATTGTATGTAGCAAATCCAGGCTGTCCAAACAGCCAAAACCATTTGTAATGATTTCTATATTTTCACTATTAAAAATCACACAAAAATAAAGCTCATAAAATATGCATGCATTTCTGTTCCATGTTGTGCTGAAGAACGCATCTTGCATGAGTGTGTAAAAGGTTCTGTGAGGCTGAGAGGTTGGTGGTAACAATGATGTCCTCTTGTTGGAGCCTTCAGCTTGCACCCGCACTCGCATTGTCAGTGACCAAAAGGTAACTGCTCACCCTGCCTGTGGGTAGGTCACGCTCGCTAGCCACTGTGAACTGTCATACCTGCAGAGAAAAAGAGAGATAGGAGGGTTAGCGTCATATTTCTAGAAACACTGAGTTTAATATATTGCAGTGCATGCTTTGGAAAAACAGTGCAGATATATGCTCCTGATCTCGTTCAGAATGAACAGTTTCTTGGTTTTGATTGGTCCATTTTTGGATTTTGAGTACCCATTGAACATACTTAAAAATGGTGCTAGAAAGATGATATATATATATATATATATATATATATATATATATATAGGAGTATATATATATATATATATATATATATATATATATATATACACACACACACACACACACACACACACACACACACACACACACACACACACACACATACATATATGTATATATATGCCAGTATGTTGGTGGCACACATGGTGGGGATGTGTTTTCAATAGCAGGGACTGGGAAATTGGTCTGAGTCGAGGGAAAGATGGACGGTGTGAAATAAAGGGATATTCTTAATTCTTTTGGTTCTGTCTGTGATTTGAGATTTGAGTCTGGGACGGGGGTTCACCTTCAAACAGCACAATGACCCAAAGCATACTGCTAAAGCAACACTCGAGTGGTTTGAGGGAAAATGTGTAAATGTGTTGGAGTGGTCTAATCAAAGCCAAAACCTTAATCCAATTGAGAATCCGTGGTCAGACTTGAAGATTGCTATTCACTATCAGAAACCATCTAACTTGAGGGAGCTGGAGCAGTTTTGCTTGGAGGAATGGGCAAAATCCCGGTGTCAGGATGTGGCAAACTCATAAAGACTTATCCAATGCAACTTGCAGCTGTAATTGCTGCAAAAGAGGGATCTACAAAGTACTGCCTTTAGGGGGTGAATAGTTATGCACACTGAAGTGTTTTGTTATATTGTCAATTGTTCAGTTGTAGACATGTTCTGCAAATGAAATGATGCAAACTATGAAATAGTCCATTTTAATTCCAAGCTGTGAGGTACCAAACACAAAAAATCCAAAGAGGGGAGAATACTTTCACAAGGCTCTGTATACTACACCCTTAAAACTGCTCTTTAAAGGTTCTTCAAATGTGAATCAGTGTTTAAACAATTCCTGGTTCTTATCTATGATGGAAGCTCTGCTACATGTTCAATTTATCATCAAAGCAGCTTTTGAGACTTTAGTTCTATGCAAAGCCATTTTAAGCATTTAAGAAACTAGCAAATCAGTTTTGGAACCTCATGACAGCTTTACATTACAGTTAATCATAGTCTTGCTGTTTTCTCTTTGCATCCAAATGTTTTGAAATGTTGAAAATACATTTTCAATACATACAACAACTTCCAAAATCAAAATCTTTAAAAAACATCTCCTGCTTTTGTTGGATTAATTACCTCTCCTGTCCAGGGAATGCGAATGCTTTCCACTAGTTTCTGGAGCACTGCTATGAGGAATTAATTGCAAGCAGCCTTGGATGATCAACACACCCTCATCCACAACCTCCAATCTCATCCAAAAAGTGCTGGCTAGACCACCATCATTCCAGAGAAACCAGTTCCACTACTCCACAGCTCAGTGTGTGTGTGTGTGTGGGGGGGCTATTTACCCCTCTAGCCCATGCATTAGGTATGGTGCTAAAAGGTCCGTGTTTGTTTACGTGCTCCAGAGAGTCCTATTCTATTGTCAGTACTTCTCACCAGGGACTAGACAAGCTGTTTGTGTGCATTTGCACATTCTTGTCAGGAATGAGTGCAACTTAAGAGTAGCTGCATGCACTCATTAGTCGGGGTCCAGTACTGAGTATGAGCAACATTGAACAAAGAAATGACTTCCAAAATAGAGGTGGTAGCTATGGATACGAAATAGATATGAAGTTCTGGAGATCAGCTTGTTCTTTCCCAGAGTCTTTCTTACACAACTCCTTCTAAACCAACCCGCGATGCAATAAACAGTATCCCAGCTGATCAAATAGCTTTTGTCATCTGCAGGCATACCACCACAGAACCCTGTTTCAGCTCTGCCAATCCTCTCACATCATGAGTGTGCGCTCCTACTGGAAGACTTTTATCAGCAGCGTGATTGAAGCCTGTAGAGCTCTCACCAATGTGCCTCGTCTCTCTAATAACATTCAAAACACAAGTGATATCTGCAGCTGGCCCACAGTGCTGGCCCTCCCTTCCATCCTCGGCCTGGCAGAAATGAAAGACGGCGTTCCGGCTGACGCATAGAGAAATCTGATCTCATTTAGGGGGAAAGATTTCAGAGATATGTGAAGTTCTCAGGATAAAACACACAGTATGGTATTAAAGTGTAGAATGGGGCTGTCCTTCTCTATTTTCGCAAGCGAAGGTAATCAGCGATAAAAGTCTGGGCCACAGCATGACTTTTCCTGATCCAATTTGCTCCAACAGACGCACTGAAGAGGAGATGAAGAGGAAGATTCGCAGATGTCTATTACCAGGGTGTCCGTGATTCACTCAATGTAAAAGAGGACTTTTTCCCCACATTAAAATTCAGATATTACTTGTGAGAGAAGTGCTACCTGATGAGGGTGGGGATACCTCCTGTGCAACTGTGTGCCCTGAGTTTTAGGATATTAACATTGTGGAAATGTGTTAGGCCGAAATTCTGCCCTAATTCCCTTCCAGGATGAGACAAATGAGTCAACTCCAGCACCATAAACCACTAGCCCAACAAAACAAATGAGCTGTAGCTGTGAGGCTAAAGCAACTTGTCAGCTGAATATACTCCTGGCAGAAGTCTGGGGACACTGTGACCGCTCCTGAAAATTAGAATTTTTAATGAAGCATGGCATAATAGCAGAAAAGTGTTGAATATATCTCAAAATATACCAGTGGTTTTAAATAAGTATTCATTTGAGGTTCATGGCCATCACAGATTTGAAGAGAAAGCTTTACCCAAAACAATGCTTTAACTGTTTTGACACCAAACTACTGTTGAAAGCACATCTCAAAAATCTGATGAGTGCTAAAAAAAACCTTTTCACAGTATACACTTTTTGAGGTGCACAAGTAAATTATGAATATAGTATATTACGAATTTTCACCACATTTCACACAAAGTCAGTGATCCAATTTGTCGCGACATTAATAATGCCCTTTGTTCACATAGATAGAATCTGTTTCAGGTCGATCTGTCTTGGTAAATACATTTTTGTTTTGTATCAAGCGGCAAAAAAAAAAAAAAAAATTTTTTTTTTTTATTTAAATTTGTCATATATGATTGCATGTTTTGCAGTGTGAATTTTGTGCCTGCCCACATTGTAATGAAAATGCTACTGGATAACCGGTTATATTTCAAACTAACAAAGCTATGTTCAAACATGCTCATCAATATTAACCCTTTAAACCAAGAGCATCATATTTGATACAAATGAGATTTTTTGAGACCTGTGTAACATCAGTGTGATGTCAAAAAAAGAGCAAAGGTTCAAAAAGGTTCTATATAAAACTCTACACCACATTCTCCACCTAAAGAACCATGATTTGATGCAAAAAACCCTTGCAATGCAAAGTGTGTTCATGGTTCTATATATAACCATTTTCTTTACTGAAGAACCTTTGAAGAACCATAATTTTTAAGTGAGAATATTTCTGTAAAACACAAATATAATGTAAAATATTTTTCACAACAAATCTATTGAAAGATGTCAGAAAAACTTTTTCAGGTATCATATTATGTTCCAAACCATTTAATGTATAGTTCTCATCACCATCAGTGAATAAGTGTGGCTTGCTAAGTTTCTCTGGAAATGTTGACAAGTCAGCGGAATTCTCCCATTAAAAACACTGGCTTTGACTGAAATGGATCCCTACTCCCTCATTATCTCTCATTATATGTTCACTAAGTAGAGCAAGACACACAAATGAATTCGGACACATCCTTATCATCATGCGTCAGCACCAGCTGCATTAAACACATCTCATGTTTATAAGTCTGTACACAAAAAACTTGAATTCTGAATTAAAGTCAGTGTACCATAACAGTGTGCTGTTCATGGAATAATCTTTGATCGTTATGTTGTTTGGCAACATAAGCCCACAATTAATGAGCTGCGTGAGAAAATCAGTGAAATTCACAGCGTATGAGCAAACTTATATGAGATTCATTTCTCTCCATTGTCTGTTGCTTAGTAACAAAGGGACTTGCAATGCACTTTGGTCCAAGTTCAGCACCTATGATGGTCACGATAAGTTACAGGTGCATTGTGGGATTTGAATTTCACATTCCTATTTGGAAACTCTGTAAAAAAAATGCCAACATACTCAACAGTACCCTAAAATAATTTAATCATTTAATCAAAAACAATTTAAGAATTTAATCTAATTCAATATTAAATATATGTATATCATCAATGTCCAATGAGAAACATGTATCTCCAAAATGGTGACAAAAATATCCTTAACTTAATGTAAAATAAGAGTAACTAACAGTAGTTTTAGAGGATTTGTATTGGTCTATTCTTCCAGAACTAAAACGGTGTACAGAGGAGCTAGAGGGTTCGAACCATGAAGAAGACTAAAAACAGAAAAAAGGAGATACATGGTTTTAATTGGACAGCAGAAAAATACAACCACTGGACAAAAATAATGGTTTAGAATAGAACTGCAAATTCATCTGTATCAAAAATCTCTCTTTTTTTAAAAACTAATGTAAATGGTTACATTTGACAAGCTAAATTTGCCATTTTCATACTCAACTTATGGATGGTAAGTCTGCTAATATATTGCATTCTCAGCTCTGAACATGTGATTAATAGTTTTCCTTAATTCCAGCATATCTGATCCAGCTACTGACGAGCCCTTTCTGAGCTGGGCTGGATATGATACAACTGGATAACTCTAAAAGAAGGAGGACAGTGGTAGCCTAGGACCAGGACTGAAACCACTGTAAGAGTCCAGTCCTCTCTTTTTGCTTAAGCATTAATTTTGACAATATTTTTCTGCTTTATTGTTTCTTTGTCCATTTTCGTATCTCAGTTATATTAAATCAAAATAAATTTAAATCAGCAAAATATATAAAGATGCCACCCAATCCAAAATCACAACTCCCCTCCAGTATAATGTTCAGACCATCCGTTTCCAGCTGTTTAAAGGATTTAAAGATACAGTTTATGCAAAAATCTGGACAAAGGTTCACCTCTGCAAGTGCAATCCAATCAGAATGGAAAAGGCACATCTGTTTGACTACAGTAAGAGTTAAATCCAGTAAATCAATGTAACATTAAGAGTTAAATTCAGTATATCTGACAGAGCAGCCTCAACTACAAACCTCTAAAACATATTTAACAGGTCACACATCAACAGTAATCTGGTCTACATAAAGTTAGAGGCTGAAAAACATATTTGGCAGTAAACATGATTAGACTCAGTCATCCAAACACGCAGGAGTGTGTTAAATTTCACATTAACTGAATTTTTCCAGATTCAGATTCGGTAGTGTGCGATGAAATGGCAGATAAATTGTGCAATTAAAGAATAGTTAAACTACAGTACGTAGTTTGTTTTTAAAATGTAGTGAGTAAAAAGTACATATTCTCTTGTGAAATGTATGGCGTAGGGTTGGGGAATATGGACAAAAATCATATCATTTTAGCTGAATAGCAATATACAATATGAAATATGATGTGAAAAATACAATGTGAAAAAAGTAGGACACAAATTCCTTTTCTAGTCTAGTTTTTTTAAATATATTATGCCCCCCTCCATAGTGTGTGTGTGAGAGTGTGAATAGGGGAGGAGGGGAGCAGAATAGAGGAGGAGCAGAGAGCAGGGGCGGAGCAGAGCAAGCAGCAGAAAAAGGTAATCCCCAAAATTGAAACAAAATGTTATTTAAAAAATTTAAAACTTATATAAATATATAAATTATATACCTTCAAGCCATATCATGCTCTGTTATATCTATATAAATACCGATATATGGGCCAGAACTAGTAGGGACTAGAAGTAAAAATCTACTTAATTATAGTAGCAACACAGTGTACTTTGTAACTTGCCACCTTTGAGCATGGAAAAAAATGCTCTTTCTCTTTGAAACTATTTCTATCCTACCACCGTGCAGTGAGTCCTCATGCAGGGTAATAGTCAGACATCCGACATCTTTGAACGGAGTTAAAAACGTATGATGGAAAATATCTTTATAAAGCTGCAAACTGAACTGTGCTCTCATCACTGACCCCCAGAGTCCCCTGAAAGAACCTTGAGCCTGAGCTCAAGGCATGTGTGAGGAAACACTCTGATAGCTACAACCTGCTCATACTGGGATGCCTATTAGTGTCTTCAAAGCAGACTGAGGGGGGAATACAAAGGAGGCAAAAGAGAGAGACATCAAGAAAAAGACACACAGAGAGAGGCACATGGATGGAGACTTAGGGAGCTCCTGTGTTTCTTTCAGAAAACCCATATTTCCACTTGAACTCATCCACAGAAAAGTCACACCAGTGACCTCTAGTCTTTCTCTCTCAGGTTCGCTGCCTGCCAGGCTGTCTGCCCACCCTTGATTTAGCGTGCTGACAATATCATCTTCCTTTGATGTCTTACTAATAAAGCATAAACATAATGTATTAGCCATCCACATTAACACAAGACCACGACAAAGACTCCAAAACTCCATTACGGCAACAAAAATACATCTGCAATCCCTACAGTACAGCAAGATTCCAATAAAGCATAATGGAGGAGACAGCTCAGCAGATGTCTTTGTTGAGTCTGCTTCCACTGCTTTGCATACAGCCTCGGCACAAATCCTGCTTGACGTTACTAGTGTGCATCCTCGGGCTCGTGTGTCTCAAAGGGAACTTAATGAATTCAGGTGGTGGCTATGATAAAGCACCAGAGCCTCTACTGTACACGGGGTGGAGTGTACAGATAAATAGTGTAGTCTACTCTGTTTGCATATAATGACGTTGACCCCTCAGGTGGCAATTTAACCTTCAAAGCTAATTATTAAAATGAAATAATAAATGAACAAGAGGGGGGGGGGGGCTAAAAAGACCACTCCATGGTGCTTGGGGTGGGTTAGAGGAAGCTGGAATTAAATCAAATTGCTTAGAAAAGCTTAGGGAGTAACCATTCTTAATGTTAATTATTGTTTTGTCCCCTCTAATAGCAATTATTGAGCTAAT
The DNA here is from genome assembly GCA_034509495.1 of Acestrorhynchus altus. Taxonomy (NCBI): domain Eukaryota; kingdom Metazoa; phylum Chordata; class Actinopteri; order Characiformes; family Acestrorhynchidae; genus Acestrorhynchus; species Acestrorhynchus altus. The sequence goes on along the minus strand of CM067517.1, from coordinate 11,666,890 downwards.
GTACTTCTTATTCCATTTGTTCATTTGGCAAAAGGGGATTAAACAAGTGATATGACAGCATGAGGTTTTGATAAGACATAGCGGGGTGCAGGAGGAAAAAAGGTGTAATTGCTGTTAGACTATTTTCAATTTATCTGAACAAGGAGAACAACACATGTTCAGAGAAAAACACAGCTGCAGGCGTACTCACTTCCAGTTATCAAGGGTCATTTTCTGCTTTTTACCAAATATGTTTTTGCCACGTGCCTTACAAAGGACTGAGTACAGCATTGAGAGAAATGAGGCCAGACCTTAGTCTATACGGTTTTGTTCCAAAAACTACCAGTCTAGTCAAGAATGGGGAAAAAAAAAAACAAGCGACAGACATCTACATTGAAGCAGACCTTGAAGGGAAGAACGAGTTGTTCTCTGTCCGAAGGAGTGAGAAGCAGTCTGTGAGATGCAAAAGTGCTACAGAAATCTACAACTTCCATGGGCCAGTTATTCATGCAGTTATGCTTCAGGCTCTCAGAGGTTTCTTTTGGCTCGTGTACCTCTTAGCAAGAGACTGCTGATTCCTAAACATGCATCTAATGCACAAAGACATTTTGCCCAGTTGACAGACTTTGAGGGGCGGTGCCTCATTGGACTATGAAAAGCATTATGGTTATTTTGACAAAGTGCCCACCATCTAAGCCATTCTGACTGAGCCCCTATCACCTTCGCTTGCAGTAGTGTCGTTAACATGGACTGGAACTTTACTGTCTTTAGCAATTAATGCAGGTTCTGTCTGGGATCCAGCAAATATTTGAGTTTGGGTACGGAGGCTATGTGATGAGAGTTCCCATTCTACTTTGCAGAACTTCTCAAGGTCCATCAGACTGGATCATGAGCGTTGGAGCACAGCCATTTTTAGATATCTCCAGAGATGTTCAATCGGGCTCAAGTCTTGACTCAGGCTGGGCCACTCAGGGACACTCACAGAGTTGTCCTGAGGACACTTCTCTGTTATCTTGGCTGTGCGCTTAGGATTGTTGTCCTGTTGGAAGATAAACCTTCATCCCAGTCTGAGGTCCAGAGCTCTCTGGAGCAGGTTACCATCAAAAATGTCTCTGCAATACATCACTGCAGTCAGTGTTCCCTCAACCCTGACGAGTCTCCTAGTTCTTGCTGTAGAAAAACATCTCCACAGCATGATGGTGCCACCACCATGCTTCACTGTAGGAATGGTATTGGCTAGGTGATGACCAGTGCCTGAATTTCCTCCAGACATGATGTTTGGCAGTGAAGAGCTCAATATTTGTTTTCATCAGAACAGATCATTTTGTTTCTCATCTTATTTCTCATGAATTTTGGTTTGTTTCTCTTTAGATGGGTGGTCATTAGCTTTTGACTGTGGAGTGGCTTCCGTCTGGCCACTCTACCATACATGCCTGGTAGGTGGAGTGTGGCAGAAATGGTTGTCCTTCTGTTTCTCCACAAAGCAACACTGAAGCTCAGTCAGAGTGACCACTGGGTTCTGGGTCACTTCCCTGACTAAGGCCCATGTACCACGATCATTCACTTTATCCAGGTGGCCAAGTATAGGAAGAGTCCTGGTGATTCCAACTTTCTTCCATTTATGGATGATGGAGGCCACTGTGCTCAACGGGACCTTTAAACCAGAGGAAATGTTTCTGTACCCTTCCCCAGATTTATGTCTTGATACAATCCTGTCTCTGAGGTCTACAGGCAATTCCTTGGACGTCCTTAGTGTTTTCTCACTTTGTCATTGTGAGGTTTTGTGTGTGGAGGGACAAAATGAATTGAATTCATTTTGGAATAAGGTAGTAATATTTATGGATTCGGCACAGCTGTATCTTCTGAAAGCATCTGAGAGCACATAGCTGATCAGATGATCACATGGCTCCAATGCTTTAGGGAGACACCTCATCAGCTTATTTTGTGATTTATACATGACATGACTGCATCTCAAATTGCAGACTGCATATGATATTCAGTCCTCCTCCGGATGTTCAAATTCAATTCTAGCTCATTATTTAAGGCGAGCATATAGAAAAGGCAACATTAAAATTCTTGACTCAAGAGAAAGGTCACAATGGCACTCCAGTGAAGTTGCTCATTTTTGACAGCATGAATGAGAAAATAGTGCTGTGGAATTACTTTGCATGTCCTGAAACTGATACCTTCAAGCACTCTTGTGTATTTCCAATGAAGATGAAGACAAAATCGAAACCCTGCAATTCTGCTTTCTGCATTCTCATTCGGCTAAACATGAATAGAAAACGACTTTCGTAGAAACAGCTTCTGAAGGTTCTGCCTGTTCCCTCACTATGAAAAGCAACCATGAGTAAGCACTTGAAAATTCACACACATTGGTAGTGATGGAAAAAAAAACATCACATGAATATATCAAAATCCCTGAATAAACACCTTCTGGAACTATTGGTCCTTGTCTTAAACAACCTTTTATTTTCCCACCATACAATTAATTGGCCATACATGTTTACCATGTTCCAATTTCAGCCCTAGACCTCTGTTATCATAGCCATATGAACTTGAACTACTGCCTAAAAAGTCAATCCTGAAACCGATGTGTTCTATTCTAGCAACATCCAGGTTCCAGCCACAATGCAAATGCAATTGATGATGATATACAACAGCTTACTTACTCATAGAAAGTGGTCCATCCATCTTCATTGCTTTTGGTTGCCAACAGTCCTGAACTTCCATGGTATGTCATCATTGCCAGCTCTTGGCCTTGGGCAGCGACACTCTTGAGGGCATTATTAGTCCCGATAGTGAACCAGAACGTTTGACCATCAGGGGTCATGATCAAGAGAGGTACTCCTGTAGCGTCCCTGCGAAGAGTCACTTTGTTTTTGTTCTTGTCTGTGATGGTGCTCAGGTCACCCTGTCCAGTATAGGTCATGTTGTACAGGTAGTCCCCAGTGGTCAGGCTCTGGGTGTAGATGTGGCTTCCATTAGAGTCAAACAAGTAGAGTTCATCATCAATGGGTGAAGACACTTCGTACATGTTGAGGGGGCTGAGGTAAGGCTTGTTCCGGCGTACGTAGCGGATCCTGATGTTGCCTAGATCAGCGATGAAGAGCTCACCGTTGGGTGAGACTGCCAGGGAAGAGGGGGAGTTGAGTTTGGCATCTTTGGCATAGCCGTCATCGCCTGAGTAGCAGTCACAGTTAGCATCGTTCTTACAGTCGCAGCCACTTGGAGCACCAGCAACCAATGAGATTTCACCGTTGGTGGAAACCTGTCGGACGCGGTTGATCTTCTTGTCATCAGATTCAGCGATGTAGAGGATGCCATTGTGGGATGCAGCCAAGGCAGTTGCAGACTCAAGCGTGGCATGAATGGCAACCTTGCTGACCAGAAAGTGGTCCAGACCAGGCACCTGACAGTGCATGGGTCTGCCGGCCACTATCCGCACCTGGTGGTTCTCAGATATTTGCAGCACCACATTGTTGTCCAGCACATACAGCGAATTGTCCATGGGGCTCACAGCTAGGTCAGTGGGCCATTCCAGACGCACCTGTGAAGAAATAAAAAAAAAACCATGGCATTATTCTGGGATTCTAAAGCAAAGACACTTGAATTGGCCACTCTGTTTCATTTGAGAAAACAGAAAAAGCTCATGAGATACATGTTAACACATTGATCTTGATATAGAAACCGATATGAAACATCTCTCTGGGGGGAACCAAATTACACAGCAATAGCTGAAAACTGTTTGCAGGTCAGATACGCCTGGAAAAAGTAATTGAATTAAGCCCAGGCAATTTTTCTGCCCTGACTTTGTGGACTTGGGTGCTGATTATCTGATAACGAGAAAATCACTAGTTATGCGGAAGCTAAGAGTAAGGACACAAAAAACACCTGACGATTTTTCAGATCCACGGCGATAAGCATCCACGGAGGATGAATAGGAATGGTAGAGTGGAACCAAATCAAATGATCAGATTAAGTCCAAGCAGCAGGGAAACATTGATCATGTGGACTCTGGACACCCAAACAAGGCTGCAGTACATCCGTCAACTCACCTTGTGGATGTCTTTTTTCCTGCATAGGGTTATTCGTTATGCCATAAACACAACTTAAAGCACGTTCCTGAGAGCAAGAACCAATGTGCACTCATCAACAGGAAAGCACTACTTACCTCCCAGCCTAAAAACATATGACTCCACTGTAAATAATGCACCAAGCTTTAACAAATAGGAATTATTCAATATAACTCATTTACACACCCTGGAAAGGGTGAAGTGTGAGCACTCTCTTAGGGGATGGAATATAAAAGGTCTTATTTCAGTAGTAGTCCTGGCACAGTAGCAAGGCTGCTTGATTAAAAGATGCTTTTAATGTACTGGAAAGAAAAAAAAAGGAAAACATGCTGCCATACTGTGCAGTCTATTAAAAGAAGACCTTAAAAGCAACCAATTGATTTGATTGCATCAAATAGGACACATCCATTTTTTGCAGATTTGAGGAAAAAGGCAGGATAGCAGTGTATCACGCACTGCAAAATCAAGCCAGTGTCTGGAATGGTTCGTTACACTAAGCTGACCTGATACCAATATATCGACGTGTTTACACTTGCAACTTCCCTCAATAGCAACAGACGTGCTCCTGTTGATCTGTCGGGGATCAGGAGTGTAAAGAGTCACTGATGCATTGTTCTCATAATTAACTGCTTCATTTTTGCAATGTTGTTTCTAAAACAATCCAATCATTCTGTGACGTTTTACATAGCTGACCAGCAACGTTGGTAGATGTTAACTGGTTGAATGTAGGTTGTGATGTTGGATGGCCAAATTTCAGTTCAGTTGGAGCAGCATAGCAACCCCATAACACAACAACCTGTGATATTATAACATAGCAACAATTTGGAGCAGCATAGCAACCACATAGCAACAACCCGGCATACTATAAAAACAATGCAAATGATGAGCTACTCAACATTTCATCGAATTGTCATGTTTTGATTGAATTTGTCTTTACAAACAAATTCCAAAAGGTTGCAGGAAGGACATGACACAGGGAGTATGTGTTGCAGGACGGACATGTCATGGGAATGATTTTTCAGTAAAACTAACAAAATATAATATAAATTCAGTCTAAATACCAACAATTTTCTAAGTGATGCGAAAAACCAATATTTAGTTGTGAGGTATGATGACCAAAACCCAATGTCTACTAACCTTCATAATGTTACTGTCCACACAACATGAAATTCTAATGAGGTTGATTGTATGTCAGTGTTTCTCAAACCTGTTCGTTGCACCCCTGCCCTGCACGTTTCAGTAGATTCCCTGCTTAAACACATGCTCCGCAACTCTAAAAATGCATGTTAATTAACTGATTAGCTGAATCAGGTTTGTTAGAAGCAGGGAAAGCACTAAAATATGTGCAGGACAGGGGGGCCACCAAGGCCAGGTTTGAGAAACACTGCTGTTTGTGAAAGCTGATGTTCTGAGATGTTCACACAGTATGAGCCACATCCACACAAACACTGCAACACAAATAACACTTCCATGTAGAGGCACTTCACGCCACCCTAGTGTGTCTGCGTATCTGTTATCAAAGCAATAGGCTTTATGTAATCAGACCAGTCACAGCACTGCTGGCCACATTCACAACTAGCATGGGGCATGCCTTCTCTGTGTGTGACCAAACGCATTTCCTCAGGAATGAGGAGGGAGCACCTTTCTATTTCTTAAAACCTATTTCTTGTCAACAGGCCTGTCTGAATATTTCATCAGTATGTGTGTGGTTTGTGTGTGTGCGTGCGTGTGTGTGTGTGTGTGCACATCCAACCACACACACACACACACACATTTATGCACATGTACACAGATATACTTACAGTACATATATAAAAAATACAACAGACTTAATCATGGTGGAGGCACTTCGGCGGTAATGAAAATAAACATAAATATGCAATTTTGCAAAGGCACAAAACTCGTCATTGTGGCAGCAGGTGGAGGGCAGAGATCACGTATGAGGAAGTTAGCTAATCTGGACAAACCACAAAAAAACACTCAAATGTGGCCCATTAATGAATTTCTCCAGCCTGCAGAAATCAGAAGATAAAAAAAAAAACACATTTTGATGAAACCAGGTAAGAGGAGGGAGATGAAAAGGAAAAGAGAGGCTTTAGAAGAGTCCGGAAAAGTATGGCAGCAGGCTTAAGTGAGGGGTGGGGAGGGTGGTGCTGTTTGAAGTAGTGGAGCAGTGTGCTGCCCATGAATTTTTAATGGATGCTTTTTACTGTCTGAGTGTCTTTGGCAGGAATGAGTGTGATTTGTCATCATTTCAGGGGCTATATGCAGCCTTAGTGGGAGCGTATGGGTGTGTGTGTGTGTGTGTGTTTGAGTGCGACAGTGTATGTGTGCACAATTGTGCAATGAGAGAGGGATGGGGTGTAAGAGAGAGAGGAGAGAGAAAGAAAGAGAAAGGTGTGTGTGTGTGTATGTGTGTGTGTGTGTGTGTGTGTGTGTCGGTGTCTCAGTGGGAAAGGTAGGCAGCTGCAGGTCGTCTACCCTGTGCTCTGCATCCTTTCTGTAAAATAAAGCCGCTGTTAGTCTGGCAGCTGATGCTGCACAGAGGAAAACAGTGAACTCAGTGAATGCACACACACACGCACACACACACGCGCACACACACACACACACACACACACACACACGCACACACACGCACACACACACACCTAGTCAAGATTTGGCCTTGTATTAATGCCCCATATATAATACACTACTTGTCCAAATGTTTGTGGACACTCCTTCCTCATGAATGCACTCAGCTACATTAACTTGCACCCACTGCTAACGCACAAGTGCAAATGCTCTGAAATCTAGTAGAAAGCCATCCCTAATCCTAGACCTAACCCTAATCTTAACCACATTTTTTTTGGAATGAATGGAAATGAACAATTTTGCCACATAAAAACCCTTTGAGCAGTCCAGATCACATCCCTTTATGTCTCCCGTTTTCATCTAGTTTCCTATGTATGTCTGTAAACACACACATATTCCCCCACAAAGGAGAGTTGACATCTAACAAACTTCCCAAACAAAATGACTATAAGTGACTTATGTATGCAGACAAAAGAGGCTGAAGTAAACAAAACAATCCAGAAAGAGCAACACGAGGAACAACATGACAAAACACTAATGCTTAATCAACTGAAGGTATGACTGGAAGCACATTCCCTGAATCCACACATCACAGCAAGAGCCATCAGCACAGCAGGAGCTCAGACATGATGGCTTCTTAAAAGTGGAATAAATTCATGGAAATTCAGAGTGGTCTGAGATACCATTAAAGACAGTTTTGTCTGTTTTTTTCTTTTCCTCTTATGCCAGAGCCTGTAGCCCATCATCTCTCTAATGGAAGCCTCTGTGCCTCTAGTCAGTGGTGTGCCCTTGCCTGGGGTGACTGTTAGCATTTGGTTTGGGCAACGGTCCACTGGGTGGTCATGGGGCATATGTGTGGTCTGTGTGTGTAAGTGTGTGTATATGTATGTACGTCTCTGGGCTGTGTGTCTGCATGTGCGAGGCAGAGAATGGTCCCAGCTCACTGGGGCCTGCGGCTGTAGGGCAGCTGCAGCACAGTGGACATCCTTCCTCGGGCCCTGACATGATGGCTGGTGCTCAGACAGCGGTGAGAGATTGAGGCTACTTTGGCCTTTCATGGGCGGAGATGATGGGTGAGAGAGGTGGAGAGAGGCAGAAGAACGCACCTGTGAGATGTCCATCACTGAGTCGCAGCTCAGGGGTCGGGCCGAGGTCAAGTCGTTGAAGCCTAGCAGTGTGGAAATAATTCCGTTCTGGTCAATGCGGCGAATCATGGTGCCATCAACAAAGAAGATCATGCCATACTTGTCCACTGTGATGCCTGCAGGGAAAGATTACAGAAAGGATAAATATACATCTGAAATGCTGTTTACAACACAGGCAGCTCTGTTTCTAACATCTGATGATACAGGAAAGCATCATAAGTGCCCAAAACATATGGTTGTATACAACGGCAGAGCTACTTACGCTCCACTGAGAAATGCTTTCATTCCTACCAACTGCTGTAAGGTTGAATTGACTGCTTAGTTTTCTCTCCAAACTCTTCATTTCTACCTGATCTATCAACATCAAACATGAACTACCATGGTGGAGCAAGCCAGAACATTCCACGCAAGTTCACAGCGATGTTTAAAATGACATTGTTTTTATGCTGCTGTGATGTCTGCAACCAGACATGGTTTGATTATGCCTACATAACTGGTGGCCCCTAAGGGTTAAAATGCTTTTCCGCTGAACTGAACTAGGGATGCATTATGATTCTGGCATCATATCATTATCACACTAGTTTGAGATGACTTTGGCTTTGGAATGTGGTGCATCATCATGCAGGAAAGTAGCCAGCTGTGGGTTAAGCAGGGTTAATTGTGGCCATGAAGGGATGCACGTGGTCAGGAACAATACTCAAACTGCCTGTGGCATTCAAGCAATGATTGCTGGGAATTGTCAAGCCTAAAGTGTGCCAAGAAAACATTATAGAACTCCCACCGTTGTGGACTGTTGCTACAAGACATGGTGGGTTCATGCATTCATGCTGTTGACACTAAATTCTGAACCTACATCCTGCATGTACTTTTGCAGTAATGGAGAGTCATGAAAAATGGGCTACGTTTTCCTAGTCTTGTCCAGTTTTGGTGCCAACAGTCAGTTCTTCCCTGACACAAGTGGAACCTGACATGGTCCTCTGCTGTTGTCACCCAACCCAGTGTTTTACAGCCTTAAAATTAAAATGTAAAATTGTCTTTGCTCAGCACACAGTCACTGAACGGGCTTGTTAATGAGTTGAATATAGGAATCAGGTGTGGTGAAAGCAGGGACAGCACTAACATGTGCAGACCAGGGGTGCTTCCGAGGACTAGGGTTGAAAAACAGTGCTATGCTTTGTGACATGCTTTTCTGCTGACCACTAGTCTAACCATTGTCCACTGATTTCTCTCTCATCAACAAGGTGTTTTCATTTGCAGAAATGCTGCTATCTGGATGCCTTTCTTTATCACACCACTCTGAGTAAACTCAAGCCACTGAAAATTCCAGAAATACTGAAATGAGCCCATCTGGCACCAAAAATCCTGCCATGCTCAAAATCAGCTTTTTCAAAATGAAATGGATTACATTTTTCCTTTATAGCTAATGCATAAAAGGTTCCTGGACAATTGGATGGTGAGTACATAACAAATAACAAAACGCTGAGTGTTGTGTACGGTGTACATCATAAGTACTCACATACATGACTTTTATACGCATATTTTGGTTGTGAAAACGAGGAGATCGCTTTTCAATTAAAAGCTAATTACGCTGCTTGGATGCAATTTTGAATCGATTCAGCATGATCGATACTAAAATGAAGAGGCGGCACTGCAAAGAACAACACCTTCAGCTCGAGCTTGCAAATCCGATAAATGCTACATTGATTCACTGTACATATTAAGCAGAGAGCTTAGGAACTGACACAGGTGGAGGAAATGAAGGCATATCGCGCAGTGTTGACACGCTTAGTAGCAAGCCCCAAGACAAATAAAATATCCATGTGAATTCATTATTTATGTCCTTTGAACAATAGCAGCTAGAGAGCATGCAGAGAGAGAGAGAGAGAGAGAGAGAGAGAGAGAGAGAGAATGAGAGAAATGGAGAGAGAGAGAGCATGAGAGCAATGAGGTGTGGTTGCAAGCTATAAGGAGTCATGTGATCGGGTGACTAATGTGTCATATAACAGTCAGGAAAAGGCCTGGAACAGCTACAACATGCTGAGTCTGTAATCAATGGCTTTTGTTGTGAATGTTCTTTCCCTTTATGAGCACTGAACAACACACTGCTCAAGCACCATCCATCTGAAAGCTGCAGCGAGAAAATACCATTATGCCTGTATTTCTGGAAATGGAGGGAAGCATTGATCTGGGCGGCGAAGCTGAGCTCTTTCACCAAGCCTGCAGTGCTTTCCCCTCCGTCCCAAAGCACTCCTCAAAACTCCAGTGAAGAACTCGGAGCACTAAATAACTTCCATTCAGCTGAGGGCTACCCTCAACCTCCAAGCAGCGATGGATGAGAGCTGTATAATTTGGCTTCATGCTGTAGCTTTTTGACTATCAATTTCATGCTGAAAGCCAAAAAGATGCTTTCGTGTCGTCTCCATGGCTGAGCTGTATCTAATCTGACATGCGCCTCCTGGATCAGTACATGAATCTGGGAGCATGTGAGATAAACACAGTGTAATACAGCATGGAAAAACAGTTTGAGTGGCAAATAATATGTAATAGATCTCAAACAATGTGCCTATACCATAAAACTAGCCTAAATTATTCATGAAATTATAAATATTTCTCATTTGGTCTGGAACAGAAAGAGCAGCTTTAGAAAACAGAATAATATAGTGTTTATTACTTTAAGAAGTCGGGGACAGCAAGTTCAAAAGCATTAGTGCTTATTACAGGTTAGAGGCGAAACAAATGCTTTAACATACAGGCGAATTAACATTAAAGTCAGAACAGTTACATTCGAACAAAACAATAAGATGAGAAGTATAACACTTTACTACCTGCACGCCGTGCAGTTATCTAATTTGGAAATCGAGTGGCAGCAGTGCAGTGCATAAAAGAATGTGGACGCGGACCAGCGGCTTCTGCTCATGTCCACATCGACCATCAGAATGGGGGAGAAATGGGATTTCAGTGATTTTGAGCGTGGCATGATTGTTGGTGCCAGGCAAGGTGGTCTGACTATTTCTACAATTGCTGATCTGGAATGTTCAGCACAACAGTCCCTAGAGTTAACTCGGAGTGGTGTAATAAAGAAAAATCACCCGTGAGCATCAGTTCTGCAGCCAAAAAATGCCCTGTTGATAAGAGAGGGTGTGGAGGCTTGCCATACTGGTCGTAGATGACAGAACAGCTACAGGAATTCAGATAACCATTGTGGGATAACTGTGGTGAACAGGAAAACATCCCAGAATGCACAACACAGCAAAGCTTGAGGTAGATGAACTACAACAGCAGAGGGTCCTCTCAGTTTCCACTTCTGTCTGTCACGAAGACAGGGTCAGTTGAAGATTGGTGCATCCCTTCACAGCAACAATTGACCAACCTTCTAACAACCATTGGTGGTTGGGTGTTATCACCTGTTCTCCCCTCACTAATATTTGCTTAAACCTTCTTAACCTTCCCTCTGGTTTCTTTCTATCTACCATGTACTGTGATGCCCTGACTGATGTACACCAATGTCATCCATCCTGGCTTCCCACTACCCCACTGCCCTCTGACTCTGTCCTTATTTGGGATCTTGCATTGATTCACTCATGCAACATTAGAGACTCCACTGCCAGCTTATGACTGTCATGGACGTCCATATTAATATTGAGCTTGTATCTCATTCACATTCTCTCATAATTCATTCCAGCCCATACATGGCATGCTCACTCTATTAGCTATAGCTCTCTATTATTCTACTCCTTTATGTCTGTGCTAGCCGATGTCGACCAGAGGAGGATGGGTTCCCCTTTTGAGCCTTGGTTCCTCTCAAGGTTTTTTCCTCCTAGCCTGAGGGAGTTTATCCTGGCCACTGTCACCCTCTGGCTTGCTCAGTTGAGACTTGGACCCAGAGTTCTGTAAAGCTGCATTGTTACAACGCCTTTGTTTATTCTGATGAATAAAGAACCATATCACAAAGCAAATGTACTATTGCAGCTGAAAAATGATGAAACCAAGATTAAATTCATTACATTATTAAAGTAACATATTTCAAACATATTTTGATTTGATGTTGGTTCAACTCAACACTAATTATTTGAGTAGTTTGAGAGTCTGGATATTGATTTTCATGAGCAATAAGCCACGCTGAACTTAAAATTAAAACAAATGTAAGGCTTGAAATATTTCACTTCACATGTAATGAATATAAAATATGACAGAGTAAGCTGCACAAGACAGCTTGAGTTTAACCTGAGCTTCACACTTTCCCCACAGTTTTACATGCAGTTTATAAGGCTTCAACACTCAGGATCAGTGTAACCTTCAGACATAATACAATATGAAATCTTACCTCATCTAACAGTATCGTTGTGTGGATGCATTTCACACATAAACAGAAACTGGCGATTTGATGTGTCTAACAATTTCATGTGTCGCCAGCCACATTAGTATCGGTCAACTCTGAAATGCAATATCAATATTACCTCTGGGATTGGTGAGGGTGGCCTCCACAGCCTTGCCTCCATCCCCGCAGCGTGTCTCATCGTAGGGTAGACACTGATCTCCTGTGCCTGCCACTAGCTCCAGGTTCTTAGCCACATCCTTCACTGTGTTGAGGGACTTCACCTTGAACACCTTCCGGCTGCTGGTGTCTGACAGATACAGAGCACCCGTCACTGGACTGGTGGCCAGGTAGTACTTGTGGGCGGGGCTGTTACTAAATATATGGAAACAAACAAACAAAACCAGAAAACGTCTTAGTGAATATGTCCTAGTCTAAATGAAATGAAGACTAGAGTTGATTTATAGCTATATTATATATTGAACATATATTATATTATTACAGTGAGAACAAATTCCAATTTAAACCAGGGTTATCCGTGACCTATTAAAGTCAGGCAGATTTTCAGGGGTTAAAACGTTGCTTCAATGTCTGCACTGTGGAACTATTTAAAAGTGGAAAATGAAAACAGCTGAACAGCCACTTTTAATACCATGTGCCGTGACAGTATTTCAACTACAATTAAGCTAGCTGCCTTTTGTGAAAACATGGTTAAACCAGTCACACATAAAATTGGAGTGCTTGGCTATTACACATTGAGCAGTGTGTAATGAGTGAGTTCAAAGCCGAAGGAAAGAGTAACGTGCCGTGCATATTACAGCAACTTTATATATGACTGGTCAAAACTTTAAGGTTGAGGCATAAATGTGGTTTTATCTCAATTTTTAATCTCTGCTCTTCTACATTAGTGAGTTCTCAATGCTGTTGCTGCAGTTTTATTTGCAGAAGATACTAAAATATGGTCTCACAAATGTTCGTGTCACACTTTAAATAAATAAGAGCTTACAGATGACAACTGCGCTCTGAATAAGCTTGCATGTTCACAGACTGGTGCATATTACTTGGTGCCAAATTAGAGTATTCAAGCCACTAAAAAAATCAAAAACACCTGGAACACATATGCACTTTAACTCCCTCCCTTTAATGAGTTGCAGGACACACAGGTAAAGTCTTTAAAGGGATGACAATGTTGTGAGCATTGGTTCCGTTGGCAGAAAGGATAAAAAAATGCGGGGCACGAAACCCTGAGAGCCTTTGTGTGACACAAATACACCCTGTCTTGAGGAAAGGCATCCATATGATGTAGCAGAACGTCTTCCTAATGTCATCTTTAAGAGTGATCTGTGCTGCAGGCACAGCCACAGTCCAGTTCAACACTGGCTGGCAGATGGGTGCATACTCCCAGCTTATGTAAAAGCCAATGATGTAGCTCATGAAGCACAATGAACCCATCAACACCAACATCCAAGACCATTGTCCCGGCTGCCGGGCACATCTGTGTGATTGGGCATTCAACAAGTGCGCCTCTGCCAAGTGATCAAACGCACGTAGGTCCTGTAGTGGGCGAAACCCCAGGCGTCTAATGTGCTGCCAGTGTATGTTCAGGTGGGTGTTCCGCCAATGTCCCAGGAGGATGGAGATATATGTAGTCTGAGGATGGTACCTCAAAACATTATGCATTCTGGAGCAGAAACGGCACGTCGCTTAGCAAATAGCCCATTATACAGCCGAGTCAGCCTGACACTGTCATCCCTCATATCCACACGGGGGGCACGGCAACATCAAGGCCTGACAAAATAGCTCCAATCAATGCTGGAGTGAGAGAGCCAGCTACCTGCTGCAACACACACTCCAATCTGGAGCCGGCTTGCTGTTCTCACCCTCCGAAAGCTAATCAAATAAAGGAGGCGAGGCACCTGCACTGCAATTTAAAGTTTCTGGAAAGCACAAGTTGGATAATTGCGACATGCCGCCGGCCACTTCAATAGATACAGACCTTGTTATTGCAGGCCCACACGCCTACCCTAAACCTAAGATGCCCACCTTCTTTTTAAAGAAAGTTTTTTCAAAGATAAAGACCATTTTGCTCTCCATGTTCTCGAACGTGGGTAGGCGGCAGACATGAAAGAGCTCGTGGTTTGGTGTTTTTTTCTTACAATGTCTCACCAACATTGAACCAGCACAAGCCATAACAACTGGGAACTGAGGCACAAATGAAGATGCCTGGCACACTCTGAATGTTAATCTCCTCCAGTCGATAGCAAGCACACTTTAGGAACTGTACTTTATACGTGAAAACACTCTCCATTCTGCTTTGGTGGGTCCTCTCATAAGGGCTTATCTTCATGCGTGTGGAGCAAGAAAGGTCAGGTTAAGAGAGATGCTTGGAGAGAATTAAGCAAAAAAGGTCACAAATCAGCATGAAGAATGGAAAAATCGGATCGTTTCCAGTGGCTTTGTGAAGAGGATACTGTCCAAAAGATAGTTTCGAGTCAAATCACTCAACACACACTCAGAACCACAAACATGTTAACACTGTATTTATTTTTGGATGGTCCACTTTAGGTGCTTTGCTGATGAGTGACCTGTACATTGATTGGAAACAAATACACTTTACACTTTTCTAACACAGTCAGGTGTGTAAACAATATTTATTTACTGTTGCTGTTACATAATATATTGTTTCTCTGACACCACAACCTTGTATGTCCTTGTGAATAGTGTGAATCTGGCAGTTGGTTTTAAAATCGAATCATCATGAAATTGGTTTCATGATGAATTAACCCGTATGAATGCTCCAAAATGACATGAAATAAGATCTTAAATAAGATCTGTGTAAATCTGACATATTGGATCGGTCACATCAGTCATAACATTTATACCACCTCCCTAATATAGAGGAGATCTCCACAAGCATGGACTCCACAAGACATCTAAAGATGTCCTGTGTTATCTGGCAATCTGACACCAATGCACCAGCAGATCTCTTAAAACCTAAAAGTTGTGAGGTGGGTCCTCCAGGGATTACTTCAAATGAGCCTGTGGCAATCATGTCCCTGTCAATGGTTCACCAGTTGTCCTGTCTTGAAGCCCTTTTAGGCACTGAATACTGCATACTGGGACCATCCAGATGTTTTGGGGATGTTCTGATCCAGCTGTATGTATGTATGTATATAGGAAAATTGCCAGCAAGTAACATTTCCACATATTAATTTGTGATACATCACTTAAAAACTTAAAAAAATCTGCTAGCAAACAAAAACAAATTCAAGAACATTCATAAACAATGTTCTCTATACTTGCTATGCTTAGCAATGCTGCAGTTTGTCACATCAAAACAGCGCAGCAATGCAACTGATGGTCACATTAAAACAGATGGAGTGTGTCACACCCCCCTGTAGCCTGCCCAGAACTGAAATCCTTTCTGTGACCCGCCAATGCAAAGATCAATCAATAGCGCTTCATGGTAGACAGGCTTTGTGTGAAGACTGCAAGCAGCTGGTATTCCCCAGCCTAGCCTTGTCCAGTCACATTCTGTCAGTCAAACCGTACAGCCACTTTGCTCACTGTAATGTCAGATAGCCACCTGTGGAACACCATCACATGAACACTCCACCACGGGAAGCCTATAGACTGCAAAGCTGCAGCCACACTGGCCCTTTGTGGATAAGACCGGACACCCCTGGGTGACCTGACCATGAACGTTTCACTACGTTCTACGCTGAATGTTTTCATGTCACGGGTGGAACCAGCAAAAGCAAATTCCTTTAAATACTCTGATGACATATTTTAAGGCCCAAAGTCTCTAAATGGACCACCAGCAAGGGTTAAACTCAGACTTGGGATTTGGCATTCTGCGAATTTCTGATGACGAACTGCAATTTGTGGCATCAAACTCTGTTAATGAACTGTAGGTTCTGAAGCTGCTACAAGCAGTTGAGTGTGTAATTTGTCTCTGACTGAAATGTCAAGCTATGCTGTATGTGAGGCAGTCAGCTTTTTTACCCCCCACTCCAGAGGAGGAGAAGGTGATTATGGTCTTTAGGGGAGCTGTGTCCCCCGAGGGCTAGAAATATTTAAAGCGCTGAAATGGAGCTTATGCTAAGTCCATGACTGCTGGTCCGTCTACCTGTCTGACATTTCAAATAATGGGCCTGGCACTCCTGCTCTCTTCCACATACTGGCGCAGTGCTTTCTGTAAATGTTTGCTTTAGTGTGTGACCGCAACCCATAGAGGGTGGGCAACACATGCATCAGGCCACCTTCTGTCCATCTCCATCAGCATGTGAAATGCGCCATGGTAACATTGCCCTTTTCATCACTGTGGGAGAGGCGTGCTTTTTGATGTGCTGAGTGCTAGGCTTTGTCAGAATGATCGCACAACACACTGCCTGACTCCACAGATCTCTGCCATATTTTAGCGTGATACCTTTAAAGCCTTGTAGCATCAAGACATACGGCACTGTGATGGTACGGAAGGTGTTTGAAAGAAGAAACAAGCTTTTCACAAATCTCTTACCTGTGCCTGAAATCTTTATTTCTGTACCGTTTGAAAGTGACAGCATGGAAAACAGAAGAAGGAAGAGAAGAGAAGGGGTTAGCAGGGGTTAGTATTAATTAGAGTCATGCTATTTGGTTAGTGTTCTGTTCATGCAGCGGTTAAAACAAAAATGATACAAACATTTTGACTACAATGAATAACTATCACCACATTACTACCACTTCAAAAATATCCTAGGGTGTTGCTGTTTTTATTAATACACTGTAGGTAGAGTAGTACTGGGCGATATATTGATATTTCAATTATTGTTATATCTCTATTGGGTGCAATATGGGCTGAGGTGATATTGTTAATATCACTAAAAGTCTTGCTCTGGTACGCCCCCTGCCCTCTGCTCTGCTCGCCTCCACCCCATTCACAACCTCACATACACACATACTATGGAGGGTCACTAGACATTAGTCAAAGGATTTCATGGGGTGTCCTAATTTTTTCACAGTGTATTTTTCATATCATATATTGTATCATATATCATATTTTGCCATTCAGCTAAAATATGTCAAGATATTATTATTTTTTTGTCCATATAACCAAATGAAAAACATAAAGTGAAAAGGTCAGAGGTCACCCTTCAGTTTTTTTTTGTTTCAAATCAAAATAGTCATTACATACAAATTATTCATTTTTCAGGGTCTGGAAAAAAAAGCTGAAACCATATCTTTAACAGATAATAACAAAACCTCACCAACTTAATGTAATATCAAATTCAGTGTGTCCTGCTTCTACCCGTAGCTTCCATTCTTTTCAGTTTCTCTGGGGAAATCTGCAGGGAGATTTTTCCACATCTCCAAAATCCAGTCTCAGAAACTGGAGCTGGAGCACTAGCTGTGTTCTAAAGACTAGCCTGCAGTCAAGGTAGGGTAGGCTCTCAATAGGACTGTCCTATGAAGACTCCATTTTAGTAGGCAATTGGTCATAAAAATAGACGAGTATAATGAGGCTCCCGGGTTTTCCAATTTTAACATTTAAAATGATCTCAATACTTAAATTCAAATAAATTAAAAACATGCATTTTTTCATTTTCTGCCATTTTCACATTGCTATACATCAGAACTCAGGGTCTCGAATGATTCACAAGTTGCATCCATTCTGAAAGTAGGCTGCATTTTCTGTTCACAATGGAACAGATGCAGCCTTTCTCCACTGCAGCCTAGGCTTTGGGATGTTCATGTCTGCTTCTCATGATCCAAGTAATACCACACATATTCAGTGATACCGAGGTGTGGATACTGGGGTAGCCAGTCTATTATTTAGAGAACATTGGCTTCAGCTGTTCAGCAGTTTCATTTGTAAAAGATCTTTTTTGATTGTCTGTTTCCTTTTCTTAGTAAGAACATCTTAACCAGCTCACACGTGTTGTGCCATCTTCTTGCAGTGGAAGTATGGACCGAAACACTCAATCTTCCTTAATGATGATATCCTTAAGTGCTTCTTATCTAATGGGACCATTTTGGAGGTCTGATGGGACAGTTCCAGATCTTGGATGGTTCCATCTCCTCCATATATTTTAGTCATTTTTTTAACTACAGCTTTTAACAATTTTTGTTTGACATTGCTCTTCCTTTATGCAAGTGGAGTATCTTTATCTAGCTCGGAAATACTGAGCAAAACAGTGAAGAATGTTCACTGAAAGGCAGTTTTGATAGTTAATGAAAGAAACAAAGAGTGATCGCTGGCTTTAACACACTGAATGTTCCTTAAAAACAAACAAAATAACCCACAAATCTGTTGTTTTAACTTATTTGGCACCTCATCATTCATGCTAAAAAGCTGTCAAGCATATTATTGTTCATGGTTCTTATTCATCTACATCTTCCCTTTGGTTCAAATCGTTTTTTTTATTCTTATTCAGAAACCTCTAGGTGAGCAGATCCATGCCATTTAACTCTCCAGATCTCCAGGCACTGCTGATACCTCTTTATCTGATAGGAGCTTAGCCTATAATACTCAGTGGCACAAACAGTGTGTGAACGTGTAGGTATGTGTGAGTGCGAATAAGGTAGGCAGGACTTACCTGAGCTCCAGAACGCTGGTGACATTCCCAGTGGTGAAGATTCGACGGATGTAGTTGAAGTCGCCCACAAATAAGCTGCCGTCAGAGCCACAGGCCAAAGCCACTGGAGCTAAAAGCTTATTTCCATCAGCCAGGCCATTACAGCTCGGACAGGAGATACTGCGCCGTCGCCCGTTACCCATGATACTTCCAATGACTGGGGGCTGCTGGGAAATGAAGACGTTCTCGCCGTTGCCCTTGTGAAGGATGCCTGTGGGAAATGACAAGGTTTTAGGTCCGCTGGTTTCTTTTACCAGTAAAACAGCAAAACGAATTAAATGCTCTTTCTGTACTGAAGCCACATGGTTTCAGAGTGAGAGAATTTATTTAGGATGCCTTTGCCCCGCCATGGAGCAACAGCATGCCTGCAGCTCTATAAATGGGGATTTCAAATTATTGCCACACCGAACTGAGGAGAAGTGAACTGAATCAAAAACACACATATATTGGCCTGATCCTTTTCGTTCCCAAAGCTGATCTGACTGTGCTGCAGCTCCTAAACTCACATCTACTGTCCACATTCCATGACCGCTGAACTCAAGCTCAGTCCACCTATCAAACTCGGCCCACTCAGCACATCTCTCTACTCTGGAAAATATTTTGTGCCTCATGCGTAAAAGATATGCTTTATACACAACTGACAGCATTAATACTGATATTAATGGACTGTAAGGACTATTTGCTTGTCTGTTCATACAGGATTAATCTGACATGTGGCAGTAGGATAATGCCATCATTACTGTTGTTTTTCAGAGATTTTACGCATGTCCAGACCAGCCATATCAATCATTTTTGATTGTCTGTAAAATATATCATGTCCCCTATTAAATTAGAAAATAAGAATAATCCTAGATCTGTCACATCTGTAAATATCCCTTCACATCTTATGGAAAAGAAGTACTTTTTTGTACGATTATTGGTGCAAAACAAGCTGACATACATATGTGTTCTGTATCGTCTACTGTCCAGTACTGGACTATATATTTTTTTGAGTTTTCTTTATTTCATTTATTTTCAACGGATGTGATGTGATGTGCACCACACACCATTATGTGCTCATCAGATACCTTTTGGAGAGCACCAAATTAAATGAGGTGCTCTTATAATACTATATTGAACTTACGTAACAGTATCTAACACTCTTCTATTAGTGTATAGTATTCAAATAATATTATCTAGCACTCAATTAATAGTATCTGGTGATAAGTTAACAGTATCTAGTACTCAACTAATACAGTTTGGTGCTCAGATAACACCATAGTGCTATATACCGTATATAGTGTAATATAATTGTATCTAGTGCTTACTTAATAGTACCCGGAGTTCATGCAATAGGATATAGCACAGACAAAATAGCACCTAGAGTTACTCGCTCTGTTGTTCCCAGATGCTCACTGTAAAACTTTAGTCAAAGTGAAGCAAAAATAATAAGCCAATTTCTAGTAAAGCCCGAATGCTGCATTTCTCCACTGGGCACCTGTGGTTCTGTTTGTGTGAAACACTGAACAATATCACAGCCAAACAGCTAGCTACCTCTCTCAGAACACTAAGGGAGAAAGAGAAGCCAATTAAACAAGGGAGATTTGAAAAAAGGGAAAGCGTAAATGGGAAATAGGCCTGTAGGGAGCGAGGCACTGAGAGACAGAGAAAGAGAGAGACATAATAAATGAGTGAGACACTTGACGAGGAGACAAACAAAATCAACTTCAGTGGAAGTCCTCTGTCCGAGCAGGCTGTCCTCCTGACGATTAGACTGCTTTCAGTGACAGATCGAAGTGCCACCTGCGCTCCACACACACTCCTGCCGTAAGCACGCCTCATTTCCTGCGATGAGCGTCTATGGGCGCTGGCAGGAGATCTCGCTTCTGACACAAAGTGGCGAGAGAGAAGGGTTTTTTTGTGCTCGCCGCTCGCTTCTTTCACAATCAACTCAGGCGGCAGGACCAAAATTGACTTCTCGCAAAAAAAGACAAAAGATAAAGAAAAAAGAAGTGCAGTGGACATGACATCCCAAGCGTGAGAATGTCACAGTAGCCAAGAGAGAGGTCCAGTGGGCTGAAATGACTGTCCACCCTGACCAAAGGACTGTAACATTAATAACTGTTATACGGTCTGGGTAGATTTTAGGAATGACTGGTCACATCAGTGAATGCACTCTGTCTCTGTGTGCGTGTGTGTGTGTGTGTGTGTGTGTGTGTGTGTGCGCATGTCTGGGCTGAGCTTACCGCTCTGAATGTTGAGTGTGTGGTGCTGGTCTATGCTCCAGCCCCCCAGGTTGGATGCAGTGGTCTCATAGCCCTGGAGGATGGCAGTTCTCTTCTCCCACAGGATCAAATCAGGACACGACTCATATTCAAAGCCCACAGACACTGTCCAATCAGAACAAAGCATAGTTAGATTCTAGCCTTCATATATTACCACTAAAATTGTGTGTATAAGTGGGTATGGAACAAATTTTAAAGTTTTTATATTGATATACAGCACTTAGACTGTCTAAGCACTGGCCTCATCATTGCAGATCATGCCTCAGCCATCCATAAATCAGCATAAGTAGGTCGTTCTGGGTTGGTAGTATCTCACACAACTCAATGCGGAGAACAAGTCATCTATCTGACAAGCTTTACATGTGCTAGTCTTTACGTTTCACCAGAATCAAACCCATGAAATGTAAGTGAAAAAAAGTCTCAATGAGATATTTTGCTGAAAGTTGGCTAAAACCACCCATGCAGATAATCCACTTACCGAAAGCCTCAGACAGGCCATGCACCTTCTGGCTGTAAACGTCGGTCTTGTCCCAGACAAAGTCGTAGGAAAGGTTGGGAGCAGCAGAGAACCACTTCCTGAAGAGACGCCCCTCCACCGCCACCATCAGGTGCACCTTCATCAGGTTAAAGGGAATGATCGCATGGGTCAGAGTGACCCTCAGCAAGGACTTGTATCCGGCAGTGCGGCTGCTCAGATAGCTCAGGCGCATCTCTGTTCCCGGAATCTGCACTTCTTCTTGTAGGGCCTGTGGCATTGGGAGGAGACAGCTTGAGCCACTTAGAAAAGACATTAAAAGACCCATATCTTACTTTTATTGTGTATTCTTGTCTTTTATTATCTTTTATTGTTGTTTTATTACATTTCCCTGATCTCTAACTGCAGCGTTTTGTGGGTTTATGCAGGAACAAACTTTATCCATTAAAGCCGGGGTGGTGAACCGAGGGTCGGAATTTAGAACAGTTTATTAAACCGAGCAAATAACAGGTCACTTGAATAAGGCTTCAGAAGAAAAAGCATAAAACTGTTCAGGAATCTGGATAATGAATAAATCCACCCAAAAAGGGCTTTAAATGCTGCAGAATATGTACAGTCATGTGAAAAAAAACGACACCCCATTAAATATTTAGTTATGTATCGAGAAATATAGTTCTATCAATATTTGATCTTCTTTCAAATAAGATCTATTGATTAATGTAGTGTAATTACATCACTTTTGCAAAAACAATGACAAAAATATGTTTTTAAATTTGCCTATTCCTGCTGAAGAACAAATACCCTAATATCTTGGATTTCCCCCTGTGGCTGAAATAACCTTAAGGTTTTTCCACTCCTCCAAACAGAATTATTTCAGCTGTATGATGTTTTAGGGGTTTCTTGCATGAACAGCCTATTTGAAAATTGCTTCATAGTCAATACGATTAAGTAAAATATTTAAAAATACATTTTGTTAGTTTTATTTGTGTAGTTCTATCAACATTGTTGAAATGAATGAAATGAAATGTTAAATAAACATGTTAAATATTTTGATTTTAATGCCGTGTCCTAATTTTGTCACATGACAATATGTGAATGAGTTTACACTTGAAAGTAAAGATGACCTTTTTGTTACTCTGCCTTTACGGGTGAAAATGTGGAATATCTGAACGTGCTGGTTTCTGAATGACACTGGAAAAATAATTCCAATCGTACTTTTTATCTTAATGTGCTGACTTTAATTTCCTGACATGAATTGTACAGACTGGTAAGTGGTATCTCCAGAAATGTACAGCGTCATAACTCTGGCCCTTTAAACACTTTAAATGCCATGTCCTGGATTTTTTATTGTATTTTCTGTCTTTTAATTTTATGACATTGTTGGAAGTGGTGTTCACATGTATAAAATATTACTTAATAAATTCTAAATTAAAAAAGATTTCTCCTGAATATTGCATAGGTTTGTTGAAATCCACCACCAGTTGGTTCAGTATTTACAAATTGATATACATATCACTTTGAACGGCATATAAGCAAAGTGGGAGACAAAATAATTAGAAAGGAGCGCACAAGCTCACACCCTGCCCAATAGTAGGTGCATAAACACACACACACACACACACACACACACACAATGCAAGTACAGGCATTAATTCAAGCACAGATTAATAACAAATAGTCATTCATATACAGAGTCACAAAAGCATCGCTAAGCATCTGGATCAAACAATACCGCAAACACACACACACACACACACACACACACACACACACACACACACACACACTCGCACACGCAAAGAAGTGCCTGCACCACAGCCCTATCCGCCCTTCAATTAAAAGTGCTTATCCTGGAGAAACGAAAGGCACCCTAACCCTTTTCTCACTTGTGATGGCAAACTGTTCCAGACTTGGAAATTTGACAAGCGTCCATTTTCTGTAAAACATAATTTAGCTGCAGCGTTAAATTGGATTGTGTATCTCCAAACAATTACACAGGGCTGATAAAAATGACAGTGTTGTCACGAGCAAGAGTCACTCCTCCATCCAAACCTGATGTTCATCCCTTGCAATCAGGATGCTGTGTGTGTGTGTGTGTGTGTGTGTGTGTGTGTGTGTGCGTGTGTGCGAGTGAAAACATAAAGGCCGTCCATCACTGGCACAAGACACTGCAGTATGACTGGTAGGACTGGCCCGATGGAAGGACCTGGCCTATTTGCAGTGAGTGATTCAGGAGTCTGCTCTTGCATCTCTTAAGAGCAATTGTAGGTCATTTAGAAGCTGTTCATCTAATAACAGGCCACTCAAACACAAGAACACTTGCATCTGTAACACAGAACTCTAATGAATATAAGCATGTTAGCCTGGCCACTGTTTCAAAAGCCATTCTATAGCCACTGTGTACCATAACAGCAGATAAACAGGGGCCCTGCTCGTCTTTCTACAAGGAACCAATCAATAAGATCCAGATGTTGTCCGTTAAAGAGGCAGCATTCATTAATATGTTCTACCAACACTACCAACACCTTCATCACCTTTTCGTATTGTTTTCTTCAGATGATCTGAATTAATTGCTTCTCACATATTTACCACGGCTGTCCACAGACCTCCTACAACCTCCTTCCATGCTTTTTCCCACAGTCTCACAAGTTCTCAGTGCCATTTAAACCTACTTCTTGCGTATCTCCGTGGCATCGCCTGCACTTTATCAATCCTCAACCCACTCCATCCCTTGATGAGCAGTGTGGCGTCTTGCCAGGCCTTTCTGACACATCAAGTCTTGGCATAACAATGCATAGAATTAGTACTGGTGCTGTGACACTCATCTATTTTAAAACAATAATATATCAAATATAAATATTTTAATATGACCTTTCCATTCGATGTTTTGGTTAAAGTTGTTTTATTAATATTTCTATTTATAGCAGCTTGAGATTCCTTCAAACATCTACAACAGGTGTCCCAGTACAAACGTATTAGGATGCCTGATCACTCATTGTTCTAAAAGAGTTGATCCTGCTTTAGTTGGAGTCTCTACTATCCATTGAGAACATTTCGTTCGATTTTTGGAGCATTGCTGTGAAGATTTGATGGCATTCAGTGATTAGAACAGGATCGTGGTTGATCACCAGCCCGCCTCATCTCCAGCTCTGAAAAGAGAGTCCAGTTCTATTGGCAATACTTCTCTCCAGGGACTAATCGAGCTGTGTGCTCCTTTGCACATCTGTGTGAGCAACTTAAAGTAGCTGAATGCATTCATTAGAAGGGGTGTCCAAAAACATTTGGACATACAGTGTGACATACATGATAGTATTCATTTGTATTATTTAGAACTGATTCGCTTTCTTTCTGTTTCTTTATGAAAGTAATGTGAAGAATCTCTAACTGAAAAGAGTGAAATACTCAATAACATCACTTTCCAACTTGTGCTTTGAGCTCCTTGCTGGAAAAAACAATTAGCAGGGATTTGCGTTATAAGACTAAACTGCTACATTTGTGTCTGAAGTGAGTTTAATCCACCTTGAAAAGCAATCCACACACCTACATTATATTGATGGAGCAGTGCTTTTCAGCATGACAAAACGAAATACTAAGTGAATGATTGCATTTCTTCATAGCAGCTCAATCTTCACCGCATTTCTATGAAGAAAATGGAGGAATCGTGAAAATGAAAGAAAACGCAATCACTGTCCAATCACAGCCCACTGCTAAACCTGTGGGTGTGGCTGACAATACAAGGCAGTTTTCCTCATGAGCCTGTGATCGTCATGGTATCCACCACATGTCATCAATCTAATGTGGGGTCAGTGTTCAAAGCCAGCTGCACTCAGTCATATTGACATCACCCTATACTTCTTACCTGAATCTCAGGGACGATGCCACCCCTCTCAGGGCAGGTCCCAGCAAAGGCGGTCAGTGGTGCAGGCAGTACGATCGGACTGGGCCTGGTGAAGCTGCTGAGGTCACAGCTGGGGATGTCATTGACTTCATGCCGCATGACAATGGTGTCCATGACAAAGAAGCGTGACCATGGCAACCACAGCGTGTGCTCCTGTGTAATGAAGGGTGCACGTTCAAAGCGCAGAGCAATGGCCACACCTCCATTAGACACCAGGTCAAAGCTGCAACAGAAAAGAACTGTTCAGAGAAGCTGCGGGCACTTTAGAGAAATGTTAATTATCACCAACTGAAACGTCTAAATGCCACAACTAACTGCCCAGATTACCCGAATAAGGATAATTCCTCTAAATACCAGCAAAGTTTTCAGGCAGCAATAAAGAATAAAGACAGAATCTTGTATGATCACCTTTCAAACTCCCGAATCAATTTCTGAACATAACAGTCAGTGTTTCTAAGTTTTTGAATGAGTTAACCCTTTAAGGCCAGTGCAATCTTTTGTTTATCTTCAACAGTGATCTCTATGCTGCCGTTATGCTTTTATTTTGAAATGATTTAAAAGAAGCAAAAGATTTGTAAATGTTTTGTCAGGAATGTGCGCCAGAGCAGATGAGAAGCTGGACGTTCTCGCAGGGTTCGAATATTTATTTACTGGAAAACAAGCAAACATCTCATCACACAGACACTGTATGGACAAAAGTATTGGGACACTTGATCATTCATTGTTGCTTCTGAATTCAAGGGTATTAAAAAGAGTCTGTCCTGCTTTTCTTGGAGTAACTGTCTCTAGTGTCCAGGGAAGGCTTTCTATCAGATTTTGGAGCATTGTTGTAAGGATTTGATTGCATTCAAGCAATAAGAACATTAGGGAGCTCAGGATGTTGAACTCATGACCATTCCTGAGAACACAATTCCACTGCTCCAAGCTCAATGCTGGACTTTTTTTTATATGCCTCGAGCCCACACCTGGCATTGGGCATGGTGCAAATAGGTTCATGTTTATCTGTTTCATGGAGTCCTACTCTATTGACAGTGCTCCTCTATAGGGACAAGCTGTGTGTGCATTTGCCCATGTGTGTCAGCAGTGGGTGCAAATTAAAGTAGCTGAATGCATGTGGTGGTTATTCATGGAACCAAATAAGTGTCACAGCCTTGTGATCAGCACCCCAGCACTTTAACCACTGAGCCACAACCCCACAACTGCGCTACCAGAAAATGTAAACAAGTTTACAAGACTTACAATGCTGAGGTCTCTCAATCTCATTGTACCATCAGTGAGGTGGCCTGTTTGATAGGTTTGATTGTTTACAACATGCAGAGATTTACCATTTTAGCTTTAAATGTATTAATATTACAGGTAATGTTGTGCTGTTATGTTGTGTCGTATTTTTACAAATGCCTTTTTAGACATTAAGACATTAAGCCTGGAAAATGACTAGATTTTTTTGAACACACTGCACAGACTGTTCATCAATCCTTTTTAAACTGTAACCCGCAGTTTATCATCCTTTATCCCACCTCACAAGCACCAATTTTCAACAGTACTTCATAAAGCCAGTATATACAATGTAATTAAGGATATTTGATATTCAGCTTTCACCTCATTAATTAAACAGGGTACACACCAAATGTTACATCTCCGCAAATGGAATGACTCAACACGCAAATGCGTTGCAATGCCTCGACTCATTTTTAATCAGCGGTGCTATGCATTTTACTAAACATCATATACAGTCCAACTCTTCCTTAGACATCCTAACAGGATTTTTATTGTGGTTGTAATTAATTATGAAATACTAAGACAGACTCCGACTGAAAGAACCCCGGTTCAGCTAGTTAGAGAGGTTTTTTTATCTGCTGGCTGCACAATATGCTGCAAATACAATAGGCGTCTGGCTCTGTTTGATAGATTGAGCCTTTGAGCCTAAATTAATGAAATGATTTGAATGGATGTTGCTGAAAGCCGTCATTCTCTTTGGGGAAAAAGGGTTACCTCACTTCCAGTGCCAGAATCAGACGTATAATGGTGACTTTGTGTTGTGCTTGTGGAGCCATAAAGCATCTGCATTCTGTTTCAAAATCAGCTTTGCATTTTCGCCCCTATGATAAATTAACACGAAGACGCTGAAAGCTGATTCTAGACTGGGGCGTTAATCCTGGATGATCTTGAAACAGGTGTTCTGGAGCTGAGAAAACACTAAAACCACTACTGTGGCCCTCCGGAACCTGGATTTTTGGACTTAGGAGCCTTGTGTTTATAAGCATGCAGTGCTGGGAGAATTAAACTGTCAATCAGCATATCTAAAGCCTCTCTGAGAAAATGCCAACAAAAAAAGACTAAAGATTAAAGAAGTGTAGTCGACAAATGAGCAGCAAGTACAGCATGTTCGCTGGCTTGTAGCTGAACATTGTGGAAATTCATTTATCACTGAGGATTTTGCTATGTATAAAAAATTGCCAGTGTTGGAACAAAAACACTAATTAAGTAACTTAGTGAAGAAACAAAAATGTTACATTTCAATGGAAGTTAATGTAATGAGGTTTTATTTAAATGAGTTTAGATTGTTTCTATCGTTTCATTCCTCAAATGGTTTTAATAATAGTCATTATGTTTTATTCTATCCCAGTTGTCCCCCAGTTTGGAAAGAAGTGCCAATTACCCGACCCCATAAGGACTTTCCCCCTATCGCTTACGATACTACCAACACCACAATGAAGACAAGCACACACCTTCACCGATACATGTGAAGCCAGCCACCAACTCTTTTTGAACTGCCACCATTGCATCATTGCTGGCCAGCCATCGTGCTCTGATGCAATGGCTAAAAGACATGATGTAGGGAGAGAGCACCATCTACCCACCCAGAGTATCTCAAATATACGCAAAATATCTGAAAATGATTAAATCGTTAATTAGACCTGCTTTTCCTAATGAAGCCCTATTCAGACAGGACTAATTTTACATAGGGAGGTGGGGTAATGCATTATTATTTACCTTCTGTAAAATGAGCCATAATAATAACCTCAGGTTACACTCAAATATTTTTATTTTGCAAATATTTGTTTACATATTCTGTCATACAAAACATTGTATGTGGTGTGCTGTATCACTGAACCATCCACATTGAGCCATTGTATACAATAGCCAATAGAACAGGGCTTGCCAATATATCAGAAATATCAAGATATCAAGATATATTTTGTACAAGACGACCATCATAATATTGCATCTGTTATGCAGTTACCATGTGGGTTTGATGACGCTAAAGAAAAAACACAATATTCAGCATGCTGTGCTTCTGGTGGTACAATGCTCATACTTTAATGTTATACTGTAAGGTTTTCATCGTATTGTATTGTTTACCACAGTTTCTCTTGAGAATATCTAGATATGAGTTTTTTGTTTATCAAGCCAATACCTAATTTTTTTTATTAAGGAAATGACAGTGTGTAAATCAAGCAGCCACTACCATCTCAGTCATTTATGCCCCATGCGAATCGACCCATCCTGCAGTAAAATTCCATTACTCCACCTCCCCATGTAAGACTAATCCCGTCTGAATAGGGCTTTAGATTAATGAAGAACTTATTGAGAATTATGAGGACATATGAAGCCAACTTCTACAAAATAAGCCCAAAATATAAGCTGATATTAGATATTTAATAGTTATTACTTGTTTTTAGGATATTAGTAGAAGTTAGAAGTTTTGATGCCCTCAATCAAAAAGTTAACCTGCCAGTTAATGTCAAATGTTGCTTCAGTGAATGTTAGAAAAGAAGAAATAGAAGAAAGTGTGAATGTCGTTTGTGGAACTTCAAAAATCCAGTCGTCATTTTTTTTGTGGAGTGCCTGTGGCCAAATCATTGGTCATTTTGTGATAACACACTACCCCTCCTGGATTATGGTTTATGTACCAGTGTTGATTGGAGAGATGAAGACTGTACACTCCGACTGAACCATAACTGCTCTGCAATGCTGCAAGAAGCTCAGACCAATCACTTTCTTTGCTGGAGTGAGGCAAGAATCAGGTGATTACAGGGCTCAGTACTGGCATGAACCTGGCAATACAATATGCATTGTTACACACAGGTTACAATTCAGTATACACATATTGTGATACTGTAAAGTAAGAGATATTTTGTGCTATTTTAAAATCCCATTTAAAGAAAACTGCCATATAAAAGCATCATAGGCATAAGACTAAAACGTTTCTTGTTGTGTGGTCAGAACATTGAAACACTGCAATGTAGTGATCAGAGTACAAACGAAAATGAACCACTGTCTGCCACCAATCTTTGCATGTAAACAATTACTATTACAAATCTTAACTGGTTTTGAGAATCGAGTAATAAAAATGATAATATCACGATATTTTGATATTTCAAGAGCTTCATGTGTGTTCTCAGTGAGGTATGATGTTACATTTAATTAAGTGTTAGTCTACCAGTTACACATGCCTGTGTTTAGGAGTGGAGACTGTATGGAGAGCATAACAGAGCAACAGCACTGTGTGAATTCTCTCAACAGACAGAAATGAATGTGCCCAGAAAAAAACACACACTAATTCAGTGACACATCCAGCGCACCTGCAAATGCTTTCCTTAACAAGCCATTAGCAGTAGATGATGTTAAGGCCCTGGGGAGAGTATTGGGACAGTGTGTCCGCACAGGCCGCAGGAGTTACACGGTGAATCTGCAGCCAGCCCTCATGCTGCTTGGACATTAATTCAACTGCATATCCCTGTAGACCTACTCTAATGCACAGTGCTCATTGGCCAAGTCTGTAAACAAAGGTCTGCTCTGCCCTTGCCGTGATGCCCTTGCTAAAACGGGACTGTGTGTGAGTGTGTGTGAATAAGTGGGGGGTGGGGGGTGGAGGAGACACATCTCGAGCTGCACAATCTATTGTTACTGTGGATCTGTGAACAAACGTGAATAATTTTGGACAAAATATAGCAGGTCTTTGTTTATTTATGACACATATAGAAAAATCACAGTGTGTTTGTCAGCATTAGAAGATGAGATGAAATACTACCCAAAAGTAATTATGTAATTAAGTGAGGCACAACCACAGTGCCAGGTACACACACACACACACACACACACACACACACACACACACACACACACACACACACACACACACACACACACACACACATACACACCAGTCAGGCATATCCACACACAAATCGCACACCTACAGGCTGAGCCCAATCGATCAGGCCCGGTATCAATCAGGAGAAGACCCTCAGGCCCAGTGACATACCCTGTGACACAACTATACTTCTCTGCAGCACCAAAATCTCTTCTCAGGCTTTCACGGGGACAGCAAAGCCATCCCAAAGGGGTTAGCTGGATCTGTGGATTAGGGCAGTACATAAGCGACTGGACCAGCCACATTGCCTTTGGCGTGCTTATTGACACAGCGGGTGACTCATTACTTTTATGTCCCCAACAGCGAACTGGGGATATACACATGACTCACACATTTCACAAATCAAAGGCATTCTGAAGCCCTGCGAGACATGCCTGCAGCTCACCCTCAGAAGTGTGCAGTTATTACTGTTGTTTTGCAATACCATTTCCATGTAATTCTATAATTACATAAGTAATTATAAAGTCAGTTTTATAATGACTTCCATTTATTTCGAAACATATCCAACACCCCACAGTGGAGCTCTCCACGGAACCCACAGTCTCACTTGACTACACAATTCACAACCTGACGTTTCATGATCAATGGCATGTGTGTGTGTGTGTGTATATATATATATATATATATATCTGCTGAATCTGCGTCTTCAATTGTTTTTTTCATAAGGGGTCAGGTTGACTCTCAACGAATGATCTAAAGGCAGAGGAAGCTCTTCCAGATTCACAGGGGGGAAGGGGCTGAGGGTACAGTGTAGGTGCCATGACAATAAAGAACACATCATAAAAACGAGTGGAGACAGCCTTCCCCTGTTTCTAAGTGGCTGAACAGGTGCGTTTGTGATTTCACGCCGTGCTGAGCATGTTTCGCCAGGGTTCAGTACAGAGAGTGGAGCGAGAGAGAGAGAGTGTGTTTACATGAGAGAAAGAGAGAGACAGACAGGGAGACAAGGTGCGAGAGAGAGAGAGAGCGAGAGGGAGAGCAACAGAGAGAAAGAAAAAGAGATGGAAGAGAGGGAGTGAGACAAAGATAAGGAGTGAGAGATGGAGTGTTTAGAGTGATGGAGGAGAAAAGGCAGAAAGAAAGCAAGGGTGAGTGTGAGAGAAAGACGAGTGTTTAAAGTCACAAAGAGATGAAGGGTGATAGAGAGCAAAAGACAGGGAAGAAGGGGTAAACGTGGGATGGAGAGAGCAGAGAGAAGCACTCAGCTCAAAGTGGTGGGGGAAGAGAGAGAGAGAGAGGAACATTAAAGAGCAGGAAGACAACGTCTAAACTGGCGCGAGGAGAAAAGGTGCCAAAGACGAATGAGGTGAAAGATTAATTCTAGTCTAGAGGTATTACTGTCATTTTGCTATGACGCTGTATTTTTTAAATGTAATAACATAATTCTATAGTTTATTACATAGTTATTACATATGTAACTAATTCATTTGCATTTGACAGGTATTTTTTATTGACGGGTTCAAATGCAAATGTTTCATGTGTGTTTTTAATTGCAAAACAAATGAATAATAGTATGTATCAACCAGAGAATAAAGAAGAACAACGACAAGCCTTATCGCAAACTTACATCTGTAATTTAGGAGTGGTTTATGAGATTCATGGGGGCTTTACGTAAACTTCAAACTCAAGTAAATGGACTGAAAGAGTATGGGCTCTAAAGAATGTATCAACTACATTGTGACAACACTTGTGTGTGTTGCTGTGCGTCCAATGCATGCAAATTCCACACATTTTGGGCAGTAGTAAAAAACATGCCTGAGGGATTATGGGATAGTGGACATAATTTAGAGTATGATGAGAAAAGTTGAGCTGGCTTCAACTTTATGCAAATTACATGGGCCAGGCATGATGCACTGACCTATCAGGTAAAAGCAACTGTCTGTTTATTGGAAAACCATGACTTCATTGACACATTCATTTGTGTCTTTTTGTGGTAGGACTTTAAGTGTTGAGATGCTGGGGAAGGAAGCAGTGGACATGTACACTGTGTGTGTGTGTGTACAGTAGCCCTACCTGCCATCCTGTCTGGTGATGGTGTATCCATACACTGGGTTGTTGATAAAGCTGATGTTCACTCCAACCAGCGGTGTTCCATCAGAGGTCACCACTTGTCCTCGAATGACACAGGCGTGACTGTAGAGAGATAAAGAGAGACAAAAAGAGAGAAATAACAAAGCCACTGAGTCAGCCTTCAATTCTGCCATGTAATACCACACACACACACACACACACACTTATGCATCAGACAGTGGCACAGTTCACCACACGTGACCCTGATTCCAATTGCTTAAATAATGAATTAAACCTGGCCGACAGCTGTGAGGAGAGCGCAGTGGGGTTCCCTGCCTTAAAAGAAAAAGATAATGAGAAGGAAAAAAAGCACTTCACAGAGAATTCTTTACACTTTCATCCTAATTAAAACAGAGAATGGCTCAGAGCTCAGAGAATACAGGGAGGTGCATCTTTACCACCCTAGGCAAGTTGGAAGTGATCTCACACCTTAAAGATGCTATCGTTACCTTTGGCACAGCTGACACTTACAAATCCTTATCCATATCCAAATCCAAATCCAAATCCAAATCCAAACCCAAACCCAAATCCAAATCCAAACCCAAACCCAAACCCAAACCCAAACCCAAATCCAAATCCAAATCCAAACCCAAACCCAAACCCAAATCCTTATCCAAATCCAAATCCAAATCCAAACCCAAACCCAAACCCAAATCCAAATCCTTATCCATATCCATATCCATATCCAAATCCAAATCCAAATCCAAATCCAAACCCAAACCCAAATCCTTATCCAAATCCAAACCCAAACCCAAACCCAAATCCAAATCCAAATCCTTATCCAAATCCAAATCCAAATCCAAATCCTTATCCATATCCATATCCATATCCAAATCCAAATCCAAATCCAAATCCAAATCCTTATCCAAATCCAAATCCAAATCCAAATCCTTATCCATATCCATATCCAAATCCAAATCCAAATCCAAATCCATATCCAAATCCAAATCCAAACCCAAATCCTTATCCATATCCAAATCCAAACCCAAATCCAAATCCTTATCCAAATCCATTACGGTACATTAATCAAACACCACTACAATCAGTCCTGGACTCAACAGTAGGACACAAGTACACCCATACTCTCCTTACTCTTCTGTTCCACGTTAAAAAGTAATGTAATTACTTCCAAGCGCTGAGTTGTGTTATTT
Source organism: Acestrorhynchus altus (assembly GCA_034509495.1). Classification (NCBI taxonomy): domain Eukaryota; kingdom Metazoa; phylum Chordata; class Actinopteri; order Characiformes; family Acestrorhynchidae; genus Acestrorhynchus; species Acestrorhynchus altus. The sequence goes on along the minus strand of CM067517.1, from coordinate 11,633,168 downwards.
AAAAATTCAGTGCACCCTATATCCTGCTGCTACTCTCACACAATCATACTAACATGGCATTTCTGTTACACCAACAGTGAAGCAGTTACAGGTGCCTGAGTGGAACTGCTCAGAGTTCAGGAAGGGGAGGCCCTTAACCGAATTCTTGAGTTTACAGGAGACTTCATGAGATATATTCATGAGCCTTACTGGTAGGTTGAGTCCTCTCATTGTCTCTCTTTGGTTCTGAGTAAAAGAACCACATTTCAGATTAACAGTGAAGATGAGTTTAAAGTATAAAGTTAAGCAAAAGTGATAAACCAACCAAAACTCTCTTCTATTTTCAATTCCTCAAAGTAGCCCCCCCCCTTGCCTTCACACAGCTTTACATGCTCTTGGCATTCTCTCAAGCAGCTTGGTGTGGAGCCATCTGACAGGCTTGTTTCTTATGTTTCTTAAGTTTCTTATGTTCCAGCACTTGTTTGCTGCTGAGAATGACTTGTTGGGGGCATTTTAAATATATATACTTTTACACAACCATCAAATTCATTCAAACTCACAATTTGGGACCAAATTTGTGCCAAAATATTTTACGAATCATTCAAAAGAGGGGGTACATCACTTAGACATGAACTGTTGTGATCTCAGCATCCACTTCTTTCAAAACATCCTTCTTGTACAACTTTACAGGTCAACAATATACACAATATACAGTATGTATAAAAGTATTGGGATGCTTGCTCATTGGTTCAGCCCAAATCAAGACAATTACAAGTGTTTGGCCATGTTGGATAATCACCACCCCACCTCATCTCCAACTCCCCAACTCATGCCAAAAGTACTGGATGGAGCACCATCATTCCAGAGTACACAGTTCCACTGCTGCACAGCTCAATGCGGTAGCCCATGACTGAGGTATGGTGCCAATGTGTTAATGTTCATTTGCTCCAAAGACTCATATTCTGTTGGCAGTTCTCGCATTTGAACATCTGTGTCACAGATGAGAGCAACTTAAATTAGTGTCCAAAAACATCTGGACATCCAGATATTAGACTGGATGGTTGGTGGACCATTCTCAACAACCAAGAACACTGACACATAGTGGCTTGGGGTCTGTGGTGCTGGTGTTTGTGAGTCTTTTAGATACAACTGTTTCACTTTAAGGCTGAGAGTGGTCTACCAAGCATATACATCTAGCCAAGAGGTTCTGGAATGAGATGATCACTGATGAAGATTTAGACCAGAGGTCACCAACCCTGCTCCTGGAGAGCTACCTTCCTGCAGGTTTCAGCTCCAACCTAAATCCAACATACCACATTCAGCCAATCAAGAACTTTTGAAGGCAGAAATGAGTTGGATCAGGTGGACTAGATTAAGGTTGAATCTAAAGTCTATAGGATAGTAGATCTCCAGGAGCAGGGTTGGTGACCCCTGGCTTAGACAATCCCTGGAAAAGCCCAAAACTTGAATAGTCTAAACCAGGAGTCACCAGGAATCACCCTGCTCCTGGAGATCTACCCCAATGACAACACATCATGGCAGAATTTGAATGTGTCACTAATCGTCGAGGTAAAACATGGAGCAAAGGATTAATCTGAGAGCGCGTTCTTGCTGAGGAATAATTAGACAGTGCACTCGTTCCTATGTGTTGGGTCTTAAACATTTGCCACACAGCGGAAACAATTAACACTGGTGTGTAAGAGGCTGCCCTCATCCTGTCCTTACTGCAGGCAAGATCATTCACCCAACAATATCCTGCTCCCATGGAGCCCTGCTTTATGCTAATTTAGGCTGCTGGTCTCCTTCAGCTGTCCTTGGCTTAGCTTCGCCTAGCCGTAAACAAAGTTAGCGGAGCCAGCGCACCAATGCACAACCTTCCAACCTGCCCACCAAGGGCTGGTGGTGAAATAACGAGTGCAGAGAAAGTAACAGGCCATGACTCCGTGTAAGCCCGTGGCCGATCACTGATGCCGGCAGTTTGTTTTAGCGAACTGTTATTAGAGGGCAACTGCCCCATTTTCTTCGCCATCTCTATTTGGGACAAAGAGTAACATGAGCAGAGCCAACTCAGTGCTGCATTAGTGCATGATTTAAATACTGACACCACAGAGAACAGAAAGAGGAAGGGAGAGAAGGGTAGAAAGATCCCTAAGCATCAAGGATCTAGAGGGTCCAGAAGGAGAACCCCACTGTGGATACATCTCTACAGGAACACTTTGAGAGATGCTGTGCATTCATGAGCGCTAATGAGGGAAATAACAACATTTCAATCCACAAATGAACATAATTTAACACAGCTGAGCAATGAAACTTGGGCTCTGAGTGTCTCAGTGGTTTAATGCACTAGTTCTATGATGCAAGGATCACTAAATTGTCCATGCTCCCTCTAGGTGGTGATAGATGGCACTCTCTCTCCCCACATCACACCTAGTGCAATGCTGGCCAGCACAGGCATCCATTTTACCAGCGCTTTCTTCTCAGCGCATTAGCTACCCAACAATGATGCAGTGGCAAAAGCTCACATGTATTGGAGATGGCATGTGCTTGCCTTCTTGTCTTCTTGTTCTTTGCTACATGTAATCGTGGTAATTCTAGTCAGGGACTGTGTAACTACAGGTACCGTTTCTGACCCACATTTGCTCAAAGCTGAGCATAGCTGAGACACCGATGTCAAAGACATAACGCCATCAGCCATCAGCCGTTTTTCCACTGACAGTATTCTAAATAAATGCTCCCAAGGCTACTCCAGCTCCTGAGCTAAAGTAAAAACTCCTTATCAAATCATACTTGAAGAGCAGATCTGCTTTTACAAAAGCACAGTCTGGCCTCATGCAACAGCATTGTCATTACATCAGCCATTTACTTTCAATCCACATGAAATAGAACAAATAAAGCTTCGTCGTTCATTAGAAATGCATTACTGTGCAACAGAGCGTTCCCTTTTCCAAGAGCACACGCCAGCCTTCTAAATCAGCTAAATGAAGAAGAATGAAATAAAGAGTCGTCACTTCAGCTTCCTCCTCTTCTGCTTCCAACTGATGGCGAATTGTGCCAGGAACACAAAAATGTAGTAAACAACATTTGGAAAAACAAAAAAAACAAAAAAAAACCAAAACAGTGGGAACGGCTAGATTTCAAGATTGCGCAATACAACTGGCATCAGCCTCAAACCATTAATAATCGGATCTTAATCCTATTTCTACAGTGGTCATGTAAACAACATGATTTCTGAAATTAGACTAAGATTTAGAAATCCAATAAAGAGAGCTGGATAATCAGAGCTCAGTAATCAGATTTCTCAGTGCATGTAAGATCACTGACTGGGTGCAAAGTACCCAATTACTGTCTGACTCATGTAAACTTCAAAATAATAAAAAAAAAAAAATCATCCAATTACTCAAGTAAACATGGATTACTGACAGGATTGAGAAAAAAGGATTTTCTGTAGTCATTGGACTGTTGAGTTCATGTTAATGCACTCCTTAATCCGATCTTAACCAGTTTTCTGCAGTTATCTCATTACTCATGTAGACAACATACTCCAACATCTGAGATCAGAGTAAAATCTAGAAATCTGATTCAGAAATCCAATAGAGAACTGGATTTAAATGTTAACATATGTCATATCCTGTTAATTAACACCGATGCTGCTGTGTTTTAGGGATGCACTGTGTGCAGGGGGAAGCAGGTTACATATACTAGTGCAATCGAGGTAGGTGGTGTAAATATACTGCTAACTCTGATTGGTTCTTTTGTCGACCTGTGGTCAAATGGGCCAAATTTAGCCCTGTCCAATTTAAATCTAATTGGACTCTACAAGAAAAAAAAAACATATTTTGAATGATTTGTTTTTCAGTTCACAGTAAACTCATCAAAATAACTATATATAACAGAAGACAATCGTGAAAAGAGTAGACACAGGCTTTCACATGGAAAATCACATGGGTCATCGTGTTCAAGTATGCACATCAGGAAACATTAAGGTGCGGACCACTGTGCTATCTCACTTTCCTGTCACAACTGTGACCACTCTAATGTTTACTTATGTTTTGTGCAGGAGATAAACATGGCAGTATAATATTAAAATAAAATATACAACAATTTAAAGATCATGTTTCGAAATATGGCAGTCAGTGTATTATAACATGACCTTTTGTAGAGCTCCGATGCAGGCATCGTCTCTCTGTATAGCTCACAGCTCAATAGGAGACACATTAATATTACTTTTAGAGGTTTATGCACAAAAAGACATTCCTGGTAACCATTCGTGTATGTGTAGGTTTATGTGAGCAGGCTAAGGTATATAAATATATACACTATACTATACTATATATGCCTGGTCATTCAATTTTTGAAATGAATGCAGTCTATCCTGATGTTGTGGGAACAACTGTCTCCTGTCCAGAGAAGGCTTTCTACTAGATATTAGAGGATTTAACTGCGTTCAGCAGTGAAAGCTTTAGGGAGCTCAGGATATTAGATGACCTCACCCCGTACTCCTCAAAACCATGGCTAGCATTCGGCGTGGTGCCAATGGGTTCATGTTTACATGTAATACTCATCCACAGGGACTAGATTAGCAGTGTGTGTATTTGCACATCTGTGTCAGCAACAAGTGCTGAATGTATCAGTAGAATGGAGTCCACAACATCCTTAATGTATGGTGATATTACTGGTTATGACTTAATTATATCAGTACCACTCAGCACTGTGCAAAATGCTACGTTTACAAATATATAACATAAAATAAACAGACTAAAATAGCTACAAGAATAAAATAAGCCAGCCAGTGGTGTATGGTGTAGCCTGGTGTATTGGGTGTCCTGTTAAAAGCATGGTGGCTTCAACGTGTAACACCTCAGCCGCTTTTTAGTGGTGGGACACGTCAGGAAAGAGCACTCTGACATGAACAAATGGGTACAGGATCAATAGAGGGCCCTGATCAGGTGACGGCTGGGGGATTGCGTCTTACTGGCACATCCCTGTGCCCCGAGTGCCCCATCTGAGACTGAGAGGGCCTGCCAGGCCCTCTCATATCTGTCAGTGGCTGGAGGAACGAATAGCGCTGATGAATAATATATAACAGCTGATATTTTTAGGTGAGCCGTGGGCTCAGGCTCTTGTGGCTCATAGCTGGTGTCTCAAGTTTTATTTATTTATGCCCTTTTTTTTTCTTTCTTCTTGAAGAGAAAGATGGAGGATTGGTAGCGACCCCTTCTCAGAATAATGAAGTGGGGATTGTGAAACACTGAGGAGTTCCTATTGAATGTCACAAAAATGTCACCCCTGGAAAATGTCAACTCGCATTTGGAGTGCACTCCATGAGTGTCCACTGACACGTCCACAAAAGGCACTATCAAACCCTGTCTTCTTCTTCCTCTGCTTCTCCTTCTTCTTTTCCTCTCTTTATGCGGCGCTGGAGCGCGTGGAAGGTTATATGCATCAGACATCTTGACATTAGCAGGCCGAGGATGCAACGGCTTGTTAAAGTTCTTCACGCGGCGCGTGGGGGAAGGAGGCTTAGTGGTGAAAGGCTGCAAGTAGCTGGGAGCGGGAGCTGAGGAAGGAGACCAGTGGCTCAGGCTTTGAAGTGATCAAAGCGTCATTAGGGATGGCGTGGATCAGAAAAGAGGGAGACTGGACGAGCCAGAGGCGCTGTGGCACAAAGCGAAAGCCACTCGGCTTTAAGACTCTGCCCAATGCAACAAACACCCGCTCCGAAGATGCTCCTGCAAATTATGGCGCGAAGGCGAGCGGAGGGAGGGATATGATCCAAAGCCTCTCGAAACATCAGATTTCCACTTCAGGACCAAAGCGCAAAGCCTAAAAATATGATGCTCTGAATCTGAGGCCTCTACGGCACATTACGCCTTAAGGAGACAGGAATCAAAACGTCAGGCCATTAGAAGCATCCGGCTCGTAGCTGCAGATGCCTCTTTTGATGCCTCCATTTTTTTCCCCCCACATTTCTGGCTTTGACGTTTCTCTGCTGTTTGATAAAAGGGAACCAGGAGGGTTGGATTGTGTGTGTGTGTGTGTGTGTGTGTGTGTGTGTGTGTTTGTGAGTGACTGAAGGTAGTCCATGATATTTCGAAAAGACACTGCAATTCTTTTCTTATTTGTGTTTCTGCCTATTGTGCGGGTCTTAAATGAGCTTAGAAAAAGCGAGAAACAGAGCAAGAAAAAGAGAGAGAAGAGGGTGGAGGAAGACTCGCAAGTAAGCCCGATGCAAACACAGTGCCAAGAAAAAAATCTCTCTAGAGTCTTAAAAGATGAAAAAGGAACGAGACAAAGGCACAGAGACTTGGAGAAGCCACAAAGGATGCAGCAATAGTGATTGTCTACCTCCGATATGAAAGAGCGTGGCCGGGACCCTGTGCCCCAGGTGCCTGTGGGAGCTCGACTCAAAGGCATTTTGACATGCCACTACTCACTGGATTCATGAATACGAGGAGCTCGTGTTCCAGCTCTGCTCCTGTGATCTGATGTATAATTCCTCAGCTGATCAACCAAACAAACTAAATATAACAGCACATTCACGCAGGCATACAAGACACTGTGGCAGATATGACCTGTGCAAATAACCGGTGCACCACTGAGGCCTGCTGTCATTAAAGTAATGGTTAGATAAAACATTTCCTTAAGCAGCTGGTGCCTCAAGTTTCCTTCTTCATTTTGCCCCAAAGACAGAAGTTCGCAATGGACTGCAGGTACAAGTATATCTAACAAGTAAGTGAAGCTTAAATTTGCAAACAATAAATCATCGAAAAATCATCAAATACATGAACTGAATCAAATCATAAAATCAAATCTCAAATAGACCTGTTTAGGACACATCAGAGGACTAAGACAGATGGGACGATTGTTTTAATGAAGTGCTTGCCTTTCTTTTTAACTCCCATTTTCCATCCCCATGTGGAAGTGCCAATTATACAACCTCATTAAGACTCTCCCCCACCACACATGATACTCCCCTCACCAGCAGGGCGCTAAGAAAAGCACACGCCTCCCCCGATACATGTGAAGCCATTGCATCAGTTGCCATTGTATCATCGCTGGGCAGCCAATGCACTGGAACCATATCTTTAGCAACAAATACAGGTTGTGTCCGGAAACCAAACTACTGGGGAAATGATCTGGGGAGCCACTGCATACGAAAACATCCCTCCTAGCAAAGATATGAGGTACAGTAACAGCTAACCAATATGTGCTGGACATCCTGTGGCTACATCTATTGCCTCTCGTGGCAGGGCTTTCACTGGCATTTCTCAGCAGGATAATGGTCTCCCACACACATCAAGGCTTTCTCAGGACTGTCTGCACCATAGAGATCAACAAACATGCTACTAGAGAATCCCTTCAATTGTACCGTTTTCCCAAAACGTATCCTTTTCTTCTAATATTGTAATCAATTACATATATCATCGTTACATTCAGACGTAAAGTTTCATGCAGTTCCAAAAACTCTTTCTTGGTGCATTATTTTTTGTCAGTGGGTGTATTTGCGATGAGATGCCGTCAGCCGTAACTCACTTTCCCTCAAAGGGGTTGGCCCCGGGGACGATATGGGTGCTATCTCGGCCCACCAGGAAGCGCACACGCTGGTAGAAGGACTGCAGGTTGCTTGGGCTGGCGGAGATCTGCGTCTCCTGGATGATATCCAGTGGGTCTGGAGAGCCCACACACAGTGAGGTAGTGTGGCATGAGGCCTGCAGGCAGCAGTCCGGGTCCATGCAGTCCAGCAGGCCATCTGACAACATCAGACAAAGGTTATTAAGGTATTCGACAACTGCCATTCCTTTTCATATGTTCAGCACAAGCTTTTGCACAAGTGCCTGACTAACACTCTAGAACGGTTTGCCTTTTTAATAGGGCGAAACCTCTAAGGGTTCTTTAGCAAAGGCCACGGTTAAGAAAAAAAATCTGAATAACCAGAAATGCTTCCAACATTGTTACGAGTGTATGAACCTTTTACGGAACTCAATTTGTGGTTGTTTCTTTTATTTTCTTCTCCCCAGAAAGTACTGCTCCTAACATCCCCTCAACACACCCCATTTGAGATGGCTGGTCATCTTCTTCTGCCCTATAACTCTACAACCCTACATTTCTCTACACCTCCTTTTTATGGCTTTCCAGCCACCGTGTCTTTCCCACACCACCTCTGGCAGCTTTCCTCCTCCTTCCTGTAATTCAGCTCAAATAATTCAAGACTCCCAGCCAGGAGAGGGGCACTTTAGAGCACTGAAGTGGGTCATCTCTCTATCTCTGCTTCACTCTGCCCCACCAACCTCCCCCCACCCCCCACTCCCCCCTACCACACACTCTCTCTCCCTCTCTTTCTCAGATCTCAGGAAACTCTCTGGGCAAATGGGCAGGAAGACAAAAATAACATGTCTCCTGGCAAACATCACACTGCTGTCTCAATTAGACCCCTCTCTGCTGTTACAGGACGGCCACAGGACAGCCAGAGCGAGCTAAGCTCCACCCACAAACACACGCTTTCATGGCAACTGTTGCAAAGTTGGACAAGCTTGAATCTCCAGTTTTAAATGCCACATTCCGAGCAGTACTGTACATTTTTTGATAGTTGCCCAAATACTGCATCTAATTAAGTTGAATGGGATTTTTCCAGAGTTCGTTATAGCTTGTCCAACTTCGCAGATCTTTCAAAGGAAGGGATTTGTCGGAGGAGCATGGAAAGGTCAATTGAATGGCCAATTCCTTCCTACCACACATCATAGACTGCTGACTACTGATACAGATTTGAATGCCATAATGTATCAAGGGATTTGGCCTTCTATTTTAAAGTTCAGTAGATGAAGGGAAGTGTTGTTTCCACATGCGCTTAGACTCCCTGCTGTTCCAGCACAGTTCATCTTCCAAGAACACATGTCCAAGCATCAGTTCTGAATGGCTAAAACCTTGCCGGGGAGACAAACTGCTTTAGAATAAATGAGAGTATGCAGCTGCATAAGATGCAGGAGTCAAAGAGTGGTGAGGCAGTGGGTTTGCACCTCACGGCTGGAGAGGGCTCTCCAGAGGGAACGTGTCCTCTGGAGCCTGTGAGTTCTGGGCTCTTGAGGGACGCTGTGACAGGCATGGGCTACGACTTATGTGGGGGCTTAGTGGGATGCCGTCTCCCTGAAGCTGGTGCATGCTGGGATTTAGAGGCATGGCTCTGTGGGGTTTCTGTGCCTCCCATCTCAGTTTACAGGGCTCTGAGGCTGTAATTCTCACTTGGAGTGTCCTGACTCTCCCACATCCAATGCCGAGCATCTACAGGCAGGTTCATACACATCCATGGCTATTTAAAGAGACACCTGATTACTACACTAAGGTGCTGGGGCCATGGCTGGGCAGTGTTAAGCAGAATATTTTAAAAATAAAAAAGTCCCTGTTTCAGGTAAACCTAACGTTACACGCACCCTTACTCTTCTGATACCTGGTTGTGAATCCCTTTCTGTCAATATTGCCAAGTAAGCCTGGTTCCATTTCAGACAGGGTTCATGTGCACCTATTTCAGCTTTTCCTGTTAATCCAGATTAATATTGGGATTATTATTATTATTATTATTGTTATTATTATTATTATTATTATTGTTATTATTATATTATTGTTCTGGAAATATTCCTACATGTCTTCAGTCACACACAGGTTTGGACACAGATTTCAACCTACAGGTTTTATGGGCACAGGTCATGTCATGTCTACACATAACTGAGGTGTGCAATATTCTGTGCGCAAGAGATGAAATGGAACAGGAGAATGAAGGAAATAGAACAATGGAGAAGAGAGAGAACAAGAGAAAAAGAGACGAGAAGATAACATGACAATAAAGGAGACAGACAGAGAACAGAAGAGCAGAGAAGTGAAGAGCAGGAAAGAGCAGTGACATGAAGAGGAGAGAAAGAAAAAGAGCCAAGATTAGAGAGTTAAAAAACAGAGGTGTGAACAGCAGAGTATAGCAGTGAGGAGTAGAGAAGTGAACAGTGGAGCAGAGTAAAGAAGAGTAGAACAGCAGAGCATAGCAGAGAGAAGTAGAGACGTGAACAGTGGAGCATAACAAAAAAGTGAAGAGTAGAGCATAGCAGAGAAGTGCGAAGTGAAAGAAAAGAGGTGAGCAGAAAAGTGCAGGGAAGTAAAGTGAAGGGAAAAAAAAACACATTAATCTGTGAAATTCAAATTAGGCTTCCTTTTTGCTTGAGAGCCCATTAGCAACTCTGCAGCGTGTGCATTTACCTCCGTCGTTGTCCTTGGCGTCACTGCATGCCGTCTCCATGGAGGTGTCACAGCCTGTTCCTCTCCAGCCCAGCTGGCACACGCAGTACCAGCCGTTATTACCCAGCGTGCACCTGCCATTGCCGTTACACAGACCAGGGCAACCCTCTGTGCACACACAAGCACAACAGCAATGTCAGTGGAAGAGAACCCCCCAAAAATCCTTATCATGATTCCAAAACCAGTAAATGACTAAATAAGCTAATAACACTGAACAAAGAGAGATAAGAAAGAGGTGGGTATTCAGGACCATTTGTTTACATAGATTTTTGTCTTCTGTTAAATATAGGAGAAACAGCTTTGGGTTAAAACGAGCATCTGAAATAATGGCCTCTGGGTGATTAATTTGATACACCTTTCTTTAAGCTCCTCCTATCCCTTTGAAGCAGACACCCATTGCTGAGCTTCTTCAGATCAATAGATTCTCATTAGTGCTGGAGAATGGATCCAGCACTCAGCTCTTACGTGGACCCAGAAGACAGAGAGAATCAGAGAGAGAGAGAGAGAGAGAGAGAGAGAGAGAGAGAGAGAGAGAGAAGAAAGAAAGAAAGAAAGAAAGAAAGAAAGAAAGAAAGAAAGAAAGAAAGAAAGAAAGCAGGCAATGAGGAATAACCTAGGACGCAGCAGTCGGTGAACTTAAATCTATAATTTAAGGACTGCATGATTTGACACAAGGGTTATTCTTCCATAGTCTGATGTGATGTTCTACCAAATGCTAACATCACTGTTAACATCTTTACACTTCGCAAGTAAGGAAATGACTGTAGAGCAGAGCAGATCCATTTGAACTATTTCAACAGCACAAGCAATACAGCCTGTTGTTCTGCTCATGTTCTATTTACATCCTCCAGTACAGAAATGCTGATGCATACAGAGATGAGGGAACCATCTCCCATTGTCTACTGTCATCACCCTAATGCCCCCCAGCTCTCACAACAGTTTACTTAGATTTAACTCAGTTCAAATTGAATTTCTCACAAATTCATTCCATTATAAATATTTAAGATACTGTAGGTCTGTGCCTGGTGACATTAAAAGGATACTACAGTAAAAAACCCTTTTAAAACCCATCATTCCTTTATTTATTCATTTATCATAAAACATAGCAAAACACAAATATAACACAACAATTCTACATTTTGATTGAACTTACATTCTTGTTTAATACCACGTTCACTGAGCCTGGCATCTATGACTGTTCTAGGAATGCAGTTGTTGAGCTGCACTGGTTGAATGTAATGGTAATATTTAGTGAATCACCTGCTCAACTAATCAGTTCATTAACAGAGCTTTCAGAGTAGTAAGGTGTGTGTTAAAGCAGGGGATCTTCTAAGATCTGGACTGGGTTTGGGCAATGCAGGGCTAAAGAAAACCGGCTGTTTGAGGCAGCCTGCGTAGAATGGCCCCAGAGAAAGAGCAGAAAGCTAAGATAAGAGGCCTCCGACAGTCAGGTTGTACGACATTTCCAATTATGCTCTTTATTACTATAAAAACGGGTTTTAGGCCAAATGAACTACATACAAACTGCAACTGTATATGGACTGTACGTTTATTAGATGTGTGTGACGTGCTTGGTTCTGCATCTCAAAATTACCAGAAGAAAACATTTCATTATTATTATTATTATTATTATTATTATTATTATTATTATTATTATTATTATTATTATTACTACTATTATAGTTATTATTATTATTATTATTATTATAGTTATTATTATTATTATTGTTATTATTATTATTATTACTATTATAGTTATTATTATTATAGTTATTATTATTATTGTTATTATTATTATTATTATAGTTATTATTGTTATTATTATTATTATTGTTATTATATTATTATTATTGTAGTTATTATTATTATTATAGTTATTATTATTATTATTATTATTATTATTATTATTGTTAGTTATTATTATTATATTATTATTACTATTGTTATTATTATTATATTATTGTGATTATTATTGTTATTATAGTTATTATTATTATTATTACTATTATTATTATTATTATTATATTATTGTGATTATAGTTATTATTATTGTATTATTATTATTATTATTATTATTATTATTATATTATTGTGATTATGATTATTATTATTATTAGTAGTAGTAGTACTAATAATAGTAGTGGTAACAGAAGTAACAGTAGTAGCTGTAATAGTAGTAGTAATAGTTAGGGGTGATAATATTTGATTGTAGGATAAGATGTTATTGATACAGTGCATAAAGAACACATTTACACAGTTCATTACAAAGTCCCGTTTAATTGGATGATACGACTGTGCTAAGTACGAGAAGGTGAATTTTTTAAATCATTTACTGCAGTAACCTTCCTCACTGTCCTCCGAATAAGAGGATTCCATAACCAGCACAGACTGATTTCAAAGCAATGATACACTGAGCTTATTTTCACTCTTAAAACGTAATTCTACTACGAGTGCATACTTCACAGAGCAGCAGTGTAAGTGAGTCTAACTTTACAAAACCAGTGCAGTTGGACTGCAACCTGTAAACTGCTGTATCTTCATTCGGCAAAACCTTCTCACACTCTAACACAGACCAAAGAAGGAAAAGTCTGATACTATCAGACCTTCACTTCATATGGTTTAGGAGAGCAAAACCTGTCAGCATTTCCAATAACCCGGTTTACTGGTGACAGTCACCAGTGACAGAGCAGTGCAGGCCGTGAGAGAAAGAGAGGAAAAGAAATGAGCAGGGAGAGAAAGAGAGAAAGAGAGTGCTTGATGGTGGGTGTTTGTATAGGGGAGGTAAGGTGGAGGTTGCCTGATAAGCAGGAGATTTTAGATGGTTCTGGCAGCCATGATGCAAGGAAAAAATGGCTGCATGTGGAGGAGCATGGAATGTGTTCATCTGAGCTTTGTGCCCCTGCTCTTGTGATAAGACAGCACGGTGTGTGTGTGTGTGTGTGTACGCGAGCCTCAGTGCTTCGCTCACTATAATATGTAATATGTTTAGCACAATGGACGCAGGAAGCTACGATTCAGGGCTTGAGAAACGCGATTAGGAGCTTTGCTTTCCATCTGTTCTTGAACATTCACAGGGATCCTATTCCTCAAAGCAGCTCACCAGAAGACGTTCTTGGGTTATATATACCACGGGTGCAAATCTCTGACCCGATATTAATTCTGCTGGTTTAGGATTATTTAGGACATCAGTTGGTGCGTCATGGAAGCTCAAATTTCAACACGATTTGATTTATTTTGGCTTGATCCAGAATTATTTTTTATAAATACAGTAGGAACACAGATGTGACTATGTAACAGAGTAGGACATATACAGTTACGTGGAAAGAAATAGGACGTCCCATGCATACGGACCTTCAATCTTCATTTAAGTACAACTAAATACATGTGGGACATTAGTAAAATGTAATTCATAGAAATGCAGCAAAAGGTTAGGACACTGAGACCATCGTTAGAAAGAATTCTGGATGAGCGTGTCTTATTTAAACCTCAGACATTAGTTTGCACTTGTTGAAGTGACTGCGACCACCACAGCCAGATCCAAAGATCTCTGTGAGGTCTTCAGAAAGACGTATGCAGATGTTTATGAGTATGGGAAGAGATTATAAAAGATGGTCAACTCTGGCCTTCCTAGGACGTTCATCCCAAATACAGACTACAATATTTGTAAAGAAGTCTCCAACAGTCCTCAAATATCATCTCCGGAGCTACAGGTAACTCTGCTACAGGTGATGCCAAAGCTCATGCATGCATCTACCATCAGAAACAGAGGCGCAAATTTGATTGTGTTCCAAGATCTGTCCAACACACATGGTTCTACAAGCCCTTGCTGCAATATATCTTCTGAAGATCATCCCTTGGTGAGTGCTACCGACTGCCTCTCCTCATCTCAGCCGACAAGCAGCTCTATGTAGCTTTAGTGCAGAGGAGGCAGCTGATTAGTTGCTTCTGAATGCTTATTACAGGGATAAATAAATAAAGATGGGCTCTCTGCTGGCACCGGTTCAGTTTAATTGGCAGCCCTTTCAGAAAAAGGCCCCCATGGAGCCACAGCCCGTCAGACTGAAGCAGCCCTCGAGCCGAGTGGGTCTGCAAAATGCCTCGCCGAAACCCCTGCCGCTAATATAGCTGCACAGGTGGTCTGCAGAGAGAGAACGGGACGAGAGGAAGGCAGACAGAGAGGGTGAACGGAAAAAAGAAACACGAAAGGAAGAGCAGAAACACAGCAGACCTAGTTCGAACAAGAGAGAAGAGGGAATAAACGTGGGAGGGAGGCCTGCTGCTGCTTCGCCTCCATCTCCTGTTCAGTTCTCAATGGTTCCTTAAGGGAACGCAACAAAAATCTAATTTACACAGCAGTGTTTTATCCCAAATGCAGCGGGGAAGCCAAGACATGCTTGCTTCTAAAACTTGCTTCTTTAGTTTTGTGCTGGAGTTATGAGCTTGATGTAGCTAGTAGGGGTGTGGGGTACTGGCTGATATGGATCCAGTAGGAGCAATAGTTAATACAGCTGGACAACTGATGTAAGATTTTGTGAAATGGTCATTTTGTAAAGTTCTGAATAGGCTACAATTTTGTACTGCCCTAATGCTTGTACAGTAACTCCAACCCCTGGTTCAAAAGTCTCCTGGTCTCTCAGTATGTTTGTAAAACACATTTAATTGAGTTGATAATGAGTGTGAGACATGGGGCTTAATGAGGTGTGGATTGGGTAGAAAGCAGCCAGTCAGAGGCGTATCTGCTTCAGTCGACCACTAGGAGCATCAACACTTGGAAGATCACCACCCACCACCACCACAGAGGGAAATGCCCACTGTTTTATCATTAACTGTATTTTCATCCTCTTGGGACGCACTAGAAAGGAACAGCAACGGAGTAATTTATCTGTATGAAGTGGCTGGACAAATCCCAACCCAGAAGCAGCATGTGGGTAGAGAGCCTACAAGAAAAAATTGGCATGAGGCAGGAATACACCCAGAAATGTAGTGCCAGTCTACCACTCTCTCACTGAGGGATGATTTAACATGGCCAATCCACCTACCAGCATGTTTTTTGGGACCGGGACAAAACCTGTGAGTATCTGGAGGAAACCCACATGGACAAAAGGAGAACACACAGAGTGAGCAAGGATTGAACCCATACTACCTACAGTGCCACTGTGCTGGACCACAACTTGAAACACTTTAATACAAATGTGTAGTGATTTAATCAAGGTGTTTACATGATTCGTATTGCTGCATTAGATGCCTCCATTATGTAGATTAGCTTCACGGTTACAGTTATTCACCAAAAGTAAAGACTCAAATTTCAGCCGTCAGACGTGTCTACCGAACTAGACTACGTTTGGAAATTAAATTTCAATTAGCAAGGCTACTGAAGAGTTTCAGCATCGTGCCATCTATTAGCACACCCTGGTTAGAGCACTGCCCATGAGCTTTGCTGCAACACTTTCAGAACTGGGCAGGAGGGTCCGGAAAGCCCCCGACCCCTTGGCTTTGATGCAACCTCCGTCAAAGACCCCCACTTACTCCTTTGGTGTGAACGTGCTAAGTAGGAATGGCTTCACTGGGAATGTACAGAAAGGACAGAGGGAGAGGAGTGAGCAACAGGAAGAAGCTGTGGAGGAGGGCGAAAGAGAGGGAACGGACTTTGGACTGTGGATTTGCAGGACGAAATGTCAGAGGTTGAGGGGCAGAGAGGGAAGCGGAGGTATGGGGACAAGATGGAGAGCAGGGGAGGTAGGAATGAGATGAGGGGAGAAGGAAAGGCGGGGAAGGAAAGAAAGGAAAGAAAGAAAGGAAGGAATGCCATACCTTTCACTACCTTATCCAGATAGTGAGCTTGGGAGATAAAAGACAAGGACATGTAAGGGGAGGATTTGAACAGTGCGGCTTTGAGAGCGAGACGTGGACAGCCAGAGATACAGCAGGCATGCCCTGTGCTTTTACTGCGAGAGGAAACCATAGCATGCAACACTAACGCACAGGCCACACACACACACACACACACAGCACAGCACAGGCTGAGACACACAGAGAGGGAGAAGGAGATTTAAGAGAGAGAGAGGCTCTGAGAAAGATCCAGAACCATCACTGAAAGAAGCATGTGGACTGAGGCAGTCGAGCACAGTCTTTAACACAAATATGACTCAGGTTACGCAGTGTTCTGCAGCTCTAGCAAGAATTATCTTGCTTGCTTCACCAACGTTAAGTAGTGCAGTTAGTGCAGTCTGGTGTCACAGTGACATAGACGCTAGATTTCGAAGCTGTTATTCTAAAGGCTAACAAAAAAAATCCAAACAGAAATAATTGAACTATTTACTCTTTTCCAATGAAACTACCCACCTATCCAACCTGACGCTGACACTGATGGAAGACTAACCATCAGTGTCTCTTGCTACCTGCCCAAGTCTTGCTGATCACCATCCATTCCCAGCATCTGCTACACTCCACACTTTCACAGCGCAGCTCTGGCTCTGGATGTATCAACACTCGGACATATGACGGTACCTTTTCAGTACAGACCCTTATTACTAGGCGTCCACTGCTCACACTGCTTTATTTGTTTTGGGTCTTATATCTGGATTTCTGTAAAAGCTACTTTGCGACAACATGAGATGGTAAGAAGTGCAACACACACACACATTTGACTCCAATTGACTTAAGATAAGGACTGAATGCTATTAGTGAAGTAAGCAGGTTGTGACTGAAAGCTGAGCAGTGTATATAAATCTGACATAAATACCTGGGATTATTGTTGATACTAACGAATGTTTGGGGTATCAATGCTGGATGATTATCGTTATTATAAACTAACTCAGGTCTGAAAAATGCTATGAACACTGCACTCTTAAACAGTATGATTGTCGGTGCATGGGGATATATCACCAAGGCAAGTATAAAAGACATATAAATACTGCATTCACCCAATATTAAACATTGAACAAAAGCCTGAGCTTGCACAAGAAGCCTGGCAAAAACCCCTGCAGCTCTCTGTGCACACGGTCTGTGACTATGCAACTATCAAGCATTGTAGAACTGCAGGATGCCTAGACCCTAAATATAGTCAAAAACATTCCTCTGCTTATTTTCCCTCTTTTCCGTGCTGCGCAGGTTGGTGTGAGCTGTCTACAGCCCATTTCTTTTCTGGGGCCACTGGCTGATAAACAGACGGAAATCAAGCACTGGAAATGGCACTGACAGAAGCAAAGAACTGTGTCACCCATTTCTAGTGAGCAGAGGAGGCAGGGATATTTCTCAGAAGTGAGAGAGACGGAGCAAGAGAGATTGAGAGAGAGACAGGGGCAGAGAGAGTAAACAGAAAAGACAAGGAGACAGACACGAGGGTGCTGAGACACACACACTGGAAAAGGCAGTGTCCTAGAACAGGTCAGTCCACTGGCCCATCTAGACTCTGAAAGAGTGTGAATCCTCACAGCTGAACAGTGGACAGACCTCCAGGCAGGACCAAAGGAAAAAAAAAAAAAAGCTGAAATAAATGTGAAAAGTCACATTTACTTCTCAAAGCTTCATCCAGTAATGCATGTTAGGGCAGCACGGGATTAAGCAGCCCCCCCCCCAGAGTATTAATCCAATGAACCACAGAATGCAACCATATTTTTCATTCAACATTTGGTTCGGGATGAATCATCCTGAGAAAATGTTGAAAGTTGTTCCATCAAACCGGCCGTATGTTTTATTATCATGCAAGCATATCATGCTAATGAACTATCCTGCTCTCGACCTAGCCTGATTTCAAGTCGAAGCCATGGGCGATATCTACCACAATTAACCACATTTCATGATTAAGAGGCTATTAATTTTCATTATACATAATTTATGAGGTTAAAAGGTAAACTAATATAGATGTGCAAGTAGAAGGTGACTTTCAAATTGAAGCCGCCATAAAATACGGCAAGGAATGTGCCACTGAACAGTAATAATGCTGTACTTTACAACCAGGATTTTAACAGTCTAAACCACTTGAATCATCATTTAAGGATAGATGTCCTTGGGACGTTTTGAATCATTACTAGGCCAAAAATTGCTTCCTTTCCTTAAAATATTCAGAAAATGTTGCATTTTTAACTATTTCTAATAGGTGCGGGGTGTTATCAATCAATCAATCAATCAATCAAAGTTTATTTATATAGCACATTTTACATTTAAGGAGTCACAACAAAGCAGCTTTACATAAATCTGGGTCCAAGCCACTTATGAGCAAGTCAGAGGGTGACGGTGGCAAGTAAAAACTCCCTCAGACTTGGAGGAAGAAACCTTGGGAGGAACCGAGACTCAAAAGGGGGAGCCTTACTCCTCTGGTCGTTTGAAAATTCTTTCCCAGATAAAATATACAAAAATGTATAAATAAACAATGATCACACTTGACTTGAAAAGGAAATTGGACTTGAAAAGGGAACTTTGATAAAAAATATAAGGCCAGTTTCAAGATCAACACTTTCCATTCAAGCAGTTTAGCTGCTTTTCTTATGCTTTGTCTTGTGTTAAACAGCTGCAGTTTAACAGAAGAGCTGACTGTGCTGTCATTGTCAGCATCCCTGCTCTGAGCATCAGAGGGGCCACGGCACCCAGACCCGACATTATCCTCACATTAAGTTCTGTCTGTCATGTGAGGGGCTGCACACAAATTAGATTTCCCCCTTTTTATTATTCAGTTCACACACTGGTTGAAAGTTGGTAAGTCTTGGGCCCCATTCCAAACGGACTGTTCCTTTTGCTTGGACATTTTCTTTAAACAGATGGGAATGTTTGTTACACTTGGACTGTTCCTCCAAACAGACTGTTCCTTATGCTTGGTCAGATCCTTAAAATGGGCTGGTTCTTCTGCTTGCTCAGTTTCTTTAAACAGGTTGTTCCTTTCACTTGGCCTGTTCCTTCCAATGGATTATTTTTATGCTTGGACTGTTCCTCCAAACAGACTGTTCCTTTTGCTTAATCTGTTCAAACAGACTGTTCCTTATGATTAATCTGTTCAATCAAACCGACTGTTCCTTATGATTAATCTGTTCAATCAAACAGACTGTTCCTTATGATTAATCTGTTCCATCAAACAGACTGTTCCTTATGATTAATCTGTTCCATCAAACAGACTGTTCCTTATGATTAATCTGTTCCATCAACCAGACTGTTCCTTATGATTAATCTGTTCAATCAAACAGACTGTTCCTTATGATTAATCTGTTCAATCAAACAGACTGTTCCTTATGATTAATCTGTTCCATCAAACAGACTGTTCCTTATGAATAATCTGTTCAATCAAACAGACTGTTCCTTATGATTAATCTGTTCCATCAAACAGACTGTTCCTTTTGCTTGGCCTGTTCATTCTGCTTCGACTGTTTCTTTAAACAGGACTGTTGACAGCTCTGTGGCTTTCCATAAAGCTCGAATAGGATGTGCATCAACATGCAAAGAAACGGACAGCCAGTGAAATCTGCCATTACGCATTTTATAGTCTGGCTAGGAGTGATTGCAAGCACTGCACTGGCGCCAAGTTAAGGACAGACAAGCATTAAAGACACAGTTTCTCAGATGACTGATGTTTGTTTTTGACCATTTTCTCTGAGTCAACTTAAAAAAAAAAGATATATGAGGCAAAGGAAAAAGTTGGGTCAGTTGTATAGAACGACTGCTGACTGAGAACTTGGCACTTTTAATCAAATTCTAAGCAGAGTTAAAGGGAAGTTTTGGAAGGAAAAGGAAACTAATTTTAAATACTGAAGCTTTCTAAGTAAAGAAAAAAAACAAACTTGTGTTTATTGGTGGTCAAACAGCCCACTAAAAATGTCTTTCCAGTGCCTGCGCTACTTGAGACGATGCAAATGTTTGTACTTCACATCGACAAATCAAAAGGAAGGATGACGGCGAGGGAGGATCAAAAAAAAAAGGAAAAGAAAGCAGGATGAGGAAAAGGATGAGCGGAAATGAAAAGACACCTTAGCACATTCTCACATTAAAATGCATGAAGGCAAGCCTCAGATCCTTCAGCAAACCTCTTCATGCTATGCCGAGTTGCACAAATTCAATTACGCATGCTTCTCCCTTTCTCACCCGTACCACCCCCCACCCCCTAAAAACCCACCCATTTAACCACCAAACCCTCAGCCACTCACTCCCTCCCTCACACACACACACACATACACACTCACTCACACACCCTACCGATGGTGCAGTGCTCTCCATTCCATCCTGGACTGCATTCGCACTTGCCGTCTTTGCAGGTGCCGTGTTCATTGCAGCGCGGGTGACACGCCCTCTGGTCACACCCGGTGCCCGTCCACCCCTCCTCACAGCGGCAGCCACCCGCCACGCAGACGCCATGACCGCCACAGTCCGCCGCACAAAGCTCTGTGGGAGAAATGCAGGATAGAAGGGGAGAGAGAGGAGGACAGAAGACCACAGGGGGTAAAGAGAAGACAAATCCACGAGTTATTGTCAGAAATGGCCCACCACGCTCCGCTAACTCGTCCGACAGCCGCTGAAAAGGAATTCTCTTCCTGCATAAGAAAGGGGAGTTGAATCCCCTTTGGACAATACAGCTCTAATAAGCCCATAACAAAGTGAACAGGGGGGGCATGTATGATTCTCTGCAGTGCCCCTCGTTGTCTTTTGTACATTTGCACCCCTTTTTGTGCCATGAGAAGGGGGCCAAAAAGAAAAAGCTCAAGTTTGACTTTCTATAGCAGTGGCAACTCATGTCAGCCCTCATTACCAGATTTAACCACAGACTTATTAAGCAGTTATTCATCTTAAAGGTTCCATGTAAAGGAAAAACAAACTTGCCTTTTATGTCTGTAATTCATGTTTTGTATGGATGCTACATGATACACTTTCACAACTTATTCACTTCAAACCCATCCAGCCTATAGACAGAAATGAAGATGTTACGGAAGTTCATTTAGTAACTGCATATATCAGCTTACAGGTTAACCCTTCACACTTTAATATTTGAATAAAGCAGCACATCATTTAAAATCATTCTGAAGAGGACAGCTAGTAAAAGAATATGATCTGTTCATCCAAACTGACTGTTCCTTATGTTTGATCTGTTCATCCAAACTGACTGTTCCTTATGTTTGATCTGTTCTTTTAAACACTGTTCCTTCAAACAGACTGTTCCTTATGTTTGACATGTTCATCCAAACTGACTGTTCCTTATGTTTGATCTGTTCCTTTAAACAGACTGTTCCTTATGTTTGATCTGTTTCTTTAAACACTGTTCCTTCAAACAGACTGTTCCTTATGTTTGGTCTGTTCATCCAAACTGACTGTTCCTCGTGTGTGATCTGTTCCTTTAAACAAAAAATAAGGTTTAATCATACATTATAAAGAGTGTTCCCTTAAACAGGCTGTTCTTTCTTCATGGTGTGATCCTACAAATGATCTGGCCCTCGAACAAGACTGTTTCTTTTGTTTGATCTGTTCCTGAAGACAAAGTTTAATTGTAAACCGACTCTTCCTTTGAACAAACTGTTCCTTTTGCCTTCTCTGTCAATTTAAACAAAACATAAGCTTTAACGGAGGCCACCAGTCAGAATGTACCTTCTGGGTGTTTACAGATGAAATGCCCTCTTCCTTGGGCTCAAGGGACACAGAGTTATCCGGGTGGGGTGAAGCAGGATAGACAAGCCAATACTAAACAGCAACACTTCACAGCACCGCCTCTGACTTTGTAAACTTTCTACAAACTGTTTGTCAACCACTTTGGTTGTAGCCTAGGGCTCATGCACAGCCAACTAGGTTTCAGAAACGAAGGCTAGAAAATCGGTCTGGAGTGGCATACTGGTTAAAACCAAGGTCATGCTGTGAATTAGATCATGTGGACTGCATTCACTTGAGTCCACGCCTCACAAGTTGGCAGGTGGAGGCTCTAAATATGACCATGTCTTCATGTCTGATTAGCCGAACACATTGACCTATTTGCTACAGGGGGACCAAAGAGAGAGAAGGTGCAAGCCATCAATGAGTCAATTATGTCCCGTGCTGTCCCTAATTTGGTCATTGTTATAAATTAAACGAAGTTAGGCTTTTCAGACACACACCATAACATGGCATTACAGCCTTTAGAATCTTTAAAGGAAAAAGAAAAAAAAAAACACTTCCCCCTCACCAATTACAGAGCTGGGCTATTGTTAAATTATGTAAATGTCCTTAGTTTCACATGTGCCTTTTCAATTAGAAGCGTCCTGGCAGCATTTCATCCATAGCTGCTTTGAGTCATTTAGGAGACACAACTGTTCCTTCACTGACAGGTACACATACATTTGTCTTTGTCCACCTCATCATATCCTATTGTAGCTCCTTTCTGTCTCTCTGTATGGACATATCAACAATACAGAGAGACGGAGGTAAATAATTTGCATAATGTAACTGATGGAAATGCAGTGTTTTTGATAGGAAAAGTTAGGCGACCGTCAGGTTTAATACTGTTTCAAATGTCTAAAATTAGAATTATGTGTAGCACATCAGCTGCAGATGTTTGGAACATGTTAAGAGAGGATTTTAGATCTCAGACTTTATTTTAGCTTGCTCTTAATTACTGAAATAAATGGAAGCACTGTTCAGAGGCCTTCAGAATGATGTGTCTGGGAATTCATGTAAAAAGACCTCTGAACAGCCATAAATCAGCCATTCTACTGTCCAGAAAATAAGGTACAAGTGGTTAACAATTTACAACTGACAACATGGCAAGTGCAGCCCACAAGATGATCCCGCCTCAACAATCAAGAGCAAACCATACTAAATATCTGAGGCGCCTCCAAAATCCTATCTAACCATGTTTTAATCATCTACATATGATGTGTTGCACCCGATTCTAAGTCATAATAAAATAGTTTTATTAGTTTAGTTACATAACCTCCATCTCTTAACATCGTTCAGATATATTGTGCCTATGTTTAAATATGTTAAAGACAGTGGTGACAGGGGATGTGTTTTTCACATCACATCTGCCTAATATGATGTAGATTCCAGTTGCAGATGATGGCACATCACTAGTTGTCCTTCCTTGAAGCACTTTTTATAAGTAGTGACCACTGCATTCTTGGAACTCCTCCCAAGACCAGCCTGTTGTTTTGTAAATGCTCTGACCTTGACCTTCTTGTCAAACTGGCTCAGATGAATTTCCCAACTTTCCTGCTTCTAACTCATAAACGGACTGTTCACTTGCTGCCAAATATGTAGATCCAAAGTGCAAATGTAACCAGATAATCAATTCACGTTATTCACGTTACTTGCCAGTGGTTTTAATGTTATGCCTGATCGCTGCATGCAGAACTAAGTCACGTCATTATGACTGAAGAGATAAATAAACTGATAAATATTTCAAAGTGAAATATCCCATTAAACACTGTTTTAGAGAAGGCTAAGCAAGGACGACAGACCACAAATCGCCAGGCACCCTTTATAGGTCATGGGAATGTGAGCCAATGACCCCTACCTGACCACGGTAATGGAGGGGAAGGATGCACATCATGAGTGTTCTCAGAAGTTCATTTCTGAGCACGAAGGCAGAAGTGGCCCCATACTTAATCTGAAAGCTTTCTCATCGAGTAAACAGCAGCGGACAGCAGAACATGAGCTGGGAAAAATTGAAAGAAAGATGCAAAGCTTTTGTTCTTTTCTTTGTTGTGAACTTGGAGAGTCCTACTCTCCAAACAGTAGATGCAATTAGCCACCACATCAGCAGGGCCCTCGGCCTGGCTCACACAGGGAACGTGTGGCCCTTTCAAGAGGCTGTCTGCAGTGTCCCAAAGCTTGTTTATCATCGTGACAGTCCCTGCTATGCACCAAGCAAAAAAAGAAGCACACAGATACAGCAAATCCCAAACCTGTGTAGAAGCTGCGAAATGTGTGGCAGTTGTTGGCGAGGTAGGGGTCAGGATGAACTATATTAGCAATGGATAAGCTGTGTTTACAGGGACTGCACAAAGATCATCCTGGCTACAACAGGAAGAGATGCAATATTTATATCGCTCTGCACAGCAAATGCAATGCACCTCCTAATTAGGGTGGTAAAGGTACCTGTATTTGTCCCAACCCATAACACCTGTCACGTCCAAGACATGCACACAGTTGTATGGAGAACAGACCGCAGAAAGCTGTGGATGAAGATGTTTTAGGTAATAATACACATATAATGTGAGATAATGGCACTGGTCTACTGCAGCCATAGGCATAACATCAGACTGACCTTAAAACACAAACCTGTGTATTAATGCAAGTCGTTATTGCCATTTTTTCAGATCAAAAGATAAAGAGCAGCAAAAGAACATATACGTTTATTTATCAACACTCCATGAGATAAAAGAGAAAAGAGAAACATCACTGTTAGAATATGTCCTGCAGTCATAATAATCGAGGAACAGTTCATGATCTCCCGATCATTAGAATTACAAACAACAGCCGAAACACCAGGCTATGTTACAGGTTATGTTAGGTTATATTAAACCCATGGCTGCACACACTGCTGCACTGAACTCGTACCTAACCTTGAGGTCCAAATCAATGGTGTGAACAGTCTCATTAGTTTTATGTATTGAGTACAACACTGCTTCCAGTACAATCAAAAGACATTAGTGAGCACATTATTTATGTGATGTGTTTAAGAACGGGCCCGTATCATTTCTGACCAAAGACAAGTCACTCATGCTTTTAGACTCATCAATGTATAATCAGTAGCTCATTTGCATATCACAGGTCTGTGATATCAGTATTGCAAAAGTCAAAACTGCAATAATGACATGTAATATTTTCAAAAAAAATGTGGCAGCAGATCTTCTGCGAAAGGGAGATCCACCCCTGGAAATGGCCTAATCCTGATCGAAAGTCAAGGTTGAAGTGCAGATCAAAGAACCCAAGAAGAAGAGGTTTGAACTGTCACATAACAATAAAAAGTTATATTAAGTAATTAATATTTCATTATTTCTCCTTATATCCTGTAATTAAACTCGTCGCGCTAGGCAGGCAGGAAAACAATGGTTTCAGTGGTAAATGGAGAACATTGCACACGGTGCCACATACTGCTTCAGATTAGCTCCTGAACCCGGTGGCCTGTGGTAGCCTTTCTCTGTGAGCAGACACTTCTTCATTTAAATGCTTGCGCGCTTCACAAGCTCACAAAGCAGGCAAGGCCGGGAGGGAGAAAGTGCAGCCTCATCATAATTTACAGCGCAGACTCGTTTCCTTGAGAAGCCAGGCTTTAAAATGCCTATTTCCCAGCAAATCCCTGGGATTACCTAATAGGTCAGCCTGTCTGCTTGGCATTAATGGGGAAATCTCAGTCACAAATAGATGTGTTTCCAAACTACAGAAAGGAGAAATTGTTTTTAATTGAAGGTTAGTGGAAAGGCGAGAAACTAGCAGTTGCTGTGAGCCAAATGTCGAAATAAACTGTAAACATAAACAGATTTCAACACCATGAAAATCTGAGATTCAGACTCATTTTGGACGGTAGTCAATTCATTTCTGAATATAATTTGGCATCATGCTATGGCATCAGCAGAAAATGTCAGTCAGTGAGTATCAAGGAGTTTGGACTGGAGTTCTGGTCGGCTTCTCCAGATAGACTTAAAGCCCCCCCCCCAACTGCCAGGCAGGGCAAAGCATGGATTAAAGAGAAGGAGGAGCTGTGTTATTTTTGTTATTTTATAACTCCTTATCACCTAAATAAAGAGGCCTCACTATGACTTGCTTTCAGTCTGCACTTGAGTGCATCTTGTACAGAGGCAGTGTTAGTGTACTTTCAGCAGTTACAGCAGAAAGGCTCACAGCCTCAGGACAAACATGCACAGAACCTGACTCTCCAGCACCTACACTGGCAGGGCCATAAGCCAGTTATACAGTATCAAACAGTGTGGTATCTTCCCCTACCTGTGAGAGAGGTTTTACCAGCATGACAAAAGCTCCATTTTAAATGTGGGAAAAAGCTCAATGGACAGTAGGTTCCTCAAGTCACGGAGTGACCAAAACATCCACTGCCATCAGAAACAGAACAGAAACATCAGCAATTAAGAGATAACTGATCCGCACACTATGGACCCATCTCAAAATCTGGAGCTCTTTCTAAAGAAAATAACATAACCATCCCTTTCTGATATGAAAAGGGACTCGACTAAATCTAAAAGCTGCTTTTGAGATTTCTCCCAATGACGCAAATGGTGAACTGTAAGACAAATTACCCTGGCAAAAAGAAGGAAGTGACTGCTACCATGGCAACAGGTAATAGGTTGAGATTAGACAGAGGACTGTTGCCTTTGGTTTCATTAAGCAAGTAGTACTTTGATACCAACTGACACACTGTAAACACTCATACCTACAGAAAAGCTCATTTAGAACATTAACAGAACATCAGAACACATTTGAAGGGCATCAGAAGAGCATTGGAAATATTGTAGGAAACAAATAGGACCTAATAAAGGGATAACCTGGCAAAAAGCTTTATATTTAAAATAATCCAAAAGATAGGTGTAGTATGTCGGCGGCCACACGTTTCTGAGATGTGTATTGTGTCCTATTTTGTCTCTAGTTATGGCATCCTCTACAAACAGTGCTCCCAGCACTGGGTGGATGGAAAAGCTGCACGCTGCAGTGTCAGAAACCAAACAGCCTGAAATAAGGCATGGTTTGAGACGGACAAATTGTGACCAATCATCATTAAAAAAAAAATAGCTGCATAAACAGTTGGAGCCAGAAGGAGGTGTCTGACGCAATTCTATTCAGAATGAAAATAAAAGTTATCATGAACAATAAATGATGAAGTATTTTGACTGATATGACCAATGTTTGTTGAGCCACACATACAGCATGTCTCACTATGGCGTATGACGCAACATGCCAGATGTCTCGGCATGGAGTTGTAGAGGTCCCTGCCGATTTTGCGGAAGGGGGTGGAGTGTGGAGAGCATGTCATATATCATTCCACACATTTTCAATCAGGGATAGGCCTGTAGATGTGACTGGCCACATCATGTGTCTTTAAGGCAAGCTGAGAAAATGGTAAATGGAGAACATTGCACACTGAGCTGGTAGCTGTATACGGGCGAGCGTTGTCCTGTTGGAATGTTGACCTCTTTAACATAACGTTGGGCTGTCAAAGTACCTGTAATGAAGTTCGTAGGTGAAACTGCTCCCCAGAAGTGGGATTCGTCACAGAAGATGACCCCTTGCCATTCTGTGTAACAGTCTGACACGAAAACAATGCAGCCTTGCATTGCAATTAGTTGATTTCTCCCGGGTGCAACTATTTTTGAATGAACTTATGTAAGCAGGGTGATTCTACTGACCTGTGGAGCAGTCATGGCCAGTCCAGTTGGGGTCACAGCTGCAGGTGCCTGTGTCAGCCAGGAAGGCACCGTGTCCGGAGCACTGGTCCATGCAGGAGGCCCGTGGGCTCTCACACCCAGGACCCCCCCAACCCACGAAACAGTGGCACTCACCACGAACACACACACCTCGCCCTGAGCAAGTGGGGTCCAGGCAGTCCACTGAGAAAAGAAAGAAACACTGTTAGGACCTGCTAACCAAGTGAAAAGAAACACCATCAAACGAAGCTCAGAAGATAAGAGGACGTGGGGCTGCTATTGTTTACTTTTCTATATTCAGATCACTTCTGAATGGAGTTATTAAAACTACTGGTAGCTGAAATATTCAGATAAATGGGGATCTGCAGTTTGCCTCATGTCCCTCTCTTATCTGCAACACACACACACACACACACACACACACACACACACACACACACACACACACACACACACACACATCTCGCTGGACTTGACACAATATCCTACTTTTTGTTTTCATCAGTATCAGCTGACACAAACATTTACATTGCCTGTCCAAAAGTTTGTGGACGCCTCTTTTCATTAGTGAATTCAACTGAATTACGTTGTTCAAATGGTCACACATCACAATAAAAAGTATTGCCAAAAGAATGAGCTTTAATGCTTTAATGTCAGCTAGAAGGAAATGAAGCCCCCAGCACTGACTGTGAGGATTAGAAACCCTTCCTCAAAATGTCTATTTTAAGTACCCTTTACTTTTGGACAAAACACTGGGTAAGCAGGCGTCCACAAACCTCTGGCCATATAGTGTATTTGAAAAATAATGGGCACTGACATTTACCCAGAAATCCCATATCTGAGCATTCTTAGTTAAACACCTATGGCCTTCAGAACAGAGAGCAGCATAAGACAATAGTATACAGTGTTGCACTCAGTGCACTTCATATTTTGATTAAGACCAGCTTGAAACACAAAACAGAACATGACCATTTACTGACCGGTATCAGCTACAATAAGGTGATAGTTACTGGTTATTGTTATTTGCTCAGAAATTAAAGCTAATGAATAAAATGGCACCAGCTTTGCTTTGGGAATACTGTGCTTGATACAGTCATGCATATGAAGTGACGGTCTCCAAAAGGACTGGTCCTGGTACTCTCTTGTAAACAAGCACTCTTCACATTTCCAGCCAATACTTCCTAAAGCTGGACAAGAAAGGGATTTACAAACGGGCAAACTAAACAGCCAACCCCACAGCCGTGCAACACACAGCCAGGTGGGGGAGAGCTCTCTCTCTCTCTCTCTCTCTCTCTCTCTCTCGCTCTCTCTCTCTCTCTCTCACTGCTGGTAATGAGATTTCCTCCCAGCGCCAGGGAGGGACGCCGCAGCCAGCGCATGCTGGGCTAAATTGAAAAGCGGCGCTGGACGTGCTCCCCCGCTCGCTCACTGCCGAACCCAGAAACGCGAGAGTTGGACAGAATGCAAACGAGGCCGCTGCAGCCACACACTCAGGCCTGGCGGGTAAAAAACACAGGCTTCTTCTGCTCACACATACTCCCTGCTTTTTATTCAACTGTACCCCCATCCCTTAGAACTTAGCCTGACTTATAACTGCTGATCTTCCCATCACTCAACCTCTGGTAGGAAAAAAAAAAACACACACACACACACACACACACACAAAAAAGGGAAAAAACACAGAAAGTCTGTCCAGTCCCATGTTAATTCTAATGATGGTTAATGGTTGTTTAATGAAAACAGGGACATGCAGAAAGCTGGCGAATGCAGCCTGGGTTAACGAGAGGACAAAGGCCATGACAGAAAAATGAGATAATAATAATAACAGCAACAAGAAGAATCTCACAGATGGAGAGCGTGCATCTGGGTGGAGGGGACATGGAGATACAGGGGCCACTGCTGCCTCCCTTTACCATGACATGAACGAGTATAAAGGCCTTGCCTATAGACAAACAGGAGCTGTGGCCTCTTAGCAGATGGCTTGGGCACCAGGCTTGGAGATCATAGGCTAACTGACAAGAGCTGCTCTCCTGGCAATTAATCATCACCGCCTGAAGGTCGTGGGGAAGAAAGGTAGAAGCCTTAAAGGGCCAGCAGCCCCATTCTCTCCCTCCGCCTGTCTGCAGTGCAACCCAAAATAGAATATTGGCGGGGGGGATCAGAGGTGTCAGAACTCCCATTTATCAAAATCAGCCGCTCTATTTTTCATCTTGAAATGAGCGCCTTCAAGAGCTGCCAAACACAATGGTGAGTTCAATCTTATCTCTTGGCACCTTGGCCTGGGGCCCTCTGCCGGGCCTTCTGGGATGCCATTAACAGATTAAAGCTGCCCAGTCCGGAGGCTGGAGATCTAACTTTCAACTGAGTTTATTTCAACCCTGGCATAATGCAACTTTCTCTAATTCTCACATGCTCTGACCTGTTTGATTAGGCAGATCAACAGAATTACACTGAGGTCGGAGTGAGGCGTCTCATGACATGGAAACCGGTAATAACACTCTAATGTGCCACACACAGTGGAGTGATGTTGCTATATTATGTCAATGCTATATCATGTGTATTACGATTTATGCTTATTATCTGTAAAACACTATGATATAAAGTAACTTCATATCACAAACGTCTGGATGGAACTGAAACCTGCAAGGTGAATTAACCTCTATGAAAGCTGGGATTAAATTCACACTTTTCTTTCAGTGTGTTTCAGACAACAAACCCATTGTTTCGTGTGGCTTTAATGAATTGCTCTGAGCTGCTCCAAAGCATTTCTAATGCACTGGGATGAGAGAAATCTTCTCCAGCTTACCAGAGAAAGACCACACTGTTTTGGGCTGGACTCCAAAAAATGGGAGTCTGATTTACTCAGGAACAGGGTGCAGACCAGTTCTGAAAAAGCCCCATAAGCCCATGGGATGAAATGGTGTTTTCTCTCTAATGCCACTAAATTACTGCTCATCTCACATTTGGCACTACGTGAATGTCGGGTTTTTCTGCAGTTCTGTAGTGCTTAAGCGTGTAATATATGATGCTGTCTGTAATGTGTGTGTGTGTGTGTGTGTGTGTTGGGGGGTGGGGGGGGGGGGGCGGTGTTTGGACCTATCCTGACACTCTTCTGAAATTTGAATGAGAATTCTCGGGCTGATCCTTGGATTCACTTAGCAGCACCTTCCAGAGCTATTCTTCCACTAAAACCCCTTTTCAAAACTGATCTGAACATTCTGACCATAGTTTTCATTAGTGGACAGCTAAGTCTGACTGACCAGACTTGCAAAACCATAGGTACTGGACAGGACGGACCATCATAATCCTCAAATGTCCTTACCTTCCTCACAGTTTTCTCCCTTAAAGCCTGGATTGCAGATACAGGTCCCCACTATGCACGTCCCATGTCCACTGCAAGTCACATCGATGCACTGGTTGGTGGGAACGTCACATTCTGAGCCTTTCCAACCACTGTGGCACATGCAGCGGCCTTTCAGATATTGACCATTCCCGCTGCAGAGCACTGGACAGGAAGCTGTGAAAGGGAGAGGACGAACACACCCAATTCCATTGATTTCAATTGGGTCTAAATAGCATTGAAACAACAATGCCTGCACCAGGATTCTGGCATTTGTACGGAAAATGGTGACTATGATGTTTAGACTCTTTCTAAGTGAAACGTCAATCTATTTTATGATGTATTATTTATTTATGACCTGCGAGGCTAAATTATGCTATTTTTAAAGCTATTTTAAATGAGATTTATAGTATAGCACACTAATTACTAAGGACTTTTTTAAGTATTATACCCCACAGTAGGCGATCTGAATCCATTGTTTACTAACAATGACATCGTAAATGATTTTGAGATTCTGTTTCTAAGCAATGAAAAGACACAGGCAATGGCTATTACATGCCCATTCACTCACTGCCCAGCACATTTCTGACTGTGCTTTACACATTTTAATGACTCATACGGGTGGGTGGGTATCTAGCAAATAATCAATAAGATCAATACGATTATTATCATAAGAAGAACAGATACACAGCAACATACCGGCTATGGAAAAGAGGAGAGAGAGAGAGAGAGAGAGAGAGAGAGAGAGAGAGAGAGAGAGAGAGAGAGAGAGAGCTCTTACCTCTGCCACAGTCTGGTCCTCTAAAGCCCAGGAAGCAGTGGCAGGTTCCAGCGATGCAGTCTCCATTACCAAAGCAGTTACTGGGACAGTCATCAATCGAGTCTGAAATTAAAAAAATAAAATGCAATGGTGTTTGTCAGAAGTGTTCGCAACATCCATCAACAGTTTATTTTTCAAATATAATTTTTTTAATCTACAGAACATTTTTTTCAGTGTCCAATCATCTCTCTTTCTGACTCAAGGTTTTAGTCTCTTGATGGAAATATCACCAAACCTCTGGGAAAATCAGGAATGTATTATATACAAGTGCATGTTCTCATGTTCTCAATTTTTCACCATCAACTCTCCCTCTGTCACATACGGTGCTCAGGACATGGAGGGTGAAGACAAGCACATGCCTCCTCCAATACAGAAGGAGGCTACTCCCAAGAGTTTAGGCACCACCTCCTTTCAAACTGACACCACTGCATCATTGCTGGGCAGCCAGTGCACTTGGAGGAAAGCGCTCAGTTCCCAGCTCAATACAATGGCCTATCAGACGCAGGTGCTGACCAGCATTTCTCTAATTGTGATGTGGGGAGAGAGCGCCATATGCCCGCCCAGGCTAATTTTGCTCTCTCAGACTCCGGTGGATGATGACATCAGCATGAACCAGGATTCGAACCTAATACCTTTGGATCAGAGTAACTTTCATTTCTTTAGTATGACCATCATTAACCTGGGAAAGATGTCTGGAATACAATCTCGGGGGATTCTCCTAATATTAAATTACTCTGGATGGCATTAAGCTAGAAAGCTTTAAAGGGGTATAACAGTATGTGTATTTATGGTATAGACATCCATAGTCTTATAGAGAATCAACAGCGTGTATGAAAATTGATGACGAAACTAAATTTCACAAGCACAAATTCAACCCAGAAACCTTAAGATGTAAAATAAGCATTTGTAAGCTATTGTGAGAATTGTAGTGTATTGATATGGTAACGATCTGGTACGGATGGCATTCATACTTTTAAACACAGTACTTTTGTATTTTACTTAAACTGTATAATTAAGAAGGAAGCAGGAATTTTTCATGCTCCATAACTGATATAGGGACATATTTAGACACATCCAGTCCCCAACTGATCACAAATAGCTCTAATGGTCTGAGATGGAGTTACAGCGATTTGGGCAAAAGCACTGCAATTTTATGAGTTCCATTTGAACCAGCAATCTAGCAGATAAACCCCTACGTTCTGCAGTACACACGCATTTATACTCGCTCAGACCCATTTACGCCTCAAAGGCTTGCTGCCACTACTCATGTCCTGTTATCAGGAGGTTATTCCAGGCCTACTCTGCATAACGTTAATGTTCTGTCAGATGGTGGACTTCACAGTTGCGCAAAGGAGAGTCATTTCAGTGGCCATTCATGCCGGTCAGAATTAAAAAAAAAAAACTGCACGAGGCAGTGAATTAAACATGAAATGGTGCTTAAAAATATTCCCCCTTTCTGGCTGCCCTGGGGCTGCTGGAGCTCCTACAGGGCCAGGATCGGCCCTGACAAAGCCGCTTTTGTGAGGAAGAAAAAGGGTTGGAAATGTGAACCTCCTCACAGTCTTCTGTCCTTCCTCAGGAGAGCGAATTACCGCAAAGGATGCAGTACAATGAACGAGAGAGAGAGAGAGAGAGAGAGAGAGAGAGAGAGAGAGAGAGAGAGAATGAGGAGGAGGGATGGTGTGGAAAGGTAGTGAGACAGATGGGGACTCTAAAGTGAGCTGAAAGTGTGTGCTTTCTTCTTTCTTGAGTGACACGTTTAGCTTAGTAATGCAAGAAGAGGTTACCATCCCCCTTGGTGTGTCCACGGCCCATCAATATTTTGGTGGTGTGTTTGATAGCCTCCAACCACTGGCTTGAACTACAAGGACCAACTCATTTCACAAAAGCCAGGACAGCTGGGAGTTAAATTTGTGTCATAACACTGTGCAATCTGGACAGAATAACATATTGCAAGTCGGTTGCTACATACTGCAGTTGTGACATGTTGTCTTGCAACATATTAAAAATGTATTGGTGGGTCAATAAAAAAAGGCTGGCCTGTGTGATTTTGTCCAAAAATAGTTCATTTGTGTTGGGCTATATGACTCAACAAGACACCTACACAAACTCTTACCCAGAACAGTGGCTCCTCACAGCACATCATTAAAGACTCTCCAAACGCTTGAGGGCTTATTTATATTACTGTACTTTTTCAGTATTATTCTATTGTTTCATGAGAATAAGATAGTCCGTGTAAATCAGAAACTATAACTGATTCTTGTAATGATATTCTGAAGAAAACACTAGGTAGGGATTATGAGGTAGCTAAATGATAATTGGTGAAAAATGATTATATTGTTGTAATAAGTTATACCGTATTTTCTGGACTATAAGCAGCTACTTTTTTTCCACGCTTTAAACCATGCGGCTTATAATGAGGTGCAGCTTTTTCTTCTTATATATGTTATTTTCCAGGTTGTTTTTTTTTTAACGCTGCGGGTGCGGCTTATATTCCGGTGTGGTTTATAGTCCGGAAAATACGGTAATTTATTATAACACACAACCTCGAGTGTTCGATTGTTTTCATACAGCAGTTTGGAAACTAAAGTAAAAAATGAGTCTGAGCAGTGGACATTGTTTAATATATTTTATAGTTAGCAGTTCCTTCCGCTGAATTACAGTTGTTGCAGCTTGTGGCTAAGTCGCAATAACACTCCACTCACTCACTACACAGATGGCAGCTCCTTGTGCAGCTCCTTACTCAAACCAACACTTTAAGTTCTCTTTCCCACTCACGGTATTTCTTGTCCATTTGTCTTTTATTATTGTGAATTCTTGTTGTGATCTCAGCTGTGGGGAGAGGTCTGAGTCACATGACTGACCAACCTCACTTCAGACTGGTAGCTCCACCCCCGGGTCCGCTACATGGTCTTAGAGCTTTTAATTTCGTTTTGCTCGTTTGATTGGATCATTTACGTTACTGAAGGAGATTCCGACATTATTTAATTAGCAGCCCTGTTCTGCAGTGTTTGAGTCTTTTGTGTCAAGATAACAACACAAACGCTTCTTAACCAATCAGCTCGTGCGGCCGGATCAAACTGTTATATTGGATAGTAATATCTATTCCTTTCCACTAGTCTTGATGACATGGTCAATCATGGTCAATACGGGCAACAGTCTGTATTCCTTATCAATCAATTCATTAGGAACACTATACTAATACTGGGTAGGGATGACTTTTGATCCCAGAATATTTTTGATTCTTCGTGGCCTGGATTCCGCAAGATGCTGGAAACATTCCCTTGAGATTCTGATCCATGTTCTCCTGACTGGCACACAATCGTGTGCAAATCTCCCAGTCTTAAGCCTTGTTGGATGGGATTAGTTTTACATGGAGAGATGGAGTAATGTGATTTTACTACAGAATGTCCGTCAAATTTATGACCAATCTGCACATGAAATCTTGGCAAAAATGACAGAAAGGGGATTGGCTGAATTTAAGCACAGCTGTCACCTCCAAAAAACATGCTTAATATGTGGATAGCCACTGAAAAACAATCTTATACATTTATATTTATTTATATTATATGTCATGTCGTTATGAAATATGTGTTAGAATAATTGTTAACTACATGTTCATAACATGTATATAGGAACAGGCTACGCTACACAATGACTTGTGTAGCATGTGTAGCATTAATTAAAGCTGCCAGACGCATTGCGCCTCTGAAGTGCCTCTATATTTCATCTGCCGTTGTGAAATACACAATAAAATTAAATGCCTCCATACTTGGAAGCATGCGAAATGCATGATGTCCACAGGACACGACAGATATTTACACATATATCAATTCACGTGGGATTAATACAACATGAGCTCCTTTTTATGCTTCGTTTTGCAGAAGAAATAATGTGCCAATATATTTACAGATGGTGGAGCATGCAGTCCTCATTCAGACAGGACTAAAATCACTGAGAAACTCTGGTAATAATTACATTTCCCCACCTCCTCATGTAAAAGTCATCCCAGCTTTAAAGGAATTTTACTTCATGCCCGTGGTTGGCAATACTCAAATAGGCTGGTGTTAATAGGTGAATACAAAACCACACTATTACACCTCCAGCCGGCTCCAGGTCTGCTGATACAACCAATCAATCAATCAATCAAATTTTATTTATATGGCGCTTTTTACAACTAGAAGTCACGAAGCAGCTTTACACAGATCCGGGTCCGAGCCTCAAATGAGCAGCCAGTGGGCAAACAGTGGCAGGAAAAACTCCCTCAGACTTGGAGGAAGAAACCTTGAGAGGAACCAAGACTCAAGAGAGGAACCCATCCTCCTCTGGTCGACACCGGACAGCATAAACAACGGCACAATACATTGGTACGGAGAAGTATGAAGTACATGCAGGTGGCGTAGTCGAGTCTGGCAGTTGGTACTAGGTACTGGTACAAGACAGGTTGGGTCTGTGGATTCATGCAGTTGAAGCCAAACCATCAGTATGTCACATTAGATATCGAGATTAATTAGACCCAGTTAGTCAGCTGTGCAGCTTTGCTGAGTTTGAATGCACTGCAGCCTCAACTTTCTGTTCTTAGCAGACAGAAGTGAAACCCTACATGGTCGTCTGCAGTTGTAGCCCATCGTGACACACATTTTCCATTTCTTAATGGCTGACATGAACCTTAAATAAAATAAATAAAACTCTATTCTAATGCTCTGCTGCCATACAGCTGGCTTAAATGAATCCGTGGGTGCACATGTTCCTAATAAATTGCTTAGTGAGTGTATTTTAATGGATTTTAATGGATGATTATGATATTAAAACATGAGGCCTTTCCACGAGTCTTTCATTTGATATGAACCGTGCTTAATAAGAACTGATACAGAGGCTGACATGTCAAAAGGCCTATTTTGATTTCAGGCTGAAGGCAAATGTGATGTGTAATCATATTCTTTGTTAAATCTTGGTCTCTACATATAAAATAAATGCAAACCAAAGCCCTGAGATAGGGTATTAACAGAGAACAGTAGATTAAAAGGCAGAAATAGCCAC
Organism: Acestrorhynchus altus; assembly: GCA_034509495.1. Classification (NCBI taxonomy): domain Eukaryota; kingdom Metazoa; phylum Chordata; class Actinopteri; order Characiformes; family Acestrorhynchidae; genus Acestrorhynchus; species Acestrorhynchus altus. The sequence goes on along the minus strand of CM067517.1, from coordinate 11,596,393 downwards.
CTATTTGCCTCAGCAAAAAAAGGATTAACATAATGGTTTCAAAGGCGTGAAGCTTCAGGCGTTTGCTGTTTGAAATGCGCCCAAGAACCACATTTATTCTGACTCAGAACATCCTTTCCCTTTTTGATTTCTGAGCAAATCGGACATCCTAGTGATCTTAGTGGACATACATGTGGCATTCCAACAACTTGCTGTAGCTCTGTTATCTGCCAACACCCCGCTGTCCCTCCCCACAGCGCACATACTCTCCCAACCGCATGCCTGTCCTTCTGTCATCAAGAGTGATGTACAGTCCTACACTCCACGAACCCTGCTGAGCTAACTCCAGCACACATTCCAGCCCCGATCTTCTCCCCCCAAACCCTTGTGTCTGATATCATCTCCGACAATTGATGGTAGGTGACAATGAGCAGGAACCATCTTTTTCCATGTTTTGCCCTGGGAAAAAAAGAAGTACTGAGTACTTAGCATTGGGTCACAAACCTGTGAAGAACATGGAACATGTCTGACCTAGACATGACCTGATTTTCTAGTCATGAACTTGTTTTGTTACTGATCAGTCCAATAGGCTTGGACAGTCAGGGTCGGGGGACACATTATAGCCATAGCCTTTGCCTTACAGGTTTAACCCTGCTCTCTCTCTCTCTCTCTCTCTCTCTCTCTCTCTCTCTCTCTCTCTCTCTCTGTCTCACACACACACACACACACACACACACACACACACACACACACACACACACACACACACACACACACACACACACTTCCAAGTGGGGGGTGTGTAACACCATCCAGCAAGGACAAACGAGACTGTGCTCCACTTAACGGTGGGAAGGATGGAGCACCTCAGCCTTTGAAGAAAACTGGGGATTAGAGAGAACTGACCTTTCTGTGTTCTACCCACAAAGCTGTGCTCTTACAGATGGAGACGGAACAAGTTTTACAGCTGTAGGTAAACAAACATCCTATTCAACCTACTGAGAACCTGTAGTGCATGTTGTTTACAAAGACAATGCTGAAATTCTAGTATAAGAGGGTGTAGTGCGCTACCAGGATGCCCTATGTTTTTGGTAGGTGTAATCAACAATGCAGGCACGAATATCAGCTCACTAACATGACTAAACGTGTAAAATACAAACTACACCCACTCTATCCTAACACTTTAATTTCATAAATAACGCTTTGAAAGTAGGCGTTTTTCCAAATGAGCAACGTGCTACAATCTCATTATTTTCAATGGGAATTCTGCCAGTGTTGCTACAGTTGCTGTGAAAGAATGCATTTGTGCTGTTAGCATTATTCTCATGAATAGATATAAAGTTATTTCTGAATATTAAATATAAGTCTTTCCAAAAAGTGTTCATTGTACAGTGTTCATATACTCTATACATACTCCAGTGAGACACACTATCACTGACTAACATGGTACATCATACTCTGCACCAATACACAGGCCGGGGTTCAACACTTCAACATTTTCTCCCAACGTGCCAGACTGAAGGAGTGGAAGTGTTAGAAATAAACGTCTCTGCTTTCTTAAAGTAAAGCGCATTTCACCAAACCTACATAACAGTGGTGATGAGGAAAAAGGTGCTAACAAGTGTTAAGGTTTCAGCACACCTCCACTGACTGCCTGTTTCTTTCAAAACTCAACATTTTACTACTAATTGTGACACATTACTGACACATTATGTCAAAAGAGGCACATTACTGACTGCCTCTTTACATTCCAGACTGTGACTTAAGGTCATCTTGTGGGTCATCGTCCGCTTCTCCATATTCCAGATAGCTTTCTCCATATTACAAGCAAGAAATGCAGAAAGAGAGGAGAGGTAGTCTTCTGTTTCTAAGCACCAAAGATCAAGAACACATTATCTACACCTATGAAAATGTTTCCCCTTTATATGGAATAACTAGTTTTTATTTTATTTAATTATTTCACTCTCACATTACTTACTGTATTTATCAGTATATTTGGTATATTCTCTAACATTATTGTTGTTCTTTTATTGTTTTTTCATTGCATTATTATAATGTACTTTTATGTAATATCCTTTCCTGCTATTCACTTTATTGTTTGCATTTTGTTGTTATTAGACTCCTCTTGTTGCTTTTTTTAATTGTCTTATTTTATTTTAAGAAATGTACTATGAAAATAAAGCCCATAATAATAATAATAATAATAATAATAATAATAATAATAATACAAATAATAATAATAAAAGTATTATTATTATTATTATTATTATTATTATTATTATTATTATTATTATGTTTCAACAGTATTATTAGTATGATTTTGAAGATGTTCTTGTGTACCATACAAACTGTGTCACGTCTGGTGTTTAGTGAGCTTCAGCCCTACAGGCTGTGCAGCACATCTCAGAGATGAATGGGTTAACTATAACAAAATGCTCATGTTGTCGAATCTCATCCCACACTGCTACCAGTAAGACTGGCAAGATTTAACCTGACTCACAGCTGGATTAGACCATTTCCTGAAGTGAGGGGAATATGATATACTGGCCTGTGAGAGCGTATGAAGTCAATATCAAGTTTGCTGTTAACTGTCAGAAGTGTGCTATAGCTGAATGTCAGGTTGTCTGACCGACAATGATTTTCACCACCGCTGTCCAGACTTCTACTTGCCCCGGGCAATCAGACAATCACTAATATTGAACTCTGCATGGGCTTGCTCTCAGTGAAGTACGGCTCCATAAGAATAGTAGAATTCTAAAAGGACAATAAGCTCTTTATCTGGTCTGTAGGATACTCATAACCTTGACTGAGCTGAGTAGCGTTGTTGTATTTAGGTTACAAATGCAGACCTGTGGTGTCCTTTAATATCACTATACCATACTAGACTCCCTGATTTCAGAATCAGGCAGCGTCCCCTAAATGAATAAATGTAAAAGTCGATGTTAAACCTTTTAATCCCCGAGTGCTTGGAGATCATCTAAGGCCTGTACGCGAAAACTGGCACAGTTTGATTCCTTCTGAAGGACATGGTTCGGGTGACCCACTTTATGAACTTCTCTCTCTCTTCCACCCTCTCTCTCACTCACTCACTCTCTCTCTCTCTCTCTCTCTCTCTCTCTCTCTCCTTCCCTACTTTCACAACTTCTTTCCCTTCACTATCGCTTTTCCCACTTCATCACACCCCTGTTCACTCTCTCCCTATTTTATCACAGCCACTCTCTCTCTTCCTCTCCTTCTGACAGGGAGAAGCATAATGAACTCTCACTTTCACTCAACTCTGCCTCCCATACAGCAGCACACTGACTTCTGTACACCTTATCCAGCCTATTTGCATATCCAGACCCCTAGACTGCAGGTGGGCTCTCAGACACCCAGGACAATTGCTACACATGTCTGCTTTCCTAGTAGCAACAAAGTGGAATGAAGAGGACACTTGTTTGACGTCTCACCTCCACATCAGCCCTTATACACTCTATGACGGTGGTGAAGGTTCAACTGAAATGAAGTTTAGTTTGGCAACAAAAACAAAGCATCAACTATGTTATTTTTAATGACAAATAGGCCTCTTTTGTGTAGAAACCATACTGTCCAGTGTTGGCATGTGACCATCTTCAATGGCTCCAAAGGTTGATTTTGGTTAACATAAGACAAACAGGCAATATAGTACTGGGTCAGGGGACACACTCATTATGGACATTCATCTACTTATCTGCGTCTTCCTTGTCAGGGTCACGGTGGGCTTAGAGCCTATCCGGAATCATTGGACACAAGGCACATATACCCCTGGTTCAAGGTACCAGTCCATCACAGCTATTATATACATGATAAAAAATATTGATTTTATTTAATGTACTTTTGACAAAAGAAAAAGCCCTAAATCTGGTGTCCCTGTCATGTCCAGTTCTAATAGTAGTTATTATACCGCATATTAGCCATAGATTTAACTGTAGGGCAGCAATACTGTTCATCTAAATATGAAATAATGCAAATTACATTAAGGTTAAGCTATGAATGTACAATCATGCATTCACATTAGAACAGAGTGCAGAACGGGCGTGGTTACTGGGTGGCCTAAGCCCCCCCCCAGATTCCTGATTGGCCAAAAAGAAAATAAAATGCCTCCAATGCCAAAGTCACAAAATGTAATTCATCTTGCACTCTTACAACACAGCATGAACCCCAAGGCTCCCCATGCCTTTATTTCCACCTTGAACAAATAAAAGTGTCCGCCAAGCTCTCCTTTGATCACAAATTCATGGATGACAACTTTGCAACAACCTGGCCTTGGTTTACATGGTGCTTACATGCCTGTATGCTGCCATGCCTTCTCAGATTTAAACCATCTTGGGAATCCAGCATAAAATGAAACTAAAATGGTTTTCATCACCATTACACCTCCGGAGTATGAAGCATTAGATTCTCCCTCTGGCAAGAGAGGCCAAGTGGGCTCTTGTCTGTCTGTCTCCTGATGGGTCACGGCTGCTGCACCAGTCGCACTGAGAGTACGCTCTCATCGATCCATGGGCTGCCGAGCCCCTCCCTCCAAACCGTCCTTCTCTGCCTGTCTGTCACAGATGGACCATGGCCCAGGAGCTTTTAATTAAAGAGCATGTGAGAACAGCTCCCAGCTGCCACCTCCGTGAAAGCCGACACCTCGGGACGATTCATGTGCCCCAACACACCCCACCATCCTCTTCCTCCCCACCCACCCGACGCACTCACGCTAATCAAAGGCGCTTTTAGTGAACATAAGAGAGAGGACAAAATGAACAAACGCTCTCCATGGGGAGGGTTCGGGGGGGGGAGGCCAGATGTCGGCAGCTGGGCTGTGGAATCATCACAGCGTGTGCCTGTGCTGAAAAAGAGAGCTTTTTTTTCTTTCATCAGTGAGAAGTAAATGCAAACTGGTAGTAATAATGACCAATAATGGTCCAGACAGGGGGGAGGAAGAGGGGGGCAATCAGAAACCTTTGAATCCGGCCAGTCGGTGTTGTATGCAAATGGCCTGCCCCAAAAATGGAGAAATGGGCCCCATTCGACACTCTTGAACAGTAAGGGGAGCAGCAGAAGCCATCATTGGAGGAATACTACGATGTGAAGGGCGTTATCCATTCCCTCCAACTTTCTTATTCAAATGCGACTTGATTGCTGTGTAGTGTTCCAAGCTGTTTAAGAATGCACTGATTAGTATCAAAGAGCAGTAGGTCACGAGTGGCATGGATTGATAAGTAGCACAATGCTCCTAGAAAATGTCTTTTTTAGCTTCTTTTTTGAGGACTGAAGGAACAGCATCTTCGCTACCAATGAATGACAAAAGAAGGTTTTTGTGGGCATGAGAAGTGCCTGGGATTAAGATTTCCTACTGCATCAAATTCAAGAGCCTTGAATTACAACTCCTTGTCATTGCATCTCATAGGAGCTGTTCAAACTACACTATATGACTAAATATTTGCGAACACCCTTCTAAGAATAAACTACTTTAGGCTTCACAAATTGCTGACAGGGATGTGCAAACGCACTCACGCAGCTTGTCTAATCCCTGTTGAAAAGTACTGCCAATTCAACAGGGGAAGAAACGTCTAGGCACCACACCTAATGTCAGCATTGAGCTGTGTAGCAGTGGAGCTGTGTTCTCTGGAATGATGGTCCATCCAATAATTTTGGAATGAGATAGGGATTTATGGATGACTTCACTAACACTCTTGTCCATAAATGCAATCAAATCCTCACACCTATGCTTCAAAATGTACATGCAAGTCTAGAAATAGTCCAACAAAACCAAGATGGACTAGGAACTCTCCCTTGATTTCAGAAGAAACAACGAATGAACAGTTGTCCCAATACTTTTGCCCTTATCGTGTAGATATTTAGTCTTAAGGAGTATGAGACTATTTAAATTGCAGTTTACATTAAATAGAGTTGCAGTCGGCTTCAGGGCATCGTGTACAAACACACATAATTGGTCAGGGTGGATGAACATCTGCGGATGATCAAAACACTCGTAGGACAGAGAAGATCTTAGGCTACTCACGCACACTAGAAACATACCCCGTTTTGTAATATGCAACTAAGAGTGCATGATTATGTTTCTTGGGTTTAGATCATTAATCGTGCAGTACTGATTAAACACTTGCTGTGCTGAACACTGTAATTTCTGTGATGCTATATCATTAACTCTGCAGTCCCACTAGCCACTCATTAAAGCAATGGTTGGTTGGTGCATCATACTGGGTAACATCACAACCTTCCCCGGGGCAGACTGATGTGTAATCACCCGTCTGGACAAACGCATCCTGCTACAACAATAAGAGACCTTGGGCAAGGCCTCTAATGCTACTTTGGCCTACCTGTGCAGTATGATTCTAATGGATAAGTGTGTCTGCCAAATGCTGTACATGTAATAGAACTGGTCAGTAAAGCTAATGGGTGCACGTCCCACCACACTGTATTTTTAAGGTTGCATGGCAAATGGAGCTGTCTGATAACAGCTTTGTTCCCTTTATTCTGATTACAGTGCTTTCTATATTTCAAATGCATGAATCTGAGCCCAGATTTGTAATTTTGTGGACAATACAGACAGGAATACAGCAGGACAAGCAAAACCACTTCAGCTGTAAGGTCACAATGCGACAATATGTCCTGCCTTGCTCATTTAAGCAAGCGCGTCCTGCCTGGTGCCCAGTGATTTCAGGTAGGCTCCGACCCAAGTGTGGCCCTGACCAGATTGGTGGAGGAATGGATGAATGGCTGGATGAATTAATATTCCTATGGTGACTTTATATTCTAGACTCTATAGATTTGGAACTGGTCCACTTAACTAAGTGGGTCCAGATCTGAACTCAAATCAACTGTCCTTGTCAACAGTACTCACCTATAGCTGTGGTCAGGAAGGATACTTGCTCTGTCTCCTTCCCATCGTTGTACACTGCCAGGTGCCAGATGCCTGAGTCCATGTACTGGATGAAGCCTGTGTCGTGGCTGTTGAGGGGCATGAGGCTCCTTGGCTGAGTCAGAGCCGGAGGTCCTTCCAGGCTTTGAACCCCTTGAGACAGGAGGCGACGGCCGTCCAGCAGCTCCACAAAGTCAAACTAGAGAGAGACGAGGCAGAGACAAGCAAGAGCACAGACGGGCATTAGGATGACATGTGAGCCAAATGAGCTGCACCCCCTTTTCCAAATACACACTGACACACACAATGACACACACACACACATAGTGGAACCATGAGAGGCCTGTCGGGGAAGGGATGCTACTATAGTGACAGTTCCCTCTAAGAGATGAGTGGCGAATGGTCAGGAGAGGGTTGGCTGCCTTCTCTGGAGGTGTTAATACATTAAAATGACAGGCTGTTGGGCTGATAACATTTTTATCAATCTTGCAAGATAAAGAGTACTTGAAAGGAACTTTCATTTTAAAAAATCTGAAATTTCTTCCTTGACTGCCCATCAGTGATACAGACAGCGCTATGAGGAGGGTGCGTTTCCATGGCTTCACGTTAATGGTAGACATCGTTCATAATAATGTTAGAGCCTTCGTAATAGTTGACAGTGTGCATGCTACTGACTTTTTCCTTCCCACACAATGAGACTGACTGATTCTTTATAATTAAACAAATATAAACATTAATTAAATAAATATTAAATGTGATTTTTGACTGTGATAAAAGCAGGGAAAATGGCCAATAAGGATTTGAGAGTTGAGCTGTGAGCCCGTTGCCAAGGGCTGAATGGCTGACAACTGCGTCAGAACATCAGGCAGGTCTTGTGGGGTGATTTGCTGTGGTCAGTAACTACCAAAAACGATCAAAGAAAAGACCACAAAGGCAACTATGGCCAACTGATGTGATCCATAGAAGCCCCACCTCACAACTTACATAAATGAAATGATAGATACCACAAGACAACTTCAGAGATCTTATCGAGCCCATGCCTTGAATGTTCATATCCATTGTGGATGCACAAGAGTGACCGACTCAATATTAAGCAGTACTAATGTTATGGCTGATCGGTGTGTATATAAATTGATCTCTGCCTTGGAGTAATTTCCAGTAATATAATAACACTGCTCCTATGATACGAATCAATAAAGCCAGGTTGAGAAGCTCAGCGTTCAATACAGAAATGAGGTGTCTGTTTATATCAGGCTCTTTACACTGAGTCTATGTGTGGATAATACTCTACACCGCAAAACAAAAGGAAGTACAGCCAACACCAGTACACGCTACAGGTATAACCTTTCCACAGCTTATTTGTCCACTGAATAATCTGGACAGCAAACACTCATTGATTTTCATGGTCATAAAAAAAAACAAGCTTCTGAAACATTAAGTAATTGATAGTTTTAGCCTACACAAATCCACCAATGGAATTCTGCAATCCAATTCAACCTGGAATAGTTTACCTTGTGGAATTACCATAATTCAGGGAACTATTGGTGAGGTCTGCAGTTTAAATCCAGAACATATCAGCAAGGTTTTAAATTTCCACGTCTTTATTCTCAATTATAGCATTCCTGTTGGAATTTCCATCACAGTAATTAGAGACGGCACAATATCACTCTGTCTTTCCCAACACCGGATTGAAATCTTGGTTACTGGAGTAAACGGATTCAATATCTTTTCTATTAAGTCTTAAGACGAGCTCTTTTAATTGCAGCACTTAAATTGAGATGATGATCTGTTCTGCAATCGAACTCTCTACAACCCTACAGGGAGAAACACACGTCCAACAAATTCACATCACATCGAAGAACTGATTCGAGAGAACAACCTGTGTCTGAGCAACTCACCTGTGTGTGTGAGGGAGGAAGTCCTCTCCTTCCATAGATCCCCACCAAGGCATCTTTACTAAGGGACACATTGAACTTGAGGTACATTGGGTGGTCGATGAAGACCTGCGACCTCCAGAAGATTCCGGGCGGTATCTGCTGTGAGACCTTGCGACCCACGTCTATCTCGCCCATGTCAATGAAGCTGTCGTCTGGGAAAAAGCTGTCCAGTTTGCCTGCAAATCCCAAGCAGGAAGTTCCATCATCAGCGTTGCACATTAACTGCCAATAGGAAATTAGCTTATATGTCAATGGGAGATTAATAATCAGTGAGTTGGTTTGTGCATGTTGTGAACATCCCGACCATTCACTGACATTCTTTTGTGAATGATTTCTGAATATTTTAACATAAAAAGAAAAGTTGGCATTTTTGACTTTAATAGTTTTAAATGGTCAAGCAAGCATTACACTGAGCTCTCTCTCTCTCTCTCTCTCTCTCTCTCTCTCTCTCTCACTCTCCTCTCAATTTCTCTCTCTCACTCTCTCTCTCTCTCTCTCTCTCTCTCTCTCAATCTCTCTCTCTCTTCTCTCAATCTCTCTCTCTCTCTATCATTCTCTCTCTCTCTCTCTCTCTCTCTCTCAATTTCTCTCTCTCTCGCTCTCTCTCTCTCTCTCTTTCTCTCTCTCTCTCGCTCTCTCTCTCGCTCTCTCTCTCTCTCTCTCCTCTCTCTCTCTCTCTCTCTCTCTATCCAGATAGTATGGTCTCCCACTTAGGGGAAAAAAAAGTATGTCAGATTTCTCTATTTTTGAAAACCTGATTATTGTTGGACACCTCATCACTACATCAAATGATTAGGCAGCAATAACTGCTACAGAAGAACACATCTGTGGCCACTATGGTCAATTAACAGCAATATGTACCAACAGAATCACAGTGATATTTTGTCCTTAGTGTCCTCAGTGCAGTCAAGGAGAACCGAGTGGAGCGACCGTCTCCCGCCGGACATCCAATCATCAGTCACCTGCAGGAAGCGCCACCCCACCTACTTCTAAGCTCCACTCTGTTAATAAAGTGTGAGGCCAGTCTCATTCACAATGAACAGCCCATTCTATAGCTGTGCGCACCACAGCACACCCTTCTTCATCGGACCCCACGGAAATGGCAACATCTGCTCACTCGTGTAAGCAGTCCAATTTCTGCAGTGATGGCGACGAAAACAGACATCCCTGCAAACAGAGCCCGGAGGACTTTTAGGCAGTGAGCACCACGGGCGGCTCTGCATGCCACAGCAGATGGCGGTCCCTCAAAAAAGTCCATCATTTGCAATGTGTTAGATCTGGAGAGACAAGGCATGCTCTCCTGCTTTCCAATTTACCGCCTTGGATAATGCGTCAACACATCAGCCCCAATTACACGTCGAATGATATTTTCCTCAGACGATCCATGCTTATTTTAGGTTAAGCAACGTCTCCAAAGTACAGTAGTGACAAAATCGGCACGTTTACGGCTGCCGTCATCGCAGCACCCGTGTAATGTTTTTGTAAGGTGTCATTCATCAATCTCTCGGCAAAACACGAGGTTAGATGAAGAACAAGGGATGATTTGGATGCAGTAAACATTTCCACTTTGCGCATACATTTCGCTGATGCTGAAACTGAGTCGGTCGAGCGTTCTTTCAGGAAATAAGCAAGTGTGCATTGCACAAGGGTGACACTGGCCCTATTGGCTGTGTTTCTAGTGACAACTATGCTCTGTAAGGCAGAATCAAAACCCCCAGTCTATTGATTTCCCTTCAGCAACAGCTGTCACTCAGACAGAGACATGCTAGCAGTGGCTGAGCCGGTGTTGCTCTCTCTCTCTCTCTCTCTCTCTCTCTCTCTCTCTCTCTCTCTCTCTCTCTCTCTCTCTCTCTCTGCTGTCTGCTAAATGAAAAAGGATGACTCTGTGACTCATCTATATGGTAATAACTGTGATCTCCCACCTTTTCTTCAAAGGCCCTATGGTGAATCAAATAGCTAAATCTGAACTCCGTTTTGTTTCAAGAGCTGAGCAGAGCAAACTTTCCCTACAGCGCAGCTCATCGACACTACCACAGGGGAGGATAACACACTCTGCCAAGAAAACTCCAGACTAGTTTGGGAGATGAAAGGAAGGCATGCCTTCTTTGGATGGAGCACAAGTTCTAATCCTCCTCGAGCCCCTGGATACTCACTCCCTAAAGCTGTGCCATCCCTTCCTCCAGGAACAAATAATGCCCTTCCATTTCCCAAGCAACTTTCATTGGATTACAATGCAGATCTCCCAGCAAGCCGCCAAGACTGGTCACAGCATGGAGCTGGATGACAAATAATCCTGGATCTGGTTAAGTCTTTGAAAAATCAAAACTAAGACGTTATAACGTTGGCCAGTGATGAGCCGTGTCAGTGGGAATCCGGAAAGAACTTCGTTTTGGAATGTGTGACCGGATTTGGGCCCACTGAAGGACAGTTCAAATGGCTGGGAAGAAAGTTTTTGTTGGGAGGTTTAAGAATGGTTTGGTCTTTCTTCCAAACTTTCCAGTCCTTCCAAGGCACTGAATACACGGTTCCAAGCAGCTCCAGATGGTGATTTTTGCAGAAGGAAATGTAGTAGGACTTACTTATTGGCAGTGTTGTTAAGACTACATGACACCTACATAAGCCTTTCATAACAAGAGGCTTACTCCAACATCAACCAGCCAATGTTGATGATTTCACTTAAGAGAGATAACAGCTGATACTGATAGAACAAACTTCTGTCTATATGATAATAAAACTGCTGCAACAAACAACTCTTTTGACAGATGATTATTGAAATAAATATTTGATTATTCAAATTATCAATGGCTCAGTTACCAAATCAATCTTATGTAGCTCTCAGCATTTAATTTGAATGAACTTTCCAGTTAATGTAAAACATGAATAAAACTTGAATAAAAAATATATATATTGCTCCATCCAATTAAAACCACGTATGTCCAGTTTTGTCCATGTTTAATGTTCTTCACGGTTCAAACGCAGTACCTGCTTATGTACTTTATAAAAGGTTCTGGATGAATAGACCAATAGAAACACTGTAAATTACTCTTATTTTACTTTAACGTCCATTAAGGGCATTTTTGCCAACATTTTTGGACAGCAATGACATGCATAGCTGTGCAAAGTAGCAGTAACGAAATACAACAAAAATAAATCCATTTTTCCCTAAATCCATCAGTAGCTTGTCTAGGAATGAAAACAACAAATGTGTAATTGATCCATCCATTTTCTGAACCGCTAATTCCTGAATAGGGTCACGGGTGAGCCGGTGCCCAGCCGGCAACTCTGAGCGCAAGGGCGGGAAACAACCCTAGACCTGGCACACACACTCACTCACACTAAGGGACACTTTAGAGTCACCAATTCACCTATCATGCATGTGTTTGGACTGTGGGGGAAACCGGAGTACCCGCAGGAAACCCACGCAAACACAGGGAGAACATGCAAACTCCACACAGAAACTTCCCAGGTCGCCCAACCCGGGGATCGAACCCAGGTCCTTCCTGCTGTGAGGCAAGATGTTCATGATAGATTTCACAATTAATTTCCTAAATCTTAGTTAAAAATATTAAAAATATATAAAATATAAAAATATTACCTATTTAACAAAAATAGCCTGTATCAAAAATCTCTTTTCCAAAGAACTTCCCTTAATTGTACTTTGAGTTGTTTCTGTGCCAGATGATTCAGAAACACATTCAAATCATGTCTGTATTACATCTGGTGGACGTTCAAAGAGGCTCGATATCTGACCGTCTGACTATGACTGCGATTGGATGTCCGTGGACGTGCAAGATGGGTTCACTAGCTGACAGTCTGACTAGGACCAATTATAGACAAGAGTGGATTTGCAAAACAGGTTGTTCATCAGTAACAGACGTTTTAAAAGCTTTCATACTGGATTCCATGTGCATGTCTTTTAAACACTGTTTATTTGATGTCTCTGTGCTCAGTGGGATGGCACATAATACAAGCACCTACCGTCATCTTTGCCCCTCCGATCTGGAAGCTCTAGGCCAGTGTTACCCAGCGGGGGTAGGCCTAGGTCTGTAGGTAAGGACAGACCACTGGTGTTGTCCTCTGCCAGCTGGTACATCTGCCTCTGCATGGGTTGTAAGTGCCAGTTGAGTCCAAATAAGTGCATGGCTGCAAGACAAGAGTGCATATCGAGGGTCAGCATCAACTGCATGTGGTGAAGCATTGTTCAACCACAAAATGCTGAAGCTTACAATGAGTGCAATCAAGTGCTACCTCTTGGCATAACATCATAATGAGTGTAATTCGTTTTCATTCTTTGTTAGGCATGTTAGTCATGTGTGGTCTCTCTATTTAAGCATCTGTTTAAAGTGTGAATGCTGTGAAATGACCATGACCTCCTTCAGTTCTGCTACGTACGGCACGTTAGACTGGAAACGAGCATCGCTGCAGCGTTGTAGCACACAGTCAAGATATCGCTGTGGAAAAGCTGATGTTTTTAAACGGTGCTTTAAGCTAGTTCAGTATAACACATTATATGTCAAAATGTTTATGTTCATGACACCCATTGCTGACACAGCTGTGCAAATGTACACACAGGTTGTCTAGTCCCTATACAGAAGTGCTGTCTCTACGATAGGACTCATTGAACACAAGGAACATGAACACACTGGCATCATGCCTAATGCCAGGCTAGAGGGGTTTAAAGCCTCCAGAACTGAGCTGTGGAACAGTATAACTGTGTTCTCTAGAAAAACGCGGCTCCGTGCAATAATTTGCGATCATTCAATTGATCGTTCGACATACTGACTTCTGTAACACTCGTCACTGAATGCAATCGATTTCACATAGCAATGCTCCGGAATTTAGTAGAAAGCCTTCCCTGGGCACAGAGGGGCCTAGCCCGACTAAGGCGCTGAATCCGGGATCATGCTGGTTTGCCATCAGCAGTTGGAGCCCCAAGATAGCAAGGGAGTGCATTCGCAACAGTTCCGAAAGAGACAGTGGATGAATTCACATGTGCTGGAAGAGGCATGTGTTTGTCCTTACATCCCTAGCTATTACAGTTGATGGGTAGAGTGAGTGGGTGTGTTAATTGACTCTACCAGATTGGAAGAAAAGGGTTAAACAAATAAAACAAACAAACAAACAAACAAACAAAGCCCTAACCCGTGATATTGGAAGAAACCAAATCCTGCCAAAACCTTTGTCTAATATAATCTCATTCTGAAAACAAAAGGTCTGAGTGAATCCAAATTCAAACAATCGTGACATTTCGAAGGTTAAATACGATGAACATACTTTAGGGAACCATTCTTTGAATATCAGAAGAAACAAGTGAAATAAAAAGTCCCAAACAAACAAATGAAAAACTTTAGGGGGGAGCAGCAAAAGAAGGTGAATGCTTAATAGAGTGTACATGCTGACAGAGCACTGGCAAGAAGCCAAGAGAGCTGTAAACCCCCCCACAAGCCCCATTCCTCTGGGGCAAAAGAAGTGTTGTAACTACCAGCAGACAGAAGAGCCAAAGCCCCTGGGGTAGCTCCATTCTTCTCATCCCAATTACCTTACTAATAACCCCCTCCACCCCCTCCCTGAAGCAGCAGAGACAAGGAAACGATCAAGTCAGCAGGAAGAGTACACAGGCATGGATGAATGTGTGCGCGCAACCAGAAGCCACGCCGATATTTCACAAGGTCAACAAAAGGAGCAACCTTTGGGATGAGCTGCAATGGAGCAGGAGACTGAGGAGGAGGGGCCCATCATGATGGATCACCAGAGAAAGAATAGACAACCAGCTTAGCCGGGCAAAAGCCCATCCCAGAACTCTTTGGTCAGCAACAACTGCAAGCCAAGAAACAGCATCAGGCTCTTTCTTACTGGCATCAGCTTGTGCTTCAAAGCCCTTAGTATAAATAACCAGGCCAGACCATGTGAGCGTGAGAAAGTGTCAAATATGAAGAAGATTTAGAAGAAGAGTTAAGGGCACGTGCTGGTGGCTTGGGCCTGAATTGAGCCAACACATGTCCTTGTCCTGTCTTTAACACCTCTCGCATTTCTTGAGTGTAATTTTTTTATTCATCAACATAAAATAGGCTTCCAGTTACCCAAGCACCTCCACCACAGCCTCCTGACAACCTGTGGTGACAATTCCGAGGCAAAATTAGTTTTCCGCTCCACTCAATATCACAGCGAAGAGTGAGCGTATTTGTTTTGCTGCGCGGCGGATTTCTTGTCTTGACAAAGGTGAAAGAGCATATAAACGAACGGTTCATTCTGGTGTGGCAGCATCTGGAGAAAAGAAATGGTAGAGCTGCTGTAATTCTAAAATACTCAAATCAATCTTGATTTGCGTGTGACGGGGCACTCAAACGATTACGTTCTGCCGTTTTTAAGACGAAAGTGCACATGGAACAAAACAGTACGTGCCTCTAGCTAAAGGCCGCATGGAAACATTTGTTTGAAGCGTTCGGGTTTGAAGACATAGCGCTCATTATGTGCACCTGCTTAAACAACAATTTACTACAGAAAAATTCATTATTTAATACATAAAAAAATGTGCTGGTGCTGACAGACAAAACATGAAAGTGAACTGTAACGAATTCCGACAAAAGCCCATTATTCCGAATTTATCCACAGTCTTATAAACACATGACCAAGTAATCAATGCATTCTTTATCAAAACATGAAGTTCAATCCATCCATCTAATTCATACTTCTACCTGGTCAGGGCTTGGGTGGGTCTGAAGCCTACATGGGATCACTGGGTACGGAACAGGAAGAACCCCTGGACAAGGTGGCAACTTAAAGACCTCACCACATTAAAGAACCTTACACATCGAATGTGTTCTTTTTTTTGTGTGTGCAAATGATTTCAAACCTCTTCACACCAAATGCGATTTGTCAGACTGTGAAAATGTAACGTAAGCTCTCTCTGCCAAGCACAGCCCTCTATAGGGCATCGGTATGGCACCAACCAGCCTGCACAGTTGATGTGCATCTGGGTTTTGTGTAGAAACTCTCCTAAAGTTCAGTGAATTAACTCTTTCTTCAGCTTTCACCTTCCAAAAAGCAGCACTCGGTTTACGCTGTGGGCCCCTGTTTTAAAGCACTCCCGCTCCACTATGTAAATCCCTTTTTAGGTTGTGAAATAGCAGCGCCCGACGTGCCTAAATTCAGCAATTGGCCAAACAACTCACTACTAACACGTTGTAGCTGTTTAACCGTTTTTGTGTTGTTTTAAGAAGTGCCCGAGGTAGGGAGTATGCTGTGATTTGAAGCAGTGTCAATTGCCTGTGCAGGAAGGTGGTGGCAGGAAAACAGGAAGATTGCATTGTGGGAGATTTAACTTTAGGAGTGCTTCTGCCACAGCTCTTTGCTGTTTTAGAGACATAGCTCCACAGTAATGTGAACTGAAACCTCGTTTCACAGATGAGTCAGTCCCCCAGAACACATTCTGTCTATTTTTCAGGACCCAAACAAGCCGGGAAAATTCCAGTGTTTGCCTCACCTTTGGTTTGAATAGTTTGTTTGTGTCGCATTTGGTGTGTAACAGTCTTAATAGTGCCTGTAAATGTGAGCAGAAACAGTAACAGCCAGCACAGCACACACAGGAGGATCTTCGAGTGAATCTTTAGTCCCTCCATTAATGTGCAGAGGGCAGGCAGGGTCTGGTAGTAACACCGTATCATTAATAATGAACCCAAATGAAAGAGGCTTCACTGAGCTGAGACTGATTGGATGGCAGCATTGTTTACTGAAGGGGAACCTTCTCGTAGTTCCCATTCACATCCAAAGGAAAACAAAAGAATTTGCGTGATTCGCCTCATTGAGCCCTTGCTATGATATCCACTGGACCTTCCTTAAATGCTTTAAAATCAATGATCCCTAAGACTGTGCAGGGGATGTGCTTGCCTTGGCGTCAGCATTAGGCTCAAATTGGCAGTTTAAATGGGCCCAACGCTGAGCTGACAGGCTGCAGATCAAACTAGTGGTGATAAATGGAAAAGCACAGCTCCGCTCCCCAGTGCACACTCGTCCATTAATTACAGTCATATTAGATAGCTACACCCTGCTTTAATTCTCCCCATTCACAAGCTGCTAGGAAATCTGGACCAAAAAATGATGAGGCCTTTGATAGAGGCTGCCATTGAGGCTGGAAGTGCTCTGCTCTGGCTTACTGAATCAATAGCTGTTTGAGAAATTGCTCAGTGCATTTTGCTGATTGCATTCCAGCAGATTTCGGCATTCCCGCAGACGAGCGTGGATTTCTGTATTGTGTTGTTTTGGTTTTTTGTGCAAAAGTAAATACGAGGAGGAGAGGAAAAAGTCAAGACTATCTAGTGAGACAATATAAATGCAAACGATCGGGTCGCTTCACACAACTGGAGCTGACTATGGCAGAGCATTCTAAGACAGATGGCAGGATTTGTCAAGCTTGGGTAGTGCATGCCTCCTTCATTCTCTCTCGCTCTCTCTCTCTCTCTCTCTCTCTTTTCTATTTCCCGCTCTTTCCTACTCTTTCTCATTCTCTGTCCCATTGATTTGTGGCTCTCTGTCAACAGGCAAAAAAAGTTGGGCGCACAGTCGGCACATGAGCCCTGGATAGGACAGTCACATCCAACAGCATCGGGGGGGCTTCGTGTCATAGCAAACGTCAAAGTAATCACTCCTCTATAGGGTCCCTCGACCGGCTTCCCATCTCTCCCCGCACTCTCCGTTAATGGAAAACGACTCACCATCCCACCCTCAACCCACCCCTTCTCACCATAAGCCATCCACATTATCGCTCCCTTCGGGGCCAGCCCCTGGTATCAGCACCATGCAGAATGCTTGAGGAGAGTCCAGGAGAAATGGCTTATGAAACGTGTCTTGAACTCCATCATGCTGCAGACTCTTGGCTTTCTCTCCACTGGCATCCAGGCTTTCCGAAAAGGCGCTTGGAGGAAAGGCTAGGTGTGAGACGACTAAGCTAACTAAGCGAGGTGGCTTTTTAATGAGGCTCCACCTGGCATGGAAAAGCCCGGTCTTGTGGAGACACATGGCGACCTGCTGGAGTTGTACGCTGACCATCTTCAAGCTGCAGTTTGGACCTGGACATTCTGCTTACTGCTCCCTGACTTGGCAAAGAGTGCAGCAGAGCGGCACGTGCCAATTAGCAAGCAGAACACCGGAGCAAACTGCTCCTGTAGTCCAGAGAGGGAGTGAGAGCCATTACCACACCGTTTGTGCCAACAGTCCTGTACTCCAGCCCTGTGTTCTCTCCCAACAGGGAAGCCCAGTAGAGAAACACATGCCATCGTTCCTCCAGCTCAGTCACAAAATACACATCAAATAAAGGGAGAAGAATTCATATGAGGTACAGATTGCACAACCTTTCCAAATGTATTGTTTAACTTGATGCTATTCGTGCCGACTAATGGGCAAACATGTCAACAAGTCAAGATATGACCCTATACCGTATGACACCAAAGCCTGTTGTACGCAGACTTGTATCCATCAGTGCGAAAAGTATTTGGAGACTTCAGCCACTGGGAAACGTCTTGATGGTACACCAGAATGTTTCATAAAATGACTTTGTTTCAGAGAAAAACACTTTTAGCACAGACTGATGGTAGATTCTTGCTGTAAGGGTACTGTAAATCAAAGAGTCTGGGGCTGTTTTTCGTACAGTGTTCATTGATGGGATCATGAACTCAAAAGGCATTTCAGATGCAAGACTTCAAAGAAACTGCTCAAACTATAACAATATGGAACATTAGTCTCCATTGAACAAATACACCAAAAACAACATTCGTGTCTTTAAACACAATGTTTATAATAAATAAATCCAATTTGGATCGACTCGAGAATTTTAAAATAGGTTCATATCAAAAAACGTCGCATGTGGCACAATTTGTCAGGTCCATAAAAAATGAGAAAATAGCAAAACACTGGCACAAAAATACTGAACAAGTCAACAAAATAATGAGTGTGTTCAGGATATCAAATCAATGTAAAATGGCTTGGTTACATAGAACTCCTGAGCAAGTTACCGGTTAACTAGGCTACATTGTCTACATTCACACCAAAGCCCTGATTTATCTCCTTAAGGGTTATTTTCCCAGGCATAGGTTAAATCTACAAGTTACTTCTCAAAAACCTTTTCTACCAAACTTGAGTTATTCCCCATCAGGGAAACAACCCTCCGCCATCCAGTCTCCTCCCTTTTAAACCACGTCATCCATCATTACTGGCTTGACTTATCAGTGGGGGGAATGGCCTCTAATTACAAAGCAGAAGCAACCCGATCCCGAGTTCTCCCCCTCCCGAACGGTCATTTCACTTCCACCTAAATGTCACAAACATCTTAAAAGTCCAAATGTTCCTCTCTTTTTGTGCTGGTCTTATTTTGTTCTACCAGTGGATTTGAATTTTATAATTAGTTATGCTCTGAAGATGTATATTAGGACCAGGCACAATCATCTCCCAAGCCATCTGACTGTTCAAGATACATCCATTTATACTGTCACATTGCCCTAAGCTTTAGGCCAGTTATTCTTGGCCAGCAGCTTCAGGACAAAGCTAGTAGACAACCACAACTTTTACCTGTAACCTGAAAAAACATCATGAATCATAAACCAACCGTGGCTTGTAGTTGACTTGAGATATTACGACCTTCAACGGGCAACGTGGCCCAGGGATATAAACAACATGCAAGAAAGCTCTTCTCCCTAATGGATTAAACAGTCATCTATAGGGTTTCACTTCTAAATATGAAAGACATTAACAGAGACAAAAGATGCGTCCAGGGCCGTAACGGACAGCCATCGGCCATCCATCAGAAAATGGACAGCATGGACGTTAGCAAGCATATGGCTAATTAATTCCTTTTAGACAGTTGAATGGATGATGTGCTGAATGCAGGCATTTCTCTGTCCTCTCATTAGCTGTCTAATTACTCTGACACCTCTCTCGCAGGGGGGAAAGGCCAGCGTGCAATGCTTCTGTGGAGCCTTTTCATATCAGACTGAGACTGCCATCCACACAATGGTGGCTGATATGGAAGAGAACAGATGCAAGGAAATGTGCAGAGACCGGAAGGCACTTGTTTGTAGCGTAAGCTGATTGAAAACAGGGGAAAGATAGCATGGTCAAGGGAAGGGATGGCTGCACTCTTTCAAAGATGAGGTAGTGCTTAGTGGGTAATTAAATCCATTGAGTGGCTTTTGAAAAGATTTTCCCCTCTCATTAATTCATTGATTGCTAATGATAATGAGATTTGTTGGGTGCGCCGATGACACACACAATTGCATTCTCACTCACAGGCACGCACGCGCACACGCACACACACACACACACACACACACACACACTAACACACAATACAGGCCAGTGAGAAACGTGACAAAGACCGCTTGGCTGCAGGGCTTGTGGTGAAGTTCAGACGCACAGTCCTTCAGTTTCTCAAATCACATGACGTCATTTTTTTCTAGTTCGCTGTCTTCTACCGAGTCCTTGATCAATTCCTAGCTCGGGAATTAGAAGAGTGAGAAAAGCATATCCTCAGCAACTACACCCACCACTATATCAAGAACAATCTTTTACTTTCCAGCTGAAGCCGAGAGGAATCTGTCAAGAATGAATCATTTCTCCACACTGTCTTCCTTCTCTTCCTGCGCGTGGATGTGGCTGACCACTGAAGTGCAATCTCACTCTTTTCTCTGATTAAATGCCAGTTTTCCTCACAGGCTACCACGGTCTCATCCAATCCTGTGCAACCATCACAGATGAGACATGGTTTGAAACCTGGTCAATAACACAAATAGATCAGAATTAGACATATTCAGATCAGCCGACCATTATAGTGCTATGATTACAGACTGTAGTCCATCTGTCCACTACCATTGACTACCAGTCATTGCACTTCTGAGAATGACCCACCAACCACATGATGCTCTGTGGTGGTCCTGGCCATTAAAGAACAGGGTGAAAAGAGGTATTCTGAGAAACAGATGGACTACAGTAACCAAGGATCAATTGGGAGATATTTCAACCAAGCACTGTTCCTTCACTACCTCCCACCCCCATTTCCTTCTGGTCCAGGGGATCAAACTAATCATCTTCCAGGCTCAAGCTTGTGTCAATAAATGTATTAAGTGGCTGCCCTTTGGTAGATGTACACTGACAGGCCAAAAGTCATGGGACTGCAGTTTGTTAATTGATCGTGTTCGACTGAAGTGTTCCCCAGGGGATGGCTTGGAAAAGGCCACACCTGTATATGTTATGAGGCGCTATCCTGTGAGTGAGTGTGTGGTGGCATTACCACCCACAGTGGACAGTGTAGTGGGCGGTAATGACAGTGGCTGGCAGGGTCTGACGAGAATTGCCTGTGCAAACAGACAAGCAGCAGAAATCATCATGCAGGTGACTCCACACATATCAATAGTCATGGGACACCCTATCGAGCTCTCCCATGACTTTTGGGTTGTCAATGTACATCCTTGACTGGATGATCTGGGGACGTGAACAGTCCAGTCGTGGTTCAATAAGGGCAATGACCTGGATTTCTGTACAGCTGCTTTAGGGAAATGCCAGCTGTAAAAAGCTGTATTCAAATAAATATGAAACAAACAAATGACCTTTCCATGCTTTGCTCACAAATGCAAGCTTTTGCAGACATTGCTTTGAGGAACATTACCAAAAATGCCATTCAACCTAACTGTAATGAGCAAAAACAACGAAATTTAGAGTGCCTTAGAGTCCACATCGGTGTAAATTCTTCGTTGGCTCTGGAGAGTTTCTGAGTTTCTGTTTGGATTCAATACAAGATCATAGCATTTAATGTTATATAGACGTTCGAAACAAAGATCGTCTCATTAGGACTTCCCACATTAGCGTGGGTGGAGCACAGTCAGGTCAATTACCTCAAGACCTTTCTGGTCAGTACTAACAGAAGGCCCCTGAAGAGTCAGAAACGAAATAGGTTCTGATGGAACTGGAGACCGAAAGGAGAAGGTGATAAGCTAGACGTTCAGTGGCAACAGCTGAAATGTGAATTTGACTGTGTGGGAGTTCAATCTGAAGAAGGCTTTGGGTCGGGCAGTAAGATGAGGGCTCAGCATGAGCAGAAATGAACACAGAGGGAAGCTGATGACCTTCAGATACAGAGGACATAACGACCTTCTTAATGAGAATGCCACCACAGAGAAAATGGCACCCGCCTCGCAACTTCCTAACCCACCCGCCCTCCTCTTCCTCCTTCTCCTCCTTAAACGAACTGTTTCATGTGAACCACAACACAAAAAAGACGAGGAAAAACACACTCCCACACGCGCACACGCACACACACACACACACACACACACACACACACACTTGTGAGTCAAAACATCTGTCAGGAGGTTTAATTGGGTTCATTAGACAACACAGCTAGAGTTTCCAATTACAGGCCTCCATAATTAATTGCACTTGAAATTAACTATATTTTCTCATCAGCTTTTAATTAAACGTGGCCCCTTGTTCTTGATTGGAATTTCTTGATTCTCAGGGTGAGCTAAGGTTTCCTACATGTTTACTCGAGGGTGCGTGGGGAGATGGTCTTGATTTTTTGGGTTGAGTAATTACATGCAGTAATTAAGCCCCATCAGCCTGGTGGGCTTCAGTGAGCTCCTAGCGGGGTCAAAGCCGATGTCAGCCACAGACACTCGACTTTAAGCACAGCTTCAGTCTAGAAATGCTCACTGAATCTGTGTTTGCCACTGTGGAATCTGCCTGTCAACGGCAGTGTTAACAGATAACAGCAAATTTCAATTTGGATTTCAAATTGGGTTTCAAAGCACAGTGGCAATTCACTAAATGAATGAATAAATAAATAATTCACAGCCAAAAAGAAACACATAATAACACTTTGACATACTGTTCACATTCTATCACTATTCTGCCCTGATGAACTTGTTCTTACTGACAGAGCAGTCATTAAGCTGTTGATGGAAAATTGCTGCCATCTCCCCATGCACACGCATTTTACTCAGAATCTCAATATTCCGAATTATTATTTAGACAACGAAAGTCATTCTTCTGAGATATTGGGTTGATTTTACGGAAGCAGTTGTTATTTTGAGACATTAAGTCAGATATTAAGGTTAGGATTAAAGTTAGATATTAATGGAAAAAGTTGTTTTTTTGATATATCAAAGTCAAAACAAATATTAGATCGTCCCCTTGGAACCACAAGGTTTCATCTGCATTCTGAGCACTTTTGAGATATTAAGGCTTTTGAGAGTATGGTGATAGATAGATACATCGTTTTCGAAATTAAAAACCACCTCACACAATGTTAAGAAGTTGTCACAAAATAAGAAAATGTAAATAACTACATTTTGATAGAAACTCTCAGACAGACCCTTAAACTGGAATAAATGTGTGAAGAGATGGGCTTGACTTTTGGCTAAAAGCCCCATCGGCCTGGTGGGCTTCAGCATTCATCATGGGAGGTTAAAGCTGAAGCTAGCCACAGATACTCAGCTTTATAGCTTCAGTCTAGCAGTGCTTATCGAATCTGAATATGCCGCCGTGGAATCTGCCAGATAACGGCAGCATTAGCAGATAACAGCAGAGTTTAATTTGGATTTTGGGCAATTCAATAAAAAAATATAAATAAATAAAAATCACAGCCAAAAAGAAATGAATAATAAGCATCATTTAGCCAGAGGGGCGAGTAGAAATGATGTTTTTTGTTTTTTTTTCATTTATTTTTTTATGATCACTCTGCTATGATGCATATTTTTTCTCAGTGATGGAACCGCCAAAGCTATTTATCTCTCAGTTGATGGAAACTACTGTGGAAAATATGCTACCATGTCCTCGTGGTTGTGCCTTTCACACTTGTTTTTCCCATTTTTGGAGCTTCACAAAATCTTGTTTCAATTCACATCCCTTTTCAACATGACAGTGTGATCATTTATATGCTAAACAGGTACACATGTTGATGCAAACCATATGATGAACTTCTTTATCGGAGAGCAGACGCCGTGCACCTGGTTTGATACTGGCTGGTAAAAATCTGTACTCTCACTGTGTTTGAAACCAAGGCACACGCTCGGCTTTTCATCTGACATATTTCCTTCTCTCGCAAGAAAGAGTGAGCAAAAATGTGCACCACTGCATAGCAGCTTTACAATAACACACGCAGAGTCTGACTATGATAAGAGAAGGCTTAGGTAAGATCACAAGCATTACCTGTCCAAACAGGATCCAGAAGCAGCATATCTGCCAGCTTATCAGCTCGTTGGAAAGCCATTTTTAATTAAAGACAAAACACTTTAAAGGCTGGAAATGTATTTAAAACATCTGAGTGAAGATATACTCTTGTTAACAAGAGACTGAAAAGGCTCTGTTGGACAGCCAGTATTAACCCTCAGAAGCCTGGAGTAAGTTTAGTTTCAGCATCACATTTAAAACTGTGTTTCATTAACATTTGGTTTATAATACAAGAATATTCAAATGTAATAGAGACCTAATTACATACATTTGTGGATGCACAACATATCATGCTAACATTTAATTAGCATTCTGTGTTGAATGATTTGGGCCTGAACCTTTGATTTTGTTTCTTTTTATTTGATGTAAACCCATATAGAAGCACATTCTCATCATGAACAGAAGAAAGAAACACTATTTTCTGTAGTTTTCTAAAGAAAATTGACTATTTTCTTACAATTTTGACAAGAAATCTAAACTTTTTATGAAGTTTTATTTTCAATTAATAGCAGGTTTGATTAGTACCATTTTATTTATTAATATCAGGTAAATCATTTGCCCAAAATGTACATTTTAAGGGCTTAAGTCAAAATGTCAGTAAAACAATGATTTGTGTCAATAGAAAAAGTCAATATTTTGAGAAAATATCTGTAAAATTAGAACTCACGTCAACATTTACAGTAAATATTTTGAGATACTAAAATATCAGTGAAATAATGATTGAGATGTTAGAATAAACGAATATTCTGAGATTCAAAGTCATTATTAAAAGTGAAAATTTCTGAAACATGTGTAAGCATTTTGACAACGTCATTGTTTGACATACTAGATAAAATTTTGAGAAAATGTAGGCTCACTGCCAGAAACAGAGACGGGTGAAGTAAGTGATTATTTTTCTTCTCTACATGGCAGAGATGTAAAAGAGGCTTTTCTTCGCAGTCTGCGTTAATTAGCTTCATCACAGTCATAACAAATGGTCCAAAACAACAATATGCTTGCTATTTCTGAAAATAATTGTGACTTCTATGGGTTAAACACACTGGAATATCTTTCCAAGCTCCAAGAATAACTGCTCTGGCAGTGGTGATATGATAAGGTGAGGACTCACCGATAAAGTAGGCCAGCAGGAACACCAGGGTGACGGAGATGAGGATGGCACTGAGGGCGGCACATTTCCAGTTGCAGTGCTTGTAGGGCTTCTTCAGGCTAAAGGCGGGTCGCGAGAAGGTGGTGCGGGGTAGGGGCCGTGGTGGGGGCGAGTACACCGTACTGGAGGTCAGGGGGTAACCAGGTGATGTTGTGCAGTACAGCGGTGACGTCCCACCGGGCTTGAACAGAAAATGTCTGCGAAAGCGCAATGAAACTGTATTGCATGAAGAACAGAAATGGGCAGAAATTGCTCTGTGTTGAGATTAAATGTTTTCCCCTCTGCGTTAAACAGTGCTTGTAGAACGAGAAGGGCTCAAGGCCCCTGCACTCGGTCAGCAAAGCTGTCGCTAAGCATTTTCCAGCAGCCGTTGCCATAGCCACCTCTGAGCCCCTGCTGATGGGGTGCAGGGTGGGGGGACAAGGTAAAAACATTCCTGCCACCAGGGTTTGTTCTATTGAAATTGTGAATCGATACAGAATTTAATTTACAGCACGAATGACCACAGAGGATCCTTGTTAATGTGGGCCTGTGTGGTGACTTCTAATTCACCTCGAGAGGGTGTGTGTGTGTGTGTCAGGAGTGCCAAGAGGCTGTTGGATTTATATATATATATATATATATATATATATATATATATATGAGTGTGTGTGTGTGTGTGTGTGTGTGTGTGTGTGTGTGTGTGTGTGTGAAAAGGGCAGCTAATTTGCCCTTGAAGAACAAGACATGTTCTTTTTAAGGAGGTGGATGCTGTAGGAGGTGTCTCCAGGTCGTAGGGACTGCTTTGCTGACCATATAAGAGACAGTAAGGGATGTGATTTATGTGGAAGTGTATGCGACTGTAGGCAACTTGATGTTCCCATACAGAGTAAAGACCAGCCTAATGTGCTAAAAATCAATTGTAATTTTACTTGCTAACATTGATTGTGGTTAGTTGTGATGAAGATGCAGGGCTGTGCAAAATGTGATTCGATTGACCCATTCGTGTTCTGCCCACAAAAACAGTTGTTTTTTCATAACAACTTTTCAAGGGTGGATCCATTCTGTGGAACTTTATGCTCAACATTTATGCCACTTAACTTTTAGGCTGAAGTTGACGATTTGTTGTGCATTTTTGTCAAGATTACACTGAGTTTAACATACTACACTAGTGACCTGGACAATGGTGTTGTAGCTCGTCTGGTAACATTGAAGCATCACTAACTTAATATTTTACTTCCATTAAGCAAAACATGCAGCATTACTTCAAACCCAATTTTACAATAAACCCAATGAATAAACTTAATCCTAACCATCATCTTAGCCTTAACCTCAACCCAAAACCTAATCCTAGCCATCACACTGGCCCTATTCCTAATTCTAATCTTAACCACATCCCAAAACCTAATCCTAACCATCATCCTAACCCTAACACTAGACCCAAAACCTAATCCTAAACATAATCTCAACCCACAATTTTATTTTAACTGTCATCCTGGCCTTAATCTAGCCTTAACTCAAAACCTAATCCTAACGCTCATCCTGGCCCTAACCTCAACCCCAACCCAAACCCTAATACTAGCCTTCATACTTGCCTTAATCCTAAACATAACTTCAACCCAAAAATCTAACCCATAACCTCACTCTGGCCCCTGAATCTCACCCTAATTCAGTTCATCTACAGTTACAGACTGACGTCAGCAGCAGGTCTAAAACAGCTTGATGAAGATGTTGAGATGGTGTGGATCAGGCCTGTTATATGATTATTAACTTTTCAGATGAACATCTACAAATATCCTTTCCAAATATAGTTAAACCAACTGAATTCTGCAGATTGTAACTCATTTTATTCTTTCAGTTCCCTGAAAACCTCTTGATAATCGAAGGCCCATATTTCGATGCTTCACTGCTGTCTCAGACATGCTGAGAGGCTGATTAGTGCTTATTTCTTCTCAAAAGAACCACTTCAAATAAAGTGGGACCAGAAATCTACTATTTATAAATGGACCAAATTGACCAAATTGAAAATGTCTCAATAGAGATTTCTGTCGAGCCAATCCAACCTGGCAATAGTTGTTAGTCTGAACAACACTTGTGGGCGGAGCATGGACAAGTCGATCCAACACAGACATGCAACACTTGATTATCCCGAAAGTGAAGGACATCCCTTCCGTTTCACATACACACATCGACTAATGGAATGGGAAAAACAGAAAACACATCTGTGCACAAAGGTGCCACTACTGCAGCATGGCAAAGCAGATCCTACTAGTCATGGCGGCCGCAATCAAGAGCATGCAACATACCCGTCAATGTAAGTATCGTCGTGGCGGGCTGTGGCCAGTATGTCCATCTCTATAAGGTTGTCCTGTAAAGTCTCTAGGAATGTCTGCTTTGCTATGTTTCTACACACAGGTGGAGAGATGGATAGATGGAGCGAGAGTGAGAGACACACATGCAAGAAGGAAACACAGACGTGATCACCCGATGACAGGCGGACGAAACTGAGTGGACACACTAACAAGACAGAACGAAGTCAGGGTCCTTATGGAACCAATCTATTTGCTGAAGGAGTTCGGCGTCCCACTGGAAAGTGTTCTCTCATGTTTTCTCGGCCCAAAAAAAAGAGTGGACATCCCCGCCCTCCAACACAAGCATGTACCTTGTATTGTATGACCCTTGCCCTTCTCTGCAAGAGTCCTGCTCCTCTCTGATAAACATTAGAGTATTCTGGCTCCTTGTGGTCATGGTTAGAAGAGAACAAGGTGTCACATTACCATCCAACCCTTACACACTAGCTATGGTTAACACAGTGCATTTTTCATTACAACAAATAAATAAACAAGCAAATGAATATGCAAATAAATAAATAAATCACACATTATGCTGACAAAATCCCCAACAGGCCAAACGTTGTCCTATTTTGAGATTGTGTTTTTGAAATAATAAATAGTCTCATAAAGCAGAGGGTTATTAACATTCAGGAGAAAAACTTCTTCCCTAGACAACCAGTGTGTGTGTGTGGTGTGTGTGTGTGTGTGTGTGTGTGTGTGTGTGCTCTCTCTCACTGAGGCACATGCATTCTATCTGCCGGAGCTCGGCGCCCCATGAGACCGCTGTTCCATAAGGGAAGGCTGAGATAATGCAATGGAGAAATGAACCATCGGCATGCAAAAGGACAGGCTCCACACCTTCCATTCGACAAGAGAAAAGACTTGTTTTCCTCCCTTTCGCCCTTCGTTCCAGGCTACTGGCTCGCTTCTCATTGTCTCTCCCCTGGCTTGCGTTTATTCGGTCATTTGTTCGGGCGGTGGGAGACAAATTAAACTTTTAATGAAGAGAAGGCAGGCCAGGAAGAGGTTTGGCCCAAACCCGGGGGAAGGAGGGAAGGAAGGGAGCACAAAGAGAAACGCAGCAAAAAGGGGACCGGGCTAAACTGCAGCATCCTGAAAAGTGTGCATGTGTCCCCTTCTAACTTATTCAACTAAAGCCAGCAGAGGGGGACCATTATAAGGCCATTAACTAAAGCCCCAACAACCAACCACGTTTCCAAGCCCTTGTGGACTTTTGCTAATGGTTCCAATTTCTGTCCGAGGACTTCAGATAATTGATAGCTCTTTCTCAGATAGAAGGGAGAAGGGAGGGGTTGATATTGCCAATTCATTCGCTTTCCGACACTTCCTCTTCTCCAGCATGCTGGCTGGCGTGACCATCTGTTTGCCTCTCCTCTGGGAATACCTGGTCCAGATTAAACTTTGGGAAAATCCGTGGCGCCTAATCAGTCATTATGTCGCTAAGTGTCCCTCCACAAACTGAAATTAACAGTCGTTTTCCTGTTGAGTGGACCGCCACACAGCAGCCATCATATGAAACATGGGGAAGAGGAAAACAATGCAAAAAGACGTCCACGGTGCACGTACTTGTGAAAGTGGTTCCTTAGATTTACTAAGCCATAAAAATAAAACCACCTGCTTATTACTGTCCCTTCCCTTGTTCGGCCAAAAAAGCTCTGACCTTTCCAGCTATGGACTCCACGAGACCTCCAGGAATCCTATTAATGAGCCTCTGGCACCCATTGCCCTGTCGCTTATTCACCAGATGTCCTTCCTTGGAGCACTGTGGTAGGTTGATCATCACACATGACCTACTCTTTAGGAGATGTTCTGATCCAGTCTACCAGCATAATTTGGCCCATCAAAGTATCTTAGATCTTTATGCTTGCCCACCTTTCCTGCTTCCAGCACATCAACTTCAAGGGACGACTGTTCAATTGATGTCTAATATGTAGATCCCACAGTGTCCCTTGACAGGTGCCAGTGTAACAAAATAATCAATGTTATTCATTTCACCTGTCAGGGGTTTTAATGTCATGGCTGACTGGTGTAGATGACAGAGACAGATCAGTGAATAGACCTGAAACGATTAGGGCTCAACATGACAACCATACCAATATTATGGATCATTTTATACTGCGATAGTTTGTTACATAGTGTCTTACTGACTGATATATTAGTCGAATGAGATTTATTGTCATTGTAACTCAGAGCTGTTCAAAGTCATTACAGAAAACCTGACTATTTTTACATCTATTAGGGCTTTAGTACAATACTTTGATACGAGTTATCAAAAGGGCATTTTATTCAGCTGTCAACAAATAAACAAATACTAATTATTATTATTATTATTATTATTATTATTATTATTATTATTATTGCACACCAATCAGAATTCAATTTCTGTTTACTTTTGTAGAACTAATATGTTTTGTATTGCAAAATTGTACATTTTAGAAGATATCAAAAAGAGGTCCCACGTGGCTTCTCTGAATGGAGGTCAGAAGCATCTCAGACTGAGTTAATCTGAGCTGCGTGTAAAGGATAAAATGAGTCTCCGGAATGAGGTGAAACTCAGTTGTTCACTTGTTCTCATCTTAAAAACACAGCGCGCCATACTGTCCCAGCGCCACATTTTACTGGTAATGGCCTTTAAGGATGTTGTTGACATTTACACTCTGTCATGTGACTTGTCGTTGCTGTCAAATATTCAGACCAGCAACTGTATTGGAAGGAACCTACTGTAATAAATGCATGACATCTTAATATCACTTGCAACTATAAGTCAACCATTATATCGCATCGGTCAGTTCCTAAAGGTGAGCCCTGGCTTTTGCATAAAATTTGCCAAGGACATGCCCTGTTTTCAACATGGTGACACCCTTAACACTAATGTAGACTTACCTTACAATTAAAGAAAGCTAGCAGAAACCAGTTAACATGATTTCATTTAGATAATGACATGTTGCCTCCAGGAACATCTACTCATTAGTAGCAACACAGGCCCTTTTCCACTGGAGTCTTCCTCTAAGCAAGTTTCTTTTTTGTTGTTTTTCAAGGTCCCTTTTTAATGCAGAGCTAAAATGAACAGCAGTCGAGGCTTCTGGGAAGTGATGGGTTCACTAGCACGCAAGAGAGGGTAATCTGAACATCAGTATGTATCAGTTCTCTTCGAGCCCAGCCTGACAGTCCTGATCTCCCTTCCACCATGCATGAGGAGCGGCCAGAACAATGCAAACAGACATCTGCTCGCAAGGCGCTTGACTGATCTCCTTCATATAAGAGCCTTCCAAAGAGAACAGGCTGATGGGAGATAAATAAGAACCTGGGGCTAGAATAGAGGACAGATAAAGCTATCCTGCAGGTGCCTGAGTGCAATTACCTATATATTATGATGATGAGTACATATAGAGCACTTTCGTATGAATGTCACGCTGTGTAACTTGTTTTTGGGGGTGAGGGAAGAAACACAATGCTTTTCTCTTGTTTCACAGGAATGGTTTGAAAGGTCCTTAGACAGCCCGTTGAGCAGATGCTTACTGAAAGGCATTCTGCAGTTGCAATAATCAGGGCAGCAGCAATAGGGGTGTAAATGTTCTGCGTTAGGAAATACAACATGGATGCACAAGGAAACAAGGCTGCATGTCAATATAATCGAATTTTCCAAGATATTACACAAAACCTTTATTACAGGCTAAAGGCGAGCTGTTGGAGCTGTTTCAATATGCTGTGCTCATAAACACTTAAATATAATAACCTGAACATGTCATCTCTGTCAGGTGAAATGCTCGCATCTCCAAAATGGAAATTTACTGGAGAAGGACAACATGATTTTATTTCATGGAATATTGAAACAATGCTATTGGTCAAACTCATCAATGTAAAGAACAACCATCCGATTCACGTTACGTCAAAATGTCCAAAACGGAAACACGGGAGATACGCCTTTGTGTGACAGGGACAATAAAAAAAACAAAGTCATTCATCAGTATCAAGCAGAAAGTTCTTTGACTTGACAGTACAACAAATAAGTTGTTGCCTTGTGAATCCATACATCAACACCAACATATCGACACACCCCTATGTTGCACTGTGTCAGTTCTGGGCAGTATATCAATCAAACCCTAATGCAGCACTTCAGGCTATATAGACCTAAACAACACTCAACCAAAAGTTCAGAATCAGAGCACTGGCCAAGCATCCGTTTTGAAACTACCATTCAAAAGTGTGGAATCACCATTTATTTCTCATACAAAAACCATTTGCTTGCCGATAAAAACACAAAATAATGCAAAGATGTTAAAAGGTTAAAATAATCTGTAGAAACTACAGAAAGAAATGTCCCGAATAACGAACAGAGCTGTAGGTGATTCTAAAAGGACACAAGAATGGTGTTATAGCAAAATTATTATTTAAATAGTACAATATTTTAAAAGACAGGGTGATGAAACATGGGGAAGTACCACCACTGGTCTCACCTACCAACCTTGCATTTACACGAGCGGAAGACAAGTCATTTATGCATTTGAGGCCACTCTTGTTGTTAGCCTATTTATTTATTTATTTATTTGCAATAATCGTTACTACTTTCATCATATAAAATTTAACTACATCATAAATCATTTACATTAATCCAAGCTTTAAAATGCTGTTTTTATTGTGATTTTATACTTCATCATTATTTATTAAAAATAAGTTTTACAATCACAAAAAACCTCCCTCCCATAAGAAATAACTGGACACTTGTCACTTTGTCACCTGCTGGTGTGAATGCAGGGTTATATAAAATAAATAATAGCACATTTACCAGTTATAATAATAATAATAATAATAATAATAAGAAGAAGAAGAAGAAGAAGAAGAAGAAGAATAAAATAATAAATAAATAAATAAATAAATAGAAAAATGACATCTGCACTGTTATGTTATTGTATAGAAAAATATTTCAAGTGATTCCAAACCTTTGAATGGCTCAGTTTTCATGTTCAGTACAATATAAAAAAGACAACCTCATAAAGGATCATGATGAGATGCTGGATCAAGGCCTACTGTATATTTCAAAGCATGGCACAGATTATCTCATGCAGGCTTATTATCCGTTTCAAAGCTCTCTCGTATTGTATTATGAGTTATCCTAAATCAGTGCAAAACCTAATCTCTACCTGGTCTCCAGCGGAATATTGCTGTTGAGTAGCCAGTTGTCTTGGGCGCTAGCCGAGTCCTGGGCACTGGAAGGCCCCTCTGGAGCAGCTGTACTGTCAGTGGGCGCAGGGCTGGCGTTGCTGCGTGGGGTGTAGTTACTCCGACTTAGAGAACCCATGGAGGCTGCATGGTGTTGACTGGGGGAATGTGAGTGGGACAGCGGGAGGGGAGGTGTCCGCAGCCGCGAATGATTCTGGAAGGAACCGTCTGAGGATGAGAGGAGAATGGAGAAGGACAGAAGCAGAAAAGCTTAAATCAATATACATTCAAAGCTAAACCAAAACATACAGTATATGTGCATATTATTATTTTTTTCTATTTTTTTTTTTTTAATCAGAAGAGCTGATGTTCCAAATCACACACAAGCAAGTTCAAAAATAAATGCATTTCCATTTTCACTTTTGTGCAGAAAGAAAAAGGACCTTCCACCTGTTTGCACAATAGAAAGAATAGAGAGCTACTGTTCTTTGTCACAACCTCCAAGCTTGCTGCTGTTGCTGCATGCACACACACATGTACACTCACACACTAGTGCACTCACACACACACACACACACACACACACACACACACACACACACACACACACACACACACACACACACACACACACACACACACACACAATCATTTCTGGCAGCAGGAACCTGGTGTACAGCTTTAGCTAACCACACTGCTGACAATCTATCATTATCAAGTAGGCTGAATTACCAGTGTCAACCTGTTTGAAATTCGTTTCCATTATCAAGTGCTGTTCAGGTTGGACTCAGCCAGCGGGTGGCTCCTTAGTGCTTGCAACATTTGCTGTCACTTCCTGCTGTCCCTTCATGTCATGGAATCTGGGGCTATCATACATTAGATCAGACTGAAGCTGGCAGCTCTCTGCTCTATCTGATACTTCAGGTCCCAGCAGAGATAAAAAGCTGGGCGTGCTTCTGTACTCCGCGCTAACACTCTTCCATACCTATCTAAGACATAAAACAATAAACTCCTACCTCTGATTATTAGCTTGATTATTTGGAAGAGTAATCTAATTAATTAACTGATCAACAACAAACCAATCAGAGGTTCACGAAGGTTAAAGCAGAATTAAGGTTTTCTGCAAAACTGAAACAGAATGTTATTTAAAAACTCTATATAAACGATATCGTCTCAGCCCATATCACGCTGATTAAATCCCAATATGGATATATATTGGCCAGCCCTATATGACACTTCGAAATATGCATTATCATTATGCAAATTGTCAACTAAAGCAAATTCGTTAAAGACACTGTGAGCTGTCAGGCCAGAGCAATGTTCTTTTAGTGAAATGAAGCTCTCCAGGGTGGCAAGTCAAAGCCAGGCTCACCAGCTTCTAATCACGCAGAGTCTCGCTGAGTTTTTATTGTTGCATTCATGAGCTCCAAATCTGCAGGAGGTGCTATGGCTGTTTATCATCTTTAATACTTTCCAACTATTGGTGCTTCTTTAGTACCGACCAATCATTTGTTTTGTTGAAATATGTGCAAGACGTCTGATTTTATTTCCTTTTCTTTTGACAGCAAGTGTCACACACTAGTGAGACATCCTTTCAAATTGAGCTGTTTCACTGTTTTTTTTTTGGGATTTCCCCTCTGCATGAGTAAGCTTCCTCGAATCTGACTCCCAGTAGTGCCATTACAAAGGAAACTATCTATGACCGAACAGTGGAAAGTGTTGCCAAAGGCAGGCTGATGCTTTGTGCAGCCACAGCAAAGTTGATCCAATTGATTTCCGAGCAAGTTGCTGGGCATTTTTCTGCTAAATGATGCGTTGCAGAAGTGAGAAAGTCTTTGCGATATAACTAGTACCCTTCATTGTGCTTCAGCTGATTCTGTGGCTTAAGGCTAAGCCTTTTTCCAAAGGTTCAAACCCTCCACATACACCATCAATGGTACAGTCAACACCACCACGGGATGAACTAACAAAACAGCATTCAGGTCCTCCGGTTTGAACAACACAAAGCAATAAACTCTGTAGGTGTCAAAAGCAATTTCACAAATAGGGTATGTTTTCTCTTGTTGCTAGGACGGCAAAAGACAAAGGGAGTAGGAATATTAATTCTCCCCCTTTCAGATACGAGCACGTTGAGTGCAGTTTTTGTCAAGCGTCATTATGGGATGTGCCACCGATAGGAACCGAGTTGCTTTTTTATTCCCTTTCATTTCAGACGCTGGGTCTGGATTGTTTGTCAGGGAGCGGTGACAGATGGATCCATACACAGTCACGTTCCCACAATCCTACGCTGCCCATTACTCAGAGCGTGATACCTCTCCGAGCCGAGCCAACGACGACCCTGATGAGACCAGGATCAAAACAGAAGGAAATCTATGGGCTGCACCAAAAGGCTGGAGCATTTCCTCTGCGGTGTGAGTGACACAACCACAAGTCTAGGAAGCGAGAATCTCCACTGATATGTAGTGAAGTCTTTGGTTATTGTGTCGTTTTGTCAGTGATTAAAGCAACATGTGCATGTTTACTGTAAAGATTGAGTTCTTATATATATGAGTTTGTCACTTCAAAATCAACAATCAACATTTCTTATACTCTAGCTTGGAGATCCAATAATCAATTCTTCCTTTAAATGTAGGAGTTTAATTTGTATTTTTAATGATTTAATGTGTGGAAATAATGCTTCAAACACAGCTCAATCTCAATAACTCTCTCTCTCTCTCTCTCTCTCACACACACACACACACACACACACACACACACACACACACACACCCCTCTCTCTCTCTCTCTCTCGCTCTCTCTCTCTCTCTCTCTCTCCTCTCTCTCTCTCTCTCTCTCTCTCTCTCACACACACACACACACACACACACACACACACCCCTCTCTCTCTCTCTCTCGCTCTCTCTCTCTCTCTCTCTCTCTCTCTCTCTCTCTCTCTCTCTCTCTCTCTCTCTCTCACACACACACACACACACACACACACACACACACACACCTCTTATCACTTATCAGTCATTATCATTATCTTATTTTTCATAAATATGGTCATAGATGGATCAGAACCTACCTAAGTCATTGCAAAACAGGAATACCCCATGCACAGGGTGCCAGTCCATCACAGGCCACACACACACACACACACACCTAGGGGCAATTTAGCATGGACAATTCACCTACCATTTCGGGTGGGTGGGAGGAAACTGGAGTACCTTGAGGAAACAACGTGGACACAGTGAGAGCGCAGCAAACTCCTCACAGACAGTGACCCAGCGGATCAAACTCAGGCCCAGACTGTGTGACACACACACACACACACACACACTACCTGTGGTGCCAATGTTCATCCACCATCTTTTATTCTGTTCATCTTTGTTAGGCTGTGAGGTGTGATGTAAAACATCAAACAAATAGTATCTGCTCTTACCATTCTGTGAAGGGGAAACCAACACCAGAACATCTTTACCCAGAAAACCATACTCCAGTAATAGAAGCTCCTGTAAAGCAGAGCTTTGTAGCACTGTTGTTACTACAGAAGTGAAATACTTCTGTTCTTCAGTCTGCAACACCACTGTCACATTGGAAGGTCAGCAGCCTGAAACAAAGAAACAAACTCCTGGAAGTGTTTTTGGTGAAATAAGGGGAATAAGGATTGAAGAGGACAGCCAATCAGAAGTGAGTTCATTTATGCACGTTGTTCTTACAGGTGTAGTAACAACCACAGCTTAGTTATTCAGATACAAAGGCTAGAAAATAGTCACATCACAATCTGTCACATTGAAACCATATTTTGTAAAAAAGTAGAAATATTATATTATATGAACAGTGTAATACAAAGTACTGCCAAAATAAACCCGAATGATACAAGAGAAGTACTTTCAGGCCACGTCGGCCCTTTCGCCAAGACTTTCGCAGACAACAAATGAGAATAGCTGATGCAGCGTCCAAGGATAGGAGCTTTATTTTTATTGAAAAGCACAAAAAAGTTAAGGAACACTAGGTCATGAGACAATGGTATCAGAAGACAAACAAGCGATGATTCAGCGGGACTGAATAACCCTTGGTCAAAGCACCTACAAACATGGAGGCAGGCTCGGTCCAATCTACTCTGCACAGCAACTCGGGCTGGAGGAGACAGGCTCCATATTCCTCCAGTTGCTCCTGTTTGAAAGTCATTCCCTTTAGGAACAGAGGTGGGAAAACTATCTCTTGAGATGGAATCCATTTCCATCTAATTATCGAAGTTGACATTTTGAAAATCAGAATTGTTTCATAATTACGGGAGAAAAATGTGTCAAACGAAACAGGTGGCCGGTAAGAAAAAAAGAGCACTGCGTTTTCATAAAGTTTAATAACTTAAATGAAAGAGCTTTAGAGTCTAATGAAAGCATAAGGCAATCTGAAGTTGGTTTCACCTCCCTGGGCACATTCACAGTTCCTCTCCTATCTCTCCCATCACATTAAAAAAATTCAGAGACTCCTCTCCCTGCTCAATATTTGCAGGCGTCAAAGACCCATTAAAGTTGTCTGAAGTCAATCTCCAAGGAAAATCGGGTTGCTTCAATAGGCAGTGTTAGTTAACCGTTGGCTCATACCAACCCATCAGAACCGGTGCAGAATTGATTTGTGGATATGAATAGTGATAGCTTTGAGGTCAAGCCTTCAGCATATCTTCTTTGATTATCAACCTGATAAGGCTTTGATGGCGAGAAGAACAACATCAAATTGTCCATTTCTGCTGTCATGTAGTAAGCACAGACACATTACATATTACTTTGCTGATGTTATGTGACATTAAAAAGCAAAATAAATAAAAAAATAAAATTGGAATGAACTTTACTCTGACGCAGTGCATGGGCATCGACTCAAAGCTGAAGTAACAGCCCACACTATTGATGGTCACACCTGACAGAAAAAGTGACATGACGTACCCTGTACCAGATCAAACTGCTGAGCTGGGAGAGATTGATGCAGTGTCAAAGACCATGCAGCCAGACAGATAAACAAAGCCATCCTCACTGCGGCCCCGCGGCTAAGAACCAGAGAACAAGCAACTCAACAGTTGGCTGTTTTCAGTCAAAAAACACAGTGTTGACAGAAGTGGCCATGTTGCTTTCATGCTTGCTGCTTGTATGTGCATATGCAAAAAAAACGGCATTAAATATTGCATAATATCAAAAACATGCACAATAAACGACTTTTTTTCCGCAAACATCGCACATTACATACAGCATATTTTTATTTACTCTTTCCCCAATAAGTCAAACTGACTAAGAACTAGGGCTGGGCAATGGATGGACAAAAAAAATCATATCCCAATATATTTTATCTGAATGGTGATGTATGATATACGATGCAATATATGATGTTCCATGGATATCCATAACATCCTATAATTGGCAATTAGTATAAAGAAATGAAGATCAAAGGAGCTGTGAGCAGGGGACGGAGAAGGACAAGGAAGCAGGAAAGGTTTCTGCAAAATTTAAACAGAATGTTCTTTAAAATCTCAGCCCATCTCAAGCTCTGTTTATATCCCAATATGTGCTGTCTTAACAATATGTATGTAATAATAATCATGTCATCATCAGATTTATGTGCAATATAGAACCATGCAAATCTATACATATAATACAGCTCATATGATAATCAATAATACCACTTTTATAATAGTAATTTCTCAATACCAAGGCATACATGTTTCTGGGACCAGTTGGGTTTTCCAAATGGGCCCCATCAATCTATCACCTAAAACTCATATTCTTCTATCTAGGCCCCATGTACGAGTACAACCAATGTTTAACCTCTCTTGGTCTCATAATGGTCCCTGGTGGGCATCCATTTGTGTAATCAACAAGTAAACCGTGGAAAAAACTTACTACAGAAACTTCGCCTGGGCCCCATGGGCATGTTATCTGGGAAGGTTGGCAGATTTGTGAATTTATCTACAGTTGATTAGCAAGCAGAGCACTGTATCTTGTACAACCGTGTTTAACAGATTTCGGGATGTCAGGTTTGATATCCCAATATAATCGAAAATTCAGAAATGTTCCACTCAATATAGAAAAAGTCACTGGATCAAAGGTTTGGTCAGGTATTTTAATTTGGCAAACTATATTTATAGTAAATATACATAAAAAAATGAGTGATTAGAAACAGTTTAGGGCATTTTGGAGACAAGTATAACGCACAACCGAGAATCCTTCAAAAACCATCCTGCATATGATATTATAGTCATCAGTCAGATAGTCAGTCTGGAATTATCGGCGTAAGGCAGGAATGTACAGGGCGCCAGTCCTTCACACAGTTATAATATCTAACACGTGGTTAGTGACAAGACTTGATTGGTGCTGAATCCTTATCTTTAAGAAATACAATCTTGAGCCCCCAAAAAACTGCTCCCCATCACCCTGATCTGTAGAATGGGAAATTCTGGCTTCCTGAATGTTCCTCATCTCTATACTCACTAGGAAAGGTGTTTCTCACCATTAGGAGAAAGCAAGAAGGACAGACAGAGGCTCTTTTCAAGGCTGGGCTGAAGGCTAACATGCCCAGGCAACGGAGCACAGTATGTGGCACACTCTCATCAATTTCAAGTGATTATAAACGGCATATTTGTGACATTTTCCCGAGTAGTGATTTAGTGCAATGGAGAATCTCCATTCAAAGTGCTGTGTAGACCATGACTGGACTGCTTCTGTTCACAAAACCAAGCCTCTACATAATGCTTTAGCTAATGTTAAGACTTTGCCCAGTGCTGGATGTGAACTTTAAGAAATGCAACCTTGGGCTAAACAAACCTACTACCTTTGAGCTAATCCTGTAGCCTGGGAATTCTGGCACATCACTACGGTGTTCCCTATCTCTGTATACTCACTACTAAAAGTGTGTTCCTCACCATTGGGAACAGAAGAGTAGGAGGGACATGGGGAATACGCTGTCTTCACAAGCCTCATTTGAGGGCTAACATGCCCAGGCAACAGAGCACAGTATCCTGTGGCACTCGGCCAATTTGCAACATCAACACATAGGAACAACAAAGGACCTCACTATCGCATTAGAGGAAGTTGTGAGAGACAGGTATCTATGTGGAGGTGCGACGTGGGCCTTTGGGAATCCATTAAGAGTTTGTTACAAAGGAACACAGGAGAAAAACCTATGACTATGGAATTTCATACCATCGCTGTGGAATTTGCCATATGCTATTTATCTTTTTTCCTTACATAATGAATTCCACAGCATTTACAAGACGAGGTTTGTATATAAAATTTAGTAATTAAGCCTTAAAATGATTCTATCTCTATTAGTAATGCTATCATAGTTCATGCATCCCTAATGTCTAAAGATATATTTGATGCTGGAATGCACAGATGGCTTTGATTAGCTCTTTTGTTATCTCCATGAGCCCCAACACTCAGAAAGGATTGTCTAAATAAAGCAGAGATGGTAGCACGCTCGGTACATTCACCAAGGTGACAATGCATTAGAGCAACGGCTGTCGGGCAATCGAATTTGCAGACTGCTGCTCTGGTGCTGCTGCTTATGTTGTAGCTGCCGTGCTGTCCAGCTTCTTACCCGGTCCACAAGGAAATCTCAGGTAAGGGCCACTGCCGATGGAAAAGCAACAACAAAAAAAAATACATATATACATATATATATATATATATATATATATATTCATTTTCAAGACACATGGACCTCAGTTCCCACCACCATGATGCCATGCACTGCTCATTAATGCACTATTCCTCCTTCCATATTTTAATCTCCTGTGGAAACCCATTCCAGAGTGGCCTCTTTAAACCCCATTTGCTCCCTTCACGCTGGCAGATTGGGAGAGTCTGTGATAAGCAAGTTCCAAACGCCCGCTCTACAGTCTCATCTAAATGCAGGCAGCGCGGGTTGACCCGACTTAGTTTCCAACCATCTATTCCGACCAGTCAGCTGCAAAGGCATGTTTTTCTAGCCTTTTGCTGAGAAAACACTCTCAGTGGCAGCCCACTGTGTGCCAGCCCCATGCTACTCAGCGTTAAAAGATGCTAAAGGCGAGTCGCAGGGGTTATCTGTTAACCAGAGAACAGGGCCAGCGAGGTGTCTACGAACCCCAATAGCCGTCTCTCCAGGAAGAGGCCCATGAGAGAAAGCTCAGGGGCCATGGTGCAACACATGCTCAATAAAAGGAGCTCAAGCTTCAGTGAGCGTGCCTCATTGCCCTAATGGAGGTTAGCGGGCATTGAGGGGAAAGTTCCCCCCCTCTTTTTTCCTCTGTCTTTCTCTGTTTTCTAATACTGGGCCAAAGGCATGTGCTCGGGACAACTCAAGAGAGAGACTTGCTGTGGGTGAGAAATGTAAAACGGCTGACAAAACACTTTGTTCTGGAAAACCAAATGCTGGTTTTTCTTCAGCCTCTCCGGCTTCACACTTGCAGAAAGTTAAACGACCTCTGTCAGCCATTGGAATACAAGAAGGTGCCACTGAAGCAGGCATGCAGTGGTTAAAATGCTCTGTTTCTATGGTACCGGAATCATCCTGAACTACTCACTGCAGTAAGGGTTGAGTAGACGACATCATTAGACTCCACGTGAACTCAGTAGATTTAATCTGGTCGTTTTCAGGTATCACTGCTTCCTTTTCGGTTCAACAGATTCATGAAATTCCGATCACTGAGACCTAACATTCCCTCTCCTTCCTTCATTTGTATCCATAATATCTCACGAACCAGTTACTGTTGTCCAGTCATATGCAGTTTAGGCATAAGCACCACTTTCATTTAAAGGACTGATATATTGAGGACAATGTCTGATCTAGGGCTGGGTGATATGGACAAACTCTCACGATATGATATTTGAATGTGATCTTCATTTCTTCTTTATACTCTGTCTCTGCAAAATGTATATGAGAGCACAAATGGCTCCGAAGGGGAACAGCGAAGAGAAGGAGTTAAGAGCAGGTGGTGGAGCAGAAGTGAGGAGCAGAAAAAAAACAGTATTTATAAACTTTATAACTCTGTTATACTTGATGTCGTCTTAGCCACACCTTGCTCCCCATTTTTCCCGATACTGGCACAAATATCGATATATTGCCCAGCCTTACTCTGATCTAGCGACCACGATTTTTTGAAATCAGATCCGCGTAATCCAGATTGCACACAGTCCATTTCTCTCAACACTTTCAAGCGAACGTGACTTTGAATAGTTTGATGGAAAGAGTACCTCATTTCCTTTTCCAGTTGGCTTAGAAACTCTGGCCTTCCTTAATGCGGGACTTTGGATTATCTTCCCCCTTGTCCTCGTGTGTAATTTTCCCTCCCTTGCCTGAGAGGCATACCAAATTCCTCTGAAAATATGCTCAGCATTCAGCAGTGCAGGCCGAAACCCTGAGCTAAGCCTTTTTAGCCTACATCTCAGCACCGGATCGCATTTCCACCAGCTTTACATAATAGTGCAGATTTCTAACACGACACACATAAAATCATATCAATGCCAGCTACACAGATCTGGCCTTACCCTCTCATCATTTTCTATCCTTTTTCTTTTTATATAAGATGTGAGAATGAGAGCTTTGCACATGTTTCCATGCTCTCTCTCTCTCTCTCTCTCTCTCTCTCTCCTCTCACTCTCGCTCTCTCTCTCTCTCTCTCTCTCTCTCTCTCTCTCTCTCTCTCTCTCTCTCTCTCTCTTCCCGTCGCATTTGAAAAATTTGTCACTTCGAAATTGCTAAGTTGAAGATTAGGCTACAGCGGAGAACTCTGTCACAACACAGTCAAATGTGCTCTAATGCACTTGTTTCATTTCCTGACATGGTGAGAACAGGAAGGAGGAAGGGGGACAGTGGGCTGGAAAGACTTGACAGATAATTTCAGGCTTGGCATAAGAGTTTGGGAGGGCCTTCAACAAATAATAGTGCTAAAATATGATCGTGTCTGAAGATATAACACAAAATCCATCATACCTTTCAGCAAATCCATTTAATCCTAAGAAACCGTGGGAAATGCAACACAAGTGGAACAGAAACATGGCCCCAAAAATGGTAGATCTATGTTAATAGGGCTAATTAAGGCGCAGCATGTTACCCACAGTAATGATTTATGCCAGCCGTGCTTATTCAGCGTGAATGTAAAGACACCTATTCATTAAAATGAAGGACAGGTCTGAGAAAAGGACATGGCATATCTCGACATGGTCTCTCTTCAATGTCTCACACTTACCGAAAAAAACAGCCAGGCTAAAATCCCCCAACAAATAGCTGCGAGTTAAAACGGATGCAAAGTAATAAGCTGTTTTTCCTGCCGCTCTGCGGTACAAGCTGCAGGTAATATGGCTAAAATTGACTTCAACGGCTCATTAGGTGGTGTAAGTGAATAAATAGAAGCATCTCCCTTTCCTTATTGTAATTGGGTTCTTGTTCTGTCAAAGGCTCAGCAAATATAGTGGCCAAACAATGGGAAATGACAAAGTAGGAAGCTTTCCAAATGAGCTATTTGCATAATTTACCACTTATTTACACCTTGCAATTACAATGCAAGGTGAGAGGTTCTTAGAGCAGAATGGAGTAGTCATGCAGGAGCTGCCTGGTGCTTAGATGAAGGGCTCCTGAATGATAGAAATGTCAAATGCAAAAAAAAAAAGTTACCGCAAAAGCTGCGGCGGCCGTGACACCGTGCTGACAGTAGGTCAGTGCAGCGAAATGTCTGGCAGGAACCCCTCAGTTACTTTACACTTACCTCCTCCTGCTCATAAAGCTGCTATTGCGTGCCACTATGTTACGCGCTTTTGTCTCAGTCAAACAGAGCCTTATGGTGCCTCACATAGCTCGGAGGCAAAGAGGCCGATTCCTTTGGTGTGGGAGCTACCCCTCACCGTCAGCCCGAGGGTAGCCCATATAACCAATGCAAATGGCAGCCTTTTGTCAAAGAGGTAAATCCCAGCTCCAGCGCTGTCGAGTTACTTCTAGGTGACCAGCAGTTCACATGTGGATAAAGTAAGTACATGCCTTCCAGAGGCTGCAGAAAAGACAAGACCAAGCCAGTGTGATGGCAGATGGCTGCAACACTCTAGTGCTTGATGCGTGCACCAGCCTTGGGTTAACTTGTAAAGGCTGATCTATTATTTAGTGCTGTTTTTTTTTTTTTGTTTTGCTGTGTCAAGGGGCCTTGGGGAGTACCCAAGTTATGCCAGTGATGACAGCCATTTGAGTTCCCAAGTCGGCTTCTCTGAATGTGTCACACTTCTCTTTACTATTAAAGCAGAGCTGTTTCAGCCATAGTTCAATACCATGAAACAACGTGTTTGTCGCCTGCAATGCCTCATATCGGATCATTAGAATTCTTTGATATGCCAAAGCATCAACTTTAATAAACGCATAAGAGTAAAAGAACATATTGCTGTGGTCCATTGAAGACCACGTAGCTGCTCTGTACACTCTGAATGAATAGACCAAAAGAAATGCTCTAAAATGAGTAAAATAAGCTCCTACTTTACACTCACTTCCATTCAAAGTCAAGAGCATTTTTGTCTTCTCCTA
This sequence comes from Acestrorhynchus altus, assembly GCA_034509495.1. NCBI lineage: Eukaryota > Metazoa > Chordata > Actinopteri > Characiformes > Acestrorhynchidae > Acestrorhynchus > Acestrorhynchus altus. The sequence goes on along the minus strand of CM067517.1, from coordinate 11,552,218 downwards.
TAATGTTGCCATTTTGGAGATACATGCTTTTTCATTGGACAACAACAATATACATTCTGTTCGCCAAAGACCTAACGTCCATTAAGAACGAAAGAAATAACCAAACCATGGCCGTGAAACCCTGATTTACATCCCAATACTTTACTGCACCCCTAGTATTGAATGTGTCATGTGACCTGAATCAAAGACTTCTTATACTATGTTAGTACCACCACTACACCAATAAACACCCTACTCCCCAACCAGCAATGTGCTTTTGATAAACAGCTCATTGGGGCATTAGTGACATGTCACATTGATTCATTGCGGCCACACCCAGTAAGCACTCTGGCACATTAGTAGACAACGCTTCGCTTCTTTTCAACGGTGGGTCACTTGGGAATGTTGCATAAACAACATCACAAACAACGCTACACTAACAACAGCTGATAAAACGTATCAATTCCAGCTATTCGATTTTAGCTCTTAACTAATGTGCAGTTAAGATTATGTATCAAAATACTGTTTATCTTCAGGGAAGGCTGATCACATCCCAGTTGCAAAGTACCAGCGTTGAAGCAAAGTCGTTTCACTCTACTATACACCCTTAAAAAGTTATTTTAGTAAAGAATATGCCTCTATATAAGGAAAAAACACTCTAGAACCCCAAAATAGGTTACAAGCCAAACATTTATTTTTCAGAATTATATAACAATTCTATACAACATTATATAACAATAATAGGTGGTGATGATTTCATTGTGTTAAGACTTCTCTATGATGAAAACAATACTTTTATGGGTGGTTTTATGAGGAATATTTGTAAAAACACTTCTATATAGCACTTGGGACAGCTGCATCCTGGTGGTTGGGGAACCAGACTTGTGACTAGAAGATTGCTGGTTCAAATCCCTGAACTGGCAGGGTATGAGTGAAGTGCCCTTCAGCAGTGCACTTAACTCCCCAGTTGCACCCAGTGCACCATGGATAGGGCTGCCCACCACACCAGGCACCTGTGCTCACTACTGTGTGTGTGTGTGTGTGTGTGTGTCACATTCCTTTGTGTACAAGCACAATGGGTCTATGAGCACCTTCACCTTAAAAAGGGTTCCACCACAGTTACGAGTCAAAGGACGTGAACTAATTTACTATTCAAGCACAAGAACTGTTGATAAGACTTTCCGCTACAGCCAGTCCATTGTGCTAAACTATCACTGCGTTCTCAAAGTACCCCCTCAAACACTAGAACGTTCTGCTAAAGATGTCTAAAGTTGGAGACGCCAGCAAATTGCTAGATTCCAGGTCTGAAGCTTAATTGTTAGACCTCAACCGTGAAGCAGTTGTAGCCTATTTCAACAGTCATGACATGGGGTGAAATCTGCCATGACAGGGGCAATGAAGGGAGACCTGCCAGGGCCTACACTAAACAGGAGAAGGCCAACAATAGGAGAGAGGGAGCATGCAATTTTTGGCACGTCAGGCACAATCGCAGGAATAAGCCGTTTGTTGAATCAAATTTTGGAAGACATCTCCAGCTAATCATGTTCTCAAAGAAGAGATCTAACATGTCACAGCGATAAAACGAGCAAGCGTAATGTCATGGATGCCAAAATACAATGAACTACTGTAAGTTGTGGAGCACTGGCAGCAGCATGTCCTCTGCTATATTTTATGATAATGGCTGTCCATTGTAATGGAAATGTGTAGCACAGCTTGCATATGGTTGAGGATGATAAAAGGGAACTCTCAACAATGCAGAACTACTGAATATACACACCGAAAAAGCATTTACAAAAACAAGAATAAGCACTTTTAGGCATTTTATGCAATATAGGGTCATGTTGAGTCATGCAGGATGTTGAGCTACACTGTTAAAAGGCTAAGATCCTTGAGGAACCTTTGCATGTTACTTTACGTGAAACTATGGAGGAACCTTTTAAGGTCCTTCAAAGAGATGAACCTCCAAAACTGAAGAACCTCCAAAAGTTCCTCGCCGAACTTGTACTTTTTACACTGAACAGACCAAAGATGTTTCTTTCTTCTGAGTGCTGACTATGAAGCATCTTTGGCATGTCTTTATGGTGTGCATCTCCTCCGGTAAAGGTCTGTCAGCTCTTTGACTATGGACCATAGTCCCCTGTAGGCCTTGGTAAAAACCCCAGGCAAAAAAAACAAAAACTTTTCACTTCCATCTCAAACTAGTCCTTTAAAAATAAGAAGAAGACACAGAGTTTCGCCCGTGGCTAACTCCACAAGCTACAAAGCATGACCAGCAGGGGCTGCCAGGGCCTCTCTAGTGAGTAGCAATAGTTTTTGAAGCACTCACCGTCAGCAGTTGCAGTGGCAGGAGCATAGATGTTCCCTGAGCCAGTTTTAACTAAGAATGAACTGGGGCCAAACTCATCTTCTGACTCAGAATCCTGGCCAGGCTGAGCCCCACTGTTACCTAGCAACCTTCCCTGGCTCTCATTGGCTGCATGGGAAGGGGGAGGGTATGGGGACTCAACAGGGGAGGAGGAGGAGGCAGATGAGCAATGTAGAGGAGGACCTGTGGACCACAAACAGAGACAACACATCGATAGAACATAAAACAACACACTTCGGAAACAACAGCACTACACTACATCCCAAAAAAGAAAAAAACAAGAGACAAAAGCATGCAAAAGCTGTGAAGAGCCAAAGTAAACACAACAGAGATGGCAGGAATAAAAGCTGTCTGTCTTCTGAGAGGCAGGTTTGACCAACTGTGGAAATTCACAGCTGGAGAAGCATCAAGTCGTTTTGAAAAGAAACAGCAATCAAGGCGGGACCACTCTCTCCAGAAGACAGATAGACTTTGTTGGCAATGCAAACATTTAGATTTGGATACTGGAAGTAATTAGCAGGAAAAATGGAATGTCTTACCCAAGAAAACACTTTTCATTAGAACATTAGAACAAAAAAAAAACAACCCTATTCTTTATTAAATTTAGTTTAAAAAATAATGATCAAATGTATTTTTGTGCTTTTTGAAATGTGTGTTTTTGTTTTACACATTTTTCAAAGATGGGTCAAACGAGTAAGAATTTACTCCATTTTTATTTAAATTTAATAAACAAAAAAATCACTTTTGAAACATTTTACACATTTCAAAGATCTTTATTTACTGTGTAGAAGTGTGGTTTAAAAAAATCTAATCAAACCATCAAAACATTTTTGTATGTTTTATCAAATTATTAAAACCACTGATCAAATGTATTGTTTCACTTTTTGAAAATGTTCAAACATTTATACACATTTCAAAGATATCGAATGAGCTAAATCTAAGAATCAAATCCCTTTTTAGTAAATTTAGTAAAAAATCATTAAGAGGTCAAATACATTTCTGTAAATATTTGAAACATTTGTACACATTTTAAAGATGGTCAAAGGGGCTACATGTAAGACTTTTTTTCTCTTTAATTCGTTTCACTGTAAGCAAAAGTCTTTAAAGTAAGCATCAAATGCCAAAATCAAACATGTGTTTAGTCCTTTATTAAACATTTTGTTCAAATCGGGAATATTATGCAACCATCCTTAAACATTTCAATCTCTACAAATTTGAGAGCTTGCTAACAACAGCAGCAGACTCTATTACAGGCCAATTAGTCTGCCTGCTTAGTCTTACATGTAGCTCTATTACATCCACGATGTAGCACGGTCTCAGAAAGAGTAACAGCACCACACTGTCGTGCAACACAACATAAAGACAAACAGCAAAGTAATTCACAGCAGAATGAGCTCGAGAAAACAACAGCACAAGCGCCACACTCGTGAACACACATTAAAGGGTACTGGGGGGGGATGGTGCTTCCTAATCTGTCCTCCCTGTGTAGAGCTTCTGATTGGGTCAGAACAAGGTTCCTCCACACTCTCTTTCCGTTTCCCCAATTCAAGCGCATTGCACACTTCATCCCTTCATGGGGAGTCAAATCCCAGTAGTGGCTCTAATAAAATGGGATTAACATCCAGTGCCAGTCTCAGACGTGCTGAAAGAACAGTGCTTAAGTAACATCACTGCAACAAGATCAGCCATCGGTCCGAAGCCCAGTTCTCTAACTCGTCTCCATCATCCCGTCGTGTTCATGCCTCAGCTGAAAAGTAGAGATGATCAGAATCTGAACGTGACAAATCAGTGACGTTGCACACTGCGGACAGAAAGGGTGTAATTATCGCACCAGTGTGTTGATGTACAGCTCACTGACTCCGAGATGATTAAGAAACAATTAGTGAAATTAATGTCGGGCACGAAGACGGCCGTCTGACTAGCCAATCTAACTGTCATTGCTCAGGCGCCGCGCACCATCTTCTGATCACACTTGATTTGCCAATGCCCTGCGAGTCATTGTTAAAAGCATTGATCATTTCAAACCAAGCTTAACCAAGTGCACGCAGGAAAAAAAAAAAAAAAAGATAATGAGTAATCGAAACAAACAGCGCAAAATTCCTGCCAAAAACCAACATAAATAAATAAATAAATAGAAACAGAACAGTCGTTCTGCGGAAAGGATCTACATCCACTGTACAAATGTGCCAGGCCAAATTAAAACTGGAAAGTAACTGAGTGCAGTTTTCAGAGTAAGCTATCCTACGCACTTATAATGAGGGTTCTTCAAGGGTTCTTCAGTAAATAAAGTGGTTCAGTATAGCACCATGAACAGAGATGGACAGAATCAAGGGTTCTTTGCATCTTGAAAGGATTCTTCGGATTGATGGAGAACGCGCTGTAGATTGTTCCATGCAGAACCTTCTAGAAGAAGTTCTATACAACACCAAAAAAAGGGTTATGATATTGTTACAATGCAAACTATATAGAACCCTCTGGCTCAGAGTGGCTCAGGGGTCTAAAGCGGTACCACTATGATCTGGATCATAGTTTGAATAGCAGGATCGTGCTGCTTGCCATTGGCAGCTAGTGGATGGCTGTAGTGTTGATGGACTTCAAACTTATGATTTCTGTCTCTTGACAAGCAGGCAGTTAGACAGTTGCTCCACTCTGGAGCTGTGAAGCTGCATAAAATTCAGTTTCCAAGAAAGAATGGAAAGTTCGAAAGTTCAAATCCTTGCAAGGGCTCAGCACCCCACTGTCAAAAGCCTCCCAGCCTGGGGTCGTTATAGGCCGAGTGGTGACCTGTAAGCAGAGGGGGAGGGACACACTAAACATCTCACGCCAAAAAGTTCACCTATTTACTAACGTTTTGAAAGTCAATTGAAAACGTACTGTTGACCAAAGTGAAATGCAGCAAAACACGAGTATAGACGAAATCGATTTAACTCAAAAATCCCTCTCTGTAATCAGATACTTTATCATTTTAAGCTGACATTCATTTACATTTTACAGTTCATTATGCAGAGTCATTATTCTACCTCCTTCCAGCTCATTTTCAACTGTGCCAAAACACTTCTAACTTCCCGTGAACACATTTTTCTCCGGAGCTGAACTGTAGATTAAAGTCCTCCAAGAAAGTACTGAAAGTCATAAGCGAAACACTCCGCATTTACATACCTGCGCACAGCTAGGCAAAGAGAGAGCGTTTGTCTTGTGGTCAAAGGCTGGGCTGTGGCTGACTGTGTTTAATTACGTTAACCCAGAGTAATTCATTCTCATTGCATCCACTTACTGAGGCACCAGGAGCCAAAGAGCTGCAGGAGTGCGTGCATATGTGCATGCATGCGTGTGTGGGTGTGTGTGTGTGTGTGTTCAGGTGAGCAGAAAACCTTCCCGCAGGGAAATCAAATTTTTTTTTTTTAACGTGGGTCAAAGAAATTTCACTAGCTTATCTTATACGAGCTACAGTTCTATCTGACGCTCGTATTCCTGCTATGAATTCATTATCCGACTCGTTCTGTTCCGTGAAAATAGGAGATGCTCAGCCTAATTGTATGCAGCTTGTGGGTACAGCTGTATCGCAATGTAATAAAAATAAACCGTACTTGACCTCTGCCTCCTTGTGATTGATTAGTTTAATTATGCGCTAACCAGTCAGGCCACTCTGTGTGAACAAGAACAAACAAACAATATCTTGCGAGCCTGCAATTCTGGGAGCATAATAAATATATATATATTTTTTTTTATGTATTGAGTGACTGGGTGGCACTGTTTCAGAATGATCCAGCTCTAACACACCCAGTTCCTCCTCAGCAAAGGCTCGTCAGTTAGCTCATTAGTTGGAATTATGGGAAGCATTAAAACCTGCTGGCCAGTGGTACTCCAGGACCAGCACTGAGAGCCACTTGTCAGGACTGGACAGAAGCGAGACACCACTGTTGTACGTGATTCCAAAGCCATTGACCCTATTGAGTCTGGAGAGCTTTAACAAAGGGGATGGAGGTGCATCACTGATGCCTTATTAAAAATCTGTTTCCACAGTCTATGCTCTCCTCGAGGACTGGCCTTGAGACAAAGCTCTTGAGTCACGGACTTGGCCAAGGCCTCCTCTTTGAATGACAAAGATTTCATTTTTATTGGATGAGCAAATTTATTTATTTCATTTATTTTATTTGTGCAAACTTGCTGTTCGTGTTTGAGTGATGAAAACAGAACAGCCCTTATAAAGTCCACAGGTAATAGGTTATGGCTGGCTGTGGCCACTGACCACTGGTCAGAAAGCTCCACGCTTTCCAAGCCAGAGACAAAAAACCCGCTAATTAATTTGTTGAGTCTCAAAGGTGATGGAGCACGAGAGCAAACCTCCACAACAAAATATTTCTGTAGCTTTAATAAAAAATGCAAGATAAATCATCCTGCAGGTAGGAGCAATAAAACACCACCCTTGCCAACAAACAAGTAAATAAGTTCATCTCAAATAGTGCTGTGTTCCTGTCAGATGGAGTTGGCAACCCCTAGTTGATGTCCTCCATAATCAAAGCCAGGCTGCAGCAATAGCTCTGATCGCCCTCACTTTGTCATTAGCCGCAGCGGTGGAGCACTGCGCGAACACACACTCACACCTCTTCGTCAGACAGCCTCTCACCTGGGGCTTGCCCTTTAAGCCCAAGCATGATTGCAATGCTCTGAGGAGCCCAACCCTGCAGACCACCCAAGAAAACCCAGGACTCTCTCTGTGCTCAAAATTCACCTGATTAAGTGACACGCCAAACAAACAGGAGTCGTCGCTTTGCAGGTCTACAGAGGTGCTGCGGTCGCCACGGCAACCCCACTGTATCCCACCTTCTCCCGAGAGGCGCGGCCAAACGCGTGAAGTGAAATGCGAGGGCAAGTGGTACAAACAACAGGGGGCGAGCATTCTCTCACTCTCTCTCTCTCCGACCCAGCACGACTGCTATAAAGTCAAAGACGTGGGCCTTCTTCAAACACACTGCTTCCTCCATCTATACCAGCAGCGGCTCGTGACATGACAAATAGCGTCTCAGTCAATGATGCTTTCAGGCAGTAATGCACACCCCACGTGTTCCCTAGTCTCACGGAGGACTCTGCAAATGATGTCATCGAAATCAATAAGTCTGCATCATACAGAGTGGTTCATATCATTACCCTGAGATAAATGAAAGGGTGAAAGGGTGATACGCGAGCGCAGAGAATAATAAGGCTCAGTCTGTTGACATACAGATCAAATCACAATGGGAAAACTACCTGACAGCATTGTTATATAGCAATGTTTCCTTACAATAACAGCTTCGAAATGACAGTACGTGGACAAAAGTATCGGGACACCTGCTCATTCACTGCCCGCTTTTCCACAGAAGGGGCCAAATGGTTCTTCAGGCTTCAGGTATTGAGTTTATCCCATGTTTGTTAGAGTAACTGTCTCAGCTGCTTAGGAAAGGCTTTCCACTAGATTTTGGAGCATTGCTGTTAGGATTTGATTGCATCCAGCAACAGCATTAGTGAGATCAAAATGCTGGAGGATCACCACCCCGCCTCATCCCCAGCTGTCCTACTCAGGCAAGTTTCCAACAGGTTCGTGTTTATCTGCTCCGGAGTGCATGCGGTTGGACATATATGTGTACAACAGTGCGGGGGGCAGTTTCAGGGTGGTGTGGTTATGTTAAGAAGTTAACAGTGTAAACGCATTGTCGATTTAAACCTAACCCTTCAACTAACCCCAACCTTAACCATCAGTAAAATGTGACATTCAAAGGTTGTGTGCCTCCAGGAGGGCAGCAAGCCCCATGTGATTCAACCTTCATCTTTGGGGATATGAAAGAATGGGTTCTGTGCATTTGGGGAAAGAGTGCCAGTATGAGCATAGGAGGACATGGTGATTTGCAAACAGGTCACAAAAAAAAAAAATTGTAAATAAGTAGGTTATATAGAACCTACAGAAACGTGTACATTTACACATATGAAATAGGAAGTTGTATTGCCTGGCAGGTGCATAGATTTGTTCAATTCCATCACCAGCACACATTATTTAACACATCATAAAGTGACGATTTAACCAGGTGTTGGATCATAACTACATATAATACTGCTCCCATGAGGAGAGCTTTGGAGATGCTTTAATGAATAATCATAATAACTATGTTAATGTTGTGTTTAGTATTAATAATATCAGCCATAATTCATATTTTCTGAGTAAATAAACAATAATGGCCCAAATAAGAATCTTTAAGTGCCTAAAATCTTAAAGGCACAGTATTATAAATAGCTTGGTCAGTTATAGTTATTTGATTTTCTTAAATGAATTACAGTTATATACAACTGCACAAATGTCATAGAATGACGTGGATGGACCTCAGGGAGCAAAATAGAACAAAAAAACGAATATGGGCCCATAAATGTGGCCAAAACTGCTGCACCCCTATAGAGAGTCTTTGGTGATCAAAAAGAGAGAAAGTCTAATTGAGTCAACAGGGTCACTTAATATTGTGTGCTTATGTGTTAAAAGTCACCTGGCAGGCATCAGTATGTTCCTGGCCAGCGTGCGGACTGGGGGCTTTGCTTACTGGGTGAAAAATGCTCTGCCTTCAGCGGACTGTTTCTGAAGAATGCATGTTGCATATGCATGAAAGCAGAAGAGTTCAGTGCTTAAGAGCTGAAAGCCTTTTCTCCACCTGAAGGGCAACGGAGCTGCACTAGCAATGGGATAAAACACAGGAAACACACCTTCCTCTGATCCCACAGCAGCCAGTATGGGAATTTGTTCTCTGAGCACTGAAATTAGCATCATCACACTGTGCATATTTTTATTGTGAGTAATTAAAATGCAGTTGAATTTTCCTTCTGCGTGGAGGTACAGGCTAGTTGGTAAATCTCCTCTCCACGGCTCTGCAGAGCTCTGCATAGCTCTGCATATAAAGCGCTCGTCTTATCGCCTGTATAAACAAAAGGTGTGGTATTTATCTTAGATTATAGAGCAAACTGAAGAAATACGGCCGCACATCTTTACAAATGCGAGCACTTGGGCGAGATACCATAGATGCGTGACTTCCTGTTGAAGAGGAGCATTATCTGTTTGTTCAAGGATGAAGCCCAAGGTGTGATCTAGAAAAGGCGTGCTTGCTGCAGACAGGGAAAGCGGGGTGGGAACAACAAATATCTCCGCGTCTCACCTCAGAGGTGGCAAGGACATTAGATGTACAACTGCAGACGCCAGTACAGATAAATAACAACCATGGAGGATCATACGGCCTGTGAGTTAGTACTGCACATCAGCCCTCCTATTGACCTCGGGAACAACAAAATAAGTTGTGCAACCAAGCCCAAGAATAGGTCACACCTACAGAGCCTGACCTAGCACAACAACACAGGCTTGTGTTCCAGTAGTGAGTCCTACATGTGGAGTTCAACCTGTAGTTAACCTTCCACTGCAGTGGCTTTTACACGAGGCCTGGCCTTTACTGTGCAGCCCTGACTTCTCTAAAGTAAACAGCCAAAGCCAAGCTTTAAACCACGGCATAATTATAATATTCAGCAGTGGGCACATTCTCACAAAATGGCTTAAAGCTGCTTTTGTCGAGATTCAAGAGCCGACAACCTCCAGTGGTTAAGCAGATGAGCACTGGAACAATCTCCCATTTCTAATCATGCACACAAAGCACGGCTCTAAGACTTTATCTCATCGTCTAATTATGCTCCAGAGCATGCATCAAACTGTATCTTGGGGGTGTAACGGTGTTAGCACTGTACCCTGATATTTGGTGCTGTCCTCTACTTCATGGTGAAATTATAAACCTATAAACATTCAGAATTTGTCTTCCCGCTATAAAAATAGTTAAACATTTCTTACCCAAACGAATTGACATTATAGAGATGGAGGTGGAGTAATGGGAAACTAAGGAGATGGGGTACAGTAATGAGGCATTAAGGAGACTGGGTAGAGTAATCAGACACTGAGGAGATTGTGAAGGAGTAATGGGGTGTTGAGATAGGGTGCAGTAATGGAGTGTTATAGAGATGAGGAGACATGGTGGAGTAATTAGGTACTGAGGAAATATGGTGGGGTAATGGGCTGTTGAGAAGATGGGATGGAGCAATGGGACGTTGAGGGGATGTGGGTGGAGTAATTGGAATTTGAGGACACGGAGGCAGAGTAGTGGGACGCTGACGCGTAGATGGAGTAATTGGGCACTGAGGAGCTGGGGTGGAGAAACAGGAGGTTGTGAACATGGCGGTGGAGTAATGGATCATTAAGGAGTGTCAGTGTAAACACAGAGAATCTGCATCCTGAGAGCAGTTTTCAGACAGGCTTACTCAGTCATGTAATACACATGCACCTGATGTCATTGCGAAATAAGGATTGTTCTGAATGAGGGAGATCAGGATGAGGAAACTGACCACTGCTCCTTTAAAACCATTTGTAGCCTGACGAATCATTCAAACCTAGGAATCATTTTCGTTGCCGTTTCGCACAATGAAAGTGCCGATGTTAATTAACCAAGTGCTTACCCTGACCCTCTTCTGCCCAGAGAGGGCTGCAATGAACTCCGGTGTTCTTAATGACCACCACATTAACACGAGTCTATGACTAATCACAATTTCTGGACAGTTCTAATAGCTGCTCAAATGGCAGAGCTGTGAATGAATAATTATATACTCAGATATTCAAGGTCATTCCTAATGATCTGATCCGTAAATTAAAGCCACTGATTCCACAGAATTCCAGTCAAAACAAAAGCACCAAAACTACACTATCTCCCATCATCAACTACTTCTCCATGCACAAATCAGACACAAGTCGGAGGGTGTTTAGGAGTCATACTGAGGTTTCGGGCCACGACAGCTTCTGCAGGAACCTCGGCTTTCAAACCGGCTTTCCCCGCACCAGTCTAGCTCAGCGGCAGCAGTGCTATGTGAGATTAAATGTGGCGCACCCCTCTCCATCACCGCCTTTGGCTTGGATTTACCATCACAGGGTCGCGCCATGAAAGTGCTAAAATGTCCTCAGTGACAAGAGCATCCGTCTCTCAGAGCAGCCCCTGATAGCTCAGCAGTGGCAAAGCGGTGCTCTTCTTATAGAGAGACTATACAGTAAAATATACTCCCTTTAAAGGAGATTCACTGTTATGCGTTGTGGGTTTTACTGCATCAAATCTATTCAATTGTGTGATCTATATCAGATTTACCTCACAGGTATTAATTTGGTAAGTTTCAAAATCATCTATGATCATGGTGATTTTATATATATATATATATATATATATAAAATATATATAGTGGGTAGCACTGTTGCCTCACAGCAAGAAGAACCTGGGTTCGATCCCCGGGTGGGGCGACCTGGGAAGTTTCTGTGTGGAGTTTGCATGTTCTTCCCGTGTTCGCGTGGGTTTCCTCCGGGTACTCCGGTTTCCCCCACAGTCCAAACACATGCATGATAGGTGAATTGGTGACTCTAAAGTGGCCGTATGTGTGCGCCCTACGATGGACTAGCACCCTGTCTAGGGTTGTTTCCCGCCCTTGCGCTCAGAGTTGCCGGCTGGGCACCGGCTCACCCGTGACCCTATTCAGGAATAAGCGGTTTGGAAAATGAATGAATGAATATACCATCTTCTTAGATGGCAAGAAAGGCATTTACATATATACATATTTAGCAGCTCCTCCACACCCCTATAGCATTTAATATTGTAATAATTTGCAAATAATATATAAAACCCAACATCTTTATTAAAACCCCACACATACCAAGATCAAAAATGCAATTATATGTTATTATATGTTATGCTAGTATGTATTACATATTTGAATTTGAATACATTTTCATGTTGATTATTTATATTGCCTTGGAAATGCATTGGAAATGTATCACATTTTTGACTACATCCCTACTGAAAGATACAGCTCAAGTGGACCAGTTTCAAATCATCTAAGCAGGTCTTTGATGGTCAATGTGGCTGAAAAGCTGTTCAATCAGATGAAAACATACCCTATGCTGGTAGACTAGCTTATTAACCAACTCTTGTGTATTGTGTGTATGATTTTGGTCGTGCTAGTCATGCTGGTTGATCAGTTTGGTCTTGTTGATCATACTGGTCAACCAACTTGGTCATGTTTAGTCACACTGGATTTCTAGCTTGATCATGCTTGTAGACCAGCTGAACCATCAGACTTAAACGATAACATACCTTGTGTTGGTCAAGAACTAAGCTGGTCAAGCAACCTTCTTAGATTATTATATTACAGGGACATTATTACAGTATTAATTACTACATTTTAAATGCAAAGTCGAGAATTCAAGACAATTCACAACTTAACAGCTTTTAATTATTTTAATAAAGAAGTGCATTAATTATTAAGTGAATTCAATTTAAATAAATATCTCTCATGTTTCCACATTATCTGCACTTAGCTACACTTAAATGTCTAAAATTCCAAAGGTAATTCACACCGCATTTCACATCTTCACTCTAAACAACGAAGCACATTGGGCTACACATTAGGTTTTCTACTCTGAGCATCTCCATGCACACCCAAGCAGCCTCAATAAACCACACACATATTGGAAGGAAGTTTGAAAATGGCTTTTCAAATGGAACATCATTGGAAAAATCATAAATTTTCCCTGACAAAGCCATCTAACAGCACACAATCAATAATGTAATATTTGAGTGGCAGTATAATGTATGAGAACATTGAGAACGAAGGGTGAGTACTCAAATGTTTTCTTTTATAGACATCAATGTGGAGAAAATGGAAATTATCGCCCTGTGTAATAAAATAACGTTTAACAACCGCAGAAAAGGTTCCTTTCAGCACAGCCGCCCACATTTCAGTTCGCTCTGCTGAAGAACACCGGGGACGGGTGACAACTCACCTATTACCGTGGAGTGGAGATGCAAAAATGCTGTGTTTAATAAATTTCAATTCATGTAGTTTTGAAAAAATGCGGCTACCACCGAGTGCCCTGCGAGGCTGATTCTCCATAATATACTGCATGCTATTATTTTCCCATTCGACCACTTTTAACATTTATGTGAAACAAAAGTCCTGATGACCGTTTTTTTTCCCCCAATCTCTCTTTATTGCCTAAAATTACACAAGCTATTAATGTTACTGCACCTTTAACGCTGGTCCATGTAAATTACTTCTGATCGACTGTCATGTATTATGCTTATTCTTACTGTAACTTCAATGTGAATCAGTGTCCTAAGCTACACTAAGCTGAATAGGCAGATGAACAAGCAGACATAATATTGTAAACAACATGTACCTCAAACATGGCAATAAAGCCTTTCTATTGGTCTGTTCATCCAGAATTATTTACACAGTCTACAGCACAGCTCTGTAGTTCAAACCATGGAAAAAGCCAACATGGACAAGTAACATGGAGATACATGGTTTTCACTGGACAGCAGTGATATGTAAATACAAAAGGTGAAATTGTAAAGATTGGTTTTCATATATAGAGTGAACGAGGAACCTTTTTTTCACCCCTTTAACACCTTGAATCCTAGCTTTATTATTTCTAAGAGAGAAACTATGAATTATGAATCATTTGGTGACTGTTTACTAAGCAGATTTTGAGTCTCAAAGGGCTCTACTTTAGGTCCCACGAATGTGTGAATAAATTCTGTAAATTTTGAGTAAACTATCTTTAAGGGGGGCTTTTTTATGGGCAGTAAAATAGCTATTAATAACAATTAATCAAATTAAAGCATTGCTCCGAGAATATCACAGACATCCTATCTGTTTGTACTGTAAAACCCTTTGAGAGTGTACTGAGGCCTAAGAAGAAGCAGCCAGCACACAGAATATCGGAAATTGTGGGCAGCAGCCACGCTGAAGCCATAAAAATCATCCAGCAGAAGACTGGCCATATACAATAAAAATCGTAAATATGGATGGTCGGCACTGAGTAGACTTCAGCAATATAACCTGAGTGTGGTGAGATACTGACTCATAAACAAACTGCTATGGTCAGAAGCTGCCAGACAGCAGTGAAGCAGTGTACAGCACTCAGACAGTAAAGTCCAGGTTTATGTGCTTCCACTGGCCCCAAGCTCAGCAGACTGCTGCTCTGCAGAAATCATCACTTTAACCAAATGGGCAAAAAACCTCAGCGGACTAAATGCAGACGCAGCAGGCTCTCCTCTTCTGAAAAACAGGTGCTTTCCCTCTCTGTCTTCCTCAGGCATCTGGTCTTTCCTCACCTTCTCCCTCCTTCTCTTAGCTCCAGTTTTCTCTTTTTCGAGGGATTGTGGGACTCCTCTTTGTGGCCCCGCGCCGTGCTGAAAGGCGCCATATGCTCGGCTGTGTGGTGGCGGCCCAAGGCTTCAGTGAGCAGATTGAAGCCCAGGAACTGAAATCAAAAGAGCACCGGATGTTTTCCTTTTTTCTTTTTCTGGCTTCTTTAATACCATCCAGGACCCAAACCTGACATGAATTTGTGTAGGTTTCACACAGCTGCTACTAAGAGAAGGGTGTCAATCAATAAAGCCACAAATAGACCTCGGAGAAGAGAAACATGCTAAATCAGTTACTGTCAAGATTGAAAGGAATAGAAAACTTGGAGCCAAGCCAACAATGAGAAGAAATAGATCAAGCATGATTGCTGATGTTGGAACAAAGCTGTAAGGGAGGTGTACAAATGTCAGAATGTATGTGCTGCTCGAAAATAACCTGTATAATCTTATACTATAACTGTATAATGTGAAAAATAAAGGTGCCTCTTTGAGTGCCCCCACAGAGAAGCCATCTTTGAAACTGGTAAAGAAACTCTACACTGAATTTTATTGGGAAGCCTCCCACTGTGTTCTGGTCGACTTCCTCTGATTTAGGTTAAGTGTTCTTTCTGAAAAAAATTCCCAGCCAAAAAAGACCAGTCATTAGTACGGGTGGGTTTAAAAAATCAAATCAATCTTCATTTTAACGATTCAATAATTAAAGATCTTTAAGCCTCTGGAGCTGACGGGAGAAATCTGAAATTTCACAAGCAAACTTGATTAATTCAGTTAATTTTGTTCCTAGAAATATAATAAACACTACTGCTACAACAACTACTTAGCAACAACTGAGCAACCACCTGAGACATCACATCAAACACATAAGACACCACAGCAACTGCCTAGCAACCACAAAGCAACTCCACAGCAACCACAATGCCTGTATATGGAAACCACTTAAGCTGCACAATCATTCTAGGTTTTTTGGAAATGGACGTCCTATAAATCACTGATGTTCTTTAAAGTGTACAGACATTCATTTTTGTAATATGATTATTATTATTATTATAGTATTATTATTATTATTATTATAGTATTATTATTATTATAGTATTATTATTATTATTATTATTATTATTATTATTATTATTATTATTATTATTATTATTATTATTATAGTATTATTATTCCAGATTGCAGCATGGATTTAGATCTGTTCTTTGGATATTATTGGAGTTATTGATGCCAAGTGCCCATCAAAGATGTGACCCACATAACATTTGTTTATGTCAAAACAACATTAAAATATAACAATGTCTGAACCAAGGGAACCAATGGACTCCACAGACTCACCAATGCATTGATTTCCTCGCTGTTTTCCGCATAAAAATAAAAGAACTCCAAATTCAAAAATTATAATATTACATCCACAAAGGTAAAGGTTCTATACCATACAGAGCCACAGATCCAATCCAAGATCCATTCAGGAAATATGTATCCAACCATACATCCAAGCCAAGCATCCAATTTTAGATCCATTTAGGAATCTTCATTTAAAAAAAAAAAAGAAAAGAAAAAAAAAGAGAGACACTTGAATTACAACCAGAATTGCAGCATTATTCTCGTACAAATATCCTGTAATGTTTCATACATAACATTCTCCTGATGAGAGTGCCGGCTCAACTGTGATTTCTGCACTGCTAAACCCTCATCACTCTTCACGGTTGAGCTCTAAGACCAAAAATGTGGGCCTGATCTTTCCTCATACCCGCTGTCACTGTTTACACTGGTGTGACAAGACAAGGGCTGACACTGCCAAAATCCCCCATGAGGTAGTCCATTCAAACATTCCCTGGAGTTCCCTTTGTTCCAGGATGAGAAGCGTAGCCTTGCCTCTTTCCACTCGCTCTCTCGGGGGTCCTGCTATCACACTCGTGGTCTAAAGTGGCACAAATCTGATTTTTATATTAAATGTCGCCCATTTGATTTCAGCCGTGTGAACACAGATCTGATATTTCAGTCCAGTTTCATATGTGATTAATAGAATTTCGATCAGATACGAGGGGGCAATAGGACAAGGAATCATAATTAGATCACTGTGCATGTCATTGGTGTCAGTATATGGAGCTGTCAGTGTGTCAGCAGTGACTAACAGCTGCTTTTATTGAGGATAAAAAGTGAGCAGACACATTCCAGGGCAAAGGTCTTTGCGAACATGCATGTGAAACAAGGCCAGACATCAAGACGTATAGAAGGAAAACAGGAATTGAGCAGCTCACCTTGTTTACATGGTGGCATTTTTGCATAATAAACTGCCTTCAGCACTATGGGCCACAAAAACCGACACTAACGTTAGACATGTTTAAGCACAACTGTTTCTTCTCTACTGGCTCTAAACAGACTGATAACGAGAGACATTACACACACACTCAGTCAGCACACTGTATTTATCATCAATCTGCAGGCAAGTAAGCTGGCGTGATAACCATTAACTCAGCCTCTCAACCAATCGCAGCAACACACAAAAATCACCCTGCTGCCCATCACGGCCTTCCTACACTTTGGCTGGCTGTGCAGTTCTGTACTGAAGTTTGCTGATAAACTGATAGACTTTTGGTAGCCAGTCTTTTAGTGAAGCCCCAGTCAGCAAAAGGACAAACTAGGCTGAAAGAGTAGGTCAGGGAACCAGTCTTGTGACTGGAAGGTTGCCCGTTCGATTCCCTGAACTGGCAAATGCCCGTGTGATCCCCCTCCCCCAACACAAAAAAAGAGTTACGAGCAAACTAATTGGATGTGTTTGTTGACGTGCAGGACTTTATCCATAATCAGGGTGACAGAAGCATGTTTACTGGCTCTCTTTTTTAAAGGGCGGGGCCATTCGGGTAGAAGAGAAGGGGTATTTTCAGCATTCAAATATTATTTTCTCCATATATTTATTCAGCTTTCACAAAACTCTGTTTCTACTGTCCACAAAAAGATTTCTACTAGATTGTGGAGCTTTGCTGTGAGGATCTGACTGCATTCCATGTCACTGAGAACAGGATGCTGGATGATCACCATCCCACCTCAACCCCAACTCCACATCCTAACTGGCAATTAGGTTCATTTATCCAAGTCCTATTCAGCTGGCAATGCTCCTCCACAGCGACTAGATTAGCTGTGTGTGTGTGTGTGTGTGTGCAATTGCACATCTGTGTCAGCAATGTGTACAACTTAATGCAGCTGAATACATTCAATAGAAGGAGTGTCCTCAAATATTTGGTGTACTTCTCCTCAGCTCTCGGATGACCGATTTCCCACCCCGTACAAGAAACGTCTGCGTTCCGAAGATGAATGTGGTTTTTAACGCGGACATAACCATGGCACTGGCTCGGATTCATGTGGGAGTTCTTCCCTCGCGCAGAGAGAGTGTGTCTCCTCTCGCCCAGCGAGTGGCCTAAAAACAAGCCTCTAATCGCCTTCACGCCTACTCTGCACAACTCTCCAGACTGGCTCCTGCATCAAAGGGAGCGGGGCAGTGTTAATCAGTTAAAAACACATGTTCCTCCTGCTTCTGCTGTCAGCTGCCACCCGAGCAGAGAAACTAACCCCAGAGTTCACAACAATGCTAATAGTGGATAATTATCAACTTTTCTCCCCCGACGCACTTTCCACTGCGCCTCAGCCGCACATGGATTTTGCTCTTAAATCAACACAAAAGCATGAATAAATAAAGGCTTTGTGCTTTTTTTTTTTCCCTTGCTTTCTGTGGGACAAGTTAAGAGCAGGGAAAACAAGGCGAGCTGAAAGTTTACTTTAAGCACACGAGAGCCTGGGATTGTACACTGCTCATTAAAGGGCTACATTCAGCTGGCCCGGGGCGGCACTGAATGAGGATGGCACCATCCTGGTACCCATGATGCCTCTGTGCAGCGCATGCCTGGCCTAATAAAACGTTACAGCATACCCTGCAGACAGATGCACACTCCGATCAAAGGAATAAAAGTGACTCTAACTCGCCACTTATGGAGAAGCCGAGTTAGAAAACTTTCCTCTGCAGAAGGATGTATGAAGTGAAGCACTGATTAATCGCTGTGTATTCAAGGGAAGGGCGTCACGTATAGGCAAAATTAAATGCAGCGCACATGCGCCGAGGGCATGCTTTGCTTGCAAGGCACTCCCATTGTGTCTAAACATCTGATAACAAGACCGATCTGTGTCTCCTCTTGCTGTTGCCATGGTTTAAGATCATCCAGGGAGAGGCTATTGATCCATTCTCCCCACATTTGTGCTGAGTCCATCACAAAAGAAGTGAAATTTCCTTCAAACGGCTTTGCGTACACATGAATTAAGATAATAATGCTTCAGTCTACACAAATGAGACGCTGCCAACGTTACTCAGCACAAAAAGTCAGGTCTAAAGGGGTTGTTTAATACGTGGTGATATAGGTTGGTTGATTGATATTACTGAAAGAAAGCAATGAGGCATCTTCTGTGGCTTTCTGTCTTAAACAGAACACATATCAAGTTATCAAAGAAATGACCAAGAATGACCAAGCACTAAGCACTGAGGCCTGCTTACACACTGTGCGGGTCTCTGCTCAAAGTCTTGGAACAGTGAACCAATTCTTTTGATACAAACAGTGTGACACATTCCTTATCATTTGAGTGGCAGAGCTCCTTTGATTGACGCAAAGCTCCAGCGCAGATACCAGAATCTGTCTGGCTTGGGAACTGACATGTCCTGTCAAGTTGGCGATCAGGTCGTAGTGACAACGCGGTAAAGAATGGAGTCTCCCAAAGTGACACAGTGGTTTTCCATGAGGTGTGGCGAAGAGAAAATACATCAAGGCCACGGGTTAATATATTGAGGCTCAAGGTAATATCTTGTGGCCACAAGATAACATTTGGGGTCTACAAGATAATACAGGGTCATGTGGCTGATGGAACTTAATTAGCCTAGTGTATTATCCTGCATATCAACCCCGGCATATCAAAAAAATAACCCCCAGGTCACCTTAGGGGCTCTATAACAAAGATTTACTGACATTCACTGGACAAACAGTTTCCCACAGTGACATGGTTGTCATTTTTAATAAGGCCTGACATCAAAAAATATATTGACACCACAAATTGATCTACTGAAATACCCTGATATACCATGAAATACATTGACAGGCCAGAATTCATGGCATAACCATATGTAAGCCGGTTATGGCTGGGGATCCACACACCTATGTAAGCTGTGAGGTGTTATCTTCTGAGTCAGAGCACTGTCCAGAATGCTCGTGGCAAGGAGACACGATAGTGGGTGCCATATGGATCTCACTTTCCATTTCCGTGGGCATATCACATTCCTCAAACCACAGTGTCATGTGTGTACCAGGCAAACAACTCCGACAATCACATTCAGTGCAGGAAGCTCCACACAAATATCCCATGCAGCTCAGTGCACTGTTCCTTAGCTTCCATAGGATATAGATATCCACCGGAGTGCCTCTGCATACATCACAACACCAGAAACAACGCCTCATCTGGGCTCATGAGGTCATTAACTGGAACCTAGAGGACTGGCTGACGGATAGACTTGTGTGTAGTGGAGAACCCATGAAACCACGGACCCCGGAAGTCAACAAGGCACTGTGCATGCTGGTGGTGGTCTCATGTGACTCCTAGAATCTTGGTTTGGGGTCTCCTAGGTCACTTTAAGGGGGTCTGTCAAAAGACTTGATGACATTCATTGGAAAAACAAAGGTTCCAATCTCATCTGTTGGTTCTTGTCAAACGTGAGCAAATTACAATGTTTCCCAAGGTGACATGATGGTTATTGATGATTATTGTCAATAAGGCCCTGATACGAGATCACAAAATAATACACTGATTATATAAACAATAGAGTGACAATATTCTGTCTCCATGAGACAATACATAGTGGACACAGGATGACATACAGTATTTAATCCATATGGCTACTAGAACCCTAACTAGTGGATTCAGCTTATTATCATGTAGGCAAGCCTTTTTAAAAATAACCCCAGGTCAACTTGGGGGCACCATAATAAAGATACAATGACATTAACTGGAAAAACAGTTTGCAATCTGGTCCTTTGTTTCTTGTGCAAAAAGGCCTGCCTTTGATTTATACACTGTTCCTGTTAGGTCCACTCCTGGACCTGCTAATGAGTGCTATTGCACTAGCTCATTACAGATAGTTCTGCCAGTTTGTTTATTTCTTATCAGACTTTTGTTGATGAGGCTGGGGCGAAGCCATCTTTTCTAGTCAGCACAAAAGCTGTCGTGTCTGTGAGCGAAAATGGCAGAGCAGAGGCAGTGTTCTCTCCTTGCTCTCTATCTCTCTCTCTCTCTCTCTCCCTTTCTCTCTTTTGCTGTGTAAGCGGCCCTGTTCCGAGGCCAGGGCGTAGGACACAGCTTGTGTGTGACCTGTAAAAAGCGAGCAATCCATACACCTGAGATAAGGCTGCTGCCCTCGAAGGGGACAGTGCTACTTTGTGAGGACCTCTGGGGGAGAAAGGAGAAAAAGAAATAGAAGAAAATGAAATAGAACGGGGGGCAAATCAGCCCACTCCAATGCCAGCCATTTTCTCTGACACGCGGCAAACTGGGGTCTCACACACTCGGCTTACAATAGGAGAAACGTTTCCAGGAGTGAAGGTTCACTGATTCCAACACCTCTTAATGACTCTGAGGCATAAGGTTGAGCTCTAGAGCTAAATTGACATCTTCTTTTTTTCCTTTCTGCCATTCACAACCTTGCTCTAGGTCATGCTGTAATGATGGATTTGTCAGTATTGGAGTTGGCGTGTCACCTTACGGATGTACTGTTACAGTATAATGCATGTAAAAACTATAATGCCAATATTAAACCACTAACATCTTCCCTATTCGACTGTCCTAAATGGTTGCTAGACAGAGACAGCTCTGGCCAGCTACTCACTGCCGCTGTCTATCCTACTCTAAAAGAATTAGTACATTAACGAAATCCATTACAATTCTGCCAGGAGATTATTTTAAAAGAGGTTGGACAATTGTGCTGACAACGCTATCAGCATTCAATGATTACTGCAGAGCTGAGGTAGCATGTTAATCATGTTCCCATTCAAAGTTACACAGGTAAAGTAAAGCATTCCTTGTATTGTGCTAAGAGGTAAGGGAATGGAAAACCGAGCGAGAGCTAATAACACTGATTTCTTGGTTGAATTTTGATTGATTGCATCAGTGACTGTTGCTTTTTGTCTTATATTCACTCTTTACTTATAAGGTGAAGAAGGTGAAGGATCTCTTCATCTACTAGTACCACTGTTCATAAGAAATGCTAGTGATTGGAGCATGAAGGGCCACAGCAACATCTAATAGAGAGATGATTACTGAAGTGGGTTTAATTCACTAAGACCTTCACTAAGGCTGCACAAAACTGGAATAAAATGACATTGTGATATTTAGTTAACCAATGTATATTGCGATATTAAAACACCAGAATTTTCACCCAAGTTCTCCAAAGTCAATGATACAACATGGAAATCATGATATTAAAAATGTACTCTGTGCATCAAAGATTGGAGTAAAACAAATAATATCAGACATATATAATCTGCCTGTAGCAGGAATATCATTGAAAATGAGAAGAGTCCAAATATTCTTTTTGGTACAAAGCACATGGTAGCATGAAATATGGTTTAATTTGCCTGACATGTGCACACACACATTGAGATGACAATGCTGAAACAATATATTGTGCAGCTCTACTACTCTCTACTGTCATGTTAATTACATTATCAACTTTTCATACAATATATGGACACGGCTTCAGTCCTTTTGTCTGAGCTCAATATCAGCCATTGTTGCTCTAATTAAGGGGAGCACAGTAATGTGAAAGAGTCAGGGTGTCCACTTTGTTTAAAACATGGCTTTAAATCTGTTTTCTTCCTTTTTCATTTTCTATTTTTCATATTTCTTTTCTTTACCAGTGCTTTAAAGTGCTTTTTTAAATAATGTTTATGTATTTTCCTCAACGCAATATGCTTAATAAAAATGCATCATCACAGAAATTATAGGGTCCTACATTTTATTTATTTATTTATTTATTTATTTATTAGAAATGTATTTATTTTTATTTATTTACAAATGTTATATTCTTAATTCAAATGCATAATGCATGGATTTTAATGCAATTATTTAAGGGTTCATTGCTAATTAAAGGGGTGTAATTGCATTATTACACTAATAGCTTATCATTATATCAGTGGCATTCAATTGTCTAAAATGTCAATAATATTATCACTATTTTTTGGGACAATATACTGTCTAAACAAAAATTGTTATTATGAAAGGCCTAGAGGTGACTACCTGATAGGGTTTGTGATGTAGTTGGTATTTAGGAGTATGACGGAAGGGAATGGGTAATGGATCCTGTGTATAATTGTGGATATACATGGGTATGGATATAATAGTGGATATAGATGGGTATTCGGCCTTTGGCACCACCCATTCCATATTTCAGGCCAGGCTGCTTTTTAAGTGAAGCACAATACATGATATATCTTATAGTCACAGTATATCTTAAAGGCACAGCAACAAAAATCAGCTTGTTTAAGTCACTGTTCAGGGATTAAGGGATGAAGAAACTGTGACTAATAAATAAACTCATACGAATGTTAATAAGTTCATAACCTCAGGGATCAAAGAATCAAATGCAAAAAGTATAGAATTTAAGCCCTTTAATATAATGAGTAAGACTGCTGTACAACTGCTGTACAAGCAAATAAAGAGACTTCTATTGGAGTCGTTTATATGTTTAATTCATGCAGAGAGTGAGTGTGTTAAATGACTTGTCTTCAGCTTCTCGAAAGGCAAGTAACCCTTGTTTCAAGGCTGCATTTATAAACTCCATCTATCAAAACTTGGCTAATCTGAATAGGCTTCGACTTTGCTATGGGGCTGGAAACGTGAACGCAAACAGGTGCGGGAGAGACGGCGAGTTTTGATGTCACAGGGTAATTACCTTTCATTGGAATAGAAGTAGGACACTACGAAACACATTTATGCAGTCCTCTTCTGTGTTTTCAATTATTCTGTAATGAAAGTGTAACCATTATCTGTGGCTAAAGGCACGTAGTTGCTGTAGGCCAGGACAATTTAATAACAGAAGAAGTGCAGGGGAATTCAGAACGGGCTGCGCTGTAAAAGCAGTCTCCCTTCACTCTAATGCTTAATTCATCTTGAGTTGCACGTATTGCACCATTTCAGATATTTCATTCCGCAGCCTGACTCATATTTCATATCTGTGAACAGAAAGAGGACTATATTTTTCATGCAGGAAGCCACGTGCACAAGGCCAGATGACACAGATTCTGATGTCAGTCAGATAACGTTTAATTACAGTCATTTTTGAGACGTATAATACATAATGCATGTCTGTCATTTTGATATGCACAAATACATTAAGCAGAAGACAGATAAAGATCTGAGTTCTAGCTAATATTAAGCACAGAACAGAAGATTGGGGCTTGATCTTACACTCTTACAAATAAAGGTGCGACTAGGGCTGGGCAATATATCAATATTTATATTGATATCGGGATATAAAAAGAGCAAGATATGGATGATATAGGCCATATTCTTAATATTGAATTTTAATTTGAATCAATCCTGCAGAAACTTGTTTTATGTTTTATATTGTCCAACGGTGTGCTTGATCGGTCCACAGAAAGGGAAAATGTTAT
This sequence comes from Acestrorhynchus altus, assembly GCA_034509495.1. Lineage (NCBI taxonomy): Eukaryota > Metazoa > Chordata > Actinopteri > Characiformes > Acestrorhynchidae > Acestrorhynchus > Acestrorhynchus altus. Next base: position 11,527,940 of record CM067517.1, on the reverse strand, counting down.
CCATAATGAATGAAATGATGATTTTTCATATTAATGAGAAGTTTGAAAACTATTTTCCGTGGAAAACAAGTTATGCATCATAAGTAAAGCCTCTATCACATATGAAACCTTAAGCTTCTTCTTTTTCCTGCACGGTTCTTTTATGAAACCACAAGTGGTACTTTTGTGGCATCACCTTTGTGGCATCGCTCAAACAACCTCTTGAAGCACCTTCAATTAAGAGTGTACAGCTAAAAGGAGAAGAGGAAGACCAGCAAGAAGAAAACAACCCATTCAGAAGCCATTGAATATGCATGTGTTTCACGTCCTTAATAAATAAACTCTTTCAAATATCATTCCAGACCAAAACAGCCCAATCTGTTCACATCTAATGGCTTTAATGAGACGGATTAACAAACGAGAGACACAAGCAGAAACATGCTTTCATCTGTACAGATGAGAATGCCTGGCACCCTAGAAACAGCCCTGCATCAGACTAATAATAGTGAGTGATATTCTTGGGTTCATAGTTCAATAAACTGCTTTGTGTGAATAACAGTTATGGCAGGGGAGTGGACTCGGGCCTTCTGAGAGTCTCTGGGTCCTGATAGGCTTGCCGGTGCGATGCAGGAAGGTTGACGGGGGAGAGCGGTTTTGGAGCACAGCTGATAGCAGACCTGCATTGTCCACCAGGGCCTCTAAACTCTCGAAATGAGCTTTCAAATGAGCCAGCGCTAACTCTGTTAATCCTCCATCTGAGGCAAGGCCTCAGCCAAAGAAGGAGTAAACAAATAAATAAAAACGCATTTAAGGAAAAAAAAAAAAAAAAAAAAAAAAAAGCAACACATTCAAGAGCGTGATTAATCGGAACCAAAGTCAGCAGTTCTCTGGTGGCTGCTTTGAAGTAATGCTTAGGCTCAAATGGGAGCATGACTGTTTTTTCTGCAGTCTGACAGCTTGCCAAAAATCAGCTTGGATGCTGAACTTTAAGATTTCCAAGATATACAGTGATGTTTTACACGTCTAATGGTTTTTGACCAGGATGATCCCCAATAGAGCTAAAGAGCAACTCGTGCTTAAACTACACCAACGTCGCGCATTTCTGGACCCACATAAGGAATGCTAAAAGGTCTACAGCATTATGGTTCCCAAATTGAATTCATTTAAAATGTAAACTATCTTTAGAAGCGGGCCACATAAAATAAAGCCATTTTTATAATAACTACAAAGCACAGCGTTTGCGACTGAGTGCTTTTGATGTGATCGTTAAAATGTGGTATTACTTAGAAGACCAAAACACAATATGTGCCTCCAGGGAAACTGACGGAGATAATGTTCGGCTAAAAGGGAAACCCAATTACATCTTAATTTCCAAAAATAAAACAAGCTATGTTTAGAAAGAAAGCATCAAAGGCCTTGTGTTACCCACAATACAGGCTAATCTCCTAATCAAAGGTCTGGACTTGGCCGCGTTTAGTTTGCCATTGCATTACGTGTGTAGGCGCACAATATGTTCTGTGTGCGAGCACCATGTCATGGTATGAAATTGGGGGTGCATGCCCGAAGCCTCAGACTAATCTTAATGTATGTGAATGTAAAAGGGGGCTTTATGAAACAGCGTGTTTGGTTTTGCTATTAAGCGAGAAACACGTGCAGCTCAGTGGTGCATCGGTCACGTTTGTGAAAAAGGTGACAAAGGTGATAAAGATTGGGAATCAGCAAACACAGTCCTCCAAACCATCTGTAAGATCAAAGTTTAGGAAATTATTAGCTCATACTCTGCATAAATATAATGCATGTGTGTGTGTGTGTGTGTGTGTGTGTGTGTATGTGTGTGTGTGTGTTCTCTTTCTAGCTCTCTAGCTATTGTTTTTCCACACAATATTGTCTTATATTCTGTGAGTGTTTCTGGATGTTTATGCTCTGACTTTATACATTAATGTTGGTTATTAGTCATTAATAGCTTTGCTATCAAATATATAATTTATTTCACCACAAAAATATCCATATTTTTCCATAACTCATATCCAACCTATAAGTTCTCTGCTGGAGAACTCTCTAAAAATGTGTGTGTGTGTGTGTGTGTGTGTGTGTGTGTGTGTGTGTGTGTGTGTGTGTGTGTGTGTGCGTGCGTGTGTGTGTGTGTGTGTGTGTGCGTGCGTGCGTGCATGTGTGTTTTCAAAAACAGATAAAGAATCATAAAAGAAGCTTATACTTGTAAACGAATTCCTCATATTCACCCCCAACTTTATTATCATTACCACAACAGGTTTTTATGGTTGTTTATGCTGTAACCATGGAAACAAACCCCCCAAAAAAGAAGCACATGCCAGCCATAATAGATGTGTAAGGTTTTGATGATAGAAAAGTGTGTATAATGTATCACATATCATGTTATCATGTTTTCATCCTGATCATTTATTCAGTAGCATTACCATTTTAACAGCTATGGAAATATTTTATGAAATAAAAACGTAAATGTTCTCATTGTTTATGTGTGTTTAAAGCACGTTTTAATAGCAGAATCAGCAAATTATTTATTTTTTTATCTTTTTCAGTTTAACAGTATATTTGAAAGACTATATTTATTCAATTATGGTTAGTTAAGCACATTTTCATCGTTTAACCTTCTTTAGCAGATCTGATTTCTCAATAACCTGTCAAAACAATTGATTGATTATTCAACGGCAAATTCAATCAATAGCATCCTGTTTCCAATCAGAGCTCTTGAGGGACATTTTATCTGGGAAAATTGTCGCGTCTTCTGTCTGGGTGGCCACGTATCTCATCTCTCCAGCTCTCTTCAAGGTCAGGCCCTGTAACTCCATCCTTCTGCTGTTAGTGCTCTTCCACCCAGCTGTACAACATGCCCTAATGAATCTGCTCCTCCAACAGGATGAGTCTCATCTAATTGGGAATCTGATTTAACTCCACTCCACGGGCTCCTAATAGTGGCAGGGCTCGGGGGAACCAGTTCAAAGGACGGGGAGAGAGTGAGGGAGGGAACACACTGTGCTAAATATGGTGCAAGCATCAAAAGCATTGCTGCACCTATCAAACACTTCAGGTGGGCGTGGCTCAAGCGGTGTTAATAATAGATGAAATTTCGTAACTCTGGCCTTAGAAGGGGAAGTGAACTCGGGAACTCTGGAAACCTGGCCTCCTTCACAAGCTTGAAAGATGAGAAAGTGTATTGTGGGCACTGACACTGTATGCCATTTGCTAACACCATCAAGGCAAAGTAATGGGCAATGGGTGGCATCCTTGAGGACAGTGGAACACTCAGGCCATTAGCAAATAGATTTCCGAAATAGTTTTTCCCAAATGAGCACTAGCAAGTCATTAAAGGTCCGAATGCTGGTGATAACCAAATATGGGACATCTGAAAGATCACACAGAATTCCAGAGATCCTTAAGAGAGAAGCCACTGCAGGCCAAGTGGAAAGTCACTGTAAGCACTGTACTGCGATTTTCAGAGCATCCCCCCAGTCGCAGCTAAACACGCCTCTCTTCCCTGGAGTCTTTCTTCTTAACCTCAATCTTTCAGCGCCTCAAAGTTTCCGGCACGCTCAGAACCCCAGCTGTGACACTTGACATGGCCTCTGTAGAGCTCAAGCTCACGGGCATGTTTCCTCAGATTAACCTGCTTCAGTTTTCCTGCTCAAACAAACACACACACAAAGGAAAGTGCTTTTGTAACGCACACGGTGTACAAACATCAAAAACATCTCCCTGATCTGTGACGCCTCCTCGCCCTTTGAGTTCGCATTCCTCTTCTAAAGAACCCAGGAGGCTGTCAGTGAACGTCTACGCTGGCGTCACACTGTCAATTTACACAGACGACCGTGAACGACTTGTGCCAATAGACAAAGGCAGAGATGCTAATCAACAGCTTTTGCTTTGTGATAGCTCTATATCAGTGCTCCCCTGTAGCAGGCATTAAAGCATGATCACATCAGCACATTATCAGCGATATGCCTGTGAGCAAACACATGCTAATGGATGGAGCAGGACGAGATCTCGCTGCAGTAATGCATGCACGCCTTAAAGGAAAAGCACAGCTTTGATTTCCATATCGCACGACGTTCTGTGTCTTACATCATTTTCCCAGTGGAATTTTTTTAAAACAATAGAATGATGTCCTATAGTTAGACATTTGGCTATAAAGGGAAATAAGGCTGTAGGAACTGTGAAGGACAGGTGCAGTGGTGGATAGAGAAGGTTATAAGAAAAATGCAAGCAGGACATTTAAGGAACTTTTAAATAATTGGGAATTCCAAAGGCGACATGGAAGAATGCACAAATGCTGGAATTGTGATGTATGATATTTTTCATATACATGTGTGTCAGTGCAACAAGGAAAAAGGTATTATTGCTAATGGTATTATTACTACACTATTATTTGGCATGAATTGTGATGAACACATTTTTATTTATTTGCAATCAAAGTGACTCAACTCAAATCTGACTACTTTTTTAGTGTAGAATATAAATATTGCCAATATTTCTAAATACACTGACCACTCCCCAGTCCATATATGGAAACTAGGCTGCAGAACAACCTATTTTGAACTTGTTTCAGTGAAACAAAACAATTTATTTATCCAATAATTTGGCCGAAAGCAGTATCGTCGCAGCCATTCACATTGAAGTTATAGGAAGTGTTTTAGCCTGAACCACTTATTTAACAAGTTACAACACAGGGAAGTCAGTTAGACAATTCATTTACACACCAGTCTTAAAGGAACAGGAACAAAAACATGCTAAGAAGGAGGGAGACCCACGGATACTGAGGGTGCATATGCTGTTGGGAAGGAATTACGAATTATGCACCTCTTAAAACAGTAACTGGGGAAAATATTAAGTATAAGAAAATATCTGATATGTATCATAAATGCATCATAACATAAAGGTCGATATATGTATATGTATAATATTTGTATTGGCCAAATATATGTAACATTTTCTTGAGGGTCAAAAATGACCTGCCTCTTAACCCTCAAACTGACACCAGTATTAGAGACTTTTGTACTTCCACAAAATCTGTAGACTTCTAGGGTACAGAGAGTGTCTTTTGGTTCTTTTGACACTTGACACTTGACAAGGGAATTATATAGAATATTAAAGACTACTGAAGGATTAAATCCATTACCTACTGATACAACTAGATTCCGAGATCCCTAATCCCAAACTGTTTCAAAGCCAATAATAGTATTTCAAATTGCCAGCAACAAAAAAAATAACTGTTCAAATACAGCTACAACCTTAATGTCTTAGCAACCTTCTGGATTCTTATTTTGCTCTCATGAAAGCCTTTTAATTTCAGCTCAATTCCTCCCCAACGGCCAAACGTTTGTATATCACTTCTGAAGTTACTCCGAGATGTGGCCCTCACTGAAAATATCCTGCCAATCGATACAACCTCAGATTTCCCAGCTGACCAAGTTCGAATGAAACACTGCACAGACAAAGATTACATTGATTATGAAGTGTTTACAGTTTGCAGTTGGTTAAATTCAAACAGGCCTCACTCAGATTCTCTGTCCAAAGACGGGAAGAAAGACAAGCAGAAGAAAGAAATATTTAAAAACAACCTCAATCTGAGCTTTCTCTTGTTTCTGTAAAGATCGTTTCTTCCGTTCACATGCGAACGAGCCTGGACCTTCAGGCTAAGAGAACAGCCATTGGTCAACGAGAACTGGGCTTAGCTGCAGTCTAGAAGGAGGCCGTGGAGTTTGGAACAGGGCACTGCCTTCACTGTGGGTTCTGCTGCTGGGGGTTGAGACTGGCTGTGTACTGTCCGGAGCAGCCCTCGGTTCTAGATAAGGACTGGCTGTTATAGAATCTGCCTTTGTAGGAACAGAGTGACTCAGCAATGGGCCATGGTGGTAACTTCCTTAGGGAAACTACTCAGACATAAGGGCCAGAAGACAGAGGTGACACATGAACACATATACATACACGACTCTTGTATGAGGCTTGTTGTTACACAATGTCGGGAAACACACACACACACACACACACACACACACACACACACACACACACACACACACACACACACATATATATATATATATATATATATATATATATATATATATATATATATATATATAGTTCTGTCACATGCATTTCTCCACAAGATATGAAATATAAAATTTTCTTCAATAAATAAATGAGCACTTTCTATCTACTTTTACAATTTATGTGAAATTCACAGGTTTTTATCATCAAATTTATGCAGAAATATAGAAAATCTCTAATGGTTCACAAAATGTCAAGCACAACTAAATGCTCTTCATGCACCTCTTTGCTCTGCATGTGTTTAATTAGAGTGCAGTTCCTGCAGAAAACACAAGTGTGGTTGCAGCTCTGAAGTGTTGCTGTGATGTGTTTCTGGAAGGGTCCTAAGTTGTTGTGATGGTATAGGAGTCAGTTGCAAAGTTGTTGCTATGTGGTTGCTAAGGTGCTGCTATGGCATAGACGTTGGCTGCTAAAATATTGCTATTGTAGAGAAGTCTGTTGCTAAGGAAGGGTCCTAAGTTGTTGCGATGGTATAGGAGTCAGTTGCAAAGGTGTTGCTATGTGGTTGCTAAGGTGCTGCTATGGCATAGACGTTGGCTGCTAAAATATTGCTATTGTAGAGAAGTCCGTTGCTAAGGTGTTGCTATGGTTTTGGGCTTGGTTGCTAAGGTGTATGATCTATGTGCACCTCTCTGCTCAGCGTGTGTTTTAAAAATACATTTGAGACGAAAATCTTGTTTTCAAAAACATTAAACAATGTGGAAAATCAAAAATCATCTGTAAGGATTTCGAGTAGTACCACCTTTTAATGAATGTGTGTGACTTAAAGAAAGGGTCTTTTCAAATTTACTTGATGATGTTTGTTTGGTTAATTCAACCTTATTGAATAAAACATGCTTCCCATTGGCTCCTGGCATGGAAATATTCCAATTGTTTAACATGCATATAGACCCACTGTGCATCCATGCGTTAAAACACACACATACACACTAGTGAATTCAAACACTAGGAGCCAGTGGGCACACATGCCCTATCCCCTGCACCCGTGGAGCAGCTGGGGAGTGAAATGGCTTGGGCACTTCAGGGGCACTTCGGTCTTGTCCTGCCAGTTCAGGGAATCAAACCGGTAACATTCCAGTCCCAATGCTGGAAATGATACTGTGAATCTGACAGTTGTTCTTTACATTATGTCAAAATATTAGGATAATGGACCAATACTGCACAAGGACTTGGAATACAGTCTTTTTATATTGACTTCCATTGAAAGTTACAAAGGTTTTGTCGTTCTGTGAAGCTGCCTTTGGGGAAAATGTTTGCGTCAGAGTGACGATATAATAAATAACGAGTTCCATTAATTAAGATGTGCTCGGTTCACTTTTGTGTTTCCCTTCAATTATCTGTTATTCAATCAAATATCTTAGAAGCTACTTAACACACTTGTGTGGAATACTTGACACACGGTGCAGATGTGGGAGGCATTAAACACTTCTGATGTCTGGATCGGGTTGTCCTGTTACCAACACTGTGAACAATTCAGACTTGCTAAGTTAGTCTGGAACAGAGCACTTTAAATCAAAACCACACACACACACACACACACACACACACACACACACACACACACACACACACACACACACACACACACACAGTAAGAGAGAGAGAGAGAGAGAGAGAGAGAGAGAGAGACTCATGCCTATGACAACTAATGGATTGAGTGGCTTATTTCATCAAGGGCTTATTTCCTTCACAAAGAACATCATACTTGGTATGTAGCGAGGAAATTGGATGGTAATTGCTAAATGGCAGAGCACGAATCTAAATATATAGCATAGCAGATCTGTTTCTGTGAAACACATTAAGGTAGTCTGTTTTAACAGGTATAGCTTTTAAAATAGACAGAAAACTGAAATCATCTTTCTTATAGCATCTTCTATCTAGATGTAACTGGAAGCAGAATAAAAACGAGTCTCTTAAGAACAGTGAAACCTGCAGAACTGAATATTTAAGTCAGAACTATCTTCTTCTCATTTGCATGTATTAAACCTCAGGTGGAATCAGTTCCACACGGGAAGAGGGAGAACGAGCCCTGCGGTTTGAATAACAAAGTAAATGACTTGTTGATGTAAAAAGATTACGGCGAGAGCTGAACAGCTCAATGGATTTTAATGAACTCGCCATATATGTTATTAGGTGCTACTTGATTATATGGGAAGTGTAAGTCCTCTTTCTGCTCGCACGCCTGGATGAAAGAGGCCGAGGCACGCTCTTCTATGGACACACAGCGGTGAACTACACTGTGTTACAAAAGGATCTTTGAACAATGCCATTGAAGAACCACTTTTAGTTCCCTGAAGAAGTGTTTCTCATCCCTGGACCTGGAGGCACCCCCACCTTGCAGGTTTGAGCTTTAACACACCCTCATGCAACTCTGAAGGTCTTGTTAAGGAGCTGATTAGGTGAATCAGGTGTGGCCGGAGCAGGCAAAGCTCTAAAATATGCAGGGAAGTAGTGCCTCCAGGACCAGGGTTGAGAATCACTGCCCTACAGAACAATATTATAAAACATGTGCGAGTAAGATGAACTTAGATTGGTGAAGAACCTTTACATCAAGTGAATTTTATAAAGAACTATTTGTAGCACCTTTAATTTTTTGTATCCAAGACGTTTCCACGAAACCAGGCATGACTTATGGGTCGAGTTTTGGATTGACCTAGTCTACTTTCTTGACCCTTTACACACAAACGTTACACTCCAACCTGCTCCCAGAGAGCTACATTATGTCAAAATATTTCCAGACAGCAATTCCAATGAACACGTTCACCTACTTTAAGTTGCACTCATTGCTGACACACAAGTGCAAATGCACACACAGTCTGCCAAGTCCTTGTAGAGAGGTACTGACAAAACGACAGGTGGTGATCATCACCAACATCCCAGCCTCACCTACATTCTCGTTGCGGAACGCAATCAAATCCTCACAGCGATGATCCAAAATTGAGTAGAAAGCCTTCCCTAGGTAGTAGAGACATTTAGAGATATGTTGAGGAGTGCAGTCATCAAGGAGGAGCTCAAAGTAGAGCCTCTGCTCGTTCACATCAAGACGAGCCAGCTGAGGTGGTTCGGGCGTGTAGTTCAGACGCCTCCTTTACGAGGTGTTCTGGGCATGTCCAATAGGAAAGAGGCTGTTGGGGAAGACCCAGAACATGCTGGAGAGGTTTCATCTCTCAGCTGGTAAGGAACCGCCTTGGATTCCTCCCGGAAGCGCTGGAAGAGGTGTCTAGGGAGAGGGTGTTATAGGTCTCTTTGCTTAGGCTGCTGCCCCCGCAACCTCGACCCCCAGATAAGCAGCAGATGACGGATGGATATATGGATGGATGGATTGAGATCTGGGTTGGGGCTGAAACCTGCAGGAAGGCGTCCCTCCAGAGGGAAGAATAAAGACAGCTGTATTACAGTACCTTCCAAACAACTCAAAACGTATCGAAAAGGTCAATTTCATATTCTACTGTACAATCAGTTTATGTCAAGTTGCACTCTTTAATCCAGCACAAAAGAGAAGCGGTGAATGAATAGCCCGCCCTCTTTCACACACAATCACACACCAACAACCACACATACATTTGCTCCCAGGCTTTCCAAGAGACCGTGTGCAATTAGCATTTTGCTGCCAGGCTCTTGACATGTGGCTTCTAAAGGTTCTTTCAGACTGTATCAGACAGGGAATGCATGAGTTACATATTAAATGAGGGAATGATTACGGATTAGCCATGCTGCAGACTTGAGGCATTGGAAAGCAAGGTCAGAAACTAGATCATCTTCAAAAACAGATGCTTTGTTCCTAAACGTCAGTCTTGCAAATAACAGAACTCTGTTGAAGTTGTCTGCCAGGCAAACACCTTTTATACACCTTTTATACCTATTTTTTTTGCCATTTTCCGTTTCTTTTTTAACATATTGAGAACCTGGGAATCTTATTGTGTCCAAATCTGATGAGGAATAAACCAATAAAATTGCTCAAAAAGTACTAGTATTTGTCTTTCATCGACTTCCATTGAAAGTTATGGTTTTATCTTTCTTCTTTAAAGCCGCTACACTATATGGACAAACACATTGGGACACATGCTCATTGACTGTTTCTTCTGAAAAGAGATTATTTTGTCTCTAAGGCAGCTGAATGCATTCACTAGAAAAGGTGTCCAAAAACATTTGGACACGTGCATTGTGGAGGTGAGGGTTTCTGCGTGACTGCCACAATCTATTGGGGTATCAGTTTGTTCTGGGCTATGGCTGCATCTTCTCATTCGACTGAGGTCAAAATACAGTACAATCTGATTTTCATAAGAACCTGATTTAGACTTTTCTCCCATTTTTATAAAAAGAAAACAGATGTTGGAGCAGCGCACTGGGTCTTCATTCTGCACCAAGTCAAACTATATAAACAGCACTGCACCAGCCAAGGGAAATAAAAACCAGACTCAAGATAAAACAGCCAAAAGAAAAAAAAAACTCCAACAATTTAATAGAAAAAGCACCTTATATAAATATTGATACAGGTGTGGGACTGTATCCATGCGTTCAGAACAGTATTACAATGCACTGCCTTATTGATATTCTGAGCACAGCTCTAATCATAATAAGCTCTTCATAAGATCGAGGAATTGCGCTGAAGGAAATGGAGGGAAAAATGCATGTTTATGAAGCATTTCACAGCGGGAGCTGATCTTGGATTACATCTTTGCTGCTCAAATTACTTCTTCTGTTCATTAGGATATGAAAAGCACTAGCTGATCCGAGATCTGCACTCTCACCCAGAGTTTGATCGTATATGATGGGGGTGGGTTTTTATAACTGTATGATGTCATGGCACTATATTATTCAGACATAAATACTGTCATTGCCAGGTTAAAACCCTGTATCTCCATTTCTTTCTGTCTGTCACTGTTTTGTACTTTTTGACAATGTGAACTGGGCAATTATATGACTTATGTCAAATATATACTTGTGTCAAATGATCATAATGAGCGGACCAATGAAATGACCTTTTCATTTCCAAAGTTGTCATTTTGGAGATACAAGGTTCCAGTAACAATATGATTGACATATTTAATAGCAAATCAATGTGATAATAATATTGTGAAAAAGATCATTTGTGTTCATTATTTTATTAAAAGACTGAAATAATAAAAAATGACTAATCAGACAGAATCAACATTAAAACAAAAATGTTTGAAATGTCACTTTAAATACAATGAATATTTATGAGTTTAATTTTTTTTAATTATATTATGAACAAAAAATGTTAATGATACTCTACTTTTTGAGAAGCACATCTGAAGAATATACTTAAATTCCTTATATATTTCCTCCATACACATCTTTAAATTCCCACTTCTTCTTTTTTTCCTGTCAGAAAAAGACAAGAAATCAAGCATGAATGTAAAAAAATGTTTTCCTTCTACAAACAATACAAATAAAAAACTTTCAATCAAATTGGAATCATGCTTTATTATTAATTCTCGTGCTAACTGTGATGTCTAAGGGTTTTTTTTAATTGTTTATAGTTAAAATTATAATTAAAATTGCAATTGACTATAAAGTCAATAATCTCTCAATACAATACTCTCTCTCTCTCTCTCTCTCTCTCTCTCTCTCTCTCTCTCTCTCTCTCTCTCTCTCTCTTCTGTCTCTCTCTCTCTCTCTCTCTCTCTCTCTCTCTCTCTCTCTCTCTCTCTCTGTCTCTCTCTCTCTCTCTCTCTCTCTCTCTGTCTCTCTCTCTCTCTCTCTCTCTCTCTCTCTCTCTTTCTCTGTCTCTCTCTCTCTCTGTCTCTCTGTCTCTCTCTCATTCTCTCTCCTAATTAGTGTAAAATGTCAACAGATTAAAATAAATTAATAAAGCAGATTAAAACCTAAAGAGTTATTAGTCGTGAATGTCTATCCAATGTCATGTAAATTAAATCACAATATTTTTAGTCCAATGACTCAAATTCTTTCTCAAATTCCAACAAATAAAAAATTAAATACACTGAAAGCCCTCAATATTACCAGATACAGGGTGATGCATGACAAATAGCTCACCTCGGATCCCAATCTACACTCTTTGAAGAAGGCTGTAGTCTTGCACCCTGTATGCCTCACATCTGTCTGTCTGTCTGTCTGTCTGGTGACATTGCAGTGTTCTGACTTGGTGTATTTAGATGGTATTTAGATCCTTCGTATGCGATCTCACTATTGTATCAGAGGTGATGACCTACTATTTCATAGTCAAAGCCCTCCACGTGTATAAAAATACATAACTAAAAATAAAATATGTAACTATAACTTTAATAAAAAATTCATAATATGGCACAAGAATTCCAAAAGTGACTGCCTAGTGCTAGTGTATCCACAAAACTTAGTGTCCTCCCACACCACATACTATATCTACTGACACAGCATTACATATCTTAATCATCCACCTGGCAACGAGAAACCCCTCTGGAAGTCCAGCTCTTATGACCGACTGTTGCATGCAACTTCTCCTCCAGATTGCACACGTCTCTCCACACCTCTCTGCCCTCTACCTCGCTTAATCAGGCTCTGCTCTTGACATGTTTCATGGTGACAAGTTCTCAGAGCATTGTGACCTTCCATGCAAGCAAAGAGACTCATTGGGCCCTTGAGGGCAATTTAAGAGCACAGAGCCTCAAGAAGATGGATCCGTCATGGCTGCCCAGTCTATTTGGGGCACTGATGTCATCACGAGGCACCTGCCACCTGCTAGCTTTACTGCATCCCGGCGTACGTACTGAGGAAATCATTACTGCCAATCGTGGAGACGGACCAATGTTACTCTGACACTGCCAAACTAGATAAAACGGCGAGAGTGAGTTAAACGAACAGCTGAATTCTATTCACATTGGTTGGCTCCTGATAAATAGAAGGTTTTAGTGGTTTAACCACTTTCTCGAGGCATGTTCTTTGACTAGGACTTAGTTGAGCTCGCGCATTAGGAAAAGCTGTGATGTAAAATGATGCGCTGGCTCATTCTAAATGTCTGGAGGGCTGGGGCTGAAATATCTAAAAACAATTACGAGAGCAGGGGGGATGACTCATCCCGCTCTCCAATTTGTTTCACAGTTGCCAGAGTGCGTGAGGGGCTGGACTGGGTAAACCCACCGCCACGTGACTCAAGGTCACTGCCAGCCACAGGAATCCTCACCTCTGGGAGAAACACAATGAAAGGAATTCAAGCGTCATATAGAAATTTGAATGTCTTGTCACGAGGAGATTTAATAACATGTATTCCTCAGAGCTCCACAATTGCAACTTCACAGGAGATGGGGCTGACCTTTAACGGAAGTCAACAAAGAAGATTTTAGACATTTCTATTGGTCCCATTTGCCATAAAAAATTTGGAGACAACAGCCATGTTTACATGCAAGGTACTCTTGGCGTCATGTAAGTCCAATAAGAGAACAAGGAGCAGTAATGTGTTACATGGGTTTGCAGTTTTTAATTGTTTTAAAATGAGGTGGAATCAAATGTGCTCCACTTTTCACTTGTTGAGGGACATTCAGGTGCATGAGCTGAGCATCATTCCACCACCAATAAATCAAAATACCCAGTAAGACTAGTGGGAAAGAAGTGTAATGAGGAAATTCACAGGTTTAGAGTGGAAACAATATTTACATATGTTGCAATTCGTGATTTTAGGCGATTTAGCTTCCAGCAAATAACTTCCAGATTGAAAATATGTCAAAAAGTTAAAAATTGCAAAAATGGAGATACAAGGTCTTTGTGTGACAACAATGATATGATCAGTAAATAAGTCCAAAATGCTTGCTGTGCAAATCGCCTTGATCTGACAAATTAGACTACAAAACATTGCAAAGGTTTGTTTATTCCTAATGTAAGACATTTTTTCAATCAAAATGCAAAGCAGCAAAAGAAAAAACACACTCCAAACTACCACAAAAAAGCTGCATTCACAGCTTGTCACAAACAAGAGCAGGCAGATATCACAATCCTTCTTCATTTCCATAAGCAGTGCAGAAGTGCTGCAGGTTCAAAGCACCACCAATTTTAAAAGGAAAATTAGAACACAGCAAAATCCGCTTCCAGAAAATAAAGCGACCTCATTACCATGGAACACCAACACTTCAGTCTGGGGGCAGAGAAAATCCCCAGATCAATGCACCATGCAGAAAGCTGATAGAAGCGGCAGACTGAACTCACCGTTCTCTGTGTTTTCATATTTCAGTATCTGTCAGGGTCAGGTTGGAGTTGGCCCTGCTGGACAAGCAGGAGCTGAGACCCGATTTGGTGTTGCTGCGGCCCCAGAGCCGCCACGGCATGTTCGGGGACACTATTCCGTCTGTCTCCGATATGCGACATCCGGAGCCTACACTGACTGAATGATCAGCGGTGGGGCATTCCCATGTCCGGCCGATATGCCACCACATGTGGAGCCACGGGCTCTCCAAAGGCCAGATCACGGAGAGAGAAATCAGTTCCTGTAGCAAAAAACAGGCACATCATCAAGAGTGAAATTTGTTATTTTAGTTTACATTTGTTTTCAATAATATAAGATATAAGATGTATCTAATAGAATATATAAGAAAATATTTACTCTTAAAACACTCTTTAGCAGTGTGCATTGTTCTGTTGGAAGGTGAACCTTCATCCCAGACTCAAATCACTAACAGACCGAAGCCAGTTTTGCTGAAGAATGTCCCTGTATTTAGCACAATCTATCTTCCCCTTGACCTTGAAGTTTCCCAGTCCCTGCTGCTGAAAAACATCCCCACAGCATGATGCTGCCACCACCATGTTTCACTATTTGGTGGTGTTCTTGAGATGATGAACTGTGTTGGTTTGGCCGCCACACATAGCATTTTCCGTCTCATCTGACCAGGACTCATTCCTGCCAACATCTACAGAGTCTCCATGACCTTTGGCAAACTCAAAATGAGCCTTCCTATTTTGTCAGCCCATCTTTATGGAGTGTAGAGCTTTTTGCAGATGTGTGGACAGACACTCAAGTCTCTGCTTGGGAAGTCTGCAGCTCCTTTGGTCTCTGTGCTGCCTCGCTGTTCCATTTCCATTTGATGATAATAGATTTAATGGTGCTCCCAGAGATTTTTATAATCGACTCAAGCTTTGTATTTCTCAACACGTTTGTCTGACTTGTTGAAAGATCCTTCTTGGTCTTCATGCATTTTGTTTATTGGTGCCTCTTGCTTAATGTTGCAGCTTCTACCAGGGCCTTTCAGAAAAGATGTGTCTATGCCAGAAGCAGACCATGCATGACACACCTGTTCAAAATTTGTTTGAGTTTCATAAAGATTTTTTGTTTGTTTGTATTTCAAAATAGTGAATGGAATTGTGTCTCAGGGCTCTTTGGATCACTGAAATCAATCTCAGACACCTGTAATAATTAGTTTGCCAGGTGAGCCCAATTAAAGGAAAACTACTTAAAGGATGTTCCACATTATTAAGCAGATCTTATTAAGCAGACCCTAAACAATACTCACAAGCAGAAATGGTTGCAGTCAGCCCAAGCATACATGAAGACTAATTTTGAAACAGTCCTCTTTACACATGAGTGTTGTGTAACCCTGTATGGTGCAGATGGAGTAGTGAATGGTTGGTGGATGGCCACACCTTGCTCAACAAAACTGTAACATTAGCAAGGAGGTGGCAGAGTGTCATGTTTTGGGCCAAAATCAAAGGGAGACAGCTGGTAGGCCACTTTAAGATCTGTGAAGGTATGAAAATGTGAAATGAAATATAGTTTCTGACTGACCACTTTTTCTTCCATGGTACAAAGGAAGAACCATGCCTTCATTAGCAAAAATCCTTTTTCATGCATGACAATGCCATCTCATGCTGCAAAGAATACCTGTGTCATTGGCTGCTGTGGGCATCAAAGGAGAGAAACTTATGGTGTAGCTGTCCTCCCCTAAACTCAACCCTGTTGAGAACCTTTTGAGTGTTTTCAAGTAAAAAAATCAATGATGGTGGGAGGCAGTTCACATAAAAACAGCCGTTTTAAGCAGGAGGCTATTCTGACATCCTGCAAAGAAATCCAAAAAACAAGAAACTGTCCAAATATTCACAAGTTCAATGGATGTATGAATGGTGAGAGTAATTCAAAGAGAAGGGTCCCATGTTAACATGCGTGGCCTGTTAAAATATATTTAATTGAAATGGCTTTTGATTTCAGTAAATATGACCTCTTAATGCTGCAACTTCAACAAATGACAATTTTCAGTTTGGTACAACCTATACAATGTTTCTGCATTTTATTTATTAAAATGTTATTATTGGGAGGTTTATTCAATAAAATCTGATTTATAACAGTTGATGACTTGAAAATTATACTGACTGTCATTTGCATTGACCATTTAGGAAAATCGAAGAAAAATATAATTTGCATAATAATTTGGAATGCGTGTAGACAGCACACAGGTGGAATTAATTTCAGTAGGAATGTGACTTCTAAAGGTAATTTACTATTTTCAAAACTTTTAACAACATCATAGCAAAGGGGGTGAATACATATCCACATGCACCAATAATTTTTTTATATATATATATATATATATATATATATATATATATATATATATTTATTTATTTTATTTTATTTTATTTATTTTTTATTTTTTTCATTTCACATAGAGTATTTTGTGCAGGTTGTAATATACAGGGCATAATGTAAGAAAATGGGTAAAAAGCCATTTGCAAGCACTTTTGCAAGGCATTATATATATACAGTGTGTTTCCAAAATGTGTATGAAAGTTGAATGAAATCAAAGATGAAACTGTAGTAACTTATAGGAACTTAGTCATATCTTGACAGCCTTGTATCTGAAAGGGAGAAAACTATATTATTATTATTGTATATAAGATGATAAAACAATGACCAGAATAAAGATTTCCAAGCTTTGGACCATATGTGGGCCATATATCATAAGTTTAAATTACTGTCAAGAGGAAATGCATTACAGTATTTAGATGTCAGATTCCCATTAATAACCCTGCTGGGAAAAAAACAGCCGGTCCAAGCTGGTTAAGGTAGTTGACCATCTTGGCTCATGACAAGTATATGATATGTTTTGGTTTGAGTTTGATGGTTTAGCAACTACCAGCAAAAACTGGTACTGAGGTGGATTTTTCAGCAGAGAAATTCACCAAAACATCTAAAATTAACTAAAAATTACAAAAAAATAAAACACCAATGAGAATTCTGAGCACTGGAAGTTAATTACTGTAGCTCTGACATTTCCAAAAATTTAATACACCCAGTTTACACAGGCAGCACACTTGCGTGAGGATGAGTGCCTGATGTTCACAGAACAGACTCGAATATATTCAGAGAAAAAGACGTGTAATTAGCATTCAATTTCCAACAGACTGTCAACAGCTTTTCAGTGGACTTGCGCGCTCAATAGACGCAGATGAAATGTACAGTGCAAACCCTGGAAATGTACAGGACAATGCAAACAAACACAAATCCGTTCATCTGTTTTTCTTCATTGTGTTCATTTCGTGTGCATGAATACCGATGAACAACACTGAAATGTACAAATGCTGATCTACATTTCTATTCATGCTGATACATAACAAAAGATGTTCATTATGTTAGGGTTAAAAAAGAGTAGCTGCAAATGTGTGCAAAAGCGTGAGGTTCTAGATCAATTTAAGAACTGTTTACCTTAGAACTGGACATTTATTTCTAGCACTCAGACCCCGCAGCAAAATAACACAATGTCAAAAATATTCCTCTTCTCGCTGTTTACACTATTACCAGGAACATGATATGAAACGATACTAATAAGCTTGGTAGGCTTCATAGTAGCATTTCGACTATATGAATTCTTTTGAGGTATGAACAGAAAATTCTATGATTCTAAAATATTATAGAACGCAGTATTTCACCGTTTGTCTGATTATTAACTACGATGACCTTTAAATGAATATTAATAAGATGACAAAAGAAAAAAAGAAAAATGATAAATAAATAAATGAGAAGGCTCCATGTGAAGTTAAGCTCCTTCAATCTAATTTGTATTCTGGTAATGACTATTTTCATTGCGGATTAATCTGCTGCTTATTTTCCTCATTAATCAGTTGACTCTGAAAAGAGTAATAAATTGGTGAGATTATTTATATGGTTGCCCTTTTTCAATACCAGCATTAAATAAACGCTCATGGCATAATAACCATCAGTTTTCATACTTTGGTACACCTGAAACCAGTATACCACTGCAACCCTACTTCACAGCATTCAAAACATTAAGCAGCTTTTGCTGTGATGATTCAGTAGATGATTCTAAATGATGAGCAGTTCCAAACTGCGTCGAACAACTAGAGCTATACCTCTACTCTGCTCCCTTCCATTCCCATTCATGTTCTCATAGAAACACACACGGCATAAAACAGCTTTTGCATGAACATGATTTAGTAAAATTTGGTGTTCTTTTATAAACACTTAGTTATAAACACTTTGCATAAATATAGTAAAAAATAAAAAAATATTAAAAAAAATTTTTTTTACACCATATATTGTATTGCATATATTTGGATATCATTTATTGTCCATATCGCCCAGCCCTAATGACAGCTGTATAAAACCATGGAACTGTAATAACTTCAGTCTTAAGATGTTGTTTTAAGAATAATTTTGTAGCAGCTCAAGGCACTTTTTAAACTGTGGTGGTGCTTAACAGTGAACACAGAACACATCTCCCAGCAAATCATCAATAAAAGCTTAAATTATATTGACCTTGTGGCTACATTACAGTTGATAACAACAAAAACAAAGCCTAATTTTACTATTAATCATAGTTAAGCGAAATAAATAACAGAGCTGATAATAATAGAGCTCATAAAGTTGTGGTTTATTAACTTTACAACAAAAACTACCAAACTAGGCCAAGACGTACCAAACCATAAACAAAAGAAAAGTTACAGGTTTCATATTAGAAACATGTTCATTTTCTCTTCATTAAGCAGATTCTTTGTGCCTTTAACACATTACCTGTTATGCTGATACAGGGTACTGGACAAAAGAGACACTTACTAGTCTCAGCCTCTGACCCATGGCTGTCTGTTTCTAAAATCTGGCTCAAATGGTTTGCTGAAGATGTGGAAAAGCAGAGCAGCAAAATGGGTCCTATTGGAACACCCGATCATTCATTGTTTCTCATGTCCAGGGAAGGCTTTGTATTAGACTGTTTTACTTAAATTTATTGTATATATATATATATATATGTGTGTGTGTGTGTGTGTGTGTATATATACACTATTAAAATGTATTGATTGAACCAAATTACAATTTATTTTTGAATATTTAGAATTTTATTTAGAATTTTTTCTATTAAATTCACAAAACACATACATTTGTTTTGTACAGAGTAGGTTTTCTTTAAGGGTTGAAGAGTTCAGGTGGTACTGTATACATAAATCATTCAATGATGGTGGTCTTCTCCAATAGATTCTAATAGCTTACTCCATATTAGGTCACTAATCCACTTACAATTGAATAAGTGTTCTAATGGTTTTAGAACCACTGTTTAACATGATAAATGCCTAA
Source organism: Acestrorhynchus altus (assembly GCA_034509495.1). Classification (NCBI taxonomy): domain Eukaryota; kingdom Metazoa; phylum Chordata; class Actinopteri; order Characiformes; family Acestrorhynchidae; genus Acestrorhynchus; species Acestrorhynchus altus. The sequence goes on along the minus strand of CM067517.1, from coordinate 11,508,352 downwards.
TTGTCTTAAGTAGCAAAGTGCCAGTGTATTACAGACAGATAACGCAATAGCAATCGACCCTTAGAAACACTGATAATGCACTTTCATTAAGTAGCAATATCCATTTACATTCAAATATTACTATGGAAAAATTGATTTCCTTGACTTATTATTTTGAAATCTAATATTAATATCTAAAATAGGTTTTCAATTCACTTACCATCCATGTACCATAACAATGTTGTCTGTCTGCCTGTCTGTCTGTCTGTCTATGTAATATATTAAAAAGCCTGTTTTAAAATGTTACAATATTTCTCCATATCTCCACCTGTTCAGCCTAATACAGTTTAGCCATATCCTTTCATACTGCAGTTCTCAGAAGCATTTCAGCTCTGGGTGGTTTTTAACTCAGACTCAGGGCAGCCAATCAGAAAAGAGCTCATTTACCCTGTGGAAAATGACTGTATAAAAATTAAATATGTCCATTTCTGGAACATAAAACTGCACAAATATTTCCAAGCTTTGGACTGTACATGGACCATATGTTGAATTTACTGTCATGAGTAAATAAATTACAGTATTTAAGATCTAAATATGCAAATATGTCACATTCCCATTAATAACCCTGCTGGATGGCGGTTGACCATCTTAGTTCATGACCAGTATGGTATGTTTTGGTTTGACTTTAATGGTTTAGCTGGACTACAATAACCTAGATAACCAGCATAACCAGCATAACCAGATTGACAAAGCTGGTCAATCAGAATGACCAGGTTGACCAAAATCCAATACAACAGTCACTTTATTTTTCACCTAAATGACCAGCTTTTCAACCACCTTGATAATATAAGATCAGAGCTTGGACCATCTCAAACTAGCTAACAGCAAAAAATAATAGTGAGCTAGATTTTTCAGCAGAGAAATTCATCAAAATGCCTAAAATCAACTAGAAATAAAAACAAAAACACCAATGAAAATTCTGAGCACTGAACGTTAATTACTGTAGCTGTAATGCAGTGATTAAATGTAAAAAACAAATAATTATGGCCTTTTTTTGGAACATAAAGCTGCACAATGATTGCAAATGGATCTTGGGAAAAAATATAGAGTACAAGAAATCAGGAAGCAGTTCAGATTAAACACCACAAAGCTTGAGGAACATATAGGATACGATCAGGACAGACTGTAACAACATTTAGTGCTTCTGAAAGCTACAATGCATTTAGTATTCACAGAGGGGAAGTGGGTATTTTTTCAGGTCATCATCAGCTGGACACATTAGAAGGTCATAAAAGACATCCGCGAATTGGCATTCACCTCAGCCCCTCTCATTAAACTCCTGCTGGGCTAATGGCAGGGCTACAATGCTGCATTCAACACTCCTTTTATCTCCCAACTTTTAGGCGCTGCCTTTTTATGAGTGGAAGGGAATATATTAAAGGCAGATCAAATCTTCACCACAGTCTTTCTTAATTGCTTGAATGGAATCACTCTGCGAAGTGTAGCTGAGGGACGTGGGGCCTATCTTGTGCCTGCAAGACGAGCCCCCCCGCTGATACTTATTATAGTGCTTTTCATGTCAACAACTAAATGTAACAGATATCTTCTTCAGCATGCAGTGGATGAATGAGAAGAATGATCCTGAAACCAAGGTGACTGTACTATTCATAACTTCATCCAAAGAGCACGTGAAGGATAAGTAGCTCCGTGCCGCTACTGATCAGAGGGATCTAATGAGCACACCTACATCAGCACGAGTGAATTAGTTACAGCCTTCAAACCTGGAGAAATTCTAAATCAGATTAGAGGAATATATGACAGTGATTTTCACACTCTCAGATAAACTGAATGGAACAATTAGGAGGAAAATCCAATGTAACAGTTTTCCCCAAACTCTAAATGTGGTGAATCAGCCATTGCACATTTGGTGTCTGATTCTTTAGCTCAGCACTGAAACTACAAAGTTAATACAGCTAATATGGAGAATCGTTATGTTTGGTCTGAGAACTCTGATTCGTTAGTTCAGTTGGCAAACTGGGAACGACAGCACACTGTGAGTTGATCGCATTCGAATTAAACATTCAGAAAACGTTAGCTATAGTTGGATAATGTATCCATATTTTCCAGATCCAGATACCATGAAATCATCTCCAGATATAGAAGTTGGAGAGCAGCATGTTTACAGCTGATTTAATTATATAAAAATAAACATAAACAGTGCAAATAAACTGTAAAACGGACCAGACCCTCCGTACATGATGGCAATGGTCAAAACTCGAGCTGCACCAAGAGCCCTTCGAGCTTCAAGTACAGCTCGGCTTGACCCACCATCCCTCAGAACGCAAGGTAAACATGCATCCAGACTCTTTTCTGTTCTGGCACCAAAATGGTGGAACGAACTTCCCCTGAGGGTCCGAACAGCCGAGTCCCTCACTGTCTTCACACGCAGACTGAAGACTCATCTGTTTCAGGAGTACTTAACTCCATAAAGACTTTTGTTTCAACACGGTCTAAACGTGTGGAATCTCTAGATTCCAGCCTTATCTACTAGCTAAGGATGTTCTAAGTAAACAGCAAAGCACTTTTGTAAGTCGCTCTGGATAAGGGCGTCTGCTAAATGCCGCGAATGTAAATGTAAATGTAAATGTAGAATATTACTGCTTCTGCTACTGGTAACGTGTTCTCCAGGGTTTGGTGATGTTCTCCTGACTTTCCAAGTAGGAAATCAGATTTGTGGGGGCATTCCAATTAAAAATGCCTTGGAACTTGGGACTCACAATATCCCAGTATAAATGGAGGGCAGCATAATGTGGCTGATGTGGAGAATGTTGTGAATCTTCCGTTGTACATTCTTAACTACTTGGTAATGTGGAATGATTATGTTTGGTGCCTGAAGTCTACCTCTTTAGTCTACAACTGGAACTACAGTGCTAATGTGGCTGGTGTGGTGATTGTGATAATCCACATTAATCCCATATTAATTATCTGAAATCTGCTTCTTTGGTTGAGCACTGGATATACACGGCTACGGTAACTAATGAATAACTGATGTTTATTCTACCCATTTGCATCCCAAGTTGTTAAATCAGTTTAAATAAATGTGTTTTTAGATTTTCTGTCACTCTGTGACCCACTGTTTTCTACAAACATGGACAAAGAAATGAATCCAATTTTGGCTTCGAGATAAGATGCAACTTTTGTCCATCAGCAAAGCAAATGTGAAAACTCCAGTCGATCTCTTCCCCTAACACCAACGTTGGTCAGGCTTGTTGTCTTTTTGAAGTTAATTGTCACAAAGCAGTTGGAAACGGGTGTGTGTCGATTTAGTCATGAAGCCTGCACAATGCTAAATTGGTTGCTGTATCCTCCCATTGCTTGTTACCTACATTTGCCTCCAAGGACCAGGCAAATCGTAAAGGCTAGGTTCACACACTAAACATGTCTCGACTGATTTGGAAGGGAAAAAGGTGTAAATGAGATTTTTTTTTTACACATTACAGTTTAAATACAGCAACACTTCAGTATCCTGAAAGTTCTATTTTAGCACACTTTTCTAAACCCCACGAATTCTAGTGTCATTCATTTAATGCATAAACTAGTAGCGCGTTATAGGGAATCCCATAAGGTTCTATGTCAGAGGCTATGAAATCGATGTAAACTGAGACAGCACTGTCGTTTTATGACAAACTGAAGTGGACCTCTGTGTCATGGGTCTAATGTGTGATGTACCACTTGCATTGGCCCTGGTTCTTTAGTTCATACCTTGCCTGCCAAATTCGTCCACTTCATGATGCACCACCTCTTTGACACGGCCACCATAGGTCATGCGAGGATCCTGGTCAAAGGCCTTAAGGGTCTCACTGGAGCTGTAGGATTTGGGGTTGAGTTTGCCATCCTCACTGTCGGCAGATGAGCTGGTATAGCGGCGCTCTGTGTCCCGCCGCGCAGTCAAAGAGCGATACGGTCTGCGTTCCTTCACTTCCATGTTCAGCGCGTCTCAGTTCTCCGCATCAAAGAAGAAGGAGCCAGTTCAGTCCCTCTGATTCTACAACAGAAATGATAGAGTCATGGTTAGGTACCTTTTTGTTTGCTGCTTGTGATCTAGTCAAACACTGTCAAACAGCTTACTATCTAACCACTGGAAGAGAGGAAATTTCAATACCAGTTACAACTTTCTCAATTTTGCTCTGTGCAATGTTTGTAAATGTACTTTAGGTATCAATCTGTTGGTGAGAAATAATAAAACAAAGTTTTTCACCAATAGAAATTGTCATTTTAGTGTCTCCCGTAACAATAACACTTCAATAGAACAACATACACAGAACAATGGCAATGCAATAGGCCTGACAAACCCAGACATACTCAAAATGTGACTCTGCTCTTTTATACAATTGATCAGACTATATATGATCACAGTCGACACAACAAGTCAAACAAAGAACAACAACAGACTGCTGTAGATAATTCCCTGATAGTGCTTTATCTTACCTGTCCCAGTCCAAACTTCCTTTATGTTCCACTGCAGCAGTTTTGTGCCTTTGATAAAAACGCAGAAGCACCCAGTGCAGCCAGCCAGCAGGATTCATTTTGATAAAATACGGCACAACAATTCTTGGGGCTGTATACTTTACGGTCTGAGTAGCTGTTTTTCCCTTTTCACAAATAAGCCTCTGAGAGAAATGCGGCACTTCCAGCAGATTTTTAAGTGGCAGGTGTTGTTTGTAAAATGTGAATCACTGCTGAGAGCGGTGATACAGCCCCTCCACGTGTGTCAGAAACTGCTACCCAGCAGTTGTGTTTAAACTGTTAAACGAACATATAAACATTAACTACACAAACTGAATTGAATTGTCTGAATTTATTCCTAGACTTATTTAAATACTTGACTCTATGCTGTGTACCATTCCTTACACTCACTGAATTAAACGATTCATAGACTGACTGAATGTATTGATTTTGTACTGCGAATCAACTGATAGACAGATTGGGTTAATTGATACTTTGTTAATCAATTCATCGATTGACTAGTTTAGTTCATCTTCTCTGAATTAATTCAGAAACATTGAATTGATTCTCTATTGTGAATCAATTTGTAGAAAAGCTGAATCCATTGATTATCTGATGTGAAGCCATTCATAGATTGATCGAATTTAATTGATTTGTTACTGTGAATCGTTTCAGAGACACGCTGAACGAACTGATTCTGTGAATCAATTCACAGACTGACTGAATTAATCTGAATGAACTAAACTGATTTAATCTTTCTTCACAATCATCAGGTTTCGTTTCATCGACCCTCTATTGTGAATCAGTACACAAACATAATGGATACATTTATTCTGTGAACCCACACACACACACACACACACACACACACACACACACACACACACACACTCACACACACACACACACACCGGTTGAAAGTCCCTATTGTGAATCAACATTTCAATTCTCAGATCGGTCCTAGTACATGAAGCAAGTGAGAAAACGATCAGATAAACCTGTTGATTGATATAAAACTAATTACTCAAACAACTCAACAGTCGGCATGCTAATTTAACTGAGTAATGTGACCTTTACAGCAGCTATAGTGCAAAGAAAATTGTGATTCAGAGATGAATGGCTTCAGGAATGAAACGGTGCCCGTGTGAGCAAACAGGTCCAAACAACAATTTAACAGCGGCTTCCTCCATTCACTCTCAGCGGCTTATCATATGGGCTCGTGTATCCATGAACAGGCTTAGGGCACGTCGATGTGGATTTATAAAGTTGATTATAGGCTGGACCATTGTTTTCTTGGAGGCTCACTTAAGGTAGAGAGATTTCCCCACTTGATTCATTTCATTTGCTTCAGTCAAGCTCTCCACATTCGCTAGGCTTCAAATCAAGGGTGTCATGCAGCACAGAGCGAATTGTCTGAAATGGATCGAGCTGGGAGGTGTGCTAAGTCTGTGCTGAAAGAGGCTGCCGTACACAGCACACTTTCTAAACTGCTATACAAACTGAAGAGCTCGGTGTTGCATCTTGTCCTGCAAGAGCAAACACTGGGATAATATAATAATTTGGTGCTGAGCTTGAAGTGAGATGCTTCACAATATTAGGAATCAGAATCATAGGTCAGATAGACACTTTAACGCGTAATGCTTCACCCACCCATATAAAACACAGGAGCCAGACCAGTTGTGCTCTTTCTTAAGGCTGGCACACTAGAAGTGTGTTGAGTTAGGGCAGTTGTCCACAGTAAACTAGATCAAACCCCCCCTTCAATGGCCTCTTTATTGCCAAGCCCATTTTGGCACCGGGGTCACCTTTTGTATGGACTGACAGCTGAAAAGATGGCTGTGATTAATGACTTGGAGACCTCTGTGCAGGGACCTCCGTCATCGACAAAAACAGCCTTTCTCTTAAAGCCCCGCAAGAGCCCTTCAGCTGCCGGCCCTGCATTTCAGACCGTTTACCTTCTGGGTTACGAATTTTTTAGCTTTTACCCAGGGTCCTCAGGCCTATGCTAATTCAATCGGAGGCTTTATGTTGAAGTTTAAGGGGGTTTTTTGTTCACATGCATTGTCTTAAAACCCAGAGAGTTGGGTTCAGGGGATCGACCACAGGGCTCTTGCACATATGCCTTCCTTCTTGTTATTGGACTGACTGGTATGTGTAAGGTTGTACCTTTGAGGCCATGGGAAAGCGATCTGTTCTTTCAGTAAACCAACAGGCATCACATACGCTGCGACAGCTCCTGCAACAGCATATATTTGTAAAGAGTGTGCCGTGACTGACTGCTAAGAATTTAAGCTGGAGTTATCAGAAAGAGTGAGAAAACATCCGCACCCTGTGTTTTTCTTTGATAGCACATTTGGTAGTATGAATAATCTGTCTAGTCTGTTTTTATCTAATCCCTGGAGCTCAGCGGTGGCTGAAAACAAGATGCCAACAAGATGCTGAGAACCCTGGATCAGTGCCCTGTTGTGCAGCTATGTTTGAGAAGAAAAGTGTGACTGACTAAAGACTGACACGTGAAGGGAAAGTTAACGTAGGTGTGGAACATTTGAGACAAATATATGTCTGCTGCTGTATGTCAAGACATTGCCATAGTATGTTGAAAATGTCACAATACAGTTCACACTTAGAAATAGAAGACAAGTGATAAACAAATGCTACCCAGAGCTTAATATAAAGTGCCAGGGCATGGGTATAGAACAGGAGTATTCAACTAAGTTCAACAGGTTCCAGTCAGAACATTTCCTCAAGCCAAAGTCTGGAACTTGATCATGTCTAACTTTATCTGGATAGGGCAGCAACTGGGTCCCAACTTGGGTCGGGATCCAAGTACTAGTGACTTCTGGTACAGGGTATAAATGCTGAAAATCCTTCCTCATTCCAATCTAGTGGATGTTCATCCACTTCATTTGAAATAAGATGCCAAACAAACAAGGTATGACAAAGTGCATGAACAGAACTACAAAAGTAGTGGTAAAAACACAAGCTATGGGTTGGTACAGCTCTCCAACAAGCTGTCATGGTTGCCTGGTTGACATTTTCCCTGGGAAGATGAGTGAAAACGTAGCTGTAAGAGAAAAGGAAAACTTTCCTACTAGACATCTTTAATGCAGTATTTATATTGGACATTTTTGTTAGAGCTGGCAACCTTTTCTGCCTTTGAGGCTTTCAAAAAAGAAGAAAGTAAACTGGAAGAGGAACTGAGTTAAGAAAACTGAAAGATGGGTCTTAAATTCCTCAGAGATTAACTTATAGGAATAATATTTATCAAGGCTGAGTTAGCAATAAATTGCTGTCAGCAGTTTTGTTAACTCTAGAGTGATGGTATCACAGAATATGGTATGATTCATAATACTTCTTCTTATTATTGTCAGCTTTAATTACTTAAAGAAATAGTAATAAAATGACAAAATATATAAAATAGATGAAAAAATATAAAAGTCTCTTATATTAATGATAAGGTAATATTTTCATTCTGGATTAATCAGCTGATCACATCAAATGATTCTCATTGACTGCACTCAGCAGATAGTGGTGGAATAAAAAACATGAAATGATCATCAGTTCTGATTCTTTAATAGAGTATTTATGTTTGACATTTTTGTTAGATCTGACAACCTCATGCTGCTTGATATCAGCAGTCAGAGTCTGAGAGAGCAGCATTGGCAATCGTTGGCTCTCTCTGGGTGGGTAGATGGTGCTCTCTCCCCACATCACTGGTCAGCACAGGCAACTGTTATTGTATCAGAGCTGGGTACACACCATTTTCCTCCAAGCACATTGGCTGTCCAGCAATGATGGGTGGCAGTTACAAAGAGGTGGTGGCTGGCTTGACATGTATGGAGGAGGCATGTGTTTGTCTTCACCCTTGTCGGAAGCGTGTTATGTGATGGGGGGGGGGGGGTCCTAATGGTTTTGGGTAATTGGCAATTCCAAATCTGGGGGGAATTGGGTTCAAACGATAAAAAATACAGTGAGCATTACTGAGCTGTGTCACTTTAGGATAAAAGGTGGCTGCATTACAAAATAGTGAGTGTGAAAAAGAAAGCAACTGACTCTGACCACGGCAGAGCTAACCAAAGTAGTCTAAATCTGATAGTAAACATTGTGTGTGTATCTCCAAAAACACATAAATGAAATGTAATAACATGAATAATTGGCTATTATTAAGTGAAAGTGTCTATAGTTCTTTGCACACAACCGGTCGTAGTCAAATCCCAGTATAATCACAATATATCCACCCTGGAATTTTTAACAACCCAACCTGGATTTGATTTAATGTCTTGCAGTCCGTCCCTGTAGGAATATTATACCTTATTTGCTCTCCTGGGATGAGATTGAATCATAATTGGCTTTAGTTTTGGCTTCAAACTGTCTGGCTATTTTCTATCGCATTAAAACATACCTCACAGGTATAAAAGCACAGATTCACGGTATAAGAGTACCTGGTACACAACACCTGCCGTGTCCTCACGGGAGGTAACTAATAGCATATCTATAAAATGATCCAGCACTCAGGTCTAGCTTTCCTTACAAATTCAGACCCAATAATTGCTGATGTTCTCATTCAATAAACAACTGCACAAACACAGCTTGGAGCTTTAGAGCTAAAAAAAAAACAAAAAAAACACCACATAAAACTTGTCCTGTGTTTACCATGTCTTAGATACATGATTAGGTGAGTGTCTCCACACCCAGGTGTTGGATTTCATAAGCAGAAAAACAACTCATGCTTCAGCAGCTGCTGGAGGAGGGAAGAGGGCCTTGGAGGAATGGAGGAATCCGAACAAAGCACTGCATCACTTTCTGTAGCCCAAACCAAACAATATGAATGCCATTAACCTCTGCAGCGATTTATTAAAGCAGGCAAAGCAGGAGGGAAGGCAGGAGCTCCACTGCAAAACACCTTGGGAGGCCTGCAGGACCTGCTGTGCTGCCATTAGTCCCTCACACACAGGCTGAGTGATAAGGTAGGCCTGAAAGATTTATGACCCATAATACTGCCAGACAGATAAAGCACTGGTACTTAATAGCTTGTGTTCTGTTCTGTCTTAACAAAGAGGCACATCTCATGTTAGAAAAACAGCTTTAATTGAAAAAAGGTCAGACGTTACAGAAGAGAGCTGAGACTGACTACATACTGTATCACTGCAATACAGGCTGAACTGATTTCAAACACCATCATGGATACAATGCTGACACATTTGTAAAATATGTCATATCGTTGCTGGTCAATGAAAACCATGAATCCCCATTTATGTCCATTTTTATTTTTCTCCATAATGTGAGTCTGACAGTTCTTCTTTATATTGTATCAGTATTTCATGGTGAATGGACCAATAGAAATGCAATAGAAATGACTCTACTCTTATTTTACATTCACTTCCACTCACAGTCCAAGTACATTTTTGCTTACTCTTGTAAAGTCTCCATTTCGGAGACACATGTTTTTCATTGGATAGTGACAATATGTTAATTAAAATAAACCAACAATTTGGGCAAAATGCTTGGAAGTTGTTGGTTTATTTTAATTAACATATTGTCACTATGACATTGATCCATATTGACTCATTTGTGCGACACCACATAGTTGTGAACTATGTTGCTTACTGAACAGCTGTTAAAACTCATTAATCAATAAATACTGACACTTTCTGTTCTGATCAATTTCACATTGTTGGACACAGAAATGTAAATGCCATCACACCTCTTGAGGGGCATGTAAAACAGTTTTACTGCCTGCTTACCAAGATACAATAGTTCAAATTCAGATCCCCTTCACACCACAACCCCCCCCCATGGTCAGAAGTCTGAGAACAGGAAGGGTTCTCCTCATGAGATAGGTCCTAACTAGGGCAGGGTGGCATGGCCAAAAAATCATCTGAAGGGCGACATACAATATACTGTACAAAATATTACAGACACCCTGAGAGCAGGGGGTGAATCAGAGTGAGGGAGCAGATAAAAGGTTTCTGCAAGATTGAAACAGACCATTATTTAAAAACACATATAAAAGATATGAACGATATCGCCTCACACCATATCCTGCTGTTTATGTCCCGATATATATATATATATATATATATATCTCAATAGCCCCAGTCCTAACCAGCAGATGGGAAACGAAATATTTAAAAATATACAAAATATATCAATTTGCGCAGTATCTCATTTAATAATTTGGAGGAATAATTGAGGAATCCTACGAAACAATACAGAACAAACTCAAAAAGCTCTGTAACCAGATATATTATCATAAAAAGTTGATCCAAATTTACATTTTTGCAGCTTCCACTGCACAGTAGCAAGAGACTACAATGGAGTTTGGAATACATGCAGTTGATGTAGGAATGCATGGTGTTCAGTTCTTTGTGGGAGATTGTACTGGCCTCAAAATCATTTAGGAATTCCAAGATCTAGCTCAGTATAGCAATGTATAACTAAAACCCCTGACATTTCAATTATTTGTATAAGCAGATATTATGGACCATATTTGTTTATGCTTAAACCTGATATCGGTGCTGGCAAGAAATTGTTCATATGAGTTAGGTCCTGCCACAAGCACTGAACATCTCAAAGTAAGTCTGAAATTGGTCAGAGGGTAAGGTCATTTCTGAGCTTTTATTACGGCCAATCTGTCATAAGCTTTATTTATAATATGTTTTTGACTCCTATTGCAGTAGAAACTGTCAGATGTTCTGCTTGGTCCAAACACTGAGTGTGGCTCACAGACCCGTAAAAGGGTCAGCTTAAGAACTCTCGAAGCTGTCAGAAATGTAATTAGGAGGTTTTGGTAGTGCAGAGATAACAGGCAAATGGCTGAAATCTATTCATTCAGCAAGCTGTCTGGGGTAAGTGGAGCTATTTGGCCCCCCAAAGCTGACCCACAGCTCCAGCATGATTATCTAGCATTAGGCTTGTTTGTGGTTTGGTGTACAGAATTAATATCATCCCATTGCCTTAGTGAATAAGCAGTGTCTATAGTGTAGTGATGGTTCTGATTGTAGGGCACTTCTGGAGAGGATTATAGTGATTAATAGAGTCAGACGAACCACAAAACTGTGGCTGTTTTTTTGTTTCACTATTTATTACCTTCAAGTAAAGGCATCATTCTGGCACCCGAGTTTACCAGGCCTGTTCCCTCCTTTGCATGACCCATCAGCATGGTGTTAGCAATTCCACCTCGGGCGAGCGTAATGAAAATGGATGTTTGGCTGAAAACCTAAGAAGCTTATATAAAATCGACTGCCTTGAGCAGGGCAGTGAACATATGCTGGTCACACACTATATGTCAGAATTAATTGCTCTTGCTTTTTTTAAACAAGCGCATCTCAAATGTTCACTGCTTTATAAACCAGTCATGTAGAGTTTGTTGATCATGATAAATAACATAATTACACCATCATCCCCTTCCTCTGACAAAAGTCTACTTTAAGTTGCCCCCTTTGCTGAAACTATCGATTGCCAATACAATAGGACTCTCTGGAGCAGCTAAACACAAACCTATTGGCAGCGTGCCTAATGCAGGCATTGGCTCAACTCAGCATTGAGCTGTGGAACAATGGAACAGTGTTCCCTGGAATGATGGCCCTCCATCCAGTACTGTTTGGACAGGTTGGGGATCATCCGACAGTCTGAGCTCTCTAATGCTCTTGTCGCAGAATGCAATCAAGTTCTCCCAGCAATGTTCCAAAATCTAGTAGAATGCCTTCCTTGGACAGTAGTTTAACAACAAATGAAATTCTCACAATTTCCCACTTATCACAGATGTAGAAGTAGTTGTTCTGCCAAGACTTGCTTTCGTAGTTCAGGGCTGGAGATAAGAAGCTCAAGTTTCTAACACTGTAAGTCAACAGTCAGACAAATCCTTTCAGTACATATATGCCCACCCACACACTTCTCTCAAATTGCATCCAGGTCTTCACTAGGGTCAGACAGACTTGTTGACATGGTTTAGGCCACAGTACAAATCCTC